>CM074193.1:27981918-28636532 GCA_037179385.1 Holothuria scabra
GTACTTTAAGCTCTCAATATTGGCAGGATATTTGTGGATGTAGGAAGGACAATGTTTAATTGACGGAGCTGGCTTTGGAACTTAGTCAGATCAGTTCAGACTGTTATAATTTTCCCCTGGAAAAGGTTCTTGTTTCCTTTCCCCTATTATTTCCTTCTTGTTTGTAATCATTTTATTTCAATTTTAAAGGAAGATCAAGCATTTATGATAGATGGAGTTTTTGGCCCAGTTTCTAACAAATAATTTTTTGAAAGGGATAATAATGTGTTGTTTCCTTTGGTTAAATTGTTCTCACTGCTCTTTTCCAAAATATTTTATGTATTAAAAGAAGGGTTAAAGGTCACAACAGGATATGGTATGTTAGATGGGTGCTTATTCTCAGTATTTTGGTGAAATTTGCATTGAAATCCAATGTGTGGTTCTCAAGATATGAGCACATAAATTTTTCACATTTTCAACAGAAAGTGAACTTGAAGAAAGCACATATGACCACATATCTCCACATTAGTGCACAGTCTTTTGTTTTTCTTTAAACTTTAAAAGTTGATTTTCTTCTCAACAATCCCATATTATTAAAATGTGATTGCATAAGTGATATGAGATCTTCACAAAATTTGCATCCCACACAGGGAAGTTCTATTCCTATTAATGCCAAGGTCAACCTAACCATCTGGTTAAACAAAGGAAAACAAAGCCTTCCTTGTCAATGTGAGGAAGTCATTAAAGCTCTGCTGCCCTCAAACTCACTTTAATGCACAAATCTACTGACTTCATAAATGATACCTCGAGATATACGATATACGTGTCCGATTTGAATGGAACTTTCGCCACACTGTGTAGATTTGGTTCCTCTTTCAGTTTTAAAAATTTAATTTTTGCTTAAACTTGGCCTTTAATTCTCATATGTTAGGACAGTGGCATATATCTACTGTATGCTGCCCCTCCTTTACATCCCCTACATGATGCAACCTGACTTACCTGTGGTAATCTTTTGGCAAGTCAAGAGAATTTGCAGGATCTTAAGAGGTACAGGGTGATAAGATTAATTCCATCATGTAATGAATAAATACTTTAATGTACTGTATAAGTTCTTCAAGTAATTGTGGAAGGAAGCATTGTACAATATCAGGAGGCTTATCCAGTAGACCGTTTCCCAAAAAAAAAAGAAAATATTGTGCCACAATCATACAATAACATCCACCCACCCAGAAATTTGATATGATTCAAAGATAATTGAAAAATTGAGAATTTTACTCCCTTCGAAGCAAAATTATACTGTTGGATGATGAGTGATATGTCTTTAAAGCCTGTGTCACACCTCTAATGACTACCCCCACATGATGGGACAAGAATGCCATATAAGCTGTACAGTAGCATGAGGAGGTGGGTTACATCTCTTTGTTCAGACAAAACTACTCTAAAACACACTTTGTCAGTGCTAAAGAACATTTTCACAGTGCTAAAGTATGTTTTTATCGCCGCCAAAGTACATTTTCATCCCCGCCAAAGTTCATGGTTGTGGGCGCCAGAGTACACTTTGTCATTACCAAAGTATATATTGTCGGAACATAGAGATAGACTTTAGAACATAGAGATGTCAGAACATACAGTACTGTAGGAATAGGAGGTGTACGTCACTGATGGCAGGTTCCTGACAGTGATTTCTCCAAGTTCCCTTGTGTTTTTTACTCCATTGAACATATTCAATTAAAGTCAGGTGCAATGTCCATGATTTATGCAAATTATCTACATCTTTTTGCATCGTACCTAGTTGTGGTGGCTTGTATTAAGATATAAAAGTTAATTACTGTATAACTGTGCTTTTGACTGAACTGTTAGACCAAGGGATGACTTTGCAGTACATAGGCTAGGGTTCATAGAAGGGGAGGGAGGACTACTGTATATAGACAGCACAGGTGACTATGGTAAATAGACAGTAGAAGGGATGGTATAGCCTGCACAATTAACAAGTTTTTACAGATTTAAAAGGACAATTGTAGTTTGTTTTTACAATTTTTGTACAACTTGAATTCTGCATCACATTTGTGATACTAGAAATGATCCTTGAACACAGTCTAACGTCATGATTGGTTACAGTGTAATAGAGGCTGTCTATTTTTGCATCTGTGTGGAATTTCATTCTGTATGTAGCACAAAATTGGCACTTCTTCTTCTAACCTGAAAGACCTTGTCAGTGTTTCTATATTCTGGGAAGACAAGATATTTGAACTACTGTAAAGGTTATTATTTTATTTCAAACTCTGATCACCCCTTTAATGTAGAGACTGTTTAATTTTACTGTAGGCGGAGATGGTTTAGGCTTGCACAGCTATTTTACATTGGTACGGTAAATAACAGACTTCATATCAGCTTTAATACATACACAAAACTATGTCTGTGCACTTTATAGAAAATGGCAGGGTGTACATTACAGCAATCTTAAGGAAGTATTTATTTAGGTTGGTATCATTTGTCAACAATGCCCTTTTCAAACAGTACTGTGCTTCTTTGGTGATTTGAAATTCTCTCCTCTTCTATATATGTCACAGTCTCTTTCACCCCTCATCACCTCCTATATGCACATGTACAGTAAATCCCCAACTTGCATATAAAACTCCTTTAGCATGGGGATAGTGCCCTCTCACTTCCTGAGAGGGGTCTTTCATTCTCTGGGGGTTCTCACTCCCACAGGGGGGTCTTTCTCTTATTCCTGGGGGCCCTCTTACTCACTGAGGGGTCACCTTCCTCTTTCCATCTTGCCTTGTTTCAAGAAGGACACATATTTGTCTCTGCCTTGCTTTGTAAATGTCTTCTATATGTCACAGTCTCTCTCACCCCTCATAACCTCCTATATGCACATGTACAGTAATTCCCCAACTTGCATATAAACTCAGGGGTGCCTCTCTCTCACTCACGGAGGGGGCCTCTTCCTCTTTGCATCTTGCCTTGTTTCATGAAAGACATATTTTTGTCTCTGCCTAGCTTTTGTAAATGTCTCCTGTATGTCTCATAAAAGTGGAAAGTCCAGTAATACTATGTGTGGACCAAGGAGCAAGGAGTGAATGTAAAGGAGCACTTTTTTCGCTGACTCTATTTAGGAGATTCAGCAGTTCATTGAAGATTGTCCTCTTCCCTCCCCCCCCCACCCCCCCCACCCCCCCTTCTGACTTAAACATTTTGGTCTGTCAGCACGTATGGCAAAATTATCCTTCCACTACTTGTTTGCACTGAAAGCACTCACTTTTGTGTACAAAGTTGAGAGCATTTAATTAGGCAAAGATTAAGGCAATATTTATCTCTGCCACTGCAATGATGAAATTTTGTGGTTAAGTTCAACTTTCGGTCACCTGGGTTATAACCAAGTATATTATGAACAAGATTTTGAAGAATTTCAATGGCTTTTATAATAGTTGTAATGAGGTCAGTATTTTATCACTCAAGACAAGCTGAGTTCACTACAGCTAATATGCATGAAGATGTGGTAGTTTGTTCATTTAATGAAGTGAAAAACTTATCTTTTGGTTAATCATATGGCTTTTTGAAAAACTCCTTTGAGTGGTTCATTATAGTCTATTTCGCTCCTCACTACCTCCTATTGACCTATGTATTTTGTTATTGCCTGCAATAACCATCTGGCAAAAACCTAAAAAAATTGTGGTAACCAGTGGATTATTGCTGATCATTTTATTTTTAGCGTGCCTGTGAAGTCTCGTAATTTTATTTGAAAGACTGTTCACTTAGTGGTTAGTTTGGTTTCATGGCTCAGGTTCTAATCAGTTGGAAGTTTAAATCAGCTTTTTTTTTTCTTCATTTAGTGGTAATGTAATAACTGTTCTCTTCTGAGTGTGGCCATAAATTCTTTTCAAGTGTACCTCCAGTAGAAAATTTCAAAAATATGTATTAAAGAGCCTGAAAAATGAATTCTAACAGAACTCTCATCTTCATAGGACATTCCTGAGCTGAGATAGCATGTTGAAGTTTATTCACTCCACTTGAAATGTTACATTATGGAATAATTTGTGAAGTCATTGTTGTACTTCTCAAATTGAAATCTTTGCATTTCTTGTTTTTTTTTTTTAAAGTTACTGCACATGTGCCAAGGTGTGATAGCACTTTTACTTTTATGGAGTGGTGTATATTAAGCACTTTCTTCGCAACATGTTATGCAAACAAATAGGAAGTGTTCAAGGTCATAAAAACATTAATTTTAAAAGGGAAACAAAGCAGGAAAATGTGAGTGTACAATATAAGAAAGTCACAAATTATTGTGCAATGGACTTATTTCAAGCAGTGGCATAGCCAGAGGGAAGTGAGGGGTGGGGGCAATGGCCCCCAAATTGATTCAAGACCACATTTTTCCCCCAAAAAAATCCACATAGATACAATCCGTTTCTCACAAATACATCATCTTATATGTAGTCTTCTTAAAAGTTTTCTTCAGTAGATCTATAGACCTACTGTTTGTAAAGGGCAGAAAAAGGTATAAGTGTTGACGCGCAGCACTAGACTTCATAATGGTTTAATATTGCTTGTACGATGTTGCTCCCCTTGAGCATTTGTTTGCCCCTCCTTACAAAGAAATCCTAGCTACACCACTGGTTTCAAGTGAATAAGTTTCAACATTTAATGTCTCAACAATGGAAAGAGCTATGATGTTGGGAGTTCGATGAATCAGATTTATTTTGCAACCTCTAATAAATATTTTTAAAATTCTAGACTTGAGGTACACTGTTATTCCATTTGAAAGAGAAATTTTAATATTTTTAACACAAAATTTTTGTACTTTTATACAGGAAGTGAAAGGAAGCGGCCAAAGCGAAAAAATCCAGTGATGGCAGCAGACTTGGGAAATGGGGAGATTCACTTGATGAAAGCTTATGATGATCTATCTCCTGTTGTCATCAAGACAGGAATGACAGGTTTGTAGAAGCTGTTAGCTAACTTGTAGTCAAGTTCAGGCTAGAGTCACAACCCTCTACTTTCACTTGACTTGGGAGAATTCTCGGGAATTTCCCCCAGTTACAAACACAGAGACTTGATTTGATGACTTAACTCGAGTCACTCAAATAGCTGCAGATAATTCGACTTGCAGAGAAATTTAGAAACATGACTATATCTCTGTTTGTTAGTAGTTAAAAGCTGAATGTTACGTCCCCTGAAGGGAATAAAATTATTTCCCTGGAAGGGAGTAAAATATCCCACATTTCTCCCTATATTTTCATGTACAAAGAAAGGAAATTTTCCTGCAACTGCTAAAATGACCTTCCAGATGGCCAAATCTATGTTGCCCCCCCCCTTACCTCCTATTTACACTTTGTAATCCCTACTTACCCACAGTAGGTCCCTGGGACTTTTTTCCAACTTTTTCTGCTTATTATTGTCCAGTGCCGAATGAGGGGCTGGGATGACACAGAGGGCCCTATGCACCGTTAATGGACTATATGACTAGTACTAATGAGCTATTGTTCTTAAGGAGCATGCTTCCAGAAGAAGTGAGCAGTAGGAATACTGCATTGAATGTTCTTTTTGGCAGTGGACATGTAGGGTCACTCAGTATATGTATTGCAGAGCTGTCACTGCATTTGCAGCAATCATTATAGTGAAATCTCTCTCCGCTTTTATTGGGGTTATATCTAGTGTTCGACCGATCATCTGTTAAGTAATCGGCATGGGGCCGATTATTGCGTTATCGGTAAATAATCGGCATCGGTAAAATTGTGCCATTCAACCGATCACTACCACCGATTATTTGGGAATTGGAAAAAAGGGGCTAAATATACTTGCAACTTGCTCTTAATTTCGTTAAAATTCCCATAAATACTCAATCCTTTAACTTCCCGCCAAAACGGGATGCATTGATAATCACAAACGTATAAATTTTACCCCTGCCATGGGAATGATCGTTTCAGATGTTTTCCGCTATAACCCGGTAGTATTAGCCTACTTGGAATTCGATTTAGAAGTGCATTCAAGGTGTATTCCTTGCTGTCTCGCAGAAAGCGCCGCAAAAGTTGCTGTACAAACTGTTCTGCACAAAACACATAGTACAGACTATCTAGCTGCAGTGTTTCGCCGTTTTTTCAAATCCCCAACCTTTGCATACATTTATATGCACGTTTTGTACACTTAGCACCTAGAATCTTGTGAAGTTCGGTGGTTACTACCTTGCATTAATTAAGACATTTCCAGCACTCCTTCCGTAATGTTATTTACGGTAGGACTTAAGCAATGTTGTCATACGATGTCATTGCAAATGAAAACAGTAATGCACGTGATCTCTTGCAGCAAACTTCTTGGCCCACGCTTGCACTAGACTTACGTGACTGTCCGTTTTTACCGCCAAACAAGGCATAATATTTTGCTCGGTGACATCATATGCAAAAGATCCATTGCAAAATTTAAATTGGCCTCTGCTTCGTGATTGGTTCAATTGCGTTGATTCTAGGCAGCCAATCACAACTCGCGCCTTCGCCTATGTGATTTAGCGTGTGAAAATACTCGGTCTCGAGACAAATTTTCACGTTGAGTTTGTGTTACGACGATCGGGTGTGTAATGTCGGCTAGCGAAGCCGGGTGAGCCCCGTGTTAAATTCACCTAGAAACGGCATGGCAAATCTCAAGACGGAAGTTTTGGAAGAGAACTGCTAAAAATATACGGAGATATTTATATCGGAAAGGAACCATAAGGTAAGTTATACGAGTGCCCAGAACTGCTAAGATTATCATGATTGCTTTACATGGGGTTCGTTTTTAAAAGCGGGAGAGTAGCTACAGTACATTGACGCAACTACGTCCGAGTACAGTAAAAGAATGCAATGTTCCGACATGATTGGGGGATGAAAACTAGACAGAGCATGATGTTGGCCTTAGAACTAAATTATCAAAGGGCATGTGAAGTCGACTGCAAACAATTGTACAGTATTAAGGGTTGATTTGTATCTCCACTTTTGAAGTAAAAATATTTTGCCTACAAAAATGATATCCCGTTCGTGAAACGAACAGAAATATTCCCAATATTTTCCATCCTGAACTGGTTATGGTAATATGGCGATATGCACGAAGCAAGGGACACGTACTAAAGTGACAAACATGTGACTTCCCTCTTTCTAATAATTGGTGATCGGTAATCGGCATCGGGCCGATTGTTAAATTAAATAATTGGTAATCGGGTATTACCGATTATAGCATAATCGGTCGAACACTAGTTATTTCCTATCTAACTGTAACTCTTTGCTTTGTGTAGGTAACATATTGGCAAATATTTAAACGATATGTGGTATAACTCTGGGTATGATGTGGGTCGCCAGTGTTATACTTCTTTCTTTTTCATTTTTCTGTATCACTGAGTTGTGATTGTTATACAAACAATAAAACAACATAGACAACCCCAGCACTTCAAAGAAGTAGTGTGGTATGGTCAGGTTGCAATAAATGTAACTTGTTCAGATGGACACCTGTTTGTGCTGTCAATTTAGAATACCCTATGACCTACATAGTGTAAATGAGGCAGTTTTTCAGAGTTGACCGTTTGAAAAGTCCCAGAAGAGGGAGGTTCAACCTGGATCTAAGTCCAGAGCCATGAAAACACAGGTACTGTACCTTGATCAGTATTGGTATTTGGTATATGTATCAGCCGGCCAAAATGAAATGCAGATGCCTAAAATTGCCATGGGTGATTTCATAGAAGAAAAAATCAAAATCAAAATATAGACAGGTAAATATTACATAGGCCTTAGTCACATAATGGGTTCTAAGAGAAACTTGAATAAAAAGCATGGAGGGGGATTTATTACTGCCAACATACAAATTAATGGCACCCTCAGCCAAAGTTACAGGTGGAGGTACCCTACAGGGGTACAAAAGTTTTCTTCGAGGTCCATATTAGACACAATCTATAGGCTTTTAAAGGCTTTTGTGTATGTAAGTTCAAACATTGCTGCAAAGGTGTGTTTTTCTGAAATATAAAAACAAGACACTGACATTATTTTATTTTGATAGAAATGAAAAGCAGAGATTTTACTGTACACTCCCTTTTGTGGAAAGAGGGAGGCAAATCTTTCCCCAACCTCTCCTCCCCCTCTTTCCCCAACCTCCCCCCCCCCTTCCTTGACAGAAATACTGCACATACAGGCTACTCAAGTTCCTATAAAATATTTAAGCTGTATACACAATTTTTGCATATACTTCATTGCTCTATATGGCTTTGCTTGCAAGATTGTCGTCAGTGACTGAGATGGCCCAAATAAAAATCCTGCTGAAAGACCTTTATATCAGGTGATATTCCCCATACTGTGGACTTGTCAACCAGTGGGTACTGTACAAAAGCTAGGTTTTCCTCTGACTCCAGGTAGCATACAGTATTTGTAGATGGTTTTGAGTATCCAATAGGCTGGTTAATACAATGCCTTCACTTTCAAAATGGTCAATATTTGAATCAAGAAATATTACAGTTATTTCGTTTATGATATTAATCATTGATCATTTTGATTCTTCACTGTGTCAGCCAAAGTGAAATAAAATTTAATTGAAACATTACAATGCAAAAAGTTTTGTGATAAAACAAGGAAGTTATGTAGGATCTGGTTTTATTGGCCTTGTTTGAGCCATAAATACATCGTTACAATGAAATATGACTCTTCAGAAAGTTAGGAGGATACCGAAGTTCATATCTATTTCCTTTTAGGAAAAGATTATGTCAATTTCTGTTGATTAGTCAATATCAGCTGATAACTGGTGTGTAAAGAGGGAAATAACCTCTAGCTCCTAGAGAAGTTTAAACTCTCAGTTGACGACAAGTTTCAGTTTCTGGAAAACAGTCAGGTACCAGTGGCCATAAGTCAGGTTTGGATAAATAGAAACAAATCTTAGGATTTATTTTGCAAAAGGTTTAATTAGGTTATGGAGAGTAGGCTGTAACTTTAGCTATAGAAATTATCAGTGGCAGAAGGATATTTTGTGGAACCTTGCAAGAATCTTCATTGGTTGGTGGGGGGTATTTATGGAAAATTTTAGTGTAATTATTATTATGTATTAATAATTAGGATTATATGAAGATATGTTGTGCTTAAGATATGCAGGAAACAACATTTGATTACTCACAAAATGTTTCAGATGCCCTACTATAATTACGTTCTAAAACGTGCAGAGTCTTGAAAAACTGTTTTACTGTTTACCTCCTAACAAATTGCTTTAAAAGTAACATATTCAGGATCAGAAAAATAGAACTTATGGCCATTATGGAGTAGGGAAAACAAGCCAGTGAGATGCAACTGGAGAAAAGACTCTGGCTTCCTGTTTTAAACAAATTGGTAAGAATCTTATCTATAAAATTTCATCAATTAAGTCAGGATCAGAAAGCCTTTAAGTTCACCAAGGACCCATGATGGTATACCAGATTGATAATTTATGAACCCTGACATGAATTGCATCCATTTCCAATAAGTTTTAGGTGGATAATGTACTGGCTGTTTTACAGTGAACCTCCATCCCCCAATCTATAGACCTTTCTTTTCTGCTAGGAGTGCAGGATTTTTGTCTGTGTTGTTAGTACATTTTAGAGTTCACTTCACAGGGACAGTCGTATGGCTATGGTCCCTCAGGAAGCTCTCCTAGAAAATGTAAGAGTGAAAAATGTATGCAGGTCTTTTATGATACCATATTTTTTCCCCCTGTTTCAATAATGGAAAACCCCACAAAACAAAAACCCACCCCTAAATGCATGTGCATTCTTTTGGCAGTGTTAATACTGCAGAGAAAATTAAGTAGCATACAACTCTGTATTAACAGTCTCTTTTCAATACTTGCTTCTTCCTGGGTAACAGCTGGCCTCCTTCATAAATGTCACATGTCATGTAATGTCCTCATTTAAAGTCCCGTAAAATCACGCAGCATGCATTACAGCCTTTCTCTTTCGTAGGTACTGACCGCCAGTTGTGTTTAGTGTGACACGCTCTTTTGTGTCCATGCTTGCGCTTGCATGAGATGGTATCTTTCAGTTCATTCGTATATATTGATACTTGTAGGTGCATTCCCTACAAATAAATGAGGAACAGTTTGCCGGGGTATGAGGAGACTTAATCCACTAATATTTAGATACAGGCGTACTGATATGAATTATGTGGCTCATGGGGAGTATGAAAGATGTTTTAACAAACATTGTTGAGGGAGGTGCAAGACAGGAAATTTGAAGGATTGCTGACTCTGTCAAGTCTCTTTTTTGGAATTTTACTTCCTTTAAATATCTCTATTCACTTTGTACTCTTCACTGAAAATGAAAGTCACTTTCTGGTTCTGCATGGAGAGTGGTCAAATTTCAGAACTTGTTCAAATTTGAAATTAAAAATAAATTCTGGGATTTATTTTAGCAGCAGAAATGACATGAAATGACTAAATCTACCCCACCAAGAAAAAGTAGGAGGTACAGTAAGTCTGAGAGGATTAGGACAGGGTTTGCTTAGGTCCTGGAAAGTCAGAGAATACTGAAAGTTAGTTTTCTACGTCTGGAAAGTCAGTGAAAATTTACAATTTCTCTAAAGGTCCTGGAAAAGTCAGGGGATTTTAGGAAGTGGACTTATTGTTCAGATTTTATTATTTTGGGGGAAAAAAAAAGATGGAAATATGCGGTCTGACTGTTTTTAAAGATCTTGAAAATGTCAGTCAAGATCCTTGAAAGTCATGGAAAAGTTATGGAATTTTGTCATTTTGAACATGTGTACAAGCCATGTAGGTGTATCATCATGTGGTCCTTTTGAAGTGTGTTGTTGGATTTTGGTGGTACAAATATCCAGGCCTTAAATACTGAGGTGTGTGAGTGCAATTGCACACCATCACTCACCTCAAATCACTGTCAGGAGTGTGATTTTTTTGCACACACCTGGAACTCATATAAATCTATAAAGTTTAATGAAACAGCACACCACATTCCTTAATTTCCACAGGAGTGTAATTTGTAACACACCTAGAAATTCTTAAACTCAAGGCCTGAATATTTCTGTAAAAATTGATGATATGAATTTTTATTTCTCCTGAGGTTGTCTTTTAGACCATATTATTTTACAGTATCATTTAACCTACTGTAAATGTAGTATAGTAAGGGTAAGGCTGTGAGCCATCTGACATTAGCATAATCTGTCATGGAGATCTCATTTTCCACCCATTTATCAATTTTTGTGTTCTTCAATGATTTTTCCCCTGCCAGTCAATTTACAGAAGGTTTTATGGCGAATTGCAGTTACTTTATTGACAACCTCATTACAATCACTACCAATGCAGTTGAATCTGGTCAGGTCTTCATTTTTTGCAATTTTGCTTAAACTTTAGAACAGTGGGAGTGAAACTGCTTCCATTAAGCTACTTTGCTACTGTACTATACTATCCCCAACACTGCCTCATTTAGGCCTGTTGATTTACACCTCACTGTTATTTAAAGTACAGAGGATCTAATGAATGTTGCAGTAATATCTTCTCACACTGTGGTGTCAGACTGATCAATGTTTCATGCACTTTGGCACCTCTCACCTTAGGGAAGACAATTTACGGAAGGTTTTTATCGAAGTAGCAATTAAGGTGATGACTAGCTCATTATGTATTAAACACAGCAGGTAATGATACTGATGCACGCATGTGATGAGAAATGTCAGTGTTCAATTAACTCTGTTTTGTGCGCGGTGTCATTGTTGAAATGTGTCTCCTTTTGTATGAATAGAGGTAATAAAAAGGTTACCTTCTGTATTGTGGGTGGTGATCCTTGGTGGGAGGGATTAGGGGGGAAAAGGATAGGTGGGGGAAAGTGATGTCCACCCCCAATATTTGAGTAAAGGTCCATTGATGTTGCTTTTTATTGTATAAAATTTTTGAAAACAATGTATGTATGAAGGAACAAGGTTACTGCCCCATATCATGACTCTAGAAGTTAGAATTGAGTTAGAAATATTTTACCTTCTGGCACATTTCATGAAAAATGGATTTTTTTGCATTTTTTGACATTTAAATAAGCATAAGTGGAAAAATTTATTTTGTATGAAAAATTTTATCTATGCAAATTAGGTTTTGTGGTTAATAAGAAAAAGGGCATCTAATTAGGTTTTGTGGTTAATAAGAATAAGGGCTTATTAAGAGTCCGTCACACAAAAACATGTTTTTTTTTAAGTTTTCTCAAAATGTTGACAAAATGTTGCCATGTAAAGATACAATCCCATGATTCCATTAGTTTAACATATGATTTCATGCTTTTGGTCATTTTTTGTGGTACAATCAGAAAGTTAAAACGTACCCTGGAGTTCATATTTTCATCATGAAAGATTATTTCATTGTATTACCTCTTTATCACCCTCATTTGGTATACATTTGGCTCTTCTGGTAACTCTGTGTTGATACTTTAATATTCTACAAACATTAATTGCTAAAACCAAAAGAATATTCTGTGTTTCAAAATTGTTTATTACAATGAACTTCTTAAAGCAACTACTCTCCTATTTTCAGCAACACAATATAGCAGCATCACCTGAAATCTTAAAGGGCCAAACCTCTCACCCTAAACTACAATTTAGGAACCTGGGTACCCAAATTCTCAATTGGCTCAGCTCTTTGACTGACAGCTAATTCAAACAATTCAGAGTGCCAAAGCTTATATTAAACAGCATGAACTGTATTGAGAGTGTTTTGATTATGCACATTGAGCTTTTTTATACTTACCCTGAAGCAATAAACTGAGATTGTGTCTGGATGAGGATGAATTTCAGACAATTGTGGGAGGGGCTTCAGTAAGAAGGTTAGGAGAATTGGTGCAGTTTGGTGTGAGAGAACTGGGCCTTTAAGGAAAATTGCATTGAACACAACCATTCGATTTCAAGTTAAGAGTCCGTCACTAAGAGTCAGTCACTATGAGTCTGTCACGCTGACTTTCTTTATATCATATTCAATATTTTTGATAAACTAAGCCTAAATTAAATACCTTTTTAGTTTCTTTATTTCCAACTGTTTTGAGCTTAATATAACTATAGAACCAAGTAATTTAGCTGAAAAACATCACAGGAATTGAACAAAATGTAAAAATCATAAAATAGTATAACCTTTTTGTTTGGTCAAAAAGCTTGATGAAATCAGTGAAAATTTTGAAATGTGGTACTGTACTTTTCTTAGGACTGAAAGTACAGTAGTGAAGTCAGTGTGTGGTAGGGCCCATTCATGTCATGTATGACAACCAGTTTGTTGTAATGGACTGTTCATGGGACTTTGTACCATGTGACATGATGAAGGCAATATAGGAAATATTGATTTGGATTGAAATGTGTTTCTTTTGTAATGATTGAAGGTACAGTAGTGAAGTCAGTATGTCTTAGGGCCCATTCATGTTATGTATGACAACCAGTTTGTTGTAATGGACGATTCATGGGACTTTGTACCATGTGACATGATGAAGGCAATATAGAGGAAATATTGATTTAGATTGAAATGTGTTTCTTTTGTAATGATTGAAGGTACAGTGGTGAAGTCCACAGATGGTAGGGCCATTTGCATTACATACAGGCTTCGAAATTTTTTTTTCTGTACTTGTCTGACGGGCTAGCTGTTTTCTCAATTTACTTGCCCGCATAAACATCTACTTGTCCATTTCAAATCTGTTGAGTACATATACTTTTTAAGGTCTAAAAGTACAAATGCCATTTTGTGCAACTTAAAAATTTAAGGCTGGGGGTACTTGCCCTGCGGGCTGCAACATCGAGCAGGGTAGTTGCCTGAGTGATTTTTTACTAGTCCCGGGCTGTCGGGCGGGGAATTTGTCGAAGTCTGATTACATATGACCGGCAGTTTATGAGGGACCGTACATGGAACTGTACCATCTGACATTATTAAAGCAGTAAATTTGATTTTCAAAAAAAGAAGTAAGTTTGTCTTCTGTTGATTTCTGGATGATATTTTGTTGGAACCAAGATAAACTATACTTCATATACTAAATTGTAGCTTGATTCCCTCAATTTTACTGAATATGAGCGTTTGAAATTCGTGTAGACAATAAGTGAAGACCATTTAAGGCTGATGGACCCCACTAATGGCTGCCTACAGTCACTAAACACAAGCCCTGATTGGATTCGTCTTTACAGACACATCATGTATAACAACAAAGGCAGATACTGTAGAAACAGGAAATACAGTCATCCCAGTTTGAAATGGTGTAAACCCTGATATCCTCATTTTTGATTGGCTGTTTATGGTCATGTGATACTACTGCGCTTGAATATTCCTGCAAAATGACTCACTTGTTTCTTCCTTAAATATTCATTTATTTTGTCTGGAAGCATCTGCAGTAGACAGTTATTTTCTGTGACTTTCTAAGATAATGGAGAAAATATGCAAAATTTTTTGTGATTTTGAAAATAACTTTCTCTTGGAAAGTATTCAGAAATGGTAAAACTAAAGAGATTAAAGATAAAAGTAATGCTGTGAAGATTATGTTTCAGTGTGTCACAAGCAGTCTCTATAAAAAGTCATGGATGCTCTTTCAAATGTTGAGCAGGGCAAATTTATATTCCCTCTTTGCAGACACCCCCTGGCTTGGATGACAAAATGTGGGAGGTATTTTTTGTGTTGTTTCCTTTTTGCCAGTGATATGGAGATGGGCTGTTTAAAAGTCAAAATTGTATTCTGGCAAACACTTGTGATAGAGTTGCAGTATAAATTTAGCTTTAATAAGTCATTGGTTGGTTTGAAGAGTAATCCCTTTGAAGGCGGGTGTTCGTTTAAAGATCATGTTATGATCAAATCAAGGAGTTGTGGGAAATCTCTGTGTGTGTACCATTGAAACCTGTAGGCTGTTAACTGTTTTGGCTGTCATTGCCCAGTGTGTAATGTTATAAAGAATGTAAATACATAAATTTTTATGAGGAAGACTGAAAAATGTTCCTACAGTAGACAAGATGATTAATACATTCTTCTGTGTACGGGGAAAGCGCAACATTTCCAATATGGATAAGTGGGTGTACCCTAGAATTGTAATTCATGATTGGTTCATATATAAATCATGTGACAATATGCTTGACTTTTAAATCTTAAAATTTATTCAGAGTAGCTGTGAGGTTTGGCTTTTGTGTTGAAATTGTTGTTGGTTAAAACATTTTTAAAAGATAATTGTGTAGAGGTACAGTATGCTCAGGAGAAAATATTGTGGTAGAAAGCTACTGTATCCCCCCCCCCCCCCCCCAAAAAAAATGGAACTGCTTGCAGTGCTCTCTTTTACGGTTAGGTTAGGTTAAGTTAGGTTAGGTGAGATGAATTTTTACAACTATTTCAAACCAATTTGAGTTCTAATGAAATGAAGATTGCATAGCTTGGTATTTGAAGTCCTCTAAAAAAACATAATTTCTGTGAAAATCCTATGAATTGACCTTTATTTTCTCAGTACTTTTATTGGTTAAAATAGAACTAGGTAGTGCTCTACGTAAATATGTAACATGGAAAGATTTTATATATCAAATGTGATCAATTTTAGCTTTTGATTTTCTAACGTTCACTTCAAAGAATACTGTAGGTAGCATTGATAGTCCTTGAAGGGATTTATTATGGACAGTAAGGGGACGTTAAAATTGTCCATTTAAAAAATATTGATATCACCTTCATCGAATCTGATACTGTAAGTATCATTTCTAAATAAAGTTACCAAAAGAAATGCTACCACTAGTTCAAAACAAGTTTGAAAATGGGCACAGCATAATGAACATATTAAATTGCTTACAGAAGGCAGATTATCTCTTGAATTATAACTTTGAGATTCGGGGAAATCCCAATTATTAATTGTTACCCGACTCTCAGTAACAAATAGCAAAACAACAAAAAAATTGGCAGTCATTGAAGCTTGTAATTTGATGTTGTATTATTGGAGGGGATTTTTCTTGTACTCTTTGCATCTCTCAAAGCAGATCGGTGAAATACACTTTTTAGAGATTTCCTGCTTTGATTGAAAGTTTTGATAAATGCAGCCACAAACTGACATCACTAGGAAATACTGACATTTTGATGAAAGACAGGACAAAGACAAGACATTACTTCCTGTAAAAGGCATTGACAGCTAGCTCATCTTTATATAAAACCAAAATAAGTGTTCTTTGTTTATGGACAAAATGTCTTTGAATCAAAGGTGATGATGTTTTAATGATAATTTTTCTTGAGTTTATTTTCTTTATATTTGGGCACTTGAGTATTTTGCAGTGAAATTTACTCCCATCTGCAGTTTAACCCTGAAAGATTTATATTTAAATACTGCATTCTGTTTCCTGACAGCAGGCCTTAAATTTTGAGACATGCAAGTGCGATCACATACCCCCACTCCCCTAACATCATGTTGATGCATGAGATTTTTTGCACACCTGGATAAAAATGTGAACTCAGACAAATCTATTGAAGTTTCATAAAACAGCACACCTACCACACTCCTCGATTTCCTGAGGAGTGTGATTTGTAACACACCAAGAACATACGAAACTCAAGGCCTGTGACAGTATACTTTGTACATTAGACATAAGGTTACCTCTATACAATCTATACGCGACACCCCACTTTTTGTTGAAAAAGTGATGTTACAGCAAGGTCTTCCTATTATCAGCTTTCTGTCAATATTAGCTGCCATGTCCAGCACTATTTAAACAAAGAGTCCCACTGAAAACATCATTCATAAAGGCAGAGAGAGACTGTTTATTCAGTGCCAGCCAAGTTTGCAACCAGAGCTGCCTCAGCAGACCAGGACAATAGGCTTATCTCTTTGGACACATGTAGGCTGGTTGTGCTGGCACTGAAGCGTGATGAATTGTGTAAGCAAACAGTGACCGGACTACATAGAGGTACAGTAGCTTATACCTAATGATTAAAAGGGTGTACGTGTGAAATTTTTTGTTCACACAGTGAAATGGGCTGTTGCCCTGGTGTACCCTCTTTATGTTTTAAGTTTTAGGACAGCCATTACACAATACCAAAACATGAGGTTTATTTTTCGATTATAAGTATCGAAAGTCAATTTTGATAGAAGCAAATTGTGATACCCTATTTAAAGTGTGTCAGGCTCTGTGCTTGAATGGGGTTGAAAAGCAGGTCCTACACACATACAGACACACACATATACGAAAAGTATAAGTGAAAGATGAACCACTGCCATTAGGGACCTGTTGTTGCTCCATTATTTTAACTGACCAGTACTTAAAGGGCAGGAGCAGTCATCCCAAATTGAAGAAGTGTAGTAGACTGTCCAGTTTCATGATTGGCTGTTGGGAGTCATGTGACAATGTTTTTTTTTTGCTTCAAATGTGAAATTTACCAGAAATAACTGCTTGGTTTACCATGAATATGCAATAGTAAAGTCATAAAATGTAATTAAAGATACCTTGAAGAAAAATAAGATGAAAATTGAGTTATTCAGCTTTTTCTTCAAAATAAGTTTGGGGGAACTGCTCTTTACCTTTAAGGTGCAGTACTGTACGGATGCTCATTTACTTAAGATATAGTTTGTGGACATCTTTTTTAGGGAGTGGTTATGAAACAATATCATGAAATAAAAAAAAGTCAAAAAGGACTGATTGAAAGGTTAATGAATCAATGATAGAAAGTTAAAAGGTTCAATGATAGAAAGTTAAAAGTCAATTAAAATTCATTTCAAATGTATAAAAATTATTAACCAATAGCTCAGAAGCAGAAGGGGGTGAAACAATTTCAACTAAATTTCAGGATTTTCATATGTAATAGAATGTCATAACTTCATGGCACATGGTAAGAAAAATTATCCATGCAATTCATAATTAAAATGAAATGAACCTGAACTGTAATTAATTGTCATTTATCATTCATACTGTGAGTGGTGAATAGAATCTTAACAATTTATTATTTGTTTCAGATATCAAGATGGAATGGAGCAGTTGTGGTGTTTTCCTAGCAGTTGGTGGCACACAGGTGGTCGAATCTAATAGTGCTGTCAAATTTTACGACACAGCTGGCCATTTACGATTTACTCTAAATATTCCGTCAGAGGTAAAAACTGGCTTTTGTGCTATAGACTTCGTTTATATTAATGATACAATGGAACAGTATAAGTACTCTTTTCTGTGGTGAGTTGTACGTGGCATTACCAATGGAAGGGTAGATACCGGGGAGGGAGGTCTGTTTAACTGTGGTGTGTATGTGTGTAGGGGGAAGGGTGATCTATGGCATTATCATTGGAATGGTAGATGTTGGATTGGGGGTGGTGGTCTGTTTGGTTTTGGTGTGCATGTGTGTGTGGGGGGGGGGGAGTAAACTGTGACATTATCATCGTGGTGGTACATGCATGTGGGTCTGCTTTGCTGTGCTGTGCATGTGTGTGTGTGGTGGGGGGGGGGGACCATGAATGCTAGAAAGCTTTCCTTGTCAGAAATGGTTTATTGGTCAGCTAGTGTTTAGGGCTTCCTGCTGCAGCATACAGTTGTAACAAGGGTAAAACAAACTATTCTATATACTCATCAACACAAATTATTTCTGTGTTGTTTGCCCCTCTACTCTTCTGAGATCCCAATCAAATTATTTCATATTTTTCCCTGAATTGCTATGGTTGGTTGTGGGGCCAGTGTAACCATACGTGGGTGTTTGTAATGGTTCTTTGGAATTCATGTAAAGCAGGACTGGGAGTAAGACCTCATGAAGGGAGCGCTATCTCATACTGGCTTTGAGGGCACTTTTATACATCTATAAAGGGAAATAGCAGTCCTCTCAAACTGTAATTAGGCTAGCAGTCTATCCTAATTCATGACCCGCTTTTGAGAATCATGTCACAATATTTTTCATTCTGAATTTTGAAATGTCTGAGGTGTTGCTTATTGCTTTACCTTATGTGAAATATTTATTAGAATGTAAAGAAAGGTTTGTGGAAGAGAAGTTAAGAGATGTTGGTGAGAATTAGCTATTGTATCTAAATAAAAGTCTAGGGCAACCGCTCTTGCCCGTTAGAGGGTATCAAGGCCAAACGGAAGATTTTGTGTTTTCTGGTACTGTATAGATTTGATTCAAGTTTTAGGTAGGCAGGCAGAAAGCTTAAGAAGACATTGAAAAGTGTGCAGGTTTGTTGTATAATGCTTTCTTTTAAGGCAAAATACCCAAAATATGAAGACCTAGTCTTTAATCTGCATTAAGTGTCATCTCTGGCAAGATGATGTTCGGACAAGATGGCATACTCTCTGTGATAAGCATAAAGCTGGACACACGGTCTTGCTCTATATGGACAGAGCATACCGCAGGGTACATTGTCGCTACTGTAGTGTGAGAAAAAGTTCACCAAGATGGCTATTTTGCAAGAAAGTTGAAATATTTTTCAGATATGGCAAAGGTAAGGTCAAAAACACTACACGTATTGCAGGAAAGAGATATTGGTTTCCATTCAAGTTTAACTTATGCTTACAATATTATAGAGTCGTCGTCAAATCAGACTGCTCTATAAACGTATGTGCTAAGTTCTGATTAGCTTTGCTGAAATTTACTGTTTAATAGTCGAAGGGAGACACTTTCCAAATTATATCATCACCTCAAAAGTCACTGAAGCAGTGTTTATAGTTTCATCTATTCTGTGATATTCAGTTTGATGCAGGCAATAAAAACACACTCCTGACAGCTTTCTGACTTGAAAAGTAATGCCTCTAGGGCTCTTTTTGGTTCATTAAGCTAGGTAAAGTCTTGAAAAGTCAGCATCTTATTTCAACATGGTCATCAATATTACACTGTAGATATCCATTACAGAAATTATTTTAAGGTTGTGTTGTTTGCTGTACACACAATCGAAAAATTAGAGAATATAGGATTGAAATTTATTCATGTTTTAAAAATATTTGAAGCATGTGTTGGATTTTGTTCTTTGTAAATTGTTGGATGGAAACCCTTTTAATCTCTTTGTCCTGTGCATCAGTCCTGTTTCTTTAGGGACCAGTCAATCACTCAGAATGAGCAGCAGTTTAATATTTAACTCGGTATCAGATCAACAGGCTCATCCCCTTTTTGACAGAAAATGAAAAACGGGCTCATTAATTGTGGTACAAATGTCTGTTCAAGCAGTTTTCACCCTCTAGCTTTTAGTGATTGCAAAAAAATATGACCTCTTTCGAGGATGAAGTATTACTGTTTAAGTGGAAAGCAGTATTTTTTTTTTTTTGAAGATATTTCTCATAGGCAGAGTTTTAAATCAAGTGAATTTCATTATTTATTGTAAATTTGACAAGATAAGCTATGTTTCATCCTTTCAGAGGACAGACCATATCTTAGAGGAAGGAATGTTTTAATTTGGGAGTCATGCCCCAGTTTTGTGTTAACCTTTGTGATGTAAATACTTGAAGGTTGAAGTTCACTTTGCCGACCTATACTTACCATTCACAACATCTTATTGTCTTTAACAATATCTACTCAGGTTTAGGTTTACAAAAACTCATAGAGCTGGTTAATGAAATGCAACAAATTTTTCCAGACCTTCTAAATTTTCTTCAAATACCAGTGACAAATGGTCAAACTTAGACAGTTTCAATATCCTACATATGAATAACTGTTTTATGAGTGATTTCAGTTTGATTTTCAAAAGTTTGTGACTGGACACTGGTTCAAATTGTGCACAAAACTGTTACAAGCCAGGACACCACAAAATGCAAAATTTTAATTTTTCTGTAACTATTGGACATGAAACTTGACTCATTATGCCAGCTATGAGCATTGTCATGTGGTAATGACCTTTAAACACTCTCATCAATTTCTCATTATCAACTCAATGCCCTTGTGTACTCATGTCCTCATGTACTCATGTCCTCAATGTCCTCAGTGTCCTCTATGCCGTCATGGGCTCTTTAAGCACTGCACCATCCATATCTGCCTTCCCATATATTTGCCATTCTCATTTGTCTCCCTTGTAAATCCTTTGGATATCTGAGTCTTTTGAGCCTACTGATGTTTACTGAGCTTTCTTAAAGCTTATAATCTTTTCGTTAGGGTAGGGAAACGAAGTTCATATCGAATCCTCCTGGAGTATGGATTTTTATCTTAAAGGCATATTTTTTCATCATCCCAAACAGTTCCAATTCTCCCAACCTACTTACTTCTAGCCCCTCCCACATTTATCTAAAACTCATCTTTATCCAGACACAATCCTAGTTTATTGCTTCATTGCTTGTCCCAGTGGCCATACATGTCCATAATGTGTAATCAAGACACTCTCAGTGCCCATGCTGTGTAATTTAGCTATGATGCATTGTTTGAATGTGATGCCAATCAAAGAGCTGTACCAATTGAGAGTTTTGATATATGTATACTGAAACTGTAGTTTGGGGTGACAAATGACTGCCTTTAAAAGGGAAATATTGTGTGCAAAATGTACCTAAATGCTATACAAAGTAAAATCATGATTTGTTTTTCCACAAGATTTGATAGTGATTGGTGCAATGTACAGAAATAAGAAGTAAAATTGCACTAAGTATTGTGCAAAGAGCAGTTGGAAAAACAGACTCTTTTCATTAATTTTATTTTGAAGGGAATTGAAGATTTTAAGCTGATAGGCAGGGCCTCAAGTCATGAATCAAAGCAAAAATCAATCATTTCATCAAAAGATGAGACTAGAACAATTATGATCTGTATTTCTTGGGAGGAAAGAATATACCTGACGTAAAAATATGACTTGCATAAATAAATAAGACTTGAAAAATCAATTTTTTTTCTTTCCCCCAAGTTTTACCCAACGTCAGTGTCTTATTTCATGTTTGTTTTGAAAATGAAACAGGAAACTTATCCACAATTAAATTTTGGTTGAGGTTGCCCTGGATCTCTTAGACATTGTGGGCATAGTTATGTAGTTCGCCGATTAGAATTCAAGAAAGTGAAATGTACTTTTCAAAAATAATATTTTGATAGGAAGACTGACAGTATTCTATTAAAGAGGGAATGCAAATTTAATAATATTGTCCTGACCTTGTGTGTCACACTTTATGTAAGTATTGTTTATTGTGAACAACAATAAAACACAATGGCTGTTTTGTTTTATTGTGTCATTTCCAACATGGAATGCATTATTCACTCATTTATTGTATTACTTTGTTATGTAAGAAGTAACTCTCTTGATATGCATATGCATGTAATTGTTTTGTCATCAGCAGGAAATGCAGTCACCCCAATTTGAATTAGTGTAGTGAGTCTGCCCTATTTCATGATTGGCTCTTGAGAGTCATGCGACAATTTCCACCAAATTATGAGAATCAGGAGAGTATTAAATTCATTTGTCCTGGAAAAATGCTGTATTTAAATCCTGATATATCATGAGAAAACTTTGGAAGAAAAATAAAAAGAAATTTGTAAAATCTGGTGATTGTTTTAAAACAAGTTCAGAGCGACTGCTTCTGCCCTTAAAGAAAAAGTGCACATGAGTAGCTTTTCACCTTTTTTTTTTTTTTGCACTGTACAAGTACTGTATCATGTGTTGGTAGGAGTTGAGCTTCTGTAAAAATGTGGGTTCAAGTGATTGTATAGAGACCATTGAATGATGCTTCTTGACAAGTGTTGTGTGATTTGCAAGTAAAACATTGAAACAATGGTTGAGTGGCTTTCATGCAGAAGATGAAAGAAAATGAAGAGTTACTGTACTTGATCTGTAGTGGCTGTGAATGTAAATCTAAGGGTCCATCTTGATGTCTACAATTTTTGTTTTGAAAATTGGTGGAACCGTGACTATCTAAGCGGAGCGCGACCATGGGTTCGTGCGGAGCGAGCCAGAAATTTTTTTGACAGATGTACCCCCAGATTGCCGGAAATTGCATTTCCCAGACACAATTATGATCAAAAATGGGTCATTCGTTTTAATATTTCACGGTTTTAAATGTTTCATGAAAATAGTAATTAAAAAAATACAAGGATAAGAGTTACTGATGGTAAATTTATCAAATACAAACATCATAATGAGCCGATATAAAACTAGTCCATCTTCACCTTCCTTCACCGCCCTTTGGGCACCGTAGTTGGGCGCGGGGTCCCATTAATATGTGCTGGGAGCTACATGCAAGTTGAAGCAACAACAACAATGGAATACACAAGCAAGACTGAGCAGGGAGTCCTGCATGCCCTCCTGTTTCGACCACTGTGTTCTGCATTAGCTCCCAGACAAACAGATAACAAATAAACAAAGAAGATGAAATAGAATATTGTTTGAGTTTGATCTCTCCTACACTGTGTCAATGGGCTAAAGTCAGCAATGCCGTTTCAACAAAGGCTGGTGTTGTTTTTGGCTGCTGGAGGCATGGTTGACGTTAGCACCACCCGGTAGCATACATCAATGAAACAAGCAACAAGTAAGGCTGCCAATTAACGTGTCAGACTTGTTGCCATCTTTTGCATTCGCTCATTCATTAGTTTTGTTGCTTATTTTGATAACGCCTAATGGGTACTTGAGATGCTGTATAGCAGGATATTATGGATAGTCGGACTTCCAAAGTTCACTCATAAGATGGTGGGGACATGATATACCATGTCCCCACCTCTGAAATTTTTGGTGTGGACGCGTCCCCGTGTCCCTGCGGTAAACGGCGCCCACGACAATTGCAAAGATGTAATGCTACCAAATTTTTTTTTTTCCTTTTCACAGCAACCACTGTCTGCCTTGGCGTGGGGCCACAATGATCTCCGTCTTTTCGTAGCCTGCGGGTCCATACTTCATAGTGCTTGGATATTCAAAGGTGTTGCCTCTCTTCAGGTTCTTTGCAGAGAGACCATACTTAACCAGGTCTCTGAAGAACCTGTCATTACCAAACTGCCTCTCCCCACCAGACTGAGGAGCTTTGTTCTCGATAGATTGTCGCCCTCTATAAAGGGCTATATCCCCGATCCTTTCAAATTACGTGACTTTGTTTGTTTACCGCCTCCAGGTGAGTACAACACCCGGAAGCATAGTGCTATGTTGATCAAAATTTGAGTGTCTATTTGTCAAGATCATTTGTAAAGATCATTTGTAAAGTAATGAAATTCATAGAAATTTGTACAATAATAAAGTTCCTTCAGTTTTCCCTTGTCTTCTCACTCTGCAGGAAATGATCGCTTGTATTGCACGATGGTACGCTCCGGTTCTGAGTCTGGTACTGGTACGCCATGCTTTGTACTTTTGTTGGAATTCCTTGGTGGCTTAATTCCTCTCCTGAAAGGGAGGCGGGTCAGCAAATTGCGACCTGAATTTGTCATTTACAACCCGCAACCACCTGAAAGGGAAGGTAGGTATTTTTATGTGGATAGTCATTGTTTGACAAGGTCAGTGATTTAGTCAGGAAAATTCTTTATTTTAGCAGTGAATACAGAGATATGAGATTAAATGGTGGGGTCATTAACAATGATGAGGAAGAGTCATGGTGTTGAGGGTTAGTCATGGTGTTGAAGTTGAGTCATGGTGTTGCCCTTAGGAGTGTCTGTCAAAGATGCTGGTGTAGTACATTCATCACTTTTCATATTAAGAGTGTGCAGGTCTCTAGCATGGTGGGAATGCTGAGCCCTGAATAATAAGCATTTTGTTGCTTTCTTAAAATGGCCTCCACTTTTCAGTTACTTAGTTATGTTGCTACCAGTTTACAGAATACTATAGATGTGTTGTAATTAGTGTTTGAATAAAAGGTTAAACAACAATAGACTGTGCATGAAGCACAAGATAATGCACAGTGGAAGGTTAAATGCAAGTATTAGGGCACAGTCCTATGGCATCCATCTGTAGCAAAATCTCATCCTATGAAAAGTGCATTTTCCTGCTCTAATGCACTGTTCCAATGTTGTTTAACCCTGTTCATTGATTGAACAGCATCAGCAACTATTTTGATTTAAAATGACATAAGGAGAGTAGAATTTCATTTGTAAATAATTACATCAAAACAGCACAACCCCAAGTAAAATGGAGAAGCTCAAGGTGAGAACATTTTTCGTGACTGAGACATTGTCTCAGTGTAATGCATGGTCACCTAATTGTAATGGACCAACAGAAATAAAGGATTACTCCCAAATATGAATTAACATGAAATAAGGCCTGTCTGACTGTCTTCAGATTACAAATATATTTGAAATCATGAATGGGTCAATAAATCTATTTCACTCCCACTAACTGTATATCATACTTACTAGTAATTGTTGTAAATGTGTGAAGTTTACTTATTTAAAAAGGTGGGCCACTGGGAGCACAGGGCCTTTTACAGTAGCTTGTGTTATAAAGGTAAACCCTTCTAAATAGACCCTTGAATCCAGTCTCCTTTGGATTATAAATTTGTCTCAAAATAAATGAAGCAGAGAAACTTCAGTTGAATTGCTGTAGGACAATCACTCTACATTATATATACAAGTTGCGTAGACCACCATCTGATGGTAAGTGAGATGGGGATGATAGAGGGCGTCCTTGCTCCTCGTGTGGGGAGCAGGGGCACCCTCTCTCTGGGTGTTATTAGTTACCCAGGGTAAGTTGCGGGAAAGTGGGGATTACATATGTGAATAGGAGGTAAGTATCAGGGCTCATAGAGTCTCAAATCAGGTAGTTTTGGGGAAACTGAGTTTAGATTTTTTGATACTTTGATGTTTTGTAACATTTCAGCAAGCCCAATTAGTTATGCAATATGCACTTAACATGCTGCTTTCCAAGTGGAGTAACAGCAATGGTTTGTTTTTGAACAGGTTTGGATGTGGTTTGTTGTTCAGGAAACCTTTCAAATAGCAATATAGATCAACAAATTGAATCCCTTTTTCTCCAAGAAATATATACTTTGGATTATTCTTACTTCCACCAACCATTCTCAATAGGAAAAATTGTCCTTGACATTTTTTTGGCCTCGTTGTTACCATCTCGTTAGATTTGATAGATAGTCATGGCAACATTTTATAACTGAAAGTATCAGATGTATAATTAAAGAATTCTGATGGGTTTTTTCTTCTGTGATAGAACCATGATGACCTCAGAAATATATGGGCATGAAGATTTAGCTGTGATATTTGGGTCACAAGGAAATTTAGAAGGATATCATTGCATAATCTATATATATGACTGCTATGTTGTTGAGTTTGTGGGGCTCACAGTGAGGGAGGGGGCACAGCAGAGAGGGATGTGAGAATTATGAGGGGTCTTTTTTTGCTTCAGTTTATGGCAAGGTGTATGGCATTCTTGCTTTATGGTTTTTATTTCAATATACAACATGTATTGAGATATTGTCATATTAACCAGTGCTTGAAATATTTTTAAGCAACAGACTGTGGCTTGATCAGTGGTTAAGGTTGTTGAGGATTTGAGAGCATATTCTTTGAATTGGGGGCTGAAGAAATTGAATTTATTCATCTAAAAAGTGTTTTTTGCTAAGTTATTTTGGCAAACTTCAGGGCAAAAGTCTTTGGTTGGTGGGAAGCTGTCATTTCTTTGCACATAGCACTTTGGTTGCAAGGTACACATCTCGGAAGATTTATCCTTTACTTAGTCTTGTCAAGAACTGTTATCACTACCAGTTAGATGCCCATTCAAGCATTTGACAATAGCCCTGAAGGTTGACAGTTGATAGCAGTTTATCTCAGATGAAACTGAAAGGGGATCGAACCCTTCAATGCACCATGAGTGATTTGATCCCATTTTGGCCAGCACTTATTTTGCCAGCACTTAGTTTGAGCCCCTGACTGTTGGGCTTCTATTGAACAAGAATTGTAGTCAAAGCTGTTGTTTATTGAAGCAGCTAATTGGTGTAATGAACCAGGGGTCGGTTACTAAAATTGGGAACCGCAGTTTTTTCCCCAAAACTGTGGTAGTCATGACAGATATCCTTAAAGGTTAATATTTCGCCATGCAGATAAGTGGGTAATGAGAATGTTTTCATTGTTAAAAAAAGGAGGTTCTACAAGGAAGGACTACTTGGTTAAACTTTCAGACCCCAGAGGTTTGTCTTCACACCTCTGCAAAATCAAGCATGAAGTAACTGTAAGATAATTTTGCCTAGTCTCACCATAAATAAAGGCTTTGTAAGAAGATATTTGCCCAGTAATTATCTTGAGAGGAATAAGCTTGTTTACAATTTATTAAGTTAGTGTCCAGGAGGAATGATGGAAGTGTCTCTATGTTGTGATGAAAAAAATTTTTCCCTCAGAGTTTATTGAAGTGTATTTAATGATCTCTGCAACCTATTGCATGGGCGTTGTTTCTACCCACTTGTTATTCAAAGTGTATTAAACAATGCAAACATTCAAGATATCAGCAGACAAATAGTTCTCACCTTCAAAAAATTGTTTCAATACCAAAATATTTGAACGAGACTGTGAATATAGCATTTCAAAGAGTGATTTTAAAGAAACTAGTGTGAATCAAAAAGAAAGCAGCTTTCATTGGACTATTGGAGATATTTTTAAATAAAAAGATGTCATTAATCTTCATCTAGCTGCTTAATTTTCCGTTTTCAAGTTTCAGTATGGTACAAGATTATTTCCATCACTTTAATAGTGTAACAGTATCATTGTAAAAAATTGTTCTCTATGTATATGATCATCTTTGAGCATAAAACGCATCAGGATACTAACTCTAGATATGCATAATCTTTTGAACAACCACACCACAACAATTATCCTATTGCACCACGAAAGGACTTTATTTACATTAAATATCATCAGCAACAATATGGAAACTTTGTCTCCTTAACATCCACAAAGTATTGAGATTCTGCAGCATCACTGCTTTAGTTTAAATTTCCGGAAACACAGAGTACATAAAGGGCTTATAGATACATATCAGGGAAAGACAAGAACGTGTGTGTATTGGGGAGGTGGAGGGGGGGATGATGAATGGTTTTCACGAATGGTCTGACAAACATCGCCTCTATTAAAACCATTATCTGAGTATAGTTCAGAGAGGTGATTCAAAATGTCATCATCAGTTGGATTAGTTTTAAGGTAAACAAAATTCTGTTGTCGTTTGCTGGCAGAATGAAACTCTTTTTATCCCCTAACAAACAAGGAAATGGGGAAGATCCATCCCCTGGAGTTGTCCCCATTTGTACTGCAAATAAAAAAATGGTAACAGTCCCACCAGCAAAATGGAGCAGATTTCTTTTTGGTATCAAGTCTGCTTCAGTAGGTTTTTCTTAGTAGGAAGCAACCCTTCAAATAGCCAATACTTGTAGGTGCTAAATGTTTTCACAAATTGCAAAGGTAAATGGTACTCAAGATTTTGCCATTGTAATATCTTTACAAAGGGTTATTTCCAACTGCTCATCTATTGTTTTTTTTTCCTAGGTAATTATGAAGAGAACAACGCCTTTTCAGATTCAGAGGAGTCCTTGTTTAGCTCAGATGAAGTAGATTCAATCCAACCGCCTCGGCAGGACAGCAACTGGGAACAAAGTCCTAAAGTAGAGGGCGCTGGTGATGTCCCCATAACCAGCAAAGCCCAAATGTATAAAAACTTGTATAAAGAAACTCTCCCAGAGGTATGAATTTACAAAATATGTAGATTATCACATTTTCTTCTTCTTTTAGTTGTTAGGTGAGTTTGCTCAAATGTGAGTCAGTTTTTGAATTTTGGGAAGTGTCCCTAACCTATTACGCTCTTACTTATCTCGCCTACCTAGCTTCAGCTGGCCATGAAGCAAGGGTGTGTTGGGATAGCTAACTTTAGGAAGGGGCATAGCGCTACCAATCAAGGATATCACCTCCAGTGATCATTCCTCAGTAGATGAACTGTCCAATCATTGTTATAGGTGAGGTAAGTAGGGCTAATAGATTCATAAAACAAGGTAGGTTTTGGATAATTTAAATGCTCTCTTTCCAAAAGAGACCTAATATTTGATCAAAATATGTTGAGTTGGTTAGCTACCTTGCATTGAAGTGGTAATTCATTAGCAGTGTAAGGCTTCTTCTGGATTTTTGGTCTCATAGGGCTAACTACCCCTGGAGGCTAAAATTTGATTTGATTTGATTTTTATCTTTTGCAGATGACAAACCTTGTCGAAGTTACTTCAAACATTTGGGGGACAAAATTCAAAATTTATAGTTCAGACAACTCACTGCCTCCAAATCTGGGTCAGGTTAACTACAGGACCAGCTTGCTACATCTACAGCCCAGGCAGATGACAATAGCCCTAGTAGAGCTACGCTCTGATTTCAGGCGGACACTTTCTCAGGGGGATACAGAGTTTGATCCTCATCTTTTTAGTGAAGATGAGGATGATGAGGAACCAAGAGGCTCAGGTAGAAAAATAAAACATTCCCTTGTTACAAGGGGATAGACCAGCTTTTATGTTCAAAACAAATTTTGTCTACATGGGTACATGTAAACAGGTTTAGGTACCCTTCCTATTAAATGGGAGGACTTGAACAGTATTTGAACAGGATGACACTATATAACACGTTCTTGTTGGTGTGTAGTTAAATATTATCTAACTAACTAATTCATGACCATAGGTCTGATATACTTCTTAGTTGGCACTATACTGTGCACAATTGAAAGGTTTGTACTGGAGAAAAAAATGCATAACAGCCTTAAAATCTGCTGTCTGTAGGAGCGCTTCATGTTGCAGTCTCGATTAAATTACTTACATTTGATGGAAATGTGCCCTCCAGGTATTATAAAATCACTTCGTTTAAGAGGACAGCTGAATGTACCTGGAGAAGAATTTTGTGTGTCATGCTAGATTCTAAGAGTCATGACGTCCTAAAGATTCGTTGTCTGTAGGAGAGCTGGGATATTTTGGCCTTTCTTCTAAGCCTACTTAACCTCAGATAAGCCCTCTTGGAGCTTGACGATAAGTCATCACATGTCTTGTGTAACTGAAGACATATCATAATGTAAAAGCTGCCTCCTCATTATTCAACCTTTGTGAACTGATAATAAAATATCATCTCCCCCATCTCATGACATCCCTCGAGGGCACATCACTGAAGTATCTTTTACGCTTCAGTCACTTCTCCTTTAGGTCGAGTAAATGGTTAATTAATGTGAAGACTGTCACCTCCCAACCATTCTAATCAAAGTTCAAAATATCAGCTCTGGTATTTTCATAGTTTCCCCATCGTGAGTCTAATGAAATGTTTCGCTGACTAAGCACACTCTTTATGCGAAGCCAAGAGTAATGCGGACCTTTTTCACCAAGTTCAACTTTATTTCATGTTTAATTCACCCCTGCAAGTAACCAATTCACCATAAAATTGCCGGAAGGGTTTGATTTTATAAGTAGGAATAGTTGGGAGAAGGTAACTAAGTGTGTTTTCTCAACACCCACAGGAGAATCATGGGGTACTTTGAATGTAATTAAATTTTCAGGGGATGTTTTCTCAACCTTGAGAAGTGTTTCTAGTTTCTTCAGATTGGGGCTTACGTTAGGTGCATTATAGGGCTGCCACGATAACCATTTTTCATTTATCCATGTCGTCAGTATTTCCGCGACGATATCGCGATATCGCGCATTAAGTCTTAACATTTTCCATCAGCGCCAAGGAATTAGCAAAAAAGTTGTTTATTGCATGCAGCCACTACTGACATACCAAAAGTGAGGGGAGATTGATTATGCGTGCATGTAGCAATATTGATTGTGCAGAAGAACTCTTCACAAGTCTGGAACGTATGTGAGCTGTTACAATATTCATTGTATGCATTTTGAAACAGCTTCCGATTTTATATCATGTTTTCTTGTGGTGGGTTAAGTGCAGTTTTTCATTTTTTGTGACATCATAAATTATGATCATTTCAGGTTACTGACTTAAGACAATAAAAAAAGGGGATTTCACAGTGGTTTAGTCATTTATTTGATTTGTTGCGATATCACATCTTGACAAAACATTGGTCGATATCGTCGGGGCAAAACTGTATCGACGATATCGCGATATCGCAATATCGTGGCAGCCCTAGTGCATTACATGCTTTTGTTACTTTCTTGAATTTCTCAGCCGAATGTACATCAAAGAAATTTCTTCTTGAGATGGGAAGTGCTATTTCTGTAGATCTGCACATCTGTGTCTTGGCTGGTGGTGTTAGAGTTGGTTAGGTTGTTGAGTGTACTGCCTTGCAAGCTGGAGGTCCCTGGATCTAATCCCGGTGGAACCACTTGGAAATTTTCCTGTTCTAAAAGTTGGCTTGTTCAGCGTAGCTGTTCACAGTGATGCTGAGGGGGTTCAAAATTGGTGAATTACAAAATTGGGTATATGGTTGTCTGTTTCAGGAAGTTGTCTTATTCAGGACATTGTCTGCTTGCCGAGTTCAGCTCTTGAGCAATGTTGCAGAGCAATTAACGTCCACCCCACCAAGCCTTTTGGAAAGTGGCTAAAGAACAGGGATACACTCACATTTGTCAGATGAGGAAGTTAAATGGCGGTCCTGAAAGAAGGATTGGGAAGGATTGGTTCATGCCTGCCATGTGAATTCTAAGCACCATTTGAAAAGAGAAGGCAAAGCTTTCTGTAGTTCATTCACTTTTGCTCTGGCATAGGGTCCTTCAAGAGCCAAAATGGCTAGCTGACCCTTAAACATTAAACTTAACTTGCTGCAAAATAACTTCAAACCAAAGCTTGATGATTCTAGAGAAGTGTATCTTGTTTTAGTTACCCTTTGTTGACCACTGTTATCAAGATTCTATCCATGAGCTTCCTGTTCAGTTATATTTAAGTTAGAAAAATGTTTTTAGGGTTTGTTGTCAGATAGCCGTGAAACTTGGTTGTAATTGTGATAAACTTCATCACTGGATAACTGCTCTTGAAAAAGGCATGACTTGAAACCCAGGAAAAGCCTTAATGTTGGGTTATTTGGCTAGAATCTCCTCCTGAATCCGAGTGGCATGCTAAGAAGTTCACTGAGCTAGATTGTGGATTAAGTTTGGTCAACCAGGGATGGCTTAAGCTTGTGATACTTTTGTAGCATCCTGTCAGTACCATGAAAGGGTGGCAGTTACATTTGTTCAGGAAAAATTATATTTAAAGATGTAAAAGTCAGAGAAATCTTAGCCACGACAAATCTTGTCTTAAATTTTTCTTTCTGATATGTCAGTCAGTTGACCTTTGTCCCTCTTATCTCTGCAGAATCTAAAGTCAGTACTCTACGTCATGGTGCTGCTGCTCCAGTGGCACCGATTGCCATCACAAATCGCAAGTTTTCAAATGAGCTAGACTCATCCGAGTTTGAACTTACTCCAAGTGTGAACGAAGACGATGCAGTGGAGGAAGTCACGGTGGAGGTGAAAGAGGAGGTTGTCACCACTTCTTTTATAGAGGAGACGCCTAACACAAATCCTGTCGTAACAAAAGAGGACTACATCCTTCAGGGTGCAATCCCCAAACAGAAACTCAGGAGATCTATCTCTGCTGATAGACCTGTCAAAAAGGGGGTCAGGACTACAGTTGGGGTCCAGCAGATGATACCATTAGTAAATGGGGAGGATATATGTGAAGGATGTCTAGATTTAGGAATGAATGACACAGAGGATGATGAACTTCGCACAGATTTGCCCCAGTGGGCCAACACTGCCAATTATGACTATGGTGCTTCGTCCAGTGCCCGTCAGGCTGCTTTTGTAGGAAATGGTTGCAATTCCTCGGTGGCTAATTCACAGTCCCCAAGTGCAGGTGGAGATTGCAGGAACCATGGAAAGAATCAACAGGAACACTCGCCCAAAGTAGGTGGTGCTAATAGTGAACACAGATTAGATTCAAAAGGAAATGAAGCAAGTTACCCTGATACAACTCCAAAGGAAGGTCTTGTGAATGAGACACAGATAGCTGCTGCCACCAGAGAAAGGAGTTTGTCATCTAGTTGTGTGACCGATCTGGGCGATGTTAAATATAAGTCCAAAGCTCCCGAGAGAGCAAGTGTGCACGAAATTTCAGAAAAGACTGAACCAAAGGACAGCAGTCGTTTGCCAAAGAGTGCAGCAGCTGACAGTGCAAAGAGGAAAAATTTTAGAAGGAGTAAATCTGCGAGCTATGCAGACAACACACAGAACACCCAATCAAAAATTGTTACGGACAGTACTGAGAGCGAAGACGAGGAAGGAGATAGCTTTGAGGACGATACATGGGGTAGTAGTAGTGCTAGGACAAGAAAAGCCAAGCTTGTCAAGCAGTATGCAAGGTGTCAGTCCAGGGTCTTTGTCATGCACAACAAGGCCCCATTATGGAATGAGAACACACAAGTTTATCAGCTGGACTTTGGTGGCAGAGTAACTCAAGAATCTGCTAAAAATTTTCAGGTGGAACTTCAAGGCAAACAGGTGAGTGAGTCATTCTAAATCTACTCTGTATCCTTAACCTTAAAGGGAACATGGAGTCTTTTCAATTTGAATTCTCGTATCCTGTCATGGTAATTCTGGAATGATCTGGTTTACTCATGTTGCATTGTTTGTTATTCATTTGTGAGATCCAGGGCAAATAAATCCACACTTATACTTTAGTGTGTAATAGTGTTCCTCTTTGTGTTTATAATTTACTTAATAAGTACATCTTTCTCTTGTATCTCTTTCTTTGTTTTTTGTTTGTATTACACTCTTTGTTCTCAAGGGAGTGGTCTGCCTTTGTTGTTAGCCCTTTAGGGTTTTTCAGTTCATTTCCTGTTTGCTACTTTGTCAAGTCTATTTCTATTACCGTAAAACAGTATAATCTTGTCATACTGTACATTGTAGTGGAGATACAAATCAATAAAATTAGATGAAGTGAAATATTTGTGTGCAAAACATCTTCAGAGGTATTTGTGAGGTAAATGTGGGAGGTAATTTGCTTAGTAATTTATGGCAACTATTAATGGGCTCGTACTGTCTCGTACACCACTACTTCTGCTCTGAGCTTGTGGACTGGTACGAAATATCAAACCTTTATCATGGGAGAATGGTGACAGGCTTCAAGGAGATACGTTAATAGAAAGTGCCTTATCTGAAAGAAGCCTGCTACTGTTTCTTTGATGACCAGGCAGTCCCCATGTAAATATGGTAGTTGCGGAGACAGTACATTGACTACCTTAAACAAGGTAGATATAATCCTCTTTAACATATGTCTGCAAATTTCGGAGGAGCTTGAGACGTACGGTACAAATCTTCACTGTATTATGCAACGCTCAAAAAGAGGAAGTGCTCAAATTTAATCACAGCAAGGAGAGAGGCCATTGGTCACGGTCACATGATGAAGAGTCTACGGAAGCCAATTCGGGACATGTTATCACTGCTGTTCTGTGGACCATGGACACACAAGAATCCTGTGACTTCAAAAAGGCTTAATTCTAAAAAAAAAGAAAATGTATTTGAAGTAAATTTTGAATTCTCAAAAAATTTAGAAATTTTGTGAAAGAAGACTCAGAAGAAATGGTCTGAAGACATGTATCATATAACGATGGCTTTTTTCACATTTTGTTTTACAGGTAATGCAGTTTGGTCGCATTGATGGCCAAGCATACACCCTGGATTTCCAGTACCCATTTTCAGCAGTGCAGGCCTTTGCAGTGGCTCTGGCTAACGTTACTCAGAGACTGAAATGATGGTCTGGCGCCATCAGAGATAACTTTTCAAGGTGCCTACTGGGAGTGTTTTCGATAGACAATTTCAGTTCTGTCTGTGTATCATGTCGTTCAGTGTGCGTCAATGTCATCCGTATACAAGCCTCTTTTGATTTCATTCAAAGGAAGAGAATGGGTTTACATGTCTTCAGCATTCCAAAGTTTGTAAAGAAAGGTATCAGCAATTCTCTAAGGGGTTGACTTTTTTTTTTAATTCTTTTGAAACTCATGGTGAGCTCAATGTACATGGCCCCTCCTTACGTAAATAGGAGAGGAGTATCAGGGCTCGTAGATTCCCAAACCAGGGAGTCTTGGGTTTTCTGCTGATGTCATACCCATCATTGAAGAGAGCTTGTCCACCTCTCTAATCCATAAACCACTTATCAATTGTAAGGGGTACCTTACCTCCTTGGCATTGTTGGTCACTGTTTGTTAATACATATGCAAAATCCAGCAATTTACCCCACAAATCATAGACTTTAAAGCACATTTCCTGTAAAATGTGATGCATCTGTGCTGCACCTGTTAGGTTTCTTGGATGGAACATTTTAGAAAAGTTTTGCCACATCACAAGTCTGACTAACATGATGCAAATTTGACTCACCACTGTCCAGGGGTGTGGACAGAGTCTGTGAAAAAATAAGGGGTCTTACAAGTGATAAGTGCATAATTTAAAAACTTAGGTAAAGTTAATCAGATGTCAGTCAAAGATATAGTCTGGTTAGTTGATTGCTATATATCTTATTTTATCCATTTTCCAAAGTGCAGTTACAAGGAATTGTGGGTAGATTTCTTTTGTTGCCTCTTGTCAGAGTAAAGTGCCATTTCAAAATAGAGGCATGCCAAAACTACCCTTTATTTCTTTGTAATTGCTTATTTAGGAGGAACAATTTTTCTCTGAAGTTATAATTTTTATATTGCTAAATGTTGTGAAGCACACACTCTCTCTGAAATGTAAAACACCAGACATTTTTATTGTATATCTGTGACAAAAGTTGCTCATAACCAGAAGTATTTTTTTTTTTTGTTTTCTGTGATTTAAAATGAGGTTATAACTTTCCAATTGTGTTCCCACCTGCTGTTTTACTGTGTTTCCTCTTGCTATTCAAAAACAAAGGTCTATAGCCCCTCTCAGGCCCTTGAAAGATTCCTTGGGAAGTTGGAAAAGTACACCGCCAAGGTAAGAAACCAAAGGCAGTATTTGACTCAAAGTTAACTGACCAAAGGTCTTACCCTGCAAGTAAACGGGTTGGTTTAGTTGTAGATATGTTCAAAATTGGATTTTTGGGAGTAAATTTTTCAGAGAAGAATTTCCTGAGAATATTATTCTGGACTTTATGTCTGTGATACCCGGTCAATTTATTGCAATATTTTGGACGCAAATAGAATTTTTATCTAAAAAGAAATTTATTTGTAAGTCTGGAAACCATAAAAGGCTATCTGAATTAAAAAATAGCTGTCCTTTCTCTTCTCAGCATTAATATTTCAAATTGTGTACCCCTCCCCCCCCCCCCCCCGAAAAAAATTGATTGTTAAATTCTCTGGTTTAAGTACCATTTGCAAATGATGCCAAAAACCATAGCCATTTCAATAGAAGATAGCACCACAGAAGTTATGAAAAGCAAGCATATCCTTGGTGGTGGGGGTGGGGAAGGGACGTGGGTAGAAGAAGTTGAAACAGTACCTGGATGACTCTTACAATACTGCTAGGGTGTAGGACAGATTTACTCAGAAGATGGTACTTTTGCATTTGAGTAATAATTGTTATTTCAGAATAAGGGCAGTGGGTTTTTTTCAGCATAAGGGCCAGAGTTTGGGTCAGTGTCGTAGCTAGGATTTCATTGTAAGCGGGGCAACAACATCCTATTAGCAATATTAAACTTTCATGAAGTCTAGTGCTGCATGTCAACACCTATTATACCTGTTCCAGTTCATTACAAACAGTAGGTCTATTGATCTACTGAAAAAAACTATTAAAGAAGACTATAAGATTTTTGGATTGTTAGAAACAGATGGTATCTGGTGGATGGTGGATTTTTTTTTTTTGGGGGGGGGGGGGGGGGGAAAATGTGGTCTTGAATCAATTTTGGGGGGCATTGCCCCCCCTCCCCCTCGGGCTGTGCCACTGGTTTGGGTAGGGGAAATGGGCACAGAAAGATGTAAGGGTTGGGGCATCAGACCAAGTGGTGAGAGTGTGCATTCAGAATTGTGTTTTAATCAGTTTAAATGTATTCAATTTTGGTTTAAATCATACATAAAAATGAAGTTATAGAATCTATGTTTTGTTGAAATATAATGAGCACAAAAATCTTTCGCAACATTGTGCAGGTTCATTGCAAAATAACTGCCATGTATTTTTTCTTTGCAGTCATATCAGTTTCTGTGTTAGTGGCAAAATACAGTGCATTGGTCAATGTTTTTTTTTTATTTGAAATAAGAAAACAACTCTTAATCTTTTGTTCATTTAACGCAAGCTGTAAAGAGAGTTTCATTGTTTAAGATATAAAAGCAAGATAACTGAGGGAGTTGTGCAAAATGGAAGGGGGTTATTGTCTTTAATTGCATTTGGCATGGAACCGAAATTTTCAAATTATGTTATGTCTTCATAATATTAAGGACCCCAAAGCCGGGGGGGGAGGCTGAGAGAGGCTGGTTGGTGGCCTTAACCACCTCCCACCCCCCATTTTCTTTTATGGCATTTTGGGCTGCCTTACATCTTTAGCATATCCTTGAACAGGTTGGGTCGCTTTGGTGATTAGCCGCTACTTTAAAATTTGCTCTGCAGCCCCTGATTATACAGTCAGTGAGAATCGTGTCTCTTCTCTTTCATCATCAATTTTCAGGGTTATGGTCCGGTCTCCAATTTAAACTACATTTCTTTGGGAAGTTTACTGTATCTTTCTAGTATATAAGTATAGTGGTTGAAATGTTGAAAGACCTTGAATAGGATAGTCTTGAAGAAAGACAAACTGTCAACAGGCCAGCAGTTTTCGACAAAGCCAGATTGGCCTCCTAGCCTTGCCAGTTAACAACCTGCAATTGGTCTGGTGATCTTCAAAGCATCATCATTCCCAACAGCTTTGTAAAGAACCCATTCAACAAGGACTGCTACAAATATATTTTCTTTCCCCCAATCCATCATAGACTGGAACTTACTCCCCCAAAATATTACAGGTCTCAAGGACCCCAAGCAATTTAAGATCTCAGCTTTGAGGTTTCTCCAACGAGACAACTAATTCAACATTTGCACACTAAACCCTGCACATTTGACTCCACCAGGAGAGTTGTGCAGTATCTGTCAAGATCTAGATTTGGGAGGATTGCCCTCTGCCAAGTGACCACTTTCAACAACCAAAATGACATTTTTCTTTCCATGTGAAAATATAACCAACCAAATTGATGATGTTTGACTGGAAAGGAACTTTAAATGGCATCCCATTGAAGAGTACTTTGCTCGTTGAAACCTTATGTTGTATTCCCATCATTGTGGAAAATATTTTTCTGCCTTTGAAAGCCATCAAGGCCCAAAAAGTAGACTTTTCCTCAAAGAAAGAAATCAGGAATTGTATTAATTTTGGAAAGCATTTGTATTTAATAAGAAGGAACTTAATTTGATTTTGCTCTAACATGTGTTGCCAATAATGACCCATATAGGTTTTACAGAAAAGGTTCTCTCATCATAAATTATAAAATGAAGGATAGATCAGCAGATCAGCATTCCTTCAATGTAGTTAAAGCAGGGAGGGGGAGGGGGGGGGGGTGTGTGGTGGTGGACCATTGTTCTTGGGTAGTAGTTACCCAGTATTCATTGTTTAATCGACAGGGCTGGATATGTCTTGGGTGCATCTGTAGCTTCAGTTGTGTGATAAAATTGTTTTTGCTGTTATCACAGATCAATGGTACCATGTTATTGCCAATCTTCCATCTATGTCTAGCAATGGTATAAATCTTTGTTCAAGACGCACACCTGTGAAGAAAGAATGCAAAACAAAGGATTGACAATTTCTGCATGGCTAAATTAAAAATCGATTTGTAATCCAGGTTTCTTTAGTCACACAAGGCTGTGATGGGAATCTAACGGTTGATATCCTGTGAGAAATGTTTGGCTTCCTTTTGTATTAAAAAAAAAACAAGAAATCTTGGATTTAGTTTATATAGAGGCTTTGTTTGCAATTACGTCACAGATCCACCATACTTGGGGGGAGACAATCATGCAAGTTTACATGATTTTCTGCACTGTGGTATATGCAGGGTGTACACGTTCATAGAGGAAGAAAATCATGCATGTCCCTGGGTGACAAACCTGGGTCTTTGGTACCCTCTGAACACAGGTTTAACAGAGGTTTACGCCTCTTTTCTTGCTTTCAGTTTGAAGCCACCGGTTTTGACTCAAAATTCTTTGTTAATATTGGTTTTAGTTGGCACAGGTTCTTTCCGCCAAACCTGTCGTAAACCTGCTGCAAAGTGAGACAACTTGCAAACCCATGTCAATTTCACTGGAATACACAGGTTTTCTTGCAAAACCCTGCAAAAACCAGTGGCAGAAATATGTAAAAACCTGTGGATTTGAAACTTATTGAAACACCTTTGCTTCTCATAAAACAGCATATTTTTCCTTAATGTTCCTAATTTTCCTGGAGACGGCATTCTCAGTATTCATCCAAAAACTCCTAAATTATTTTCTTCCTCTGCATATTGGGAGCCCTGCTTCATAACACTTAAAGTGTTGAAAAGCTAGTGATTTTGCAAAACTGCTATTCCAAACCAGTAGGGTGGGCACTTAAAAAAACCAGGAAATGTGCCGTAGGAACTATTGCATGGTCTGTCACTGGTGTAGGCAGGATGTATGTGTTTGGGGTGGTCTCAAGGGGCTCATTTGATTTCAAGTGTGATTCCTAATCCATTTTGTGCACTCTCTCTCAAGTTGCCTCTTCTTCTGACAGATGGGTAATATACCACGGGCATATTCTACAACCCCCAGCAGAGAGTGAGCACAATCTTGGACTGCAAATGGAGGAGGGGTGGGGGAGGAACAGGGAACTTGTCCCACTGTAAATTTATGAAGTCATCTGTTGACTTTGATTTGTCATACAGTGAATTTGTTTTAAAGTAAGTAATGCCCCCCCTCCAATGTTGAGATTAAACTGCCGCCCTTGTACACAACCATTCAGGATATTGTTAAAAACAACCACATACATAGGTACAGCAGTGCTTATGCCCAAAATTATGATTGGGGGGACATAAATGTTATCTTTATGTTTAATCCTGCCAAATGGTGTCAAACTAACTTTTTATGACAATGTTTGGCCTTTGGTGTAATAATCATGAATTTGTTTGTGCTGTTTGAAAATCTGCCAAATATATGCAAATGAGTCACTTCAGTTTCTGTTAAAAGAACATTCCATGAGACAGAGGTATTCAAAGTAACAAGCATTTTCGCTCAATGCCTATTCACTGACAGGACAGATGACAACTGATAGGTAGTTATAATTTCAGAATAGTGAATGAAAAAGCATAGTGACGACAGGGTAGATAGAGTTTCAGATGGGATGTGTTGCACTTGGTGCAGACTGAAAGTCATGTTTTACTAGGGTTAAAAAAAAAATAAAACACTCCCTTGTTTGGAAAATTTAATAGAGGTTGATATATTTCATTTATTTCACACATACCTGACAGTTTTTAGATCATCACATGGGTGTCAATTTGGAGGGGAAGGGGCCATGCCCCCACTTTTTGTTACCTGAATATGAAACTACATAGTCTGTAGAATATTTTCCTGTAACCTTCATTTTCAGAGACCCTGTCCATTATTTTCACAACCATGAAAAGTAGCTTGTGAAATTTTCATAGTATCCCAAATATTGAAACCTAGGGGACCACTCTGCATCTGGGCCTCCATCTCTCACAAAGATGGGAGAAAGGGGATAAGGTTAGATAGATGCCCCCCCTCCCTTCCCACATTTAAAACCAAGATGATGCTCTGGTTCTGGATGACCATTAAAATATTTAGTATTTAGTATTAAAATTTGATTTAATGAGTTCCACTGGGAGGAGTTCTGTTGTAGCAAAGATGCTTGCGTTAGGCAATTTAGCGACAAGCACAAATAACTACATGTTGTGTGTGACCACATTCATTGGTTTAACTTTGAGACATTCGAAGAAATGGGAGAAGTTCAAGATGTTTTTCATTTAAAGCTCTGTAGTCAATAATGTTTGCAAATGTTGGTCTTTGATACATTGCTTTTGAAAGTTGGATGAATCTTCCCATCTCGTGAGGAAAATCTGACATTTATTTGAAAGCAAAAAATACTTTTTGAAAAAATCATGAATATTTAAGATATGATATCTCAAGTAACTCAGTATTCTTAAGCACTTGTTAAAACAATTCATTTTCTAAGCACATGCCTTATTTTTTGAGAAGAGTTGGGTCGGAGCCTTTTATGAATCAAGTCGACCGTCACATTGCTGTGCTCATTTTATGTGAGGGTACCTCTGAAATTCTGTTTTTAAAACATTTGACAACAAAAATTGTAAAATTTGATATGTGAAACACTTTCGTAAGGTAAATCTTATGTCGCAATATATGGATTATGAAAAAGTATTGTTGTTATTTATATGAAAAGACAAAAAAAAACTAAATACAAACTCACAGATGTTTTTGCTATGCAGCACTGTCCTTTCGATTTTTTTTATTTCTTTTAAAAGCAAAAGTTTCCAACATTATGGAAGATTGACATTGTATTTATTGGTCACAAAACCCTTGCTGGTCACAGAGATCTGCCTACTTGTTACATAGCGATGGCACTTGAATGGAGTAGCTTTATGATACATAGCTGTTGTAGCTTCATCTGCAGAGCTTCATTAAAAGCATAAGTGGAGCACATTCTCTGATTAAATAGTTAAATATAGCTCCACTGCTTTTTTTCTTTTACCATACTCTTTTATATAATTCAGTCCCTCCATGCATGAATCTCCATCTTGCCACTGCTGTGGTGTAATTAGGGGAGGGGACACAAACATTTTGATACCCCCTCCTACAAGGCCCCTTATGGAAAACTAAAATGTCATATAATGCACAGTCTATGTTTGCATCCTCCATAAAATGATAAAGTCTCCTCCCCCTTTCCAATTATCCCCCCATCTCCTTATTAACTTATCTGGCTATTCATAACAAATTTGAGCTAAACTTTTCTGGAACAGTAAAAATGAAGTACCTGAAATGTTTTTTTCTTTATTAAAGCAAAACATATCATACTGGCATTAAACTCCTGGAAGGCATGCTCAAAATTGGGTGTTCGGCTTTGGTTTGATCATGATCACCATGTGTAAAGGTTGAGAATTAGAAACAACAGAATGCAATCACCTTTGTAAACTGAATGTGATTTCATAACTAACAAGAACTTAAAATGGCTTGTTTTTCTATTTTTGTTCATTTAATCATTATTCTTGCAAGCAAAATATCAGCAAGTAACAGAACATACAACTGAAATTTTCGATGCTAGAACGGTTTGAAAATATGAATAGCTTTGGTGCCAGGCTTTGGCCCACTTTAAACGTTATGCACCAATGCTGTCAAATTGCTACCACAGTATTCATAGGTAAAAGCAGAAAGTATAAGAACTTTCCTCGATAATGGCACAAAACTGTTAATACTGACCATTCTGAAAAAGAAAAGGGGAAAAATTTGTTCCATTCCATGCATTAAAAGAAACGATGCAGACATTTATGTGTTGCCTTATGAGGGGGTTCCCACTGGCATGTATTGAAGGTTTAATACGACAAAGACTCCCTTTAGTGGAAAATTGTCCGGAACAAAGGGCAGTTTTAGGATATAAATTAAAGGCAAAATATGGTTCAAGAAGAAATCAAGAGTCTACCACCTAGGATAAAGCCACAGACACACTTCAACAAATTCAGATCAGATTCCAATCCAATATTTGTGAGCTTTTAATAAAATCTCCATCTCTAGTGGGAAAAAACCCAACAAATGCCAACCTCTGTAGGTTAATGATTTATATCACAGGAATATGAAAACTAAATTTGTGGTAATTACTTTGTGTGATGTGGCATTGACAGATTTTATAAAATGTGAGTTTTTATAAGACGAGTATTCGATAAAAGCTGTTTGTTAGTGTGACATCTAGAAAAAAATCAGTTATCATTTCATTTTTATAGACCTCACATGCAAAATCATACATTCACACTGGTTGGCAAATTTTTGGCTCTTTCTGACCTGAGCATAAGACAATTTTAATAAAAAATTCCCTTAAGCCCTGTCACACTATTCCGGGCAAGCCCTGCATGCATGTTGCAGGTGAGTTCTTGCTGCCCACAGGTCCTCACATTTAGCACGGACCTGACAGTATCTCGCCTGGATCTTGCCTGTACTTGCCTGCAGGTGCGCACGCAAATCCGAGTTGCCCGCAGCCAAGTTTTGAACATGCTCAAAACTTGTTCCGGGTAAATTGCACGAGTTTGCCCGCAGAGGTTCCCGCAGAACACCCGCAGGAGGCATGTAGCGACCGCAAGTCCCCAGCAGTTAACCAGCTTAAAGAAAGTAGGTTGGCCGCGAAGCTGTGACACTTTCGTGCAGAGCGCGTGTCAGATGCTTGCATGGGACGTGCGTTTTATGGGCAAGGAACAGTGTTGGTACGGACAACTTGACTTCATAGTGTCAATTCTGTGGGTATGGAGCGAGGAAATTGAGGGCATGTTGCGGGCAAGTTACTGTCTCCCTGCTGGTAATCCGAGGGCTTGCGGCGGGCAAGTTGCTGGCTTTCTGCGAAAACATCTGCTATGTTAATATGCTCGCAATCGGCACGCGTCAATCTCGCACATTGCAGGCAACTCCCACGCAGGTGACACGTAACTGGCACGCCGGTAACTCGCAGAGCCCGTAAGTGTCCCCGAGCTAACACGGAACTCTCCCGCTTTTTGCACACATTTCACACGGAGATCACGCAAAACCCACGGAAGTACCATAGGTTAAATATGCAAGTTCCACATAAAACCAACCCAAATCTTGACTTGCCCGCAGAACTTTTCCTGCGTGCAACAAAATTCTTGCCCGCAACAAGCATGTAGAGCCTGCCCGGAAAAGTGTGACTGGGCCTTTACATCAGATCAGAATATGATCTGAATTCATTGCAGTGTGACTACAGCTTAAACATGAATTTAGGTTTGTGTATAGAATGATTAGGAGTAGGGGTAGGATCTTCTGTCTAGCCAACCTTCAATCTGGTGAGCCCTGCCCGTGAAAGGTTGACAACCACATGACACTGCTGTTACCAAAGACAGACAGACATGCCTCTATGGCCTGCCCTCCAAGCTTTTGTTACAAGTTTTAATAAAAGTTCTATATTCTGTTAAATGTTTTGATCATTGGCTTTTGTTTTAAAGCATTAAATACATGTTTTGTCCCATGGTACCATTGCGATCTTAAAGTATTATTAGATACGGAAAAAATGCTGTTTAGTCTACTACCTGCAGTGTATACGTGCAAAATATTTCACCCCTGGTGTGCAGCCCCACCACGCTTATGAACTCACTTCTAAAACAAAGACTTACAGCAGGCAATTTATCAACAGACCTGGGGTGAGGGGGTTTGTCTATATCAAAAGAAGGATCCATATGTTATTTGAGTAGCAGAAAAACATCTCAAAGAGCAACCAAATCAAAGGTCATGTTTAGTTGGGCTAGGGTCACTTCATAGGCTGGGGGCATCAGAGCCTTCTTTGAAATGGCAACTATGATGGGGCATAAGAGCTAAAAAGAACCAAGGCTCTAAGCAATCTTTTTCCAGTTAAGAAGCCTTCTACCTACATTTTTAACTCACAAATTACTTAAGTACCTTTCCCAAACAAACAATTACTGGTCTGAATTTTAAATACTGCAGCTGCTATTAATACTAGAATAGCTTGGCATAAATAAAGTAAACTGTACAAACAGATTGCAGCAGTAAGAATGACGACTACTGGTCATTCGCCTTCATCCTTGGACCGATGGTAAACTCGGACCAAGACAAATCGGTCTCGGAGGAGTTTGAACAGGCTGTAATAATTGCAGAAGAGCATGAGAGACAGAGATACGACGTAGTTCCAGTGAGTATTGGTGAAGAGGATGTACAATTCTACCAAGACCACTACTAACTCCAAGATTAGAAAGAGGTTTAGAAGCCTCATTGGTTGATGAAACATGAACTGTGGAGAACAAGGAAGGTCAGAGGTCATATAGTTACATCAATATGCAAATATTATGAACCTGCCTATCAAATCCACCGACCTTTAAATCAGTCAAGAAAATTTTTTAGATTATTTCTGTACATAACAGTGCACAAAGTAAATTCAGTGCTATCTTTGGAGGGGGGGGGGGGACACTTATATACAGCTGTCTTCATTAATTGGCAGGAGCATAAGTGGTATAATTATTCCCAAGCCCCTCAATCCCTTTGTTTCCACACCACAAACAAACATGTTTTTATGGACCGAATTAGACTTACACTTTAAAACTGGGATGCAAAAATGTATTGCTCTTTAAATCATATCATTGCACTAAACCTTTTTTTAACCAAAATTTACTTGCACAACTTTCTTTCCTTAATCATTGATTGATTTAAACTAATACACAATGTTCAATGAAAATTAAAGTTTACAATTAAAGATCACCTCACAAAAAAGGTTTAAGCTTGTGCCATAGGCCTAGAGCTTGCAAATATATTTGAATCATTGGAATTGAGCAAGGTAGATGAGGGGTTTCACTGCTCAGTTTCTAACCAATTGGTTTAATTTGGGCCGGCCTCGGCCTTTTTCCCATTGTGGAGTTGGACTTCTGGAGGAGCCATATTTGAAAATTTGAAAAATGGAACCTATTGCCTTCATGCTTGATGCTCAGCATAAAGTAGGGGCAACAAGCCTGTGAGCCACAACTGGAAAAAGGCCATGGCCAACCTGACTTAGACCTTTTGGTTAGAAACTAAGCCATAAGACAACTTAACTAAATCCTTGAATGAACCAAATGTATTGACATGATGCAATATCATTTTGAAGCAAAGCAAAGGAGTACACAATATCTAGCTTTTGCATGCATTTATAGCATGCCTATGTGCATAATATACACAAACTGTACACCAAACAGCTGCCTGCATTTGTTGGTGGGAGCTGCAAAGACATTTTTAGAGGCAAACATATTAAAACCAAATGTTGTACTGTATATGAAGAACTATAAATTGTTGTTTGAAGATGCTGGGTAGGTTCTATGTGCTATTATTTATGTTTGTTGTAATCTGAAGTGGTTACTTTTGATTCACTGACTGTTGTCTTGTTAAGTTAAAATACAGATGTGGAATTTTATGACCTATTAAACAAGAGAAATGAATGATATGTAAACAGAAGTTATCATGACAAGTCTTCCCCTCCCTTGGGGGGGCACACTTTATGTAAATTGATTTCATATGCATAAAGTCTATTATCTTGATATAAATCATAAATCATAATGAATGTGATGTCAATATGCATAAAACAATGATTGCTTACATAGAACCTAGCATAGGAACTGTCCGATGGCAATGCAACGTTTTGGACTCCCGTCGCTTTGTAAAGGCCTTTGTTGTACCGGACTAAAACACCTTGAGGCCACACAGTGGCCTCTGACCAGCTGTAAAAGAAAAATTCAAGTTGCATAATGCATAGAACTGTGTAGTCATAACACTCGTTAAGAAAATATGACAAACTTGTATTGCCTGTATGCACTTGTATGGTACCATTATTATTCTCAAACACAGAAAAAGAGAAAAAGAGGCACAAAACTTGGATTACCTGGTACTTTTTTACAGCTTTTTGAATTTGATAAAGAAACATTCAAAATTTCTGCCTTCATTAACTTTGAATTCATTACTACTAAATGGTGGTGTGTTCTATTGAAAGGGAGTGACATTATGAAAAGGGCAATCAATCAGAGCTTGACAATGAATTTTATGCTGTTGTTCTAGCCCTTTTTTTTTCCTATTTTAACTGATTGTTTACTAGAATCAACAGACAAATAAATATTTCAAGCTAAAAAAAAATGTTATTTCTGTGTTAACTTCTGTTGAATGGATATTTTGTAATAAACTTTCAGGTAAAAAAAATTCTGAGATATGCAAGTCTAGACAGCCTCATCCATACAGTGACCAATCACAACGTCAGACCATGATAACAGATCATTTTTTGTTAGATTTAACTATATGTATGATTGTGGTGCTGGAATAAAACCTTGGAAAACTTTGAAAGCTTGGCATGGACTTTGATGTCTTTTTTTATTTTGCCTTTTTTTTGGGGGGGGGGGGGGGAGGCTTTTCTGCACTTCAGTTCTTGGCGATTGACTCAAGTCAGCATACTTGTGCTATCCAAATTTTCAAGTTTTCCTTTTTTTGCTTTGACAACCATTTTTCTGCCCCCATAGGGGCTGGTGTGTGGTTAAGGTTTGAATGCTCAGTGTGTCTCCTCAAACTTTTCCTCTTCCTCGAACCAGTAAATCCTCCAACTGACTTAGGAGGTGGGGGTGGGCCTGTGACCTCACCCCCCCCCCCTTTAAACATGCTACTGGTGTATTGAGAAACAAGTTTGACATGTGCTGTAATATTGTATGAATGCTTCTCTTGTGATACAATTCTTATGCCAATTGCCATTTAACAACACATAGCCATCTCTGTCACAGTTAGTCTATCAAGTCTTGTGGCATTTGATAATGCAGAATATGTTCTCCACCAAACTCTGATCAATCCATTTAGGGAGAAATATCTTAAGAAATAGCCTGGTACATTTGCCATTGAAAGTATGAAATACCTGTCATAAATCTGACCCATGGAGTTCAAATTAAACTTCAGTATAATTTACTCTCTTGAGTTTGTCTTTCGAACGATACAAATGCACCTTTCAAATTCACAAAAGTGTCACCAATTGAGAATTCTGATAGTTCCTAGCCAAGAAAAATGTGATTGGGGTGATGTGTCTTAAAGTTGAGAATATAAAGGAACCATGTTAATGTAGAAAAAACTTACAAATGTTGTGGAGAGTTATAACCGTGGTCTACTCTTTGCCACCTGCCAAGGTGTAGGGAGCAACGATGCAGAGTATCACAGTACCTGGGAGGCAGAAAATGTGCCCCGAACAGAACAAAGGAGTTGACCCAGACAAACGCAATCAGTAAACAAGACCACCAGAGATCCAAGTACATGTGAGGCTGGAAGAAGGTGAAAAAGACAAAAACGTTAAAAATGTTTAATTATCTTCAAAGATACAAGGAGGTTTGGGGGGACTTTGAGTGGAGAATAAGGGCGGGGGGTCATTTTGAATTAAGGTAAGTGATTCCCAGCCTGAAATAATAAACAATGATTTCTATTTATCTGTGCTTTGAGCAGGCTATGGTTTTCCCATCTGAAATTGCGTTTGAAATCAAAACAAATTAAATTTGATGACCTGAACTGAACATTTTTTTTTTTAGAGAAGCCATAAAACCTCATCAAACTAACTAACCACACAGGAAATCATTTTGTCTCACCCCCACCCCCTCCTCTTTTTTCACCCCCCTTTTATTTTTTATGACAGCTCCAAAAACAGATTTAAAGCTGCACATATACCTATTTTGATTACTGATTCCAGGAAAAAAATGTTTAATAGAGCCTAATCTAAATCTTACCCAGAATCCCCCTTACTGCACCTCATTATGCATATTATGCTCATAGCTTCAAACTCAGCCCCCACAGAAAAAGCACTTGATAAGGAAACCCCTGGATCCACCCCTGGGATAAATGCCTCTTGGATAACTTACCTGTAAGAAACATATGGGAACAAAGCCTACATAGTAGGCACACACCATGGAGTTGAATAAAACAGTTTTCATCCGTGCATTAAAGTCCACTTTCAAGAGGTCAGCCTCACTTCTGACCTCCTGAGGAGAGTCAGAGCACCGATGTCGAGGACACCAGATTGGTGAACCATTCCATGGTATAGACTGCGGGTTGAACTCCACTTTTTGAGGTTTATTTGTTGTTAATGGGACAAGATTGGCATTCACTTCTATCGTCAGGCCATAGAGTAGCAGATAGGATACCAGACTGAAAAGTAAAACACCAAAATCTATTGTTCAGAATGAACCAATCCATGTTTGAAAAGAGTTCATAGATTTTACTCGTAAAAGCAAATTTTTCAAAACAATGACAACATCTGCCTCCCCCCCTCACAATATGTACAAAACTGGACTATGCTTTTAAGACCAGGTAAGGATGTAATTTATCAAAGGTCTATTAAACACAATTGATCGAAAGAGTGCAAAGTTTGCACAGCTACACATTTGATAAGTTTAAACTGAAGTATGTTATAGCAGAGAATACAAATTTGGACAACAAAGGTGGAAAGTAAGCCAAGGCCACAAAAGAAATGAGTCTTCATAATTTTGGCAATGTCCTTGGTGCCCTCCAAAAATGCTATACTTTTCAAGGCCATTTGTCCTTTTTAACCAAATACAACCATATATATACCAGACTCAGCGGGATAATGCCTATTGTCCGGTCTCATCGGTTCCCCCATTTATGAGTTCCCTGACTCAGTGTTCTCCCATCTCATTAGTCCTCTGTCTCATGAGTCCCCCCAGATTTTCAGGAGATCATGTACTCTGACCCTCACCCATAAACCTATACCCTCCCCACAAAGTATAAACCTAACCAACAACACTTATCCCTAACCCTAATAAGTTATGAGACCAATGGGACAGGGTACAAATGAGATGGGAGACTAAGGAGACCATGAAATGGGGGGGCTAATGACAAGGGGGGCCAAAAATAATTAAGCTTATTAGGGGGTGCAATGAGACAGAGGACTAAAGATCAGACCTTTACGCAGTAGCATGAAGTCTTCTGTTTGACCTTGGTGTCATTTGAAATACATAAAGGTGCCCTATAAGCTAATGCAAAATGGCGAAGTTGTTGCAAGTTCAGATTTCAGCCCTGTAACAGGGTAAATGGCAAATGAACATAAGGAGCATATCAATATAGCCAGGCAGCAGCTCCCCCAGCCAAACTGTAGCAGTCGCAGCCATGCTTTGTTCCTATACATATTCAAACAGCAGTGAACCCCAATCATGCTATTGTAATGGGTGTACAACAAAGCATGGCTGAAGTGGTTATAGCCTAGCAGAGGCAACTGGTTTGGACATGGTGGGTTTAGTCTACTTAATAAATCCAGCTTGAATTAAAGGGAAATATTGTGTTAAAAATGCTCTAACAAAGAGTACAAATAAAATAGCTCAGACACAATCCAGCATTTCAGTCTTAATCATAGACTCCAGCAATAGCTACAGTACATCTCTTCAAAATACTATGTGCAAGAAGACCCATGAACGTTGAATCATTTGAAATATTGAAAGTTTGGGGGAACAAATTATTCTGGAGCAACAAGCAACTGAATTTCTATCTGTGGGAAACGTATTCCTTGGAAAGACCATACCATACTGCCTTAGTTTTGATAATCTATCACCCTGTGTCAATAAATATTAGTTTTAAAAGGATGAATTTTTCCTGCAAAACAAATGCAGTAATTCCCTTTAAAGCCATTTGTCAGCATACTTACGGATAAGCCAAAAACAGGAGGTTAAGAGGTGAGTTATTCTGGACCATCTTCCAGAGACACCAAACCATTCCCACTGACATGGCAGCAACTACAAGAACTTTCAGTGCCAGCACAAAGCAGTATGTTATCGTCACCTTTTGAGCATTGTTGTGAGTCTGTTGAAATAAATAAATATTCCCGAAAAAAGAAGGCTGTGATATTATAGGTAGTGTGACATGTCAGCAAAAAGCCCTGACTTTACTTGGCAGTTAAGGAGTAAGTTTTCCTATGGAAGAATCTATTGAAATTACAAAAGTATCTTTCACAGTTCTAAAGATATACCTCTTCAAGGTTTGAATGTCTCTGGAGCAACATGTTTCTTATAAATGCAAAAATAATGATGTTGAGTGTTGTACAGTGTTTACATTTCTTTGTTTATCCTTTAATAATCAACTCTTAATTACTCAACAGCTAGTTTATACTTTGGTAAGTGATACTGATCTTTATCAAGGCCAGAATTTTACTTTCAAAATATAACTCACATGACATCTGTCCTTGAAGGGAAGATTGCAAAGGCAAAGGATAACCTTAGCCATATATGGTATGTCCCTCTTTTTACATTACAAGATTTGCATATTGCACTCATGTTTATTCATGATCAAGTGCAAATCAGAAAATTACCCTGTAATATGGCAAATTTTTAATGGATTTTGATGGGAATTGCAGCTATCTTCTTAGTTTTCAATGCTTTTTTTATCAAATACCCAACTTTGTCATTTTCAGTCACATGACCTATACAAACAAATAAATGAACATAAATAAAATATTTAAGAATTTAAATTCAATTCACATGTATGGTCTAATGATATAAAATATAATTTTCCCATGCTTCTGAAATAAGAATGCAGGGGAGGCATAGAAACTTTACAAACTGGGAATACCCTCCATGTAAATTCATATCACTACCAATTTCTAAGTAGATACCAGTGTTTTCGACAGAGGGGGTGGGAGGGGGAGAGATTTGTTCCCCCTCCCTTTCCATTTCCATTAAAATTAGAAAATTGTCAATATCTTGGTTTCTTTGTTAAAACAAGGATGCTTTTACAGCAATGTTTGAACTGTACACAAATACATACAACCCTTCAAAGGGTTTGCTTGAAGCAAGCATTTGTCCCCCTGAACCCACTTGTTACTTTAGCTTAGGACAGCATCAACTTTTTTGTGTTTCTGGCAGAAACCCTGGATACTGTAGGGAGAACTATCAAGTGGCCCACAACTGAAAAAAAATATCTATAGATGCCCCAAGATTAAACCACAAGGTTATGTTGAGATGTACAACACCAACAAATCAATCCAAGCATTTCAGTTTCCATTCAGCCTCTCCTTAAATTTTGCTAAAAGATAATGATCCTCAGCCAAAAACTAAATTTGCTGAGTACACTAAAGTATGTTTTAATAGTACTACCCTCTCAAAGATATATAGTATGTTAACATACTTGGCACATAATATATCAAAAACCACTTCGAGAACGGCACTTTGAACTAGATAAAATATCAATACCAGTCAATGTGTACTCTTGCAGTCTATGAAGATACATCAATTGTTTATGAATTAAGTAGCTTCTCCAATTATTAAATGAGAAATTTACAGCCCAGTGTGTCATGAAAATCTAGCATCAGGGATCATCTACTTTTCTTCCATTGTTTTCTAAATGCAAAGAAAGTGGAAGAATTGCAAAGACATTTCAAAAAGTTATAAAGTGATAATTATTGGCTGAATTTCATTATTTTCAATTTAAGTATGTATGATGGACTCTGTTTGGATGGGGAAGGGGGCTTAAGGAACAGTGCATGTACAGTGCTGCACTTCTGAAAACAATATGAGATCCATCCTTAGTTGAGACCTATCCAGCCTAAATGGTCTGTACATATCTTGACAGCATGTATTTGAACACTTATCAGTTTGTATGACTTCCAAATTACTTACGTCTCTTATAAAACACCAGACAAGCCTTCGAATCAGAATCATCACGATGAAAAAGAAAAGATACGGGTCCACCAAGTAGAAGTTCTACCAAAACAATAATAAACATAATAAACAATTACTTTTGAAAATGAAGGAGAAAATAATCAACTTCAATAATAGGCCTTGAGTTTTAGATTTTCCAAGTGTGATACAAATTGTACACCTGAAGAAATTAACGAGTGTGATAGGCATGCTGTTTTATTTAACTTGAATAGATTTATGTGAGAGCCCATCCTTATCTAGGTGTGTTGAAAATCACATTCCCCACAGAGATTTGAGGACACACTCCACACAGAGATATGAGGACACACTCCACACAGAGATTTGAGGACACACTCCACACAGAGATTTGAGGAAACACTCCACACAGAGATTTGTGTGCAATCACACTGGCATTCCATTTATTAAATATGCCAGTTTTATGCTGATTTTAAAGTTAAGACATACTGTAGTTTCATGTAACCCCCTTTTCTTTTCATTTTTTGTCACAATTGAGCTTTTTTAAGACTCAGATCAGGGCATGCAGGGCCACCCATAGGGATGGGGGAGGCCAGGTCACTTACCAAGTATATACTATATTCTAAACAGACTGTAAGTGGTGTATCTCTCAGTCTTGAGATGAACCTACTGTAGATGGCAAAGGGCACTGCACAACAGTAAAAAATATTTGACCCAAAGCTATAATGACTGATAAGTTGCAAAAACTGAATCAAGGTGACCAATTTAACATGAGCACCTACTGTAATTGCTCTTCAAAAAATTTGATAAGACATTCCTCCATATTTTGTGCATGTTGCAGGCTGGAAAGAACAGGGTTGAAGGTTTGTGTCAAAATTTAGAGATTGGGTCTACAAGATCGGGATTTAAAGGGGAAAAGGAAAGGGCATCTTTGCGAGGGGGAGAACAGGATCAAATGGTGATCTCTCAGAGCAGGGATGGATCCTGGGGGCATAAGGGACAAATGCCTAACCATTTTTGGCAAAGCAATGATTTTTGGCACCAGCATTTCACATGTGGGGCCATGAAAGAATTGAAAATAATGAAAATGTTGAATCAAATGATTGGTTAGCTTTCCCTTTGAATCTGGAAATGTTTTCTAGACTCCCCCCCCCCCCTTTGTGCATATCCCTTCTAATATTCCTGCCCTGGGTTGCAAGTATGGGTGAAAAAAGTTGGGAATCTGCGAGGCTCCTTCCCAGGAAATCTGGACATCTGGGGGGAAATTTCCCATTTCTGTACCTGAAAATGTAGGGAGAATTGTGGGAAATTTTACTCCCTTTCCTGGAAATAATGCAACTCCCTTCCTGGGATATGAACATTTTTTCCAGCCCTGGTTGCCAGCACCCTGTTCAAAGTGTAATTGTTCCTGTACAGTTTGTGCCATTGGATTAAGATGTATGTCTACCACCTGATATTAAAATATAGTAGAATGAATTCAAGGTATGTATTTCAATGAAGGAATAATAACAATCTCTCACCAGAGAATAGGATGCTGGGTAAGATGACACCCACCATGTTGTCTTGTAGATGTTCATGTACTGCATACAGAGGGCAGTCAACAGGTACATCACCACAGAAACCTCAAAAGCCATGTTGCTGTTGGGTGGCAGGGGAGGAAATGCTGGGTGATGGATTGGCGCTATGGGTATCAGTGTGGTATGTAACACACCACTTCCTGAAGAAGAGTTACTGCCCCTGAGAATGAAAGCATAGTTGAAATTAATTATATACCGTGCAGTACTGATCACAAAAACCAAAAAAAAAAAAGCAATTGACTCTAAAACATGGAGCTGAAAGGTCAAGTGCAGTCACCCAGACTTACTTTATTGGCAATGTAGCTAAATATCACAATTTTCTTTTTATCTTTCTTAAAATATCTTTCACCATATTTTATGACTTTTACAGTATGACTACAGTAAATTGCATATCCAGGTAAACCAACCAGTTAGTTCCAGTTAATTTCACAATGGAGGAGGAGAAATGTTGTCACATGACTCTCAACAACCAATGATGAATCAGGATAGTCTGCAAAACTATTTCAAGTTGGGACAACTCATTTTGCCCTTTAAACTTTGAGGTTTAGAAATAAAAATTTGCTGTTATACTATTGTAGCTTCCTTGACATGTTTTCCAGCAATACAGAATTCTGTACGGTAGGTATAGTAAAAGATGAAGTTATCATAAATTTCACAATTCATTGAGTTAATTTAGTTGGTTAGATGGAGTTCTGTGGCCTAGTTTCCAACCTATTGGTTCAAGTCAAGCCCGCCATGGCCTTTCTTCCAGTTGTGGCTCGCTGGCTTGTTTTCCCTACTCCATTGCTTTTGTGGAGCATCAAGCACTAAAGCAGTAGGTTCCATTTTTAAAGTCTTTGGAACAAATCAACCTAGGAATTGAGCCCCGGCCTTCTGCGTGAGAGGGTGATGCTCTACTGCTAGACCAGTTGTGGCTCGCTGGCTTGTTTTCCCTACTCTATTGCTTTTGTGGAGCATCAAGCACTAAAGCAGTAGGTTCCATTTTTAAAGTCTTTGGTACAAATCAACCTAGGAATTGAGCCCAGGCCTTCTGCGTGAGAGGGTGATGCTCTACTGCTAGACCATACATGCGGTCACACAATTCATTGAGAAAAGTGCAGTATTGTCATATACCATTCTAGAGAGCAATTCAAAATTAAGGTCCAAAAAGATCAGCATGCGCTTACAGTAATCGACTATTAGCTCAATGCTGTTTGAACCAGTTAAAAATTTAGAGTTGACAACTGGATCCAACTTAGCCCCTCCCACTGGTGGGACTCCTTTTGAAGGCAAGTCTATTATTCAAAAGATTAATCTCAAATCCACCTAACTTCTCACCACAAGGCTAACAAACAGTCCATGTAATGAGATTAAACCTTTGCAAAGGGGAGGAACTAATTTCATTAAATCTTGATCATTAATGATCTAAAAGGAATTCTTCCGGAGGACACAAAGAGGATCAGGGACATGATGAATGGGTCAAATTGGTCAAATAGTAGAAGATAAGGGACCATTGTGAATTGACATGACAGACTTGTTACCATGGTTCTACTTATATTCACATTAAAAAAAACAAATTGATCAATGGTTGTGGGTCAACTCACTTAAAACTCTTGTTGCTGAATTAAAAACAGGTTATAGTAAGTTATCATGAGTCGATCATTATCATGAGTCAATCACTGCCTTCTAAACGCCATTTGCAGCAAGTAGGTGCCATGTGATTGCGATGTTAGAATAACCTGTGATGCAAATTCTTCAAACAACATCAAAAACAATTATTTGTCATCATTTTTTTCATATATTTCAAGCAAAAATGTTAGCAATGGCCAGATTTCCAAGTTTCAGCAAAAGTGCGCGAACCAGAAATCTGCCAAAATCAGTAAAAATGATGATGAGAATGTCTTTTATGAAGTTTTAAGTAAGAATTCTGATAGAAAGAAGATTGTTCTGTTTCATTATGTCAAAATCTTGCCCTAAATGTAGTAATTTATAGGATTTTTTTTGTAAGTTTTATGAAGTGACAGACTCATGATTACTTCTGCCAAGGAGCAAGTGGCACAGTGGTAATGAACTGCGTCTTCCAGTCATGAGGTCGTGAGTTCAAGTCCCAGCTCCGTCATCAAAATTGTCGTCTAGTTTTCTGGGTTGTAGTTAATCTGCTATCCTTTAATCATAGACGTTTAAGTGTGAGTTTGTCTCACGAGACGTTAATACCCCTTCATTGGGGTGTTGCCGAGTTCCCGGAAGGGAGGATCAAATGAAAACAAACAAAAAAAACTTCATAAGCATTGCTACTTGCACTGCCTCCTACATTTCAAGATTTATTTTCTAAAGATAAATCAGTCTTTATAACACCAAATAAAGCACGAAGAAGAAGACATATTACAAAATATTACTGTCAAGTTTTATTGATTTTTGTCGATGTTTTCATATTTTTGTAATAGGCCTAACGAACTTTATTAGGTGATCGACTCATGATAAGCCAGGCTAGTAGGCCTACTATAATATTCTTGACACTAACATAAGATGTAGCTCTCAGGTGCGCATTCAGTGGTACACTGAGTATACTGTTACTAATTTCGGCTGTGTCCAAAGGCTATACACAACGTACCATAATGGTCTGAGTTAGCAAACAATTAGGCCAATGTCATTATTATATTACTAACGTTAGTTACCTGTGCCTAATGCTGGTTGTTTGAACATTACTCCCATTGTTTTGTGCGACATTAGTTGCATGTAGTGGCGGTGGTGGCATAGATCTGCTTAGCTGAGGTCTTCCCGGTCCTCTTCTCCCCCCTGCCATTCTGAAATGTAGCCCCACACCTCCAAACCCGAAAAACTGACTGCTTTCTGGCAGTCTACCACAGGTGTTTGTTTTAGTTTACTACAGTGCAGTGCAGTATATGCTAGCCTAATTCATTTCATTCGTACATAATTATGCACATATGGTGGATAGGCTATGAACGGTAATGCTGACTTGTCTACCTGACAAACCGAGTTGAATGTAGTGGAGAAGCTTTTGTATTGTTCGTTTTTCACTTCAATTCGTTGATATTCAGCTCTAAGTGCCACTTCAGATCGTCATGTTGATGTATTTCATAGATACTTCAATGTTACCTGTTCTCATATCATAGCCAGAAGCGCACCTAGGGATTTCAACCAGAGGAGTCTGGGAAGGGGGAGAATAACCTGCAAGAGGCTTTAAAGCAGTTGCTTTCATTACGTTGAGCTGCATGACACCGAGACAGTTCAATTCAGTTACATTCCCAATCAGTGTTGTAGTAGTAAGTGCTTTTTGTCCATTGTTATTTTATGATGGACATCTATAAATTTTATCTTACCCTCCCAGTGAAGTACTCAGGGATGGGCATTGGGCCATACCACCCCACCTCTTCCTCACAGAAGGTAGCATGTGTGGCACCAGATTGCATGAAAGGACACCAACTTTAACAAAGAATTTCAAAGGGGATGGGGCCATCCGTAGGCTCGTTCCGCAGCCGATAAAAACCGACCTACGAGAAAGGGGTAGGGGAGTGGAGGATGTTCAGGTGCGGTGAGCAATAGTTTTACATTTATCATGCAACAGGTGTTAGGAGTAAAACCTTTTATAGTCGGGAGTTCGGACAAGCTCATACACAATTGCATCGATTCAGCGGGTCTTGAATTTAGCCAAGAGATGCAGTAGCGAAACATTAGCATATTTTCAATTCCGTTGTAGTGTCCCCCTGAAGATTAAATACCATTTCATCTAATGTTATGGTGCATTTTGTGATAAAGTTCTGATCTCTTAGCAAGTTGCTGGTTTTTTTATTATTGCAAAGGAAAGCTAAAAATAAAGACTATTTAGATACACGTTCAAAAGCATGATAAGACAATTTTCGGCTATCTGAGGAGAAGAGATTTTTCAAAATTTTCTTTTAATTCTCTTCACAACAACTGATAGTGGCGCTCAACTTATAGTATTGTACTTATGGTAGAATTATTTTTTTTATCGTGCATAAAAATAAAAAAACTGACATTCTCCAGTGCCCTGAAGCACATCACTGATGCTCTTTTATTTTTACTCCAAAAGTATGGAAATTTAAAAACAAATTTTTCTTTGAATAGGCACCGGTAGCGTACATGATATCTGATTGCATGTAAAGACACAAAATGTTCAGTTTTACCCCATTAACCACCGCAGTTCAACTTTCAGGATTCTTGTGAAATTAATAGTCTTGCACCATTTTGCATTTAAGTTCCTTGAAAATGCCAAGAATTTTTTAGGGGGAAGGGAAACCCTTTCTCTAGACCCCCCCCCCCCGACCGGCAATCACTCAACATACTCCACCCCCACCCCCCTTCAGAGAAAAATTGCTCACTTCACTGAACCTCACCTTTACCTTACCTCTATAAAATCATAGACTGAATTTACTTTTTAAAAACCCCAATTGCTTAAGTTGAAAAATAGGCTAATCATTGAGGGAAAAATATTCATGTAATTAGTCCACACACTCCATTTTTAAGGTCTTAAAGGCCCAATTTTTCACCAATTCTCCTAAACTTCTTATTTATGCCTCAGTCCCACAATTGTCTAAAATTCTTCCTCTTCAAGTCGCAATCTCAGTTCATTGCTTCAGGTTGACTGTAAAAGAGCAATGTGCATAAATCAAAACACTCACAGTACATTTCATGCTGTGTAATGTAAAGTTTAATACTCTGCAATGTTTGAACTAGCTGCCAATCAAAGAACTGAGCCAATAGGTAATTTTTGTAGACTACTACCTTATTGTAGTTTGGGGTGAGAGGACAGGCCATTTATTTTTATACTGCGAGTTAAGGCATGTAGCACTCACTGACTCTGATTTGATGAGCAGGGCCACCTGGACCGTACTGTACGGGGCCGGGTAGGGGGCTGCCACCCCACAAATGGCCGTTACCTTCCCGAATCGGGTGGACTTTGGTCCCTCAGTGGAGCAGAAATTATGCTCTGGTTGGGCACCTAGAGTCAGGAAAAGTCACCTCCCCCTGTGAGAAAGAGTTTTGCACGACAATGATGGCCACGTTAGAAAAAAAACTTGGATTAGTGTTTAAAAGTTATTTATTCTACCGCGGTATGTTTGGTCAGGCAACTGAAAGCTCCCTGTTTTGGTATATGACCATAACCATAAGGGACTCTTTTTCTCAAGGGCGATGACCTTTTGCACTTTTCAAGATCCCCAACAAGGGCAAAGTTTCTGCCCCACTGAGGCACTGAAGTTTGCTCGATTCAGCAAGCAAGGTCTTGGCCATTTGGGGGTCACGGCTACCGGCCTCTCATCGCATACAGTCACGCAAATGATAAAACATGTACAAAAGCAATGATGATGCTCTTTTGGCGCTACATGTCCTTTTAGGATAAAGTAACTTAGGTTACAGTAGGTAAAAAGGTATTCAAAATCTTGGACAGTTTTTTTCCTATGCAAAATGTACATTCGGCCTCGGTCTCGGTCTCGAATTTTACCCCTGGTCTCGGTCTCGACACCCTCTGGTCTTGGTCTTGGTCTCGGACATGCCGGTCTCGAATACAACACTCTTCCCAATTCTCCTCGACAACAGTGGCGTACGCAGGATTTCTCTGAAGGGGGGGGGGGGGCATGCAGTATGTTGAGTGATCGCCGGCCTGGGGATGGGTCTAAGGGGAGGACACCCCCTCCCCTTTGAAAAGCCATTTGAAAATTTTTGGCTTTTCCAAGGAGCCTAGACATAGGTGAACGAGGCGGGAGTCGTGCCAGGGGGCACTCGCCCCCCCCCCCCAGTTCGGGCGAAAGCAGTTGAACTATTCGGGCAAAACATGATAAACGGTGGCATTATTCGGGCAAAAAAGCTCTTGCCCCCTCACAGAAAATTATCCCCGTACGCCCATGAGCCTAGATGTAGAATGGTGCAGTATTTTCAACTTTGACAAGAAGAGCAAGTGTTAAAAAGTTGATTTGTGGTTGTTCATGAGGATAAATCTTAAAATTTTGTGTCTTTACATGAAATCTAATGCCATTTACGCTACCTATCGAAGTAAAATTTGTTTTAAAATTTGCATACTTTTAGGAGCCCAAATAAAAGAAAATCGATCGGCACTTCCAAGTCAGTTTCGAAACTGAAGAGTGATCAGTGATTTACAAATTACTTTAACCCGAAAAATGTAATTTTGCCCAAAAAACTATTTAAGCGGAGGGCCACCATTAGTTGGCGCGGAGCGTGGAGAAAATTTGGAAAAATCACTCCTCTCAAATGGCCGGATATAGCATTTTCCAGATTTATACAAAGAATCTTACGAGTCGCTATCTTCGTTTTTCGTCTGCAATAAAATCCTCTCTTCAAAACAAGTTCGCAAACTGCAAAGAGATCAGAAACTTGATAAAAAATACTTTTACCCGAAAAATTAAATTTTGCCCGAGAGACTATCTTAGCGGAGCGCCACCATTAGTTGGCGCGGAGCGTAGAGAAAATTTTGAAAAAATGCGACCCACCAGGTGGCCTAATATTGCGTTTTCATGCTTTGAAAGAGAGTCTAAACAATCTTCTAGTTTATGTTTAGCTTTGCTTTTGGTTGCAATAACAAAAAAATCAGCGGCATGCCATAAGTCATGAGAATATCACCACATAAAAAGTTGTACCATTATTAAATAAATGAGTCTTGATTCTTTTCGGGGAAACTATACAACGGAATTGAAAATATGCTAATGCTTCTTTATTGTGACTTTTGGCTAAATTCAAGATCTGCTGAATTGATGAAATTGTCTGTGACTGTTAGAACTCCCGACTGTTAATGATTTTACCCCTAACAGCTCTTGCCTGATAAATGGCATACTATTGCTCACCGCACCTGAACCCTTCGACTCCATGCCCCATCACTTACGTCTATGCCGGCCGGGGAAGGTATCTAAGGGATGGACCCCTCCCTTTTGAGAATTCCTTTAAAGGCAGGTGTCCTTAGAGGCAATCGGCAGTCACTTGCAACCGGTGCCACCAGAGAGTTACACAGTCTACCTTTTTCAATTAAAATTTGGAATTTGACAAAATTTGCTTATTTTTAGGAATTAAAAAATGACATCACTGAGAGGGCCTTGCAGAGACAATCCTTCCCTTTTGAAAGTTTTTGAGAAATTGGGTGTCTCTACACATGCAATCTGGTGCCACATTTGCTACCTTTTGAAGTAAAATTTGTGTAACTAAAAGTAGGGCTACGCATTTAAAAAAAAAAAGAAAATTGGCATTCATGGGGGCGGGGGCGTGACCCAATCCCCCCCCCCCTTTCGTATGCCACTGCTCGACAAGTTGTTCTATTAAATCATAGGCCTATGTAATTTTACTTCTCCTTCCTTTTACAAACTTATGATTCGTGTTTTATCAAGTCTAGATTCAAGATTTTAACGGTTTACCCCTGTAAATTTGTCCAAAGGGAGGGTTTAAAATACCAGCTGCGCTTTGACTCCGTTATTCACTTAAGGGGGAAGTTTAAGCAAAAATTTAATTATTATATACGTGAAAAAGGGACCAAATCTACACAATATGGTGAAAGTTCCATTTGAAATCAGACATGTTTCTCTCAAGATATCAATAAATCAAGTCTATAGATTTGTGTTTAAGTTCAAAGTGAGTTTAGGGGCAGCAGAGCTGATATAACTTCCTCAAGGAATGCTTTGTTTCCCCATGTTCTATCAGACTGCCTTAAACCTTGAAGTTTATTGGAATATGACTTCCCTGCAAGGGTCGAAAAGTTGTAAAGTTCTCAGACCTCTCATGAAATCATGAGAGGTATGATTAGTAGTATGGGATTGTTGAGGAGAAAATCAACTCTAAAGTTTAAAGAAAAACAAAAGACAGTGTACTAATGTGGGGATATGATGTCATATGTGTTTGCTTCAATTTCACTTTTTGTTGAAAATGTGAAAACTTTATGTGCTCATTTCTTGAAAACCACACACCGGATTTCAGTGCAAATTTCACCAAAATGGTAAGAATACTGGCAAATCTTTAACATACTAAATTCTGTTGTGACCTTAAACCCTTCTTTTAATTGTACCGCGATTAAATCATTTGGTGAAAATTCCTTCGCCTGTGGCTGGTCCTCGTCAAGTTGGAATTCTCTCCCGGCTGTTCTTAAATTGTGTCTCTTCACTGTCATTTTTCGATCTAAACTTAAGACTTACTTTTTAGGCAACGTGCTTTTAATGTGTAGTTTTCTTTACTTTGTTTAACCCTGTTCTGTTTCTTTGGTTTGTTTTATGTTTTATTGCACAGCGCACCGGATTATATCGTTATAGTTGTGACGTTTTTATCAATTTTGTTAAAGATAAAGATAATAATTTCGGTGAAAGGCACTCACTTTGTGTAAATCTACCAGGGCCACTGGCAGGAAGTAGTAAAGTGTACCTCGAGTCAAAAACTTCAAAGATATATAGTTAACAGTATGAAAAAATATATTCCAACGGTCCGACTCCCACCTTTATAGGACATTTTTGAGCTGAGATATAAAAATGTCGAAGTTTATCACTCAAATTAAAATGGTAATTGCGCAATAATTTGTGATGTCATTGCTGTACCACTCAATTTACAAGCTTTGTATTTTTTTGTTTTTCTGAAAGTTACTGCACCTTGTACCAAGGTGTGACAGTGCCCTTACTCATTTTGGGTCATGTATTTAATGAAACCCTCTCTGTGCAACATGCTATGCAAGCAAACAGGAATTGTTGAAGGTCATAAAACAGTTTTAACTTCAAAAGGAAACAAAGCAGGTGATGTGAGTTGTACAACGTGAAAGTCACAAATTATTGCGCAATGGACTTATGTATTTTAAGAGGATTAATTTCAACATTTTACACCTCGACTTAAGATTTTTTTTATAAAGATGGGGGTTGGACTATTAAAATTCATTTTCCTGCTCTTCAATATATATTTTTGAAAGTTTTGACTTGCGGTGCACTTTAAAAGTGTAGTTTCTGCTTCTACTCAGTGTTTTTCAGTAAGTTGAGAACCGGCATTTTGGATAGGTTTTGGACCGGGAAGGAATTATTTTGTAGTCCAACTTAAATGCTGAACTATATATCAACTATAGCTAGCTAGTATGGCAGTAAATATGGCAGTCAATTTTGTACCAATAAGTACCAAGAAGATGCGGACATAGAGGTACGTCATTCTGAGACTTGGGTCCACTGGAGTTTCTTAAAAGGTACCGTATCCTAAGGCATTCTCAATCCATTATGATGCAGTATCACTAGGTGGCCACTCTGCCTTTACGGGGTAGCTATCTTGTCACCATGTCAATAAATACTTAAACCATTAGGACCGTGTACCATTATTTGTATTTATTGTATTATTTGTATTTTATGTAACCAGAACTTCAGAAGTTTTCTAGTGGAAAACATTATGTGAGAGCTGTTTTAGAATTCTCATAGCTTTCAGTACTCTATAGTTCATTTGCACGACGCTGCCATGCAGTGGCGTAGGATGCAATATGCGAATGGGGGAGGCGAAACAATTTTGTACCATGCACCTCACCCTAACCCATAGACCAATATGTACATTTTTATGCTAAATTTTTCGCTTTTTTAAGAGCAAGAATAAAAAAATCTGATTTATTCTTAAGTGTGAAAACTACTTACTGTGATAGGAACGTAATTTGCGAAGCGCGCGGAAAATTTGGGTCCTTTAGCACATTTGCAAATATGGAGTTTGTATTTCAGAAAATAGTTTAGATTCAGGGTTTCTTGTAAAGAAATTTGAATATTTGGTGGACTATCGTAGAATCTGCGTTCCTATATTAGTAAAAAGGGTCTATATAAGATAGCATGTCGACTGAAGTTCTTTTTTGTTCTATAATGTTATCTAAGGATTGCGGATTGAGGATTCTCGGCGACATTTAAAAAGATCTCGAAACTCTGTTGCCTTTTTTAGACAAAGTATTTAAAAATTAAAAGCCTGTATTGAAGAAAATTTTAGGGGAACGGCACTGTAGCGGCTCGGAAAAGTTTACCTTTGACAGCTTTATGAGCGACCACTTACTACAATAAGGATTGCAATTTAGGGCGCGCGAAGAGCGCGGAGAATATTGCCTTTTTCAAAACTAACAATTACTTACAAATATGGAGCTTTTATTAAGAAGAATTCAGAATTTTATGAAGAAAATGTTGGGAAAAGTCACTGTATGCGCCGGAAATTTCGTCTTCTTGGGAATTGTAAAAATGAAAAAAGGGGTTTTCTGACCCGGGAAGTGGGGGCATGCTTCCGCCCCCTCATTTTTCACAAGGGTCTGTCGCCCCATCCCCCCTCCATACGCTCATGCTGTCATGGCATTATTAGAGTGATTTTCTGTCCCTTAACTAGCCCACCCTCTTCGTGACATCTTTCATGACCCACTGTCAGTGTGAATTAACCTAGCAGATATTTTCTGATCCCTGACAGTTCTTATCATAGGCCTTCGGGGGAATTTCACTCCTGGGGGAAGATTATTCTTGCACGAAAAATGTACGATCCTGCCCAAAAGGCTCCCCATTAGCGGAGCGCCGCCGCTGGTTGGTTCGGAATGTAGGCCTAAAATAAAAAAATGCCGGGAAAATATTTACCCATCACATAGACGAAAAAGACATGATTTCTCAGGCTAAGTAGAGTCCAAGCAGTCCCTATTGCGAGCTTTCGTTTACAATAAAATGTTCACTTGAAACTAGCTCACTGGGAAACTTACGGCCATCATTCTTTCTTAACAAATCCTTTATGTTTTAATTACTCGCTTAAGCTTGTCAAATTCTTTCCAAATTTCTTCGAGAAACAAACGAAAAATCACAGTCACGGTGAAATTCAGTTGCAAATTTAAAACGAATCCGAACATTCGGTACGCATTCTGACAGCATATATGCATGAATGAACAGTTCCCACTCAGCCTCACTTCATAGTCTTGCGCAACACTAACATATTATTTGGGCTACAGATGCAAAATAAAGTTTCCATACAACGAGACAATGTGGACAGACTGAAGGATGCATAGGTATACATAATGTATACATTGACCAAAATCTAGCCAGGAAAAATGTTAGTGATACATAATTTTATGTGGTAATTTTCTGATCACTTTCATTTTTTTTATTATTATGGAAAAGAACGTTCTTTCGAACAAAAGCTCGTAAAGATGACAGCGTATTTACAGACCCGGGAAATGCCATTTGCGTGTGTCTCGGAGGGGTCGCGATAATTCAAAATTTTCTGTACGCTCCGTGCCGACTGATGGTGGCGCTCCGCTTAGATAGTCCACCAATTAGTTGCTCAGTCATGTATGCCCCACATTTCAATCTGGACTGATGCCCCCCCCGATTTGATCCCAAATGTATATTTACTCTAATGTGTTTAAGAGATAGGCCTATTTATTTGCAGGTGTGGTGAAAGGGGGTGTACATAAACATATAAGAAATAATTCGGCTCACCCGGGTTCGGAAACATTATTTCCTGTGATTGACCTGAGTCACTTTCGGAAAAATAAATAAGAAACCCAATGCGCTCCGCGCCATCTAAAAATATTATGACCCTCTGGTTAGATCAGTTAAAGTCCCATCACAAACATATGGTATAATATGTGACCCCTATTTATTAAACCATCGCGGCACCGCTCTGTATATAGCAGTACTCAAAGATTTGTCCGAAAAATGGTACTGGCACATTTTATCTGGTAACTTCATTTTTAATTTGCTAGTATGTTTTTTTCAGCAGATAAAGTCAGCAAGTTTTTGGCAAACAAAAACCCAAACTAACAATCGATTTGATTCTGTACTTATACAAGAGTGAGCAATGCCATTGAGGCGTGGTGATTTTCAAATTCTTTCTGTTCACTCCACGCCAATTAATGGGAGCGCTCCGTGCCGCTTGAACAGTCTTTGGGAAAGCATATGAGATTTTCTACGCTCAACCAAAAATTTCGCCCCTTCTCAAATTATACATTAGCCAGCCTGGTTCGGAATCGGAATCCGTCCTTAACTCCTTATAGCATAGATAGTTACCCCCACGAACTTCTCAGCCATCATCGCTGTATTGAATAACTGACTACAACCACCATAGTCCTGCATAACTACTATTATAGCATAATCAAACGGACAGGTGTGACCAAGTATATAAATACTTGACACTTGTCCCGATGTAACACTATCATATTCAGCCACGGTCAGCTGAACTTTTTTTGTATCCAATACCGTCTGGCACGGTTTAACTTTGTGTATAGGATTTAGTAGGTTGTAACTGCCATTTACGAAGTTAATTTATAACACAGGCTGTAATTTGTGTTTGTACAGTCCGTAATTGCTATTTACTCAGTCATGCCAGTGTGTTCTGTTGCACCAGTATTGAGGTATAAGAACTGACCGCCCGACGGACATACAGTGAATTAAAGAAAACATCGATGGTAAGTTCTTGAGACAGTGTAATTCCAGTGCCGGGTTCGCATCTCATCCCTGTTTAGTAGCCTGGAAGAAAGGGTCACATAGTTTTCGTTTTTCTTTTAACTTGACCCAGATTCAAAATTTTAATATTGGTTGGTGTAGTGTGCTTGTAATTTGTTGTCCGCGTCACAGTATCTCGTCCTAGTATATCACTTGTGCGGAAGGGTTCGTTTGGTTTCGTCATGTACATTTTGAACAGGTTTTAGTGTATGTAATTACTCTTGATTTTCATGGCTTTTTTACTCTGCAAAATATTAACACATGCAGGCAAAATTTGCTGACGAGAGCGATCTTCATTTGTAGGAGGTTGTTGTTCTGTCGTGTATTTTAAATGTTGGGAGAAACCGCGCCCATAGGCAAGGTACTCAAACACTCATAAATCAAAAAGATTGAAATTTCACTCTTTAGAAAAGTGAAAGTTTTAAATTAAGTTCAATCACGATACTTCACTCCAAAAGAACAAAGTTTCACCCTTGATGGAGGGGCCTAGTCTATATACAGCATAGGGAAACATTTTAAATGGCGATGACTGCAAACAGTGTATTTTTATTCTTCTTGGAGAGAATTTCATTTTTTTGCAGTAAATTTCACTATTCTTGAAGTGAATCAACACTCCAATGGAAAAGAGTGACTTAAGTTCATTGCTCTGCTTTCAGAGTAGAAGAGAGAATGGACCAACGAAAAGGATAGACTTAGGGTAGTCCACGGAGCGGACGAAGTCTTTTCGTTCAGCTCGTCGTTACGAAAAACCAGCTATTCTTTCGTTAACCCTCTATAAATTATCTCGTATTTACTCAGCAGATAGTTGGTGTGGTAATGAGGGATCAAGGACTCAATTTAAAGGCCCAATTCCCTCACCCCAAACAGTACCAATTTTCCTAACCTTCTTACTATAAGCCCCTCCCACAATTGTCTGAAATTCATCCTCACCCAGAAGCGATCTCAGTTTATATTGCTTCAGGTTGGGTGTACAGAAAAGCTCAACGTGAATAATCAAAACAACCTCAGTACAGTTCATGCTATGTATAATATAAGCTTGGGTACTCTGCATTGTTTGAATTAGCTGTTAATCAAAGAGCTGAGCCAATTGAGAATATCGGTAAACCCCTACCAAAATTGTAGTTTGGGGTGAGACGATTGGCTCTTTAAACTTCCAAGATAAACGCTTCTCGACATACTAATGTTACAGCAATCCTTGAAATGGAGATTATAAAACCAAGGAGTAATACTAGCAATATATTCAGTCCCTCTCTAAAAATCACAAAGTTTGCATAGTGAGCTCTTATTATACATGATTAATGCCAAACAAGAAATAACCTGTTAAATGGTAATGTTTTGATGGACTTTAGAATTATGATTATATTTTATTCTATTGACACCAAATACCCAACTTTGGTATTTTCATGTCACCGTTGCAACTTGATACTATGAGGGGGTGTCAAATTAACTTGCGGGCCATGTCATAGGCTATGCCACGGGTTTATGTGTTTTGGAGTAAAGATTTTTTTTTTTGTTGATGTAAACACGTTTAGAGTCCTAAACACATGTGTCAAATTCCTAAACTTTACACTCGTTTAATCGCTCAACATTTAGTAGTATTTAATACCTGTCTGAAGTTCGACTCCTAGCCGGTTTCATTGATGGAGGAGGGATAACAAGGCAGTGAACCATAACTGGGAAAAAGCCCGTGGCCGGTCAGTCTTAAAGAAATAAAGGTTAGAAACTGACGACCGTAAAACTTCATCCAATTAAGTTAGCGGAGTGCGATTGAGTTTATGGGCAGTTTCTCAGCCTTCGGTTGACTATTCAGTGGGTTGATACAGTATATGTCGTGTTCATTTTTCAATACCAAACTGACATGGACATTCACCTAACATGATATATTTTTATATATTTTAGTTTGCAACACGTTTTCGTGCTAGTTGTCTGTTTTAGACTTTAATATTTTTTATAAGAACCACACCCCTGGTCACTATATCATTTTGGTCAGGGCATCATTTTCTTCAAAATTTGTATCAACATTGCTTACGTAATAAAGGCGTTTTTTCTGTAAAGTCTTGTGCAGAACAGGACTTCATTTGCAGTATACCCAAACGACTTCCCAAATCCAGTTACTGTCTTTTGTTCTCACAACAGATCTAAAACGATATGCTTCGACCTTTCATTTACTCAGTATACCGGTAGTTGGTGTAACGGTTTCAAATGCTAGCTAATGATGATGATGATGATGGCTTATGATAGCTAGGACAGGACAGTGGTAGATCATGTTGGGATTAGTGTGGAGTATATGGGGCATACCATATGTGACATTATCATTCACAAATCTTGATTATAGCCTAATTGAAATTAGTTCTCATATCATCTTTATCCTTTCATTCTAACTATATAGAAGACCAACATGATCTGAAGTAGTATTAAAACAACCTGTTCATGTTTTATATTAATTATTGCAATGCTCCTCAGTTTAGATCACAGCTATAGATTTAAGTGGTACCACTAGCTTCTGCTAGAAAGTTTAAGGTTGGTTGGCGCTATTGACCAGGCTGCCGAACAAATACAACAGCAATACAACACCAATAGGCTATATACTAACATACATTACAATTGTAAACACATTAAAGGCCCAGTTCTCTCACCCCAAACAGTACCAATTCTCCTAACCTTCTCACCGAAGCCCCTCCCACAATTGTCTGAAATTCATCCTCATCCAGACACAATTTCAGTTTATTGCTTCAGGGTGAGTATAGAAAAACTCAGTTTATATAATCAAAACACTCTCAGTCAGGGTTGGGTTTTTGCCGGAAAAAACCTGTTTTTTCCGGGACAGCGGTAAAAACTGGTAATGACTGGTAATAAGTGGTTATTACCGGTAAAAACTGGTAGAAACTGGAAAAAACTTCTCCGACAATTATAAGTGTGGGGTTGCTCTAGCGCACCACACATGATGAATAATTCAAATGAGACAGAGTTGTTTACATGACTTAAAGATTCTATTTTAAGTTAAAGCAATAAAACTTGCCAAAGCTAGAATGACAACAAAAATGCCAATATTACAATGTTAGGTATAAAGCCTTAAAAATAAAAAGTGGTAAAACTTCAACTGCATACTAACAATAAGAGACTGAAGGTTAATGTTTTCTACAAAATTGCTGGAATATCAAACAAGGTTTCACAAAATGAGGATAAATGAATTTGCTCATGTTTATTAAAGTGGTAAGCCTTCTTTAAAATTGTAAAAGGAATGGAAGGCTGTCATTTTTGGGGAAAACAAAGGTTGATACATAGCCAAAGTGGGCAAACGCACAATGCAACATATGGCATATAGACTTCTTTACAGTGATACAGTTTATCTTAGCTCTCTCCTTGCATATATACAGTATCAGTACAGAACAGTATATACAAAGCAGTTTTGAAAAGAATTTCTTTGCCTTAATGTTTAGCTCAATACAATATGAAAATTGATATCACAGGTGAGAAAATAATGACGAACAGGGAGATGTCAATCTTCATAACTAGATTTATACTTTAATGTCACTGTATGGTGTCAGTGTAAATCTGGCAAAATGTGACACAATTCACTAAAAATAATCCACCCAGACCCTTACATGGTAAATTTAATAGCCTAAAATGGTCAGTCTTGATGTCCAATAATGATTTTCATCCTTTAACCTTGAAAAGAGTAAGAAAACGTTGTTACTTAAAACATTTTATTCAATGTAGTAGAATAGGTTTTTTCCGTTTTTTCCATTTTTTGGCAGAAACCTGTTTTTACCGGGACGGTTTTTACCGGTAAAAACCGCCTGTGGCAAAAACTGCCAGCCCTACTCTCAGTACCATTCATGCTGTGTAATATAAGCTTTGGCACTCTGCATTGTTTGAATTAGCTGTCAATCAAAGAGCTGAGCCAATTGAGAATTTCGGTACCCGGGTACCAAAATTGTAGTTTGGGGTGAGAGGTTTTGCCCTTTAATTATAACGTTACTGATCCGGTAGTTATATAGCTAGCCGTGCATAGATAAGTTGCTCTTGCATGGGATTTCCTGGAAATAACTTGCTCGTGAGCGTACCTGAGAAAAACATTCCAGTGCATGACTAGTTGGCATAGTTATAACTAGAAGGTTCAGCGCTTGCTTACTCAAGTCGATACGGTGGGCCAACGCTACTTGCTCCACTGTTCTAGGCTGTTAGAACAACTCGCCCTTCCCATGGACGGTAAAATTACAAGGGGTCAAACTCACCATCCGGCATGCATTAAACCATACTGTTTGTAGCGTTACTTAAACAACTGGCCACTTGCCAAAAAAAAGGCCAGGTGCGTATTTACCGATTGTACTGTAGGCTTATATGTAGTACATGGGTTCTGATGCAGCCCATGTTATACGTCAGTTTACATTCGGTAGCCCATTGTTGTGTGTTGTATACTACGAATCTACGATGTACCTGCTGAACTGTACATACATTAATAAAGACATTAATGGCAGTTGACTTTGCATGGGCATTGCCAAGTTGGTTTTGTAGGTTTTACTAGTACTAGATGGACCAACCATACTACCAGCTAGATGGCAGAAGCCTGAGGCTGTAGCAGCCGCAGAAAGCATAGCTGACCAGGGTCCGGAAACTGAACAGAAACAAAGCCCGCCTACAAGCTCTTTCACTTTACCATGCAGTCATGTGTTTGTCTATAAAACAAAGACCGAAGACCTAAGACCTATAAAACGAAGACCCAACTAGCTATAAAACGAAGACCTGTAAAACGAAGACCCAACTAGCTATAAAACGAAGACCTATAAAACGAAGGCCCAACTAGCTATAAAACGAAGACCTATAAAACGAAGACCCAACTTGCTATAAAACGAAGACCTATAAAACGAAGACCCAACCAGCTATAAAACGAAGACCCGGAAGTATTTTTTCTTACGTAAACTTTGTTCCCTGAACTATCCAGAGGCTATCACTGTACATTTTTCTAGCAATTTTAAAAAAACGTTACTGTAGTAATTGTTGCTTCTACATACAAGAAAATAATGCGCTTGCGAAATCAGCTAAGGAAGAGACCGGATCGGTTGAAGAAACGTCACTTCCTGGAGACGTGAAAAATTGTATTGCGCGTAATCGCGTCATAGATCTTACAAAGAAATCCTAACCTTTGGGATTTCTAGATGAGACCCTATGCATTGACGACACACTATCATGTTTGGAGGAATAACAACATACAGACGGACCACTGAATTTTGTGTAGGCCTGGGATAAAACAGTGTACCTCACGCAGTAGAATTCGCTTACGTGTGTAGGAGACTAACACGCGATATTTCCCGCCTGTCATAATATAAGAGACGACTTAAGGAAACTACTTGCGCCGTATTCGAGCTGGATGTGTTAAAGACCAAACCAGGTACGTAGCCACAGGGGGGAGGGGCTTTACGGATAATGCTGCACCAAAAATATTACTGCCTCGCCAGATGAAAATTGAAATTGTACACAGGATGTTAAGAGAAAATTTTGTGCCCCTGCAATCACAGTTCTTGCCCCTCGATTCACACACTTCCAGGGGTGGCGCCAGCGGGGGGCCTGGGGGCCATGGCCCCCCGTCGGGGACCACTGGCTCCCCGTCGGGGAAGGTCGGCCATTTCGTCGGGGAGGCCTAAAAAAATATAAAAAAAAAGAGACAGAAAAAAAGCCTACAAGGACTGAAATTACTAAATGGGTAAACTTTTTTTTGTCTTGAAATGCTATTTTAATACACTTTAGATCCGATTTTCAATCACTTCTTCTTTGCTCGGCTATACCTCATTTCATGTACCTTGTCCTATCTCCTCCCCGTCGTGGAACTGACGGCAATTTCCTTCGGGGAGGTCTAAAATGAAGGATAAGGACTGAAGTTACTGGTAGGATGATCGTGAACTTTTTCTTTTTGAACTAATTCTTTTGTAACGGTATTTTTATGCCTATCTGAATCTGTTTTAATCACTTCTTACAAACTCTGTTATCCCTCATCGTATCTTCAATTTTCAAGGTCATACCCCCGTCGGGGAAGGCTGCCCTTTCCCCTCTTGTTGAGAAAACCCAATCTCGTCGGGGAATCTTCATCTGAATGCCCACCTTAAACTGATAAAAGATGCGGGTCTTATACACGTCAGTAATCCGGACGGTCTTCTTGGTTTTGCTCACTAGAAGACCATATTCTTCAAGGAAACTCGCAATTCCGAATTTTCCTGACAAAAAACAGACGAGAGGTTGTTCAGGTGCATGCAGTGCCCAGTGATCTGCCATCTGGCCTGCCCCGAAAGCCGAATTCTAGCAACGGTAAAAAGAATTGGCCAGGATGTTTTGAGCTACACATAATGATAAACAGGAGCGTGAGGATGTCTCCCCATAAGTCTGACTGAAAATTCATTTAAAACCACCTTGTAACGTGACATATTTTCAAATACGTCGAAAGTAAAATCATTTTTAGTCTGGGGTTAGGGCAGTCACGTAGAAAATTTCAACTTGGATCTTGCAATTGAATACAACGAAGATTCCTAGAAGAGTCAAACACATTAGTATGATTTCAATTCCGTTGCACAGTCCCACCCCCTCCCCCCTCCCCCCCCCCAAAAAAGAAAAAGGGACAGGACCAGTACATCTAATTGTAGCAGTACCTTTCATCTGGGAATTTTCTGATCCACTTATAGCAAGTTGGACCTTTTTCTGTTGAATTTAAACGTTCATTTCAGAGGATAGCTCAAAATAACGATGGCTTCATTTCTAGTTACAAGTCTGGGAAATGCCATTTCCGTCTGTTTGACAGTCTGAGGGACTAGATTTTTAAACAATTTTCTGTACCAACTGGTGGTTGCGCTCCGCTTAGATATTTTGGGCGAACAGGTTACTTACCGAAACAATTCATGCTGGCATATTATTCTTCGTTTTGGGACAGTATAATAAAGTGAAATTTTAATTGTGAAAGAAAGCTCAAATTAACGACTTCTTTGTTTCTAATTACCGTACCAGCCCGGGAAATGCCTTTTCCTGCTGTCTGGTGGTTCTCAATTTTTCAAAAAAAATCCATGTGCTTTTTCGGACAGGATTACATTTTTCGGGACAGATTCTGTCCCCTCCCAAACCGAAACGCTCCCGTACGCCTATATATTTCAATATATAAGATATAAAACTTCAAATATATGGGAAGCCAAACTTTTCCGCGGGAAAATTTTCGAAAATGGTCCGAGGGCCTTAATCTGCCTGATGATATTCAGTAACCCCAACAAAACTACAGATCACCCCCTACTTGATTTTTCTTATAAGAAGGTCTGTCTTAAATTACAATTTTTCCCCAATATAAGCTTCAGATTGTTCAAAGTGACAAAATTTTCCTATATCGATGGTTATTCAGTACAGCACTTAAAACCAACTTTTTAAATCACCCCGACATTCTACCTAATTTTGCTCTTGAAAGGCATATCACTTAATAAAGAACCCAAATTTTTTATTTTAACCTTGCAAAAAACATATTTTCTTATGTTAAATCCCCAAATTTCTGCAATATAATAAGCTCCTAATCTTAAAATCTTCGTTAAAAAAGGGAAAAACTTTTCGGGCAGAGTTCTAGTCTCGTCTTGAGACCCTAGTACGTAAACTTTGCACGGTTACATGCAAAACCTCATCATAATTCAAGCTGTTGCGTACAAAACGTTTTTGATTTTGCCCATATGAAGGATAGATTCTTCAATAAACACCCCAACTTTTTTATGGTCCTTCCAAAAGTCAAAATTGTTTGGAAAATTTTAATTTTTTTCTTCAAAATAAACTCCAGATTTTTAAGTATTTGTTAAAAAGAGGGTCCAAAATTTCGCTGCGCGCGCCTCAAATTCTGCCGAGTCACGTCCCACCGGGACTAAGTCACCACCTTTGTCGGGGCCTTAAAATGCTGCCCCCCTGTCGGGGAGCTTGGCCCCCCTGTCGGGCAAATCCTGGCGCCACCCCTGCACACTTTCCTCCCCCTTCAAATGGTAAAACTCGTCACGGGCAAGAACAAAGCCGAACTTTAATCGTGTCCGAAACCGTGTTTACACTTTCGTCTTTGTACAGTTGACACGATGTAACACACCATAGGCATAGGAAGCTTTTCCAGACCGGGGATGCTGTACCTCGTTTCGGATCGCCGGCCTGAGGGAGAGGTCTAAGGGGAGGGGGTGTACCCCTCTCATGTCGGATTTTGGGGGTATTTTAGAGACTTCAGATGCAATTTGGTGCAATATTTTGGACAAATTTTAAGAAAAATCACTGCAAATTTTTGACATTTTTTGAAGAAGAGACAAAAACGGGTTTTCGGGTGTTGAATCTTGGGGAGCGGAAGCATACTTCAGCCCCTACATTCTTTACTGGGGGTTTCACACCCCAGCCCCGCTTCCTACGCCTATGTAACACATTCGTGTTGGTGAGCCGTTAAGTCAGATATTCTTATATCTTACCGTACACCTTTACAAATTATTTGCAATGAATTTGAACGCATACACGAAAAGAGAGGCGCAATGATTAAAGAAACGTCCGTACAGATCAGTGGCATAGCCAGGATTTTTGAGCAGGGGAGGGGGTATCGATGGTCAAAAACTTTCCTGAGAGGGGGCACAATTACTGAATTTCTCTATAGGATTAATTCATATGACCAATACATATGATAATATAAAAACTTGGCATTTGACAGTAGCCTAGCGCTGAAACCTTGCAATAAACCTTTTCCGCCAGGAAGCCGCAATTTAGTACTAATTACTAGCTTTTTCTGATGCCGTAGACTCTGAAAAGTCGTTGGCTACCAAGATCAATAGAAAATAACTTTTAACTATTACCACTGACGGACTATTGTACGTACGGACCAGAGTGCATTCTAAAATAGGGCAAAACTATAGTCGTAGGAAGCTGTTCGTTGTGTGGGAGGGGGGGGGGGGTGAACGTTGTTCTAGTATGTGACGCCTCGGGGGGTTTAAGTGGAGGGGATGTCCCAACTCTCTTTTTGTAAAAATCTTGAGGAAAATGAAGGTGTATGCAATTTGATGCAAAAAATAGTACGAAATATTATTGGAAAGTTTAAAGATACTACACGCCGAAGTAACAAATAAGTTTTATTCTTGGATGGGGGCAGAAGCATACTTTCGCCAGTCCACAGTTTGTCCGGGTCGGGGCCAAAGCTCCCCCCTGGCCCCAGGGGCTTTAGTAAATAAAGATATTATAAAATGTGTGTTCAATACAGTCTATTGCTACACAACGGGTAACTCCTCCACCATTCCCTTCTAAGCTAGAGCAATTTATTGATCAATCTTATATTCTTATTCATGAATGTGTTCTGCACTACCAAAAGTATCATTGGTAAACAAAAAAGTTTGGCTACATCTTACATCTATGTGATGCTTCCTATGTTAGCCACCATTTATCGATAGCCAAAGAAATAAACTGCTTTGTTGGTGAAGACAAAAAGTAAGGAGCACCAGGTGATGAAAAACTTTAAAAGGCTCATCTATTCACTTGGCAGACGAGAAATTAAAAACTCAAAAAACAAACAAAACAGTGAAATGATTTTCGCTGCCCTTTTAACGGACTGCATAAGAAAAGTTTCAAAATTGAATTCATGAAGTTTAAAGTCAGAAAAGAAGATAAAAATGTGTAACTAAACACACACAAACGGTGCATATGATGAACGTCTACATTTATTAACAGAATGAAAATGTAATTGGGCAACAAACTAATGTTTGTATGTATCGCTATTCGGAAAGGAAGTATATATGCTTTATTATTAGACAAGCAAAAAACAACCGGTTGATAATGCTGCATGAGTGAATGTATCGACTGTGTTATGATCTGACACGTGGTCAAATTGGCGCGACCATGAAGACAGCAACGCCATCGGTGCGTAAACGTCAGTTTAGGAGGTAACTAATTAGGTATCGACAAAAGGACGGTGTGCTTCGCGTGACCCGTTCCCACTGGCGTACCCTCAGATGTTCGAGAATGGGGGATAAACTTTGTTTTAGAGAAGCGTCATGGCAGGCTGGTAGCCATGCGGGGGAACGGGGCCCTGACCCCACCCGTGCGGGCCGCTGTGCCCATGTGGCGGAGGTTCCATATAGTCAGAGGGGGCAGTCTCCCCCTTGACGGATTCAAATTGCCTGTCAGCGCCCTTTTTACTCTTTTAACCGTATTAAGACATATGTATCTACCAACACAAAAGCGTCCCTTCATCCTATTTCTCGCCCCCTCTGACCAAATATTTTTGCCCTACAAACTTTGAAGCGCCTTTTCAGGCAAGTCTTGCTCCTTCTGACTGTATTCCCTTCCTCCGACACTGGCTGTACCCCCCACCACCCACCCATGAGGAAAATCAATAAAAAAAAATACATCATGTAAACTGTGAACCCAGTAATAATGCATAGCCTATATGTGTCTCTTTCGGAACGTGCGCTTTAGTTCGTTTTCAGTAAACTGTAAAACACCCATTTAAGATTTATTGGAGCAGGGCTATAACGGTGAAAGCTGTTGTTCTTCTGTGTGTGACTAGTTCTTAAGAAACACAATACTGAATCGATAAGAAGTAATTCTGTTCTCTCTTGTTACTGTTTGGAAGTTTCTTTACTCAGGCTCAACACCAACATAAAGAAAAAAAAACTGTTCCTAAGCGTTTCAATGCTGAGTCCATGCAGGGTAGTGGGAATGGTTTAACCCCTCGACCAGTTACCCAGTGTCTCTGTTTTGCTCTTAATGACAGAGACTCATCACTCAAGTGCATTTTGGTTGATAGAAAGCCAAATTCTCATTTGCTGAATGATCTTCAATTGACATCACAATCAAAAGGTGCAGAATAGTTCAAAACTATACATACACAGAAATTGTTTTGGTTACATATTAAAGCATTGTTTGCCCCTGCTAGACATGTCAGAGTCATGCCCGTAGCCGGGGGGGGGGGGGGTCGGAGCGTTCGAACGACCCACCCCAACTTGAGGGAGGTCCATTTTCCAGCACTGTGTTTGGAGGGTCAGCTGTGAAATATTTTTGATCTTGACATATTGAGGACGAATTTCCGTTCACTTCTCATAAAGTGGTGTACTGTGTGGAGTTCCTGGGGAAAAGGGACTTCTGTTGTGCTCAAAAGTCCTCTAAAATGCTCCAGATTCCAGGAGATCTGCCGATTTCAAACTTTTCAGGGGAAGCATCCCGGACCCTTAGCAACTGCATGCTTACGGCACGCGCCAGTCGCCTCCGTATTTGGAAAAGGTCCACCGTCTTGGAAAAAAGACCCATCCCTCCACATGGGCTGGCTACGGGCCTGAGAATAATGAAGTAGGGTTTTTCGGTGGTTGGGCTATAGGAGTAACTTTGTTGAGAAAATTGCAACTGTCTGAAATGAGGAGTTGAATGGTCTTCCACAAAACCAAATGCCCTATTTTGTTCAACGAAACCACGAATTTTCCGGCGCTCGTCGAAACTTTTGTTCGACATCCTTTCGGCAAACCTTCGCTTCTGACTATGATTCGGGTTGTTGTAGCCATTAACGGGAGCTACCGTAGTTGTTCCTCACCGGCATATCCGTTCACAACCCCTTGCTGAGTCCCCTTGCATTTTTACCATTACAAATAAATTTTCTTCAAAATGTCGGCACTCGTCGCAAGCAAATTCTTACAATCGAAGTTGTCCCACCTAGGTCTTCGGTCTTCGTTTTATAGATAGTTGGGTCTTCGTTTTATAGCTAGTAGGGTCTTCGTTTTATAGGTCTTCGTTTTATAGCTAGTAGGGTCTTCGTTTTATAGGTCTTCGTTTTATAGCTAGTTGGGTCTTCGTTTTATAGGTCTTCGTTTTATAGCTAGTTGGGTCTTCGTTTTATAGGTCTTCGTTTTATAGCTAGTTGGGTCTTCGTTTTATAGGTCTTCGTTTTATAGCTAGTTGGGTCTTCGTTTTATAGGTCTTCGTTTTATAGCTAGTTGGGTCTTCGTTTTATAGGTCTTCGTTTTATAGCTAGTTGGGTCTTCGTTTTATAGGTCTTCGTTTTATAGCTAGTTGGGTCTTCGTTTTATAGGTCTTCGTTTTATAGCTAGTTGGGTCTTCGTTTTATAGGTCTTAGATCTTAGGTCTTCGGACTTTGTTTTATAGACACCCGTCATGTGTTTATGTTCCTGAAAAAATACTCTGTTCATAATGAACGGGCTGAACCTCTCACCTCAAACTGCAATTTTGGTAGTAGCCTACAGATATTCTCAATTAACTCGCGCTTAATTTCTCGATTGACTCAGCTCTTTGATTGACAGCTAGTTCAAACAATGCCGCAGTTACTAAAGTTCATGTTACAGATTGGCCTTGTATACTCACCCTGAAGCAATAAATTGAGGTTCTGTCTGGAGTGAGTATGAATTTCAAAAATTATGTGGGAGGGGCTTAAGTAAGAACCCAAGTTGATTAGGAGGATTGGAACTATTTGGGATGAGAGGATCATGCCTTCAAAGCCAATGCTGATGCCAGATATCAGGCCAAATTGGTGTGCTTACTTGTAAACACTATATATATGCATGGCCCTCCCAATGATGGGTTTCAGGTGCAATATTATGCTTAATTCGCCCATATACCCCCAGCATCATTGTGAGCCCTATTTCCTTGCATAAGCAATTCAGTGATGAAGGATGGATAACAATTAACAATTGGCAGTGAACCATAACTGGGAAAAAGCAGGTGACCGGCCGGTCTTAAACTAATACAAGGTTAGAAACTGACGACCGTAACCTGGTAACACTTCATCCAACTATTAGTGAGCGGAGTGCGATTGAGTTTATGGGCAGTTGTTTCTCAGCCTTCGGTTGACTATTTAGTGGGTTGATACAGTATATGTAGTGTTCATTCATCAATACCAAACTGACATGGACATTCACCTAAGTGATATATTTATATATATTTTAGTTTACAACATGTTTTCATGTCAGTTGTCTGTTTTAGACTTTATCTTTTTTTTTTATAAGAACCACATCCCTGGCCATTAAATCATTTTGGGTCAGGGTATAATTTTCTTCAAAATTTGTATCATCATTGCTAAAGTTGTACAGGCGTTTTTTTTTTCTGTAAAGTCTTATAATGCAGAACAGGACTTCATTTGCAGTATACCCAAATGACTTCCCAAATCCAGTTGCTGTCTTTTGTTCTCACAACAGATCTAAAACGATAGGCTTCGACCTTTCATTTAACACTCAGTGTACCGGTAGTTGGTGTAACGGTTTTATATACTTGACCTATTGATGCATAAAACAAGTAAATCAGAGCGGGTGTCTTCAGTCACTTTTCTGTTTTATTGTGTACTGTATCTTTTTTTTTTGATAATTTCAACTTGATGCCAGGCTCCACGAGGAACCTTAGAAACAGGCTAAACAAAGCCGGACTAACAGTTTAACAGGTCAGAATGCCAGGATAAGGCTCCCGCCAAAATTTGCTGACAATTAATCCATTAGTGTAACTGGGTCCCATTCCACAAAGAGTTACGCACAATCAAAGTTTGATTCCCCATACTTAAGTCAACAGTAAGTAAAACTTAACATCGTGCGTAGCTCTTTGTGGAACGGGCCCCTGGTCAGTAAAGCCTTGAAAAAAAATGCTACTCAAATGCAGAACTGAAACAGGCTGTGACAAAACGCGTGCAATATCATTGTGTTCGGACAGGGAGGTGTTTTTAATGACACCTCCCTGGTTCGGACATCTGTGTTTTTTTCAACGTCTCTATATTTCGGCATAGTAGTCTATACATGATATAAGTGTTAGAAAAGTTTGATCTAGAACCTAAGTACCAACTTCACAACTGACGTCAATGAAGTTTCAGCTCCCTATGCTCAAACTCCGTTGTTGACCGTAAGGCCGTGGTTCAACACAACTACAAGCCTATACACGGTATAAAATGACATATGAGAAATTAGAAAAAGCCCGTATGCAATCAGAAAATTGTGTTCATTTTTTTCCATGAGAGGAGCTAGGAGAACTGTGGCTTAAATAATCTCCGCTAAGGAGGCGTTATACCTATTTAACGCCACATACATTTAAGTTCACTTGTAGATTCTTGACCTATATGTTGGTCTGATACGGTTATTGCACGCTTAATGTTCAATTAATTCGAAAAACATTGATTATCAACCGCAAAGTCAGTGGCCTAGATAGGCTTCCTCCGGGGGGGGGGGGGGGGGGACACACTTCCAGAGCTCTGAAAATTTCACCAAACTTATCTATTTGCAAACACTTCTGTATTAGGATTGCGTTTTACGGTGGCCGAAGCGCCCAAAAATTTCGTTTTTTGGAAGCAAATAATTGTAATTAGACTCTAGAGCTTGTATTGGAGAAAATTCGGAATTTTATGAAAGAAAAGCTGGAAAATTGACATTGTAGTTGACTGGTGTCACAAATGGCAAATTTTCGAACTTTTCACAGCTACATGGTCGGAAATCGCCCACTCGATTCTAATCATGACCAAATGAGAGAGTTGTAGTGTGAGGTGTTGTCTAATAACACCTCTTTGATCAAATAGTTTAAGTCGGGTCAGCAATGGCCTCTCTTCCAGTTGTTACTGATTGATTTGTTTCCCCACAGTCCTGCGCAGTACATTGCTATAAATGGTAGAATATTCAGTTCGTGTGAAAATTAAAAGAAGGAACAGTTTCGGGATATTTTCAATTGCCAAAGAGCATGCGCAAACGGGAGGATGTGAATTGCCCAACATCTCCCCCAGAAATGGTACTAGTACATTTTTTCTGTAAATTTTTTATTGTTTGGCAACTTGCTCATTTTTTAATAAAGTGTAGATTTTATTGCAAATAAAACTCAATATTACGACAGCTAAGTTTCTATTAACTTACAAGCCTTGGTAAACAATCACTGGAAATGCCATTTCCACCTGTCTACCCAATTGCGATTTTTAAATTCTTTCTTTACGCTGCGCAACAGCCAATAATGGCGTTATGCTTAGAAAGTGGACCGAACGCGTCATGAAATCCAAGCACCACCACCAAAATATGCAGCTCTGTCTCAGTCCCTGCCCATACGCAAAAATTGGCTACGCTAATGACAGCGGAATGTTTGGTTCGAAAAAATGGTAGTGGCAGTGTCTGTCTCTTAATTTCTTGATTATTTTGCAATTTTTTAATGTTTTACTGAAGTGAACATTTTGTTTTTTCCAAATAAAGCTCAAAATAACGATTGATCAGATTCTACTTACAAGCCTGTGAATGATGTCGTTCCGACTTAAACACTGGGAAAATCGATCCCCAAGTACATGCATGCATCGGCGTCGACCATCAGTCCTCCCCCGTTTTCATGGTATTTAAACCAGAAATACTAGATTCTCCTCCGCATAGTCAGAGAAATTTTTTATCAAAACTTGGTATTTATATCCGACGTGTCACACTATCTTATATGCATTAATTTATATAGTAAGGCAATTTTGTCGCGAATTGTAAAGGGACAATTCACTTTAAAGGTATGCCTCAGGGTGGGGTGTGGGGGTTAAATCCCTCTTCATTTTCGAGGATTTTTTCATTTCGTATCATACGTTTTGTGCTAAATCATAGTGGCGCTCCGCCTAAATAGTAACTGTATGGCAACTCTTCATCCCCTTTGTCAAAACCTCCATGCTCTCCTGTTCGGTATACTTCATCAGACGTATATTTTCACTTGCTTGCCTTTTTGACAAACTTTAGAACATTTTTTTTCTCAAAATATCATGCATTTTCATGGGTTCCGGCAAGTAGAAAACTCTGTCGCGTTGCTATATGTGCATCAGATGACGTCACATGTTACGACAGAGGTTAGGATATTAAGCAAAGTAGATGATGTTTAAATTCAGCAAATATTGTATCCGGCGAAATTTCTTCCTCCGTGGCATATCTAGAAAAAAGTTCCAGCATTCAGATATTCATTTTAATAACTTTTAAGTTAACTTTTGTTCATCGGAATAAGTTTTTGAATTCGTAGTGAATTATTTCCTCCTTTCTGTAAAGTGTGCATCCGTCACGGTCGGCTTTACACAAAGATGATTTCAACACTCTCTCGCCGGGCCTTTGTAAGCATATGGGTACTCAGAAATTTACATTGTTCCTTTAAAAGTGGCTCCATCATCAGAAGTTCTTCGACTTACAGAGACTGCAGTTGGGAGAGGTTTTCTTCGGTAGGTGGTTCTATATTTGCATGCATTTAATGATAACAATGACTGTTAGTGCATGTATCTGATTTCTTCTTCCAGTTCATATATATCTCAAAGAGGCTTAATGTTTTTACTCGAATAGGCTGAACATAAATGGTGTAGTAAAAAAAAAGACCTTATATATATGATGTTGCAATACAAAAAGTACGTCCTCTTTTGGAGTAATAAAAAAACAACACCAACAAATGCAGACAGCCGATTGGTCAACCAATCGAATATGCGCCTTCAAATTTGTACCGACGTACGGATAATTCTACATGTAACTGCCCACCTATCTCTGCATGAGCCGCACAACAAGTGAAGTCGACCATTGGTGGGGTCCAACAGCTAGTCTTGATTTATTTTGTTGCATGCATGCAATTCTGAACCATCTTATAAAGTTAAAATGGGGGATCAAGAGGTATTTTAGTGTTGAGCCATCCATGATATATGTAAGCGAAGAATTTGAAATAGGCCTATTAAAGCGGCTCATTGAGTTGGTTCATGAAATTTAACAAATTTTTCCAAACCTGTTAAGCTTTGTCACATACCAATGGCATGAGATCAAACTTAGACAATTTACATATTCTACATTCAAATAACTATTTTATGACTGAGTACTTGATGGTTCATTGGGGTTTTCAAAAATTCGTGACCAGACACTTTTTCAAATTGAGTACAAAACCGTTACAAGTCAGTAAACCACGGAATTCAAATGTTTGACTTTATCCGTAACTATTGAATATTCAACTTGACTTATTATGCTAACTATAAGCACTGTCATATGGTATTGACCCTTTAACACTCTTATTCTTATTACATTATTGATATCAACTCAATGAGCCCCTCATTGAGCCGAGCTATGCCCGACTGAATCAGCCGAGACTACCCCTTGATTGTTCGGATTCGTCTATAGGTGCTTTAACTGACGTCACAAGCCCCGCCCTTTTGACGGGCAATAACAAGACTAGTGTAGTTAGCTGGGAAGCAGCTGACGACCCATGTGTGACTGCTGCACTAAAACACTGTTGATTTTTGCCGGCAGTGTGGGAAGCTTACCAGTTGTGATGTCACGTGAGAGCACTCTATATGTCAAAGAGATCAGTGGTACCGCAACGTACATATTGTTATTCCTTCGAAATAACGTCAATGGTGACGTCAATGCAAAGGATTTATTTGGCCTTCCGACATTTCGTACAAGCTCCCGAGTAGTTGCCTTCTTTGTTTTGCCAGCCTTAAAGGGACTATCGGAGAAATGTTACTTCCGTTACTTACACATGACAACAATATGTTAGAGTGAAAACAATGTATTGTGCGTATTCTGCACATCGAATTATTTTCCATGTGCAGAAATGGCCGTACGGGGGCGAGGGGCTGCACCCCATTGGCCTAAACCTTGCTGAATTGGGCGGACTTTTGCGCCTCAGTAGATCAGAGATGCCCTAGTTGATGATCAGAAGTGGGACAAAAAGTCACCCCCATATAGAGAAAAGGTCCCGTTTACGCCGGCCGTGCATGCAGAGATTGTTTTCCCTTCAGCAGTGCAGTAACTTTGTAGAGGTCATGCACGTGAAATGATTCCGCGTATTCGTGCTGCTGTCAGCTGTTGTTATCACTCCAGCATTGCTAAGGTAAAGAAAAGATCCAGGTGAACGACCGATCCTGTATAAATTTACGTCGCGTGACATCAACAGCCTATATAAGATTCATAAAAGACTTAAAACTTAAAATCTACAATAATGTACGGCAAATATAAAGTAAGCAACTTCCATGCATGCATTGGAAGTAAGCTAGCGATCCAAAGGTACGCCTTGCACGGTGGACCCTAATGCGTATGCTTATGCCTGAAACTCCCATTCATAAACGGGTAAAAATGTAAAAACTTTGTTGATCATTGTCTTTTCATAGTCCAAAAATAAAACGTTTGCACAATGTAATTTTCAGTCAAGAAAATCATGTTAGTTAAAAACTTTGCAAACCTGCAAAAATTTGAAAGAAAAGTTCATTTAGTTTAGAATGCTATCCGAGGACGTTTAAAAGCAAAAGCAGTGACGTTAAAAACCCTCATTTAACGTCTTTATGTTTCCTGGGATGACATCACCAAAAGTATTTCGTTTGAACGTAGCACAGTAAAACACGTGTAATATACCGAGGAAGATATATTTCCAGAGTTTGCGCAGTTTGCGTTTTGGTGCAATCGGTATTCTCACACGTTAAACGCATAGAAGGCGTGCTTTCGTGAGACGTCATATGCATACGGTATAATAAAAAATTTTAATTTTTTTTTGAAAAATTACTTCAGGAAGTGTTCAAGAAGAGGTACCCTCTAACGGAAAGAGAAGCTTTTTCATTTGTGGAGGATGTTCTTGAAATACCCGAAGCATCGAAAAAGTTGGAAAACGATCGCAAGCAGTTTTTAGACGAATTTATTAAGCACTGGTACATGCGAATTCCATTTACTCCGATTAGATATCAACGTCAAACCAAGGGGTTGAAAAGTTTTCCAGTTCCCACGTTTCTTGAATCGAAGAATGATGTCTTTTCTCGGATTGGCGGAGCATGTGCCCCCCTGACTTGCTTCACCAATGCATTGCTGAGCCATTTCGGGTACGAGTCCTACATATGTGATAGTTGGCATGCAGGTGTACCCTCGAGTCACAGTGCCATCATAGTGCGCCATCTATCAGGCTCAGAGAGTAGACATTTGGTAGATACTGGAGCCGGTGTTCCGTTCTTCCGTGCGGTGTCCCTCGATTTTGAAAATGTCTCGCCGGTTTATCGCGATGATTACATGACGTACAGATTCCTGAAGGAAGCAGACGGTACGATAACCTGTCAGAAGATACTCGAAGAGGATCACTATTGGGACTTAGGTTCCTCACATCCCAGTGAAATTGGGGAGTGGTTGTCTTTCATGACCTATCACACTGAAACAAAATTCGACCTTGATTCTTTTACGGAAACATCAAAAAAATTGTTCGAAATGGAAAACCTAAGACCTTGTATGTTTTATTCTCTTATGCTCATTGGGTTTCCGAATGGAAAGCTCTGCTCGATATCGAGCACTGCTTTATACCGTGCTACAGAGGAAGGGAGAATCAAATACACTAAGTTGGAAGGAGATGATGCGATTAATGCTGTAATGAAATATTACCCACAATTTTCTCGTTCAATGGTGGAAACTGCGTTCCTCAATTCAAAAACAAGGGAGCGTCTAAAAAAGATGACTTCATAACTTAATTTACTTGTTAGAAATTTTTACATTTCCGTTCTGTTAGTAAGAGGGTTATAAACGTCGAACACTCATCGACCTTCGGTTTACAGAATGGTGCTCAGTCCAGACGTATTCAAATCCTTGAATAACTACTCATGTGATTGACGGGATTTTGATGAGTTTAAATACAGTGTTTCCATACTTAAACATACTTAAACATTCCATACATAAACGATAGTGAATGATTTTCATATATCTGTAAAATTCTTACTAAAATTGAGCTTGCTATATCTATGCTGCTATTAATATCTATTGGTTTGCCGTCCTTCAAGGCGTCGCCATCTCTCTTTGACGTCATAATTAGGCTTTCAGTGCACGATCTTATATACCTCCTGCGAAGGAAATACTTCTTTTTGTCTATTAAACGTTATAGCTTTTATGTTTTTCTTGGGTTTTCCTGAAATTTGTTCTAGGCACAAACTCATTTATGGCCTGATTAAACTTAATAGTAGTCACTGTGAAAAATTGTTGCAATTTTTACAGTAATTTACTGCATTCTCTTACAGTAAGAAAGTGTAGTCGTTTCTGTACAGTAACTTACTGTAAACAGTTAGCAACAGCATGTGAATTTCAAGTTACTTCGTGACGATTGCTTCAATCATGTTACAGTGCTTTACTCTACTTAAAACGCGGGCATCTTTCGCCTATACATGTATCCCATAAGTACACGTATACATTTTGAGGCGAAGAATATTTAGTGTTCATGAATATTCAGTTTCTTTTAGGTAAAATAGTTAATTATCGAGTGTTTAATTGTTAACGAAATTCTTTCGCACAAGCAAGGGCGCAAATCTCTGTTTGAGAGTGGTGGGCGAAAATGCTTATGATGTACCCATGAGTATTAAACTGTGCACGCGTGGCGGGCACCGCGAGCGCGAAGCCCCAAAGATCCCCTGGGGGCCGTTCCACAAAGAGCCTACGCACGATCGTAAGTTTGATTCACCATACTAAAGCCAACAGTAAATCATACTTAAGATCGTTTGTAAACTTTTGTGGAACGGGCCTCTGGTGATATCCAGGGGCAAAGCCCCTGTGGGGGTCCAGGAGGCGGAGCCCCCGGAAGCTCTTGTGTTTCAGCATTTCCGAAGATTTAGAAAAACTGTTTTGAACGAAAAAAAGCAACCGTATCTTTAGGTCTACCCAACTTTTGGGGGGCCAAATTACGATTTGGTCCCCCACTTTTTCCACTTGAGAGGCGAAGGCCCCCCTGCCCCCCCCCCCCCCGGATTTGCGACCCTGCGCACAAGGTTTCACTGCAATTTGATTGTAAAATGCACAAACTTTCATTATTGACCCACAGCCACCTATTAGTTTGATCGCATTCCAAAGTTACAATGTAGTAATTTATTTAATACAACCGTGATGTTTGATGTTTAAAATATAAAAGCTGTACCCACTCCACATTGGCAGTCTCTGAGCATGAAAAATATTAGTACTCACTCTTTGTTAGATCGCTTCTAAAGGGCTTGAGGATGGTCAGCTACCGTATTGTCCCACAGTGGACGTAATAGCTTCTTCGTGAATCAGTGAACGTTTTTTTTTTCGTCGAACGGCCCTTTGCCAGAGAGTCGGGAGGACTTCAGAAAAAGATCGCCTCTAGGCCTTTTGGCCAATATCATGTGTAGCATATGTTTTTTCATCTAGTCTATAATGGAGCCATACATCACAGTCCAGTAATGTAAATGGTCTGAGGGCCTTGAGGTTGGTCACGTATACTCCTTCAGTAGACGTAATAGCTTCTTCGAGAAGCAGTGAAAGTTTTGGTTCAGCTGCCAGTGATTTACATAAATTTTTACAGGATTTTTTTTTACATTGATACTTATTTGCCAGGGAGAATATTTACACAGCAGAAGACGTCGACAATCTATTTCTTCTCTCGTTCCCCGTAATACCATTTTTTACACCTAATACCTTTTTCTTAATGGTTTACATATTAAATAAGAAACATCTGACAGCCTGAAAGAAAAATGAGTCACCTTTTTACACCTAATACCTTTTTCTTAATGGTTAACATATTAAATAAGAAATATCTGAAAGTCTGAAAGAAAAATGAGTCTCCCAACATTTTTGTAGTAGAGACCGGCATATCCGAGACCGAGACCAAAACCGTGACCAGAAGGTGTCGAGATCGAGACCGATACCAGGGGTAAAAATCGAGACCGAGACCGAGACCGACAAGGTCCGAGACCGAATGTACATGTAGCATAGAAAAATAACCTTTATTTTTATATCTTTATTTTAAGCTTTCTTTTGCAATAATAGAAAACCAGCAACTTGCTGAGAGATCGAAAATTTATCACAAAAGGCACCATAACATTAGATGAAATGGTATTTTATCTTCAGATGGGAAACTACAACGGACTTGAAAATATGCTAATGTTTCCCTATTGCAACTCTTGGCTAAATTCAAGATCCGCTGCTTTGATCATGCAATTGTGTACGTAACTGTCCAAACCCCCGACTATAAATGGTTTTACTCCTAACACCAGTTCCGTGAAAAATGTAAAACTATTGCTCACCGCACCTGAATCCTCCACTCCCCTGCCCCTTTCTCGTACGTCTTTACCGGCTGCGGAACGATCATAAGAGATGGCTCCTTTCCATTTAATTTTTTCGTAAAAGTTGGTGTCCGTACATTCAATCTAGTGCCACATATGCTACCTTCTATGAGGAAAGGGGTGGGGGCAATACCCCTTCCCTGGGTACCTTACTGTGGGGATAAGATAAAATTGATTGATGTCCATCATAAAATAACAATGAACAAAAACACTCCCTTTAAAATAAAGAAATACATAGGTAAAGTTATTTATGCATCTTAGAATGTACGTAACAATTCAATTTTTTTATTTTTAGACATTATTTATCTTATTTAAATTAAAACTAAAAAACAACAAATTTTTGGCCGGTCTCGAAGCTAGACCAGGGCAGTTTCCGAGATCGCAAGGGTCCGAGACCAAGACCACTGGGTTTGGAGGCCGAGACCGAGACTAGGAAAAACCGGTCCCTTAGCAATGTTTATCTCACTTCACCTTTCGACGCCCCAAAAAATTAGACTAGTGTAGTTACCTGAGAAGCAGCTGACGAACCACTTGTGACTAATACACTGTTGATATTTGCCGGTGTGGCAGTTTTTGGGTCCTCTGTCCGACGGGACCAAAAAACTGGAGTTTTTCAGTTTTTTGGTCCTAGGACAAGAAAAGTTAGTATTTTTGGTCTGGGGTAGGACAAAAAAAGCTAGATGTTTTGGTCCGGGTCTAGTTTTTTTGGTCCCACTAAATAGAAGCTTTTTTGGTCTGCTTCACTGATCGGTTTTGTACGGTGGCCGAGAGGGGACAAGAAAAAAATGGTGATTTTTTTTGTTTTTGTTCGCGTTGTTTAGTCAGAATTCTGAGACAATTAAGATGCCGACAAAAAAAATCCACATTATTCTTTTTTGGTGGTTCCCTCCCGGCCAAATACTATAATAACGAATTGTAAGACCAAATACAAAATATTACAGGACCCCAATGACTCGATTCAGGCGAATCTTGAGCGGACAAAATAATTGTAAGGATAGGAGGGGGGGGGGGGGTGCGGACTAAAATTTATCCACATTCTTTCGTTTTGCAATGAGGCTGTGGCAATGGGGAAATAAATAGGGAACATCAATTTATGCGAAAAGAGAGAACAAGTGGCGTGTCCCTGATTGATAGGTGACACCCAGGGTTAATTACCGCCTCTTTTAGTTCAGAATGAGTGCCATCCTGGTGTGGGGGTTAAGGGTGCCGTAGGGATACATGGAAAGTACGGGTTACTGTGCTATCAGAGATTATGGGATCTGATTTATCGGTATCATTGTCATATTGTCATTCCTATTTGCTGGCTAAAGATAAAACAAAAATGCTATCTATGAGAAGGCAGAATATATTTGTCTATGCGGAGGGCTGCTCCTTCATCATGCGAATGGGAACCGCTTTCTCACTGCTGACAGTGCAAGTAAATTAATTAACAAAACAGAGAAATACGTGTGAATACCCTTACATATGCAACAGGGATCCACATGTATGCCTTTTTTATTTGTAGTTTGTTACTGTCATTTTACAGGCATTTTTTTAACAGTTTGGTTTGCCCATAAAGTGGAGAGTATGCATGGGTTGTAGGGTAATTCCCTGCGTAGGCTAGTAGGCAATCCTACAAAATGTTTCAGTGACTATTTCAACATCCACAGCTAAACTTGAAACAGTGTTCACTCTTTGAAATCACTTTGCAGTGAAATAAAACTCGAATACGAGGTCCATATGTATAGACTACCGGTAATTTGAAAGCAGTAATCGCAGGCTAAAGGTCCTTTTTAAAGCAGTCGAACGCAACGCATTAAAATATATAAAGTTTTCATACCCGGAAGATCCATGGACGTCATCAAGGGGGGGGGGGGGGGGGAGTTGCGAACGACCCTCCTGTGCTTTTTTTACATAAACGTTGAAAGGATGTACCAAAAGTCAAAAAAGGATTTCTTCTGCCATTGAAAAGTGTAAATTTCTTTTGAAATGTTAAATGCCTATATAATCTCGCTGCACTACATGTAGATCGAGTCCCCCAGATGACTATTTTACCCCTTACTTTTTGTAAAGTGCCATCCGATGGTAGGCCCTATTGGATGTATGTAGCTACACCTTTCCATAGTATTATGATCATATATCTAATAGTGCTTTTCATGAAATACCTTTAAAATATGTTTTTTAACAGAACAACCATTTTTATTGAAACCATATTAGAGCGATATGTTCATCTCTTGAATTCTGTTCATTTGGGTGGGTAAACTGCTTCATGTCAGCATGCGCGTCCGGAAGGGGGAGGGGGGACTTGCCCCTCCCCCCGCTGGAAAATCAAACTTGTGAAAAAATTAATTAAAAATTGAAATAAAAAAATAAAAAATCATCAAAATATCTTCACTCACAGCGTCAGTTTTTACTAGTGAAATATGCGGACATTTGAACAGGAATAACAACAGAGAAGAAGGTATGCTTAATAGTGAAATCGTAATTTGGGGACCATCATTCGTGATATCTATTGGAAATTTGTAATTTGAAAAAACTATGCCAAAATTGTACTAGTTGTCAGGTATGTAGTGTGCATATGGCATCCGACTATTGATGAATGCGTTGGTCTTGGTTCGGTCCCGTCCTGATCTCAAGTGGCGACGCGCGGATGTAACTGGGATATAAAAGGTGAATATGGGGGGGGGGGGGGATATGATTCATAATTGGGTAACGGATATAGGCCTATATAGGCTGTTTGACAGTAATAAGTTTTATCGTGCATAGGCCTGCGAGGTCGTTACCGAGAGGCAGATTTCCCTTCAACAAATTTTTACATTAAAAATTCTAAAAATCTAAAAATTACAGACAAGAAATTCCTGTTTCAGGGCTGGGTACATGCAGCTTATAACACTCGCCAAGTTTCGTTTCCGGCCATCTGGATTTTTTGTAAGGCCCAAAATTTTCTTGTACGCTCCGCGCCAACCTATGGTGGCGCTCCGCTTAGATAGTGTACACAATTCAATCATCCATAAATGACCTTGCCGCCCTTGTAAAAATTTCTGCGGACGCCCATGAGCATAGACTCATTATACATAAAAACTAAAACGAAAGTGCACCTGCGGGATATTTCAAATTGACTTAAAATCTCAATGAAGTGGTGGTACCGATATTTAAGGGATAAGTCGCATTTAGCTGACTATATTATGGTGAATAAACCGTCTAGAGTTGGCAAAAAAAAAGGGTCGAGGCGAAGTCGAGTCCGTTATGTTGCTAATATGGAGTCAAGACGGCTTATGAGACAGTAATGATCAGAAAAATGTGGTTTATTCCTACCTATCCATTGTCATTCATTTTTTCATTCGGGGGGGGGGGGGGAGCTGGGGCAAGTCATTTCACTGGGGTCCCACCCTACCCCCATGCTGGTTACGCCACTGCAGTTTTGAATGATTCTCTAAAATTTGTTTGCATTGCAGAAGTCATTTCGCTAGAAATTTCTTCACGATTTGTTATTTAAGCCTTCGCTATTTTTACCCAATTACTCTTGAATACTTCATTATATTCCATGTGATTTAAAGGGGTTTTCTTCTGGGAATCCGTTGCCTCTGGATACTACCACTCCGGTTGCAATTGGATCCACCATAGCGGCACCTCAACTTTAAGAGAAAAACTTTCTGATGATATTGCCGTTTCAAGATTTAAAACTTTCTCTTTGATAACCATACATGGATTCACCTTTTTGCTCTAAACCTTTATGAAATCATAATTTTGTCATTACCAAAACTGGCAATATTGACAATATTTCACCGCATTATAGGCATTTGAAATGTCTAAATCCTCAGAGCTTTCGGGGGCTTCGCCTCTGGATCCCACGCCGACGTCGTAGTGTTCGCACCAACGCGACAATAACAAGTTCCTTTTTTTCCCGCAAAGTACTACCCCCTTCAAAAATATCTGGTAACGTCCATGTGATCTGCCAAGTTGTCTGCATGACTTGCAGGTTTTGAGCCAACATGCCAGTGAGGAAGTTCGACCACCGTTGCCATGCATTTACCAATAAAAGAGATGTCTACGAAGAAGCCGAGTGAATATCCACTAAAAAATTAAATGCATTAAATATTGCAATCTATTTGTCAGGTCTTTGGGGTTTTCACTTAGCCTACAACTGAGAGTTTCCACAGTTTAGCATTTTCATTTGTATGCCACCTTTGGGTAATTGTGAGCTCGGAATCTCTGCAAGTGCCCTGTACACACATCGCAAAACCGGCCTGCTCTTACGGCAAAACTAGCCTGGATAATCTCTGAGTTGAGTTTAAGATTGTTTTCACAGTTCAAATACAAAATGATACAACATTTAAACAAGGCGGTGGAGGAGGACTGGGAAAGTAAAGCTAATGCTAGTAGAACCCTTTACAAAAAAATAAAAAAATAAATAAAAAAAAAAAATCTACACGTCCCATACACACATAATATGGACGACGTACCATGGAGGCATTATTTTTTCCCGCCAGTCGTTCCTTTAGCCCGTATGGGTACAGTGCACCGAAGTACATAGACGACAGAAAATAGCTCTATTGTTTCTACCCACCCTAAGGTGGAATAAAAATGAAACCACACGGAAAAAACTAGAGTAGAGAACATGAGAACGAATTATCCTAAAAGTTATAGTGGTGCCCAATTTGACTGGCATTGTTCTGTTAAGATCGCGCAAAATGTGGGTTCGTTATTAATTCAAAACTTTACATGCGAAAAAAGTGCATTATTTCATTTTTATCGTAATTAAGTTATGAACATATAGAGGGTCCCGGTCCTACGAGAATGCCATCCTTGCAAGTAACGTACCCATCCCAACCCCAGCCCCACCTTATAGAAATAAGTTACCTGACCTTTTCGGGGCTTTGGAGTCCCCTGTAACAATTTGCCCCGGCTCATCGGAAGCATGGTGATAGAATGGACTCACCCCTACATGAATCATCCCCATAGTCCGACGGAACATTTCTGAAATATTTACCATAATGACAGTTGAAAGTCGCAATGCCAAAATGACCGTTGAAAGTAGCAATTTGTACGCTATATATATATCTATATATGTTACGCAAATTATCGGACCTTTTCGGAGCTGTGGTGCTCCTGTACCAATTTCCCCCATGGTGATAGAACGGACCCACCCCTACATGAATCACCCCCGTTATCCCCAAAACAGTTTCGAAATGTTTGCGAAAATGACCGTTGAAAGTTCAAAGAACGCTCTGACCGTGGAGATGGCATTTATCAACTTCCGTACAGCCGTTAGTTTGGTTCTCTCCGCAGCATTGTTGTGCGCTGTCCACTGAGTAGGTTGCGGTGAGTTGTATTGGTACGTATTCACGCGCATCTTTGTTCGGAGTGTCAACTCTCTGCACTTACCTACGTGTATCGTGTCCGTATGCGTCACGGACCATTTCAGCTAACATCAGACCAAAAGAACCGAGTGCATAACCAGTGTTTTCTGTCCTAGGACAGCTTCCCAAAAAACTACGTCACCGGCAGTGTGGAAAGCTTACCAATCGTGACTTCACGTGAAAACACTGTGTAGAGGCTTTTCATATGACACCATAGTACTCTTGGCAGTTTTCGGCTCAAAACTGCCATAAATATGTTGGTGGCCGTCACGGTCGGACCACATGTAACTACGTACCGTATTAGACCACACCCGGGACGCTTGCTCCATGAATGTGTATACAATATGCATACCACAGTGCCAGTGCACACTGTGCAGTGCGCTCAGCACAAATTAGCCCTGTGTGTTTGGCATAGAGTCCTCCGGCATGGCGATCCGTGGGGTAATTGCAAAGCCTCTATAGCAAAGCCTCTATACATCGGCCAAAATGCAAAAGGTCTATTTGGCTTTCCGAAATGTTTTAAAGCTTCTGAGCCGTGAACTTCATTGTTTTGCAGCTATGTGGTTGGTCGGAGACATTTCACTCAGGGCGGGCCTAGTCTCCCCACCCCACCCCCAGATTTTCTTCAGGCCCCAGATTTTTTGCATCCTGATAAAGTAATTGAGAAAAAATAAAATATTTGGAACGGAAATAAACTTTTTAAGTATTTCCTTCAAAAAGAGTAAGTAAACAAAATGTGCAACAATTAAGAAAACATGCATGAATGTGTATCAAACACATTTTGTGCGGACGTATGAAATCAAGTAATAACCTCAAAATGCCTACTTTCACTAAATTAGATACCGTATATAATCTGCACTGTCGTTTATTGCATTTCTCTTTGAAGAAAAAACGAACGTCTCGACGACAAACTCGAATGTGACTTGTTAGGTTAAGACCCTTTCTGCCTTTCGGATGGCTGGTTGATATCCTGAAAACACTGAAGGCAATCATACACTGCAGACCGTTCTTACACGACCGTTCCTATACTTTATCATACACAAAATATACCGTAAGGGTAGGGTACTGCCTTCGAATAATTCTTCCCTTCCATCCTTAAGAAGCAAGCCTATGTCGTGCCTCACTTCTGCCAATGACAAGTGCCACTGTCGAGCGATTTTTCGACAAGTCCTCTTTTTACTAGTTGACACTGGCATCCGGTCGGATTTGTAAAATGTCCATGTGCACAAGGTCCGGATTTCATGTGTTCCCACATGATCCATACTTCTACTTTGCGGTTTACAAATTATGAGAGATTTACTCGTAGTATTTTAATTTTGACTACGTAATGCACCGATGACTGAACAAATATTGCACTATTTTGCATCTAGACATCCATGAGAACCGGAAAACACTGTTTCTTTGGCAGTATGCATTTCACTTGTAAAATCTCCACAAATACTAAAAGTGATTATTTTGAGATTTTTCATTTTCCCCAAAAGGAAAATCCTAACACGTTGGGCTATAATCAGTTCAAGGTTTTGCCAAACATAGCACCATTTTTCACCCAGGAACTCTAACGCAATGAACGTTTCTCAGAGGAGGACACAACTACTTTTGCTTTTCCTATTTAAACTGAAATCTGTTCAAATATTGCCGCATTTGCGATCTACGTTCTCCTGAAGTTTACATTTTTCTCAAGGGAGAGGGAGATAAGGGTTCCACAGGCTACAGATCATGAATTTCCAGTTTTTGGGTCCCTATAAAGTGAGTGTATTACCATTTTTCATAGACTGATATTTTATTTTCATTATTTGAGAAGTGACAGACATGAGATTCGTATTTCAAGGCTTGGTACATCCAGCTTAAAACACATGGGAAGTGCCGTTTCCGGCCATCTGGAGGGTTTGTAAAACCCAGAATTTTCTTATAAGCTCCGCGCCAACTGATGGTGGCGCCCCGCTTAGATAGCCTTGCCGCGCCCGACCCTAGGAGGTACCCCACTTGTTAACTAGGCCCCCTAAAAATTTCATCCTGCCTACACCACTGATTTCACTTCTGGTCCTTGCCCATGACACTTGTTAGAGTGAACGTGGGATAATTTTCCACGCGCAGGTATGGTCTTAAAGAACGGGCATACTTTGGTGCCTCAGTGGACTTTGATGCTTCAGTGGGGCATAGATGCCCTGGTGGGGATCTGTGGTCGGGCAAAAGTCACCTCCCTACTGAGAAATACATTCCTGTACGTCCATGCGTGCAGGGATTGTTTTCTGACCAATGCAGTGTCCTGGTAAAGGTCGTGCAAGTGAAGTTATTCCTATATGTTCATTTGGCGATCAGCTGTTGCTTTCTAGCGCTGCTTGGGGAAAGAAAAGATCCGGATGAGCGACCTACCCTACATTAACTTACGTCGCGTGACGTCATTGTGACGTCAGTGTTAGCAAGCTTTGCCAACTCTTTGGACGCCAAGTTTACGGCATTTAATGAACACTGTATGACTCTATACGTTTGTTAATCTTGGTCTGTTTTTTCTCATATTTCAAATGGGAAGCGTTTGCAGAACAAATTTTCAGTCCAGAAAACAAAATAAAAATTATGTAAACCTGCAAAAGTTCCAAACGAAAAGTCCACCAAATTACTTCTTGAGAATGACGTTTTTTAAACGAAAAGGTGACACTTTAAACGGTCATAAAACGTTTTTGTGTTTCCTAGGATTTCATCTTTCTCCAAAAAGACTTTGTTTAAGCAGAGAACAGCTTTAAGCCGCGATGTGCACTTAACAGCTATACGGAGGAAGATATTTTTCCAGACACTGAGCAGTTTGCATTTTGGTGCAATCTGTTAGCTAGCCTTATTGAGTGCGTGTTATAGGCTTTTTAAAAGTCTTATTGCATGAGGCATAATTTTATCTTTTTTATTCGTTTGAAAAATCATTTCAGGAGGAGTTCAAGAAGAGGTACCCTCTAACGGAGAGAGAAGCGTTTGCATTTGTGGAGGATGTTCTTGAAATACCCGAAGCATCGAAAAAGTTGGAAAACGATCCCAAGAAGTTTTTAGACGAATTCATTAAGCAATGGTACATGCGAATTCCATTTACCCCGATGAGATATCAAAGTCAAGCCAAAGGATGGGAAGGTTTTCCATTCCCTACGTTTCTTGAAGCGAAGGATGATATCTTTTGCCGGATTGGCGGAGCATGTGCCCCCCTGACTTGCTTCACCAATGCATTGCTGAGCCATTTCGGGTACGAGTCCTACATATGTGATAGTCGGCATGGGAGTGTACCCTCAAGTCATAGTGCCATCATTGTGCGCCATCTATCAGGCTCAGGGAGTAGGCATCTGGTAGATACTGGAGCCGGTGTTCCGTTCTTTCGTGCGGTGTCCCTCGATTTTGAAAATGTCTCGCCGGTTTATCGCGATGATTACATGACGTACAGATTCCTGAAGGAAGCAGACGGTACGATAACCTGTCAGAAGATACTCGAAGAGGATCACTATTGGGACTTAGGTCCCTCACATTCTAAATGGAGTCGTAAAATTGGGGAATGGTCCTCTTTCATGACCTATCACACTGAAACAAAATTCGACCTTGATTCTTACATAAAAACAGCAAAAAAGCTGTGGCAATTGGAAAGCCTAAGACCTTGCATGTTTTATTCGCTTATGCTCATTGGATTCCCGGAGGGAAGGCTCTGCTCGATATCAAGCACTGCTTTATACGGTACTAATGAAGAAGGGAGAGTCAAATACACTAAGTTAGAAGGAGATGATGCGATTAATGCTGTGTTGAGATATTACCCACAATTCCCCCGTTCAATGGTGGAAACTGCGTTCCTCAATTCACAAACTAGGGAGCGTCAAAAGAAGATGACTTTATAACTGTATTTACTTGGTTAGAACTTTTAGCATTTCCGTTGGGTTGGTATCAGGGTTTTAAACGTCGAACATTCATATCCCTTTGCCCAATTGGTTTTTATTGACATCAAATTAAAAAAAAATGCTGAAATTTTCAATAGGGCAAATTTATCAAAATATACAAAGTGCAAATCGAACGCCCAGGTGACAGATTAGTGCCTCGTATGCTCATCAAGGTATGACTAAGACTTGTCGTAGTGTACAGGTGCATGTACATGTTAAGAAGAAGTTTAATTAAGACAGTTTGGGAGAGGAGGAGGAATATTTCGGAGAATCGGTGACCGCCTAAATATTTGGTGGCAAGTCATCATTTTCATGAGCCACGAAGCAAACTCTGAAGAGAGGAAATAATTCAAGCGATACAATATGCTAAAAAAGGCAGAAGTGTCATTTCCAAGTTTATGGGACCGAAAATAATAACAAAACTATATATTTTGGGGAAATAGCTCTGGTAGCTCCCTCTTCTCGGCGGTATCAGAAGTTTGACAAGTGGGTTCATTTTAACCAATTTGTGAAATAGATAGAGTAATCAGGAAGCAAATGTCCCCCTGTCCAGAAAAAGTTCCCCAACAAAGTTTCTTCTAGCCACTACCAAAACTGTCCGGTAGTTTCTCGTAGACTCAAACGTAGTTTGTGATTTTCGCACCCCAGAAGTTTCTGGCAAAAGTCCTAACGAAGTCATTTCCAGCCCATTCCACAACTGTCATAGGTCTCCTCCTCCTGCATAGAGACACTAAGCAATTTCTTGAGTCCCAACTCCCAGTTAAGTCTCTAATGTGCGTTTAGACAACTTTCCGTCATGGCAGTACGGGACTCTTTCTCTGCGCGGCGGGGGTCGAAAGAGACACCAAAGTCTGCCCGATTCATGAAGGATATGGCCATGGGGGGGGGGGGGGGGAAGCTGCAGCCCCGGCCCTCCGTCCATGCATGACGTTGTGTAATACAAGCTACCTCAGCTATCTTCTTATTAGGTTTAATTTGATGTCAGCCAAAGAGCAGTTTTAAATTGAGAACATGCTTTTCTCCAACCAAAAATTGTACTTGTAGGTGATGGGAATTTGTTTGCAAACTTTATAGTTACATTTAACGACCATTCTGCGTCCTGAATCATATATTTCAGAGATATTTGACGATGACGTACATTTTTCTTTTCCTTTACCTTTTTTTGTGAATCAATGTAGCTGAGTTCGCATTAACTTAAAATCCAACTGACGAAATGGCAGTTTAGGACTTGTTTAAAGGGGTTCATTCATTAACCCAGACGGTTCAAATTCTCCTAATCTACCCACTAATTCTAGGCCTTCCCACAAACTCCCACAGATGTTATAAGTAACACCTCCTTGGCCTGACAATGTTCTAGTAAACAAACGTATCTTTGTAAACTGCAGTGCTCCTCCAACTTACAAAATGCATTAGTGATGTTCAAACTATTAGCTGCATTTTTTATCTGCCAAAAAAAAGGTTAAAGGGGGTTACTACAAAGTGTAGGGAGTTTGCCTACCAGGGTTTTTCTTCAGAAATATTTTAAGTTATGCGTTAGTATTAATGTAAATCAATAAAATCGTAATGAGTTGTTTTTGACGCCTTGTTCAATCCTAACAAAACCCAGGGGTTTGGTAACTTTCCGCATTATGGTGAAGCAATGTCGAAAATCTTTTGCCAGGAATTCTTCATTGCAGTTGTTTATTTAAAATAAAGTTATATGGAACGACGGAATACAAACTTTTTAACGTTTTCATTTTTCCCTGATGACAACCGACTATAAAACCCCAATGAATGAAATTATACCAATGGCGTAGTCGTTTGGGGATGGGATGGTTTCCCCATGAGGAGGAAAATACCGGGAGAAGAAAAGAGCGAAAAGGTAAAAGAAAGGAAGGAAAGAGAAGAGAGAGAAGGGCAATGGTGGCTCCCTGGAAGAAATAAAGCTACATTTTGCGCTAAGCCCACCCTCAGATTTTAAGGTTTTACAGAAGGCGAGCCCTTAGACCTCTCCCCAAGAACGAGGATCAGTCGTCACCTTATCCGCCCCCTTAATCTAAAATATCTGCACCGCTCGGCTAAAGGTTTACGTGCACACACGCAGAGACAGTGGCATCAGCTTTGCAGTAAACACACACTCCACAGGCTTAATTTAATCTAAAATATCTGCACCGCTCGGCTAAAGGTTTACGTGCACACACGCAGAGACAGTGGCACCAGCTTTGCAGTAAACACACTCCACAGGCTTATTTTAATCTAAAATATCTGCACCGCTCGGCGAAAGGTTTACGTGCACACACGCAGAGACAGTGGCATCAGCTTTGCAGTAAACACACACTCCACAGGCTTAATTTAATCTAAAATATCTGCACCGCTCGGCTAAAGATTTACGTGCACACACGCAGAGACAGTGGCACCAGCTTTGCAGTAAACACACTCCACAGGCTTAATTTAATCTAAAATATCTGCACCGCTCGGCTAAAGGTTTACGTGCACACACGCAGAGGCAGTGGCACCAGCTTTGCAGTAAACACACTCCACAGGCTTATTTTAATCTAAAATATCTGCACCGCTCGGCGAAAGGTTTACGTGCACACACGCAGAGACAGTGGCATCAGCTTTGCAGTAAACACACTCCACAGGCTTATTTTAATCTAAAATACCTGCACCTCTCGGCTAAAGGTATACGTGCACACACGCAGAGACAGTGGCATCAGCTTTGCAGTAAACACGCTACACAGGCTTATTTTAATCTAAAATATCTGCACCGCTCGGCTAAAGGTTTACGTGCACACACGCAGAGACAGTGGCATCAGCTTTGCAGTATACACACTCCACAGGCTTATTTTAATCTAAAATATCTGCACCGCTCGGCTAAAGGTTTACGTGCACACACGCAGAGACAGTGGCATCAGCTTTGCAGTAAACACACTCCACAGGCTTATTTTAATCTAAAATACCTGCACCTCTCGGCTAAAGGTATACGTGCACACACGCAGAGACAGTGGCATCAGCTTTGCAGTAAACACGCTACACAGGCTTATTTTAATCTAAAATATCTGCACCGCTCGGCTAAAGGTTTACGTGCACACACGCAGAGGCAGTGGCACCAGCTTTGCAGTAAACACACTCCACAGGCTTATTTTAATCTAAAATATCTGCACCGCTCGGCGAAAGGTTTACGTGCACACACGCAGAGACAGTGGCATCAGCTTTGCAGTAAACACACTCCACAGGCTTATTTTAATCTAAAATACCTGCACCTCTCGGCTAAAGGTATACGTGCACACACGCAGAGACAGTGGCATCAGCTTTGCAGTAAACACGCTACACAGGCTTATTTTAATCTAAAATATCTGCACCGCTCGGCTAAAGGTTTACGTGCACACACGCAGAGACAGTGGCATCAGCTTTGCAGTATACACACTCCACAGGCTTATTTTAATCTAAAATATCTGCACCGCTCGGCTAAAGGTTTACGTGCACACACGCAGAGACAGTGGCATCAGCTTTGCAGTAAACACACTCCACAGGCTTATTTTAATCTAAAATACCTGCACCTCTCGGCTAAAGGTATACGTGCACACACGCAGAGACAGTGGCATCAGCTTTGCAGTAAACACGCTACACAGGCTTATTTTAATCTAAAATATCTGCACCGCTCGGCTAAAGGTTTACGTGCACACACGCAGAGACAGTGGCATCAGCTTTGCAGTATACACACTCCACAGGCTTATTTTAATCTAAAATATCTGCAACGCTCGGCTAAAGGTTTACGTGCACACACGCAGAGACAGTGGCATCAGCTTTGCAGTAAACACACTCCACCGGCTTATTTTAACCCTTCACCGTTGTTTGGGTCCTTTTGGACCCATGCGGAGAGCTCGGCTGTCACACATCTTTACTGTTTCACGCGGAGCTCGAAACTGCGAGTAGCTACCCAAAAATTCGGCCACAACAGCGAAAGAGACATTTTTTAAGGTCACGGGGTCAATGGCCTACGGAAGCCGATGCGGGGCGGGCTACGTCCGCTTTTCCGCCCACTCCCGATCCGCGCAAATATGCCCCGATCGGAGCACAACGGTAAAGGGTTAATCTAAAATATCTGCACCGCTCGGCTAAAGGTTTACGTGCACACACGCAGAGACAGTGGCATCAGCTTTGCAGTGAACACACTCCACAGGCTTATTTTAATCTAAAATATCTGCACCGCTCGGCTAAAGGTTTACGTGCACACACGCAGAGACAGTGGCATCAGCTTTGCAGTAAACACACTCCACCGGCTTATTTTAACCCTTTACCGTTGTTTTGGGTCCTTTTGGACCCATGCGGAGAGCTCGGCTGTCACACATCTTTACTGTTTCACGCGGAGCTCGAAACTGCGAGTAGCTACCCGAAAATTCGGCCACAACAACGAGAGAGACAATAGTTTAAGGCCACGGGATCAATGGCCTACGGAAGCCGATGCGGGGCGGGCTACGTCCGCTTTTCCGCCCACTCCCGATCCGCGCAAATATGCCCCGATCGGAGCACAACGGTAAAGGGTTAAGCAGCTAAGATAACATCCTGGCTACGCCCAATGATTCTGTTAGATCTTTGACATGAAGCAGAGGACAGACATTAAATTGTTCTCAGTGTTAAATCTTTCAAGATGATTAACAGTATTTCAAATTTATCTCAGCCTTTCTAAACTAAGTTTTGGATTGGCTAATGTAATCATCATCCATCGTTACATCGCCGCGCCGTTGCTTTTTCTAAAGTCCTCCCAACCCTCTCGCAAAGAGCCGTTCGGCGAAACCAAGACTTTCACTGCTTCTCGAAGAAGCTATTTTGTCCACTGAAGGACCATACGTGACCAACCTCACGGCCCTTAGACCATTTACATTATTGGTCTTCCATGTAAGGCTCCGTTCTAGACTGGATGAACAGAACAGATACTACGCTTGATGTTAGTAAAAAGGTCGAGAAGCGGGCGGCAATGGACGGTATGTTTCTCCTTGCGACCATACCTAAACCATTGGAAATGATTTTTTATATCTCTTTTCATATTAAAAATGACTTTCCTATCTATAATGCCATTATTATTATTTTTTTACTTTGTGCGGATGATGGAATGAATGACTTTGAATAAAAAACAAAAGTCTCACCATTTTATCATCACAATAGTTTGCCGTCCATCATGGCGTCGACACCTCACTTTGACGCCAAAATTATTCCATCAATACAGAAATACAGCCAAAACTACAGGGGTATCCACACTTAAAATGTGAATATACTTGAGCAAATCCACACTTACACACAAAAACATAGCAGAGGCCATCTTGATGCGCTTTTCCTCACGCGTACGGTAGCGACAACGTCAAACAGACGACCTATGTGGACGCATTCAAACTGCCAAGTGTTGATATGATCTATTCGGGAATAACTGGGGTTCATCAGCTCTATAATCTTTCACATTCTTTGCTAATCTGTATCATGAATGGTGGCGCACCATACTTTCCCTGATTCCATTGATTTCAATTAATATGAGGGTTTAGGTGTGCATGTGGAAAATAAAATAACTACGATTTGGAGCTGAAGGACCCCACTAATGGCCGACTTTTCTAGCTGCTCGGATTCGTCTATATATGTGAACACTTGGGGGAAGGAAAATATCTTGATTATACTTACCAATAGTCCGGCTTAAGACTGAAGTAAGTGCCACATGAATGGTCATTAATTCCACTATTTTTTTCGATTCCCTGACATGTCTTTAAACGGAAAAATTCAGATATATGGGTATCTTCGGTGGGTTGGGGAAATACAGGGGAGTCGGCCAAGAGTCAGGGTGCTGAAAAATAAAAAAATAAGGGGTAGGGGAAAATAAAATGGCTATTATTTTTCATCCAGAAACTCGATAGTAACGAACGACCCTCTCATTATTCGCAAAGAAATTGACTTTTAGCTAATATACAGATTTGGAGAATCACTTGACTTTTGATGTCATTAAATTTCAAAAAGGTATGAAATTTGACCTTTGACCTATATCTTGACTATGCTATTTTAAAATGTTAAAGTGTGCAGTAAATTGGTTCCTTTGTCCTAGTTTGACCTGAAATGGTTTTATTACACGTCCTCGGATAATTTAAGGCTACCTATGTTCCAGGGTTTGTACTTAGGAAGCCCCAGTTTCGAACGAAATATCAACTAGTGAAAAATCTTTCAGAAAAACGTACTTTTCCAGCCCAGAAACGACAATCTATTCATGGTTAATGATCATTACAAGCTGTGCACCATCTCGAAATCATTTTCATATCTATTTAAGCATTCCTTTTATAGCAAATTTATTAATTGCATATCTACATGTTCATATCGATACCCCTTTCCTTCTTAATACCTTAAAAGGTGCAAAACAATACAATGAAATATCAGTACTAATAGCTTCAAATGTGGAAGGAGATTGAGGTAGGTGCCATCTGGAGGGGTCATTATAGGCCATGGGCCAGAGGCTCCCCACGGGCATCCCTACAACTCTCAGAAGCATTATTTTTTGGAAACCCAATGGTCCGCTGAAAACAAAATCAAGTTTTAACAGTAAAATTTTAGGTCTCGCTCCGTTCAAAATGTCTGCCCTAAACAAAATGGTTGCAAAAATGACGAATATTTTGTATTAAATAATAATTCGGAAAATATATAATATATAATATTTTTGAGACATCAACTTTTAAAATTTAGTCACATTTAATGACAAATATTCCAAAATTAATTTCTGGGACTGTTTAGGTGAGATTCAGGTTTGCCATATTGCTGAAGTTTTAAGCTAACACAAATACATCTACATTGATTTACAAATGAAGGTAAAAGAAAAGAAAAACTACTTCGTAGTGAAATGTCCTTAACATTTGTAAATCAGGACACAGAACGTTCGTTAACTGTAACTTGAAATCTTTCAAAGAGACACTCATCACCTACAACCGCAAATTTCAGTTTTCATGGTCTAAACTTATAACTGCTTTATGTGTGACAAAAGATTCCAGCAAAGAAGCAGAATGGAAAGTTGGCCGAATGCACATTAAAAACTTGTTCGCTCGTCTGGAAATGACTTAGTTGGGACTCTTGAAACTTCTGAGAAAATCATTTAAGTAATAAAATACGTTTGTGTCTTCGGGGGTTGTTATAGCAGTTTTGGTAGTGGTTGAAAGAAACTTTGTTGCGGAACTTTATGAAGGAGCGTTTTACGGGGGAGGGAGTGCTTTGGGGACTATCAACCCCCCCCCCCCCCACTAAAAAAAAAAATAAAAAATACGAGGTTGTGAATACCTTATTGCTTAATTTGCGTGTATTAAAAAACTGGCAAAAAATACACTTATACCTATAGGCTGCTTTTGCTACCCCCTACCCCCCCAAAAAATAAACCCCAGCCTAATTTTCCGCAGGTCACAGGTGGTTGTGTATAATTAGCGAAAACCACCGCCTTGATTCCTTTCTTGTACACCACGCATACACTAGTGACACGGGTTACATCCTGACTGACTGCATGTATATAGTACAGACCGACCAACCGTACTGTATACGGTACGAAACACGGTGCAGGAAATAAGCTAGTTCGGTAATTTGTTGCCGCATGGAATTGTGGGCCACAGCGTGGGATACACAAACAGAGCTCAGCAAGTAGTGTACGATGTTCCCTTGTCTTCGTGCCGTACGTGAATGCGTCACTAAGCATAAATCTGACAGGCCGACCCGTACGAAAATAGGGGCTCAGTCATTATTTACTGCAGATTGTAATGAAAATTTGTACGCCAAATGGGCAATTTAGGCACAGTCCACTTCACAGAAACACACTTAGGATTCCTCCTTGCATTATGGTTGGATTAAGCAGGGGCGTCGATTTGGTTTTCAAAGCGGGGGGGGGGGGGGGGGGACATCTGGCCTAATTTTTCTCCTGTCTTGGTAAGGTGTGTACAGCGGCATAGCTAGACATTTTTTCGGGAAGGGAGAGTGGTGGTCAAGCATCCAGATTTTACGTTTGTTTAGTGGGAACACCACTTTACCAGGTTCGTAATTTGCGGCGCGCGAAGCGCGCTCATTTTGAATTTCCTTGCCTATAAAAACTCTGTCCACACCTTTTTGCTTCAGTGAAGGAAGGTCAACAAAAACCAGCTAAGAAGTTGCCCCACTGCTTGCCTTTCACACCTCGCAAACAGTGGCACATATGTACCATATCATTCCACCTTTGTTAAAATCTTCTGCTAGTTCTCTCTTATCAAGCTTGTGGTTTCTTGTAGCATGCTTGAATGAGTTAAGCAGGAAGTCGGGTAAAATTTAATTACCCCACCAAACCGCCCTTTTGGTGGGGACTCGGGTGAAATATCTAATAGGGTACGAAATTCCTCATGCTGAAATTTTTGCCTTTTTCATTTTGAAAATATGGAGCTTGTATTGCAGAAAAGTTTGGATTCTGGGTTTCCTGTAAGGAAATTTGAAAAGTTGGGGATTACTGAAGAATTTGCATTTCCTGTTAGAAATTGAACGGCGACCAAAGATCGTTGTTGCTACATATTGTAATCCAACCCCTACGAAATAAGGCTCTCTGGCGATTTTTTTTTTAGTCAAGAGCTTATAGTGGACAACAGTTTGTGTTTTATGAAAGTAAATTCATGAAAATAGCACTGTAGTTACTAGTGTCACTTGGTGATCTGGTGTCACATTTAGCAGATTTCCGTTTTTTTTTCACTTACAAAGTTCAGAGCTCGGAAAATTCACACAAGGTATGAGCTTGTGGCGCGCGAAACGCGACGAAAATTTTACTTCTTTGAGACAAATAATGACATATGTGGAGCTTTAAATGGGGAGATTTCGGAATATCATGAGTTGTCAAAACCACACAGTAGACTGGTTTCACAAATAGCTTATTTCCGAATTCTTCATTTTTCAGAGCCGCCTGCCCCCTGTAGCTACTCCACTTGGTGTCTAAGAGAAGGGGCCCAGATGCAAAATGGTGCTAAATGTTCCAATCTTTTGGGTTACTCCAAAGTTTTCAAAACATGAACTAGATAGTGTTGGTTAATACTTCAACGGACTATACCGTCAATTTAAATACGGGGTGTACTCTGTAAGTAATTAGAATCACAACGAAATTGTCATAGTTTGCGAAAGATTTGTGCAAAAGGTCTTATAGCAAGGCACCATTTGTAATGGAAAGAAGGTAAAATACATCCATTACTTGATCAAAAGCGCACTTCAATCTACTACGGGAAAATGAAAGATCGAGGGGTGGGGAATGGTACCCACTGGTACGGTGCTACTGAGACACTGTTGCATTGGCCTACTGATGTAAGATTTTTGATACAAAAAAACATTAAAGTATGTTATTTTCCAACGGCACCTCATCATACACTATCTGCAGACTTGATGGAGGGTACCTCTAATTCCTGATTGAAGTCTCTTATCTCGCAAATGTCAGTATGATTTTACTTTTCTGCATGGTCTATATACGAAATGGTCGAATCGCTATTCAAAGGTATGATGTAAGGGTGTCGAAATTTTGCATTAGAAATCATACATTTTTCTGAGAATGTTGCATGCAGACTGTTCACCGAGACATTTTCAGTTTCCTTAAAATGTGTTTGCCAATTTCAGCCTGCCAGGCTGGTCATTCACTTAAGACTTCAGTTTTCACTAAACCACAGTAGAAGACGATTAATCTTCTTCATATTCCTAAATATCGCGTTCCCTGCTGCCCTATGCAAACGAACAATAAGTTGAAATAATCAAAGAGACCGATGAATATTGTATGCCTGCTTTGCAAGTGAAAAAAAAAGAACATCAATGAGACTGCAGGCGCGCGAAGCGCGCGAAAATTTTGGGGATTTGCAAAGTAAGCAAGTGGAATTATTGAAACAGTTAGCTGGTCGATCGTAATCGATAGAGGACACCTTTCATAACCTACATGTATAGTCTCTTTGGTAGTACATAATTTTTAAGTTTGACGTCACAAAAAGTGGGGTGGGGGCTCTTTAACGTTATGCTCCCCTCCACTCAAAAAGTTGGGGGACATGTCCCCCCTGTCCCCAAATCGACGCCCTTGGTATTAAGGAATAATGACGTCACCAAATTTTCATGCAAACTCCAATTTGGGAACATTGTTGTAGGTACGGGATTAATTTGTTTATCCCGACAATTTGGAGGATGTGCGCATGTGCATAGCCACCCAAAACAAATTACCGACATGCTTATTTGGAACATTTGAGCATATTTTTAATTTGATGTCAATCAAAAACCAGTTTTGCTTCCCCGATAAAACAAAACGTGAAGGGTGATGAATGTCGGTCGTGAACAACCTTGAATACACCAACCCCATTAAAATGTATAAGTACTACCAATAAGATACAGTTATGAAGTCATCTTCTTTTGACGAAGCCTATTTTGTGAATTGAGGAACGCTGTTTCCACCATTGAACGGGGAAATTGAGGGTAATATCTCAACACAGCATTAATCGCATCATCCCCTTCCAACTTAGTGCATCTGATTTTCCCTTCCTCTGTAGCACGGTATAAAGCAGTGCTCGATATCGAGCAGAGCCTTCCCTCCGGGAATCCAATGAGCATAATCGAATAAAACATACAAGGTCTTACGTTTTGCAACTCCCACAACTTTTTTCTTGCTTTCATGAACGAATCAAGATCCAATTTTGCTTCGGTATGATAAGTCATGAAAGATAACCACTCCCCAATTTTATTGGAATGTAAGGAACCTAAGTCCCAATAATGATCCTCTTCGAGTATCTTCTGGCATGTTATCATACCGTCTGCTTCCTTCAGGAATCTGTACGTCATGTAATCATCGCGATACACCGGAGAGACATTTTCAAAATCGAGGGAAACCGCACGGAATATCGGAACACCGGCTCCAGTATCTACGAGATGCCTACTCCCTGAGCCTGATAGATGACGCACTATGATGGCACCGTGACTTGAGGGTACATCCTCATGCCGACTGTCACATATATAGGACTCGTACCCGAAATGGCTCAACAAAGCTTGCGTGAAGCAAGTCAGAGGTGTACATGCTCCTCCAATCCGGGAAAAGACATCATCCTTAGCTTCAAGAAATGTGGGAACTGGGAAACTGTTCAATCCTTTGGTTTGGCTTTGATATCTAATCGGGGTAAATGGAATTCGCCTGTACCATTGAGTAATGAATGCGTCTAAAAACTGCTTGCGATCATTTTCCAACTTTTTCGATGCTTCGGGTATGTCAAGAACATCCTCCACAAATGAAAAAGCTTCTCTTTCCGTTAGAGGGTACCTCTTCTTGAACTCCTCCTGAAATGATTTTTCCAAACAAATTTAATAAGACTTCATTATATCTTATGCATGTGACGTCCTGAACAGAAAAGTAAACCCTTCATGAAGTTAGCGTGAGGCATTACAAATTGCAAAATGTAAACGGCACAATAACTGGAAAATGTCCTCTGCCCACAAAAACACAAAAACGTTTTATGAGCGAACAAAACGTCACTGCGTTTGCTTTGACAACGTCATTGGGTTTGAAGAAGTTATTTGGTGGACTTTTCATTTAAAATTTTTCGGGTTCACATAACGCTTACATACTAACGGGTACTAAAAATACGTTTTGGAAACTATTTAAACACATGTTTTTGGACTTTGACGAAACAGACGTATCGAAGCGGTCACTAAAAGTATTACATATTTACCCGTTCAAAAAGTTACTTTTACGCATACACATGCGCATAACGAACGCATAAACGTATCTTTGGATGGCTGACTTACATTGAAAGCGTGAAAGCGGAAAAGTCACTTACTATGTATTTTTCGCATATTATTGTATATAGTTATCATGTTAGTTTTGAAGTTTTTATGTATCTTATGTAGGCAGTTGGTGTCGCGCGACGTAAATTTATATGGGGTCGGTCGTTCATCCGGGTCTTTTCTTTACCCAGTGTTCACTCCATCGTGGAATGAAGAATCCTACCAGCGCTAGTGTAAAGTGACTGTATTCAGCCATTGCTGGAGTACAGAGACCTTAAATCCAATTGTCTTCATTTATTGTCTAAATGTTATTTCAAACCCTCATTAACAGTGTAATTGAGGGAATCAAGAGGCATTTCAATGTGAAACCATCCATGTTGCAGGTAAGCAAAGAAACTGAAAGATTAAAAGATGATAGAACCTAGTTATGGCCAACTAAAATCAGACCCTCCCTTGTTGTCTGGATTCGTCTATAGAGGTAATGCACCGACGTCACTGCGTTGAGCGTTTATTTTGCCATCCACACGTCCATTGTACAACAATTGTTACTATAGACGAATCCGGACAGCAAGTGATGGTGTGATTTCAGTCCGCCATAAGTGGGTTCTATCACCTTTAACCTTTCAGTTCTATTGCTTACTTGCATCATGATTGGTTGTACACTGAATTGAATCTTGATTTCCTCAATTTCACTAAATATGAGGGTTTGAAATTCATGTAGACAATAAATGAAGACAAGATAAGGCTGGCGGACCCTCCTACTGGCTGTCTACATTCACTAAACACAGGCGCTGATCGGGTCGTTTATAGAGGCGTGCATGTGACGTCAGCGCTTCTCACTTTGTCATACCAGATACCTATGATTATGCGCAGCGGATGTGGTACCGAAACGCTCTCAGGACAGCACCTTATATAGAAGACGATCAGAGCTTGTGTTTGGTGACAGTTATGTCCGACTAAAATCAGACCTTCACTTGACTGTCCGGATTCGTCCATAGACATTTTGCATGTGATGTCACAATGCAAAAAGTAAGCCCTCCTTTGGGGCCAAAAAAAAAACCCACCATCGACAAATACAGACAGCTTATTTGTCAACCAGTCGAATTCGCGCATAGTCTGCTACACGTGCAGGGCGAACTCTTATGCGTGCGACCACTTGTTATATTGTTTAGCCCCAAGGATGACGTCAATATGTCGTCAATGCATAAGATCTATCGAGGCTTTCATATGATGTCATGATACTCCCAACAGATATCCTAAGCTTTAGCTTAGGATTTGTATGCTCCACAGCGGTCATGTTGGAGTACATGTTCCTACGTAGTAGACCACACTTGGCACACCTGCTCGTTGAATTTGTACACACCGCGTATATCACACTGCACACTGTGCAGTGCATTAAGCACAAAATCATGTGTATTTGTCATTATTGTCCTCCAGCATGGCGGCATAGAAATCCTAAGCTAAGGATCTCTCTGTATGGCGGATCCGTGACGTAATTGCAAATCCCCTATAGGAACAGTACACTTCTGGAGTGAAAACGATCCCTGTAAGTGGAAAACAATTACTCTTACAGATTACGCGCAATACATGTTTTCACTCTAAAACGCAGGTGACACTACATCGATATCGGATCGGACAACGCCTCGATTTTTGTGGGTTGTACTTGAAATCTCCTCCATCTTTGGTCGGAAAGAAACAAAACTTTGCCAACTTGTGGAAACAGACGATGTTTTTCGCAATATTACGAAAATCAAAGTTATGCTAATTACTCCGTGACGCCACATCTGCAGGCAGCTTTTGTCGGATACGCGTGAACCGATAAAAGCTGTTTGTCAATGTAACGTCACGAAATAATTAAATTACATTTCATTTTCATGGTCCTCTCACACCAATCACACATTTACAGAGGATGGCATTTTTTTTTGTTCTGTACGACAAATGTATGGGAGGAGGTTTAATTAAAACTCACAAAAATCGGATAGGAATCCAATATCGCTGTAGTGAGACCTGCGCTTAACACGTTGTTGTCATGGGTAAGTGACGGAAGTCACATGTCTCCGACCAACCCCAGTAGCAGCAAAACAATAAGTCCACTGCTCGGAAGTTTTTAAGAAATGTAGGAAGGCCAAATAGACCTTTTGCATTAACGTCACCACTGATGTCATTTTGAAGGAATAACAAGCTGCATGTTGCTGCATCGCTGATCTTTGTATTGGACGGATAGTCTCCAGAGAAATCCTAAACTTAGGATTCTTATAGAGTTCTTTAACGTGACGTCACAATTGGTTAGCGATGCTCACTGTCGTGCAAAAATCAACAGTGTTTTAGTGCAACAGTCACACGTGGGTCATCAGCTGCAGTTCAGCTAGCTACACTAAATGCGTATCACACCATAGATTTTGCCCGTCAAAAGGGGTGGAGATTTTGACGTCAGTGAAAGCATTCTATATGGAAGGAGAAATAAAATTCGGCACAAGTATACTCTGAAAGTCATTGTTGTCATTAAATGCATATACAAAAGTAGAACCACATACCGAAGAAAACTTATCCCAGCTGCCGTCTCTGCAAGTCGAAGAACTTCTGAAGATAGAGCCACTTTTAAAGGAACAACGTAAATTTCTGAATACACATATGCTTACAAAGGCACGACGAGAGAGTGTTGAAATCATCTTTGAGTTAACCAGACTGACCGTGAAAGAACACTTAACAGAAAAGAGGAAATATAACGAATTCAAAAACTTATTCCAATGAACTAAGAATTAACCTAAAGTTATCAAAATAAATTTTTGAAAGCTGGAACTTTTCTGGAAACTTAAATGGGAAGTAGCCTAATTTCGCCGGGAACAAAATTCGCTAAGTTTCAACATCATCTGTTTTGCTGTCTGTACTCTTGTGTCGTAACATGACACATCTTCTGATTCACATAGCAATATGACAGAGGTTTCCATTTCCATTTCCATTGACGCAAGAAATTGCCTGATATTTTGAAAAAAAAAATACCAAGTTTGTACACAAAGAACGCAAGCAAGTAACAATACCAGTGATGAATTATACGGTATACCTTCGATGAATAAAGTCCATTAACAATTCGCGACAAATATTCAATTACTGTAAATAAGTGCATAAACAATTGTGTGACATGGAGAATATCAATGCCTAGTTCGATGTCACCGTTTTTGTCTATGCAAAGACAGATCTCTGATATCGTGTTAGTGGACATTGCTGGCTGATGACTAGCATGTGCTTAAAGATCGATTTTCCCAGTGTTTAAGTCCGAATGGTATTCTCCAGGCTTGTAAGTAAATCTAATCAATCGTTATTTTCAGCTTTCTTTTGCCAAAAAATGTTCACCTCAATAAATCATGAGCAAATTACAAAATGATCAGAAAATAAAAAAATAAAATGTACAACTACCATTTAGCGACCCAACCTTTTCTTCTGTCAGTGGCGTATTTTTTTTTTTTTTTCCGATTTTCTTGATAGGCGGAGGGGCTGTGTGAGAGCTGCTGCATATTTTGGTGACGGTGCTTGGATTTTAGACGGGTCCGGTCCACTCTTTTTCTTTCAAGATGTTTTTATCCAGAAACTTTGCAGCAATGTACTTCTACATTGTAAGAAATGAAATTTCCCAGGTCTTTAAAGCTGAATGAATTGAAAACTTTTTCAAGAGAAAAATTACTCTGACAAACTTGTCGTGAACTTGTCGTGAACTTGTCGTGCACCGATGAAGCATATCGCCATGCTCGTTAGGTGAAACTTCAACACATGATGGTCGTCCTCTCAAATTGAGCTGAGGCAATCCTTACATTGTTTATGCTCGCATAGCTCCCAAGTTCCATGAGGCAATATTCGGGTCCACAAGCCTGATTGCCTGTCCGGCTTATGTACCTTCAACCTAAAGAATTAGGTATTCCAGAAAATTTTTCGAATAAGAGAAGTGTCTACAAGAAAAACCGTAGCACATTCTTAGCAAAATAGTTTATAAAATTTCATTAAGTTCAAAACATCAGCAACGATACTCATGAACTCTCGCATTTAAGCCTTTCCAAATGATAGCGACCATTCGTTATTGTTATCGTAACTTCTGATGTAGCACAAATCAGGTGGGGACGTCGGAGAGCGCAATGCATATGTGCAACGTGTTCATCTTGATCTTGTCTCACACAGTGGCGGAGCTAAGGAAGTTAATAGGTCAAATGGGGGGGGGGGGGGCATGCATTGGCGCTTTGAAGCAGAAATACCAATGAGTCCCAACACGATCTTAGTCCATGCCGCTAGAATTATATAGGACATTTTGGCCAATATTACTCGATAAAAGGGGCTTTTCACGGGTGACGCTTATCTCTATAATTGCGATAGTTAATCCATTTTACACACTCCCTTACTTCATTGAGTAAACATTCTTTAAAGGAGTCAAAGTCCTTTAACTTTATTTATCTCAAGATACCTAACCAGCCTGTGATAAATTCTGGTTAGTTTTTCACAGCTGCGTGGTGGAAAACTGTTAGAAAAAATCGAAACGTTTGGGGATTATTGGAGAATCTGAACTCTCCCTAAGAAAATGTGAGATTGCACGGTGACTAAAGATAGTCGTTGTTTACACAATGTTATCTACGGCCTGCGGATTCAGCTCAGGCTCCTTGAAGGCATTTAGAATGTCTCCGAATCTTTGTTGTCTCCTGAAGACAAATGTTCAGTCCCTGCGGATTCAGCTCAGGCTCATTGAAGGCATTTAAAATGTTTCCGAATCTTTGTTGTCTCCTGAAGACAAATGTCTGTAAATCAAGAGATAATGTTGGAGAAATGCTGGAATAAATAACAAAAAAAAAATCAGGAAAACAGCACTGTGGTTGGCCGGTGTCCTTGTAATCATTACATATGTCACATTTACGATTTCTGGGTGTCCAGAATCAGCGGGAAAAGTTTCCCAAAGTTTGATATGTTTAAAGAGTTAACATTTCTTTATGGGGGGGGGGGTTCAATATGCGGTGCGTAATGCGCGCATTTTTTTTTTCTTCAGAAAAATATTTAAATATATGCTTGTCTTGGTGAGAATTCATAATTTTATGGAAGAAAAGTCGTGAAAATAGCAATGCAGTTGTCCTGTGTAACTTGATGATCTGTTGACACAAATAGGTTAACTGATTTCCGGATTTTCCATTATTCAGATCCAAGGGAACCGCCCTTCTGTTCAACCTTCGCCTGTAGCTGTGCAACTGATTAGTGATGCTGTCGAATTTACATGTATATGTATATATAGCGCCAAACTTAAAATACAGATTGATGAGCTATATACGCTATTGCCTGCTTTATATTTCCGTACCGTATACAGTACGTTTTTCGACTTGCACTATGTACATGGATTCAATCAAAAGATGTAGCCCATGTACGTGGCGTCACTGACGTAGTATACCAGACTTAACCAGGTCAAGCTTCTTTGTTGCATGACGCATTGAGCTCTCGTCTAAATTGAAGAGAGTTGGTTAGACTTAACGAGTTAGATTTGACGACACACCGACACGAATGTGTTATATAGTCAACTCGAAAAAGAATATCGGTGGTTTTCTACTAATAATCATAATAATAATAAGACTCAACCACCTATGAGACAGCGTGTTTGGTCTAACGGCACAGCACCCGCCTAACACGCAGAAGGTCTGGGTTCGATTCCCAGGTCGGGTCATACCAACGACTCTAAAACTGGAAGCTACTGTCACGTTGTTCTTGATGCTACGTATAAACAATGGAGCAGGGAAAACAGGCCAGTGAGCCACTACTGGAAAAAAGGCCGTGAACGGCTCAACTTGAACCAATAGGTTGGAAACTGGGCCCGAAAAACCCCTTCTAACTAACTAAACCACTTGCGACCTGCGAAAATTAGACTGGATGTGGGAGGGGAAAATGCAGCATTTAAGTTCATATGTTTTATCGACCTTTTTGGCAGTTTTCTTTTCTTTTATACAAATAATGTATTAAGGCATACAAAACTACAAAACCTCGGACATTAACACTGGGGGGGGGGGGGGGGCTTGAGCACATCTATGGGGGTTGCTTGAGTCCCTAAGGCCACCGTTAAACCCCGCCTGAAAGCGTCTTGTCACAGTCTGTTTTAATTCTGCAGATCAAAATATTTTAGGTCTTTTTTCAACAGAAGACTTCACTAACCAGTCACAATGGATTTTTTGCCAGCTAATTTTCGTGGGCGCCTGTCATTATGACCTGTTAAACTGTTATCCTTTGTTCGGCCTGTATCTGAGGCACCAAGTTGAAAATATCAAAAGTTGGATACAACAATAAAAATAGAAAAGTGATTTAAGACACTTGTTCTGCTTTACTTGTTTCATTCATCAATGGTTCAAGCCGTATATAGCTAGCAAATGAAACCGTGACACAAACTACAAGAAGCCTAACTGCATGACAGGTTGAAAACTGTAGTTCTGTTGTGAGAAGAAATGATTGACCTAGTAATTGTACTTGGAAAGTCATTCGTGTGTACGGCAAACAGAATTCTGTTTTGCATAAGGCTTTGCCCCTTTTCAGTAAAACATGGCCTTTAATTAAAGCAATGATGATGCAAAATTTTGAAGAAAATGATGCCATGACCGAAAACGTGGATCTGTTTTGTGGATGGTGACGCAAACATTTCCAACAGCCGGACCTCAGATCGTGTCCGTGACCGGACTCGTCTATATTAGCAATTCACTCACACGAACGCAAACACACATCCACTAAACAGCCACAAACAAACACGCACACAGACTCACATTGACATGCGTACACAAAGCAGATACTTAGATGGCTCATTTATTTCAGAATTATTGCTTTAAAATAGGCTCGAATTGACGTTTTCTAAGTCATTCTAAAGTCATCTGTATCTCAGTGGCGTAGCTCGATATTTTTCTGGGGAGGGGTTAGGGCAAGCACCTAAGTTTTCCGAGTTAATTTAAAGATTAAACACCACATAATTAAAAAGGTAATTTGCGCCGCGCGGCGCGCCAAAATGTTTTGCCCTTTTTAAGCAAATATTTGAAAATATGGAGCTTGTATTGCAGAAAATTTTGGGATCTTGGGTTTTCTGAAGGAAAATTTGATATCTTGGGGGACTACTGAAGAATCTGCATTTCACATTGGCAAACATGAGATTGCACGGCGACCATATATCGTTCTTGAGGCTCTATGACGACATTTTAAAAGTCAAGAGCTTATACTGGAGAAAATTTGGAACTTCACTTGTAGAAATAGCACTGGGGAAAATTTTGCTTCTTTAGAAACAAATAATTACAAATAGTGGGCTTTTATTGGAGTGAATTTGGAATTTTATATGAAACAGAGTTGGGAAACCGCACTGAAGTTGACTTAAGTCACAAATGGGAAATTTCCGAATGTTTCATTTTTCAGAGCGGAGGGGGGGGGGGGGTCCCCCTGCCTACTGTAGCTCCGCCATGGTATAAACTACAATGTTAATTTTTTTATTATGCCTGTAGTTTTTTAATCTGCCCTAGTTATGGGGGTGGGACAAAACGATATGTTTGCCCCAAACATTTTTATTGGTTGTTCGATGGCTCTCCGGCCCCCAAGGATTGACGTCCCTGACCATGGTGAAATTGATATTTTGGCCAGCAATGCGTTTCTTACAAAAGAGTAGTCTTAATTGATAACCAACACAAAGAAATGCTATAAAAATTTTAATCATGTTAGGTGAATGTCCATGTTTAATTTGGTATTAATAAATAAACATGCCCATGTCATATTGTGTCAACGCAATGATTTGTCAACCTAGCGGAGAAACGGCGCGTACAATTTACTATTCAACCACACCCCATTCACTAAGTTAGATGGATTTTTACGGCTGTTTTTTTAACCAATTGGTTTGAGTCAGGCTGGCTATGAACTTTTTTCAGTTGCGACTCACTGGCTTGTTTTCCCTACTCCATTGCTTATGCTGAGTACCAAGCACAATGGCGGTAGGATCCCATTTTTAAAGTATTTAGTGTGACCCGGCCAGGAATCGAACTCCAGACCCCCCGGCTGCTAGTCGGATGCTTTAACTCCCCTAGGGCAGATCATATAGAACCTATAAGGTTTGTACTACAGTCTCAACCTTTGTTGTCCACAAAAAGCACTTCACGTGAACCAAATTAGGTAGAAAAACATTACTTTGAAAATTGTTAAGGTTAAAAGACATTTACCATATTTACGCGGCTATAAAAGCACAATTACATAGCAATCCTTGAAATGAAGGCTGTAAAACCAAAGAGTGATACTAGCCATATGTGGTCAGTCCATCTCTTGACATAACAAAATTAGCATAGTCAGAGCTCATGTATATTCATGATAAAGAAAAAAACCCCGTCAAATGATAAACTTGTGATAGATTTTGATAAGAATTGTGATTATTTTCCAGGTTTTTAATGCTATTGACAGCAATATACCCAACTTAGACATTTTCATGCCACCGTTGGAATTTGATGTGCCTAGGGTGGGGGCTGGGTGAGGTTCAAATTAGTATCGTGGCCTTTCCCGGTTTTTTAGAGTCAAGATTGTTTGTTGTATTTGTCCGTTACTTATCTATTCATAAATGTCAGTGCGAGGGGATACGCGACACTCCTCTCGATCGATCCGCTGGTCAGGCTACCCACTGTGGGCTCACGCGGAATTACCGTGGGATTCATGCCCAGGTTTAAGCATGTTTTGTGCCAATGTTAGATAATTAATTTATCCAGAAAGGATTATCTTGGAAGTTTTAATTCAGTCCTTAAATATGTATCACTCACCAACGATCTGATGAGTATGTAAGAGGTACAAGCTAGTAGCCAGGATTGTGTCACGGGGAGGGTCTTGGTGTCATGAGGGGGGGCCCAAATGAGGGAAAAGTATAGAGAGAAAAAACCGCTATTTTAGGTGTTTTTTGCATTGCAAAGTTGGGCCATGGGGGGGGGGGGGGTTAACCCCCCAAACCCGCACCGTGGCTACGCCACTGTAGAGATAATAGTGGGTTACCAAAAATATGTCAACACTATGTGCGACACTTCATTTTCTTTTCACAGGCAAAAATTTACTCAAAAAACATTCAAATTTCGAAGAAGTTCATTTTGAGAAGGTAAGATATTCACGTAATCCCAAAGTGGACTTTAAAATTGGAAATCTTACTCTCTAATTGAGTGAAAAATATGAATTCATTCCATTAGAATGTTAATTCACTTCAAGAATAGTGAAATTCACTCCAAGCAGAGTGAAAATTCACTTTTTACCCAGTGCCTGTAGGGATCACTATTTTGTAACAGTTGTACCTGTAGACTTTATAACCTTAACTTTTCTAACGAGTGAAATTTTACTTTTTATTTGAAGAGTGTTTGAGTGCCATGACTGGGCGCGGTCTGTTCACTGACAGCAGGCCGTCTTTTCCGAACATTTTAGTGCACTGCAGCACATTAACCTGCTGCAAATGTAGATAGCCCTCGTTAAAATATATATGAGACCCTTTCTAACAGACTACTAGACAGGGATGAGATGCGAACCCGGTACTGAAGTAACATAAACTTAATTCAAGAACTTACCATCAACGTTTTCTTTGACTCACTATGTCCGCCTGGCAGTCAGTTCTAAAAACATGAATGCTGGTGCAGTAAAATCACACACTGACGTAACTTGGCAAACAGCAATTACAGCTTGTACATTTAAACACTATGGACAAATTTAAATGCAGAACTATGATCGTTCTAGCATGGAAGTAGTTAGTAAATAAATAGACGTCTGAGAAGTTTGCGGGGGTGCCATTCTACTAAGGCTTAAAAAGGCCTAATCCTCTCACCTCCAAACTAAGATTTTTGGCATTAGTCTACAGATATTCCCAATTGGCACGTCTCTTTAATTGACAGAATTTTTTTTAAAAAGTACAGAGTACTGTAGCTAATATTACACAGCATGTACTTTAGTGGTAGTGTTTAACTACACATTGAGTTCTTTTATACTCTCCCTGAAAATCAACACTCTAAAAGAGTGAGCTTAGTCACTCTTTGACAGAGTGAAAAGTGTGAATCCACTCCATTAGAGGGATAATTCACCCCAAGAAGAGTGAAATTCACCCCCAAAATTGTGAAATGCTCTCTAAACGAGCGAAGTTTCACTCTTGATGGAGTGCCTACGGTGATCACTCTTAAAAAAAGTGATCATTGCAGGCACTCGTGGGAGAGTGAATTTCCCTCTTCCTGTAGTGGATTTCACTCTTCGTGGAGTGAATTTCACTCGTCCGGGAGTGAATGAACACTCTATCGAAGTGAATTAACGCCTTCCACTCTATAAGGGAGGGTGATCATGCTCACTCTTTTGATTTAAGAGTGAATAAACTGAGATGGTCTCAGTGGATTAGGATGAGTTTAAGTAAGAAGTGGGAGGGACTTAAATTAGTATAGGTCAGAAGAAATGGAACTGTTAAGGGTGAGAGGATTATTCCTTTAAATCTCATGATTCATACTTCATCACTTGTTGCAAAAGCCAATTCAAAGTTAAGCCTGTTGTGGATTTAGGGGTGCCGTGGGTGCGCATACACCTCGAACATTTTCTAGATTAATTTTTTCACGCAAAAAGGAAATCGTAAAGAATCGTGAGATTATGAATTTCCTCAAATACAAGCTCCATCTTTTTAAATGCGTGTGTATTAAAAAGCAACATTATCGCAGCTATTTGTACAAAGTACGGTCTTGAACACGGTTTGGTGCCAATTCTCACACAGTCGCAATTTAAAAATTCGAAGTACTGGCTCTTTAAATGAATAAAAAATCGAAAATTTGGTCAACCAGGGATCTGGAAGAGAACTCAGGTGCTGGTTTCCAGGTATCTTTTTCTTTTAAACAGTGATCTTTGTGAGTTAAAGCATACTTTAAGATGCTTTCTATCCATGCACAAATGTAGGAGAAAAGTGCACGCACCGTTTTGAAGAGGTGGGGTGGGGTGTGGTGGGGTGTGGTGGGGTGTGGTGTGGTGGGGTGGTGACGGTGGCGGTAGTGGTAGTGGTAGTTGTAGTAGTAGACTGCCCGAACTCCCGACTATAAATGATTTTTTAGTCCAACGGATGGCCCCTCCCCGTTGAAAATGATTGAAAAGGTGTCCGTACATGCAATGTGGTGCCGAAGATACTACCGTTTAAAAAAGTAAAATTTGGAATTTGACAAATTTGCGTTTTTTCAGGAGTTCAAAAAGACCATCTCTGAGGAGGCCTTGGGGACCATCCGTCCCCAAGGCCCCGTCAGATTGGGTGTCCTTGCATGCAATCTGGTGCTACATACGCTACCTTTAGCATTAAAATTTGTGTTACTTAATCACATATTTTTTAGTGTCTAAAAACGAAAAGAAAAGAGCATTCTTGGGGGGGGGGGGGGTGACACAATTGCCCCCCCCCCCCCGCTTAGGCCACTGATTTCTGTGGCTAGACTGATGCTGAGGGTGGTATGAAAAGTAACCTTTTTTGTAGGTTTTGCTATAACGCTGTGCGACTTCCGTTCTCACGGTCTTTTCTGCCGGGCGGTATCTAACCTTCGTCTTCTTAGTAAGGAACGCCAAAAGGATCATCACCTCTCTCCAGGTAGTCTACCCTTTGCGCAGATACTTTACTGTCTGTTCAGGTGTTTCTTCCACTTTTAGGATATATTGTACCAGAAATGCTACGTTATGAAAAATATACTTCTTCTTCCGTCCAAACTTATCTTTTATTCCTTCTTTGTCATTTAGGCCTATCGGAAATCATCAGAATACTTCCGAAATCAAAATACTTCACATGGCAAATTACATGTGACCCTTTTCGCGCACCGTATCCGTCAAAAGGTTGAAGTAATACACAACATGTAAGTGCCATCATGCAGACCATGGGCGGCCTCACTGAAGCGTTGATAGAAAGATCTTTGATAGCGCTATCAATCCTCTATCAATCCCTCTACTAACAGTACCGGTCGCTCAGAAGCGTTCATCCCAACGCCACTTAAAATACTGAAAGCCAATTTTGACAATACAGAAACTTTGAAGTAAGGGGATTAGCTATCAGAGCTGATAGCCTATCAGTAAAAGGCCGCACAGAAACTATCACTATTGGTAAAGTTTTACCAATTCACTAACAGTGACCAAGGCACCGTTAGTGATGTTTATAGCACAGTTAGAATCTGCCTATACACAGATGGGGGGTAAAGAGATAGATATTAACTTTGAGATGATGGAGCGAAAAGACAAAAGATTCAATCCTTCTCAAAAGGAAAGTGTTTTTGCGCAAATATATCCCTTTTCAAAACCACAGTTTATTGAGTCTTTTTACATTACATAAAATTTGAAAGTAAAGATATTTGGAAAATGTGTTTTAGACAAAACTTCACAAACACTTCTTGCAAGTATGGAATTTTAGTATATGCACAGAAAAAAATTACTCAAAATTGTAAAACAAACCAAAATAAAAGTAAAAAAACACACACACACACACAATCGAATTAAAACTGTAGCAAGAATTGGAATATTGATTCTGTTTCGGTAAATGCAAAACTTTATATTTAGCCTATATGAGCGAAATAACCGTGGAGATATCAGTAAATGCATGATATTTGTTGACGTGAATAAAACCTCAAGGCGGTCCGTTACTTTCCGCCCGTTACTTTCCGCCCTAAAAATCTTGGGCGGAAAGTACTGTTTGAACTTACATGTGTTAAAAATAACTCCTAACTTCAAATTTCAAATCAAAGTACAAGACAACAATGAAATTTGTGGCTAGGCCAAATCTTTTTCAGCATCCTCATCGAATATCATCGAAAAGAATAAATTGTATGACCTTCAGATTTTTCTGAACGTAAAGTATAGTCACTGACTTGTGTTTCTTTATGTATTTGTTAGTCCGCTTGTCTATAGGTAGACTTATGCTGAATGCGTGAACAATTGTTCACAGCACTGACTACTATATACCTGTACGTAAGTACGTATTAGTATACTAAAGTCTACAGTGAGAATGTTGCTTGGAAAGACGTCAACATGGCACTAACGGGTGTCGCATTGAATAGTAAAAGACATCGATGAAGTGTGAAACTTTAAGGAAAAGTTGATGGAATCTTCATTTGACAAAAGAAGCACTGATACCACATTTCATTCCATTACTCTCCGCCCCCAAAAAGATGTTTTCTGCTAAAAATAAAAGGGGCGGAAAACACCAATTTTGAGGGGCGGAAAGTAGCGAGGGCGGAAACTAACTGTAACCGTGGGAACCATGATGTCATTTTCCTCCAATGAGTGGCAAGAAACGACACTTCACTGTTACTGTATTTAACAGTAAGAAACGGAAGTAACATTTTTGATAACCGACCCCATTATATGCTAAACAATAAATTCCACTGCTCGGCAGCTTTTAAGAAATTGCCATATGGATCTTTTGCATTGACGTCACCATTGACGTCATTTGGAAAAATTTGCAACTTGCACGTTTGGCTGCATCGCTGATCTTTGTGACCGATATGTAGATGCTTTCAAGTGACGTCTTACTTGGAAAATCACCCCATTGTCGGCAAAACTCAACTGTGTCTTAGTGCAGCAATCACACGTGGTTTGTCAGCTTCTTCTCAGCTAGCTACACTAGCTAAATTACTACACTAGTTTTTGTCCGTCAAAAGGAATGGGGCTTATGACGTCAGTGAAGGCACTCTGCTGACAAATCCGAGCAGAGGGTGAGGTCGGCCTTTAGTGTGGTCCATCAGCCCGTGAATCAGCCTGTCCAGCTAAATAAGACCATGCCTTGACAGTCAAGGTTCATCTATAGACGAATCTATAGACGAATCCGAGCAAGTCAGTGATGGTCTGATTTAGTCGGGCATAACTGGGGTCCATCAGCTTTAATCTTTCAAATTCTTTGCTTAGCTATATATATAAATGCATATACAAAAGTACAACCACCTACCGAAGAAAGCGTCTCCCAACTGTCGTCCCTGTAAGCTGAAAAACTTCTGAAGATAGAGTTACTTCTAGTGGAACAATGTAAATTTCTGGTACGGCAAGAGAGTATTGCCGGAATCATCTTTGTGTTAACCGGGCAGACTGTGGATAAACACTTTAAAAAGGAGGAAATATTACACTACGAATTCAGAAATTTATTCCTTTGATCTAAAAGCCATGAAGTTACAAATGATCTAAAAATTGACGTTAAATTTTGGAAATAAATATTTGAAAGCTGGAACTTTTTCTGAATTGGAAGGAATGTCACCGGGAACAACATTCGCTAAGTTTCAACATCATCTGTTTAACTTAATCTGTGATCTTGTATCGTAACATGTGACGTTTCCTGATGCACATAGAAACAAAACATAGCTTTCTATTCGGAATAACCAAAAAACCAAATTTGCTACGTTTCAACATCATTTGTTAACAAATGCAAAATGCAAAATTTTGCTTTCTGTTATCTTGTTCCGTAACATGTCACATCTGATTCACATAGCAATATGAGTATGACAAAGGTTTATATTTGCATGACGCAAGAAATTGCATGATATCTTGAAAATATATCAAGTTTGTCACACAAAACAAAAAAAAAAACAAAAAACAAAATTACATTATGTAAATCAATGCACAAACGATTGTGTGACACGGCGGGTATCAATGCGTAGTTTGATAAAAATGTCTTTGTTAATAACGAGCAGATCTAGGATTACTTGCGTGGGGGGGGGGGGGGGGTAGCACTAAATGGCCTATTACGAGCCTGTTTTGGGGGTAGATTTTCTCAGTGTTTAAATCGGAATGACAATTCCAATGCTTGTAAATAGAATCTAATCAATCATTATAGTGAGCTTTCGTTTGCAAAAACAAACGTATCATCTCGGGAAAACATGAGCAAATTACAAAATGATCAGAAAATTAAAGGATTTGTACAAGTACTACTACCATTTTTATCGAGCCATTTTTTGCACTGCATTGTCAGGGGCGTAGCCATGATTTTCTTGATGGTAAGTGGGTAAGGGAGATCGACTGCATATTTTATGATCAACTAAATGGATCTAGTGCACACAGTGGCGGAGCTTACTTCGGTCGGCTGTGGCCTGCACGGCCGCCTTGAAGCAGAAATACGAATGAGTCCCAACACGATCCAAGTTATGGCTTTCAAAAGTTTTACATTAAGTTCTTTAAAGCTGCGTGGGGAAAAGCTGCTGTAACATTTATTCTCCCTGAGTTATTCTATAAAAACATGTTTTAATTTCCTATCCTTTTCTTTCACAAACCATGGAGTTACCAAAACATGAACGACGATTGTGATTTGTCTAGATGAATCCGGTCAGCGTTTGTGTTAAGTGACTGTAGGCAGCCATTAGTGAGGTCCATGAGCCTTAAATTGTCTTCAATTTTCTTTAAACCAGTATACACGCAGCTGTGTAGTTAATGAAGTCAATTGACCACTTCTCTAGCATTCCCGCCTTTTTTAGATCTGCGAAAATGAGATTTCGCGGAACTGTGACTGACAAGTGGTCTCCCCCTATATGTTGAATAATGTATAAGTAGGCGTATAAATGGCTACAATGACACGGTAAGTGGGTATTTTTATCTTCCCTTCTCTTAGAAATCAAAGATTTATTAGTTTTTTCCAAACATATCATACAAAAATATGCTCCCGAAAAGAGGCAGTCGATTCTTATGTATCAAATAAGGACCTCAAACTTTGCGAGTACCTGACTCATTTAGCGATTCAGAGAGATGTTTTTCTATCACTGTTTGTAGATTACAGCATAGGCTTTCAGTCAATACCAAAATCACGTAGTTTAATTTACGAATTTATTTGTAAACACCGATAAACCCGGAGCAATATTTACTGTATAATAAGTATGTGCGTGTAGTATATACAATAAATGTATACACATACTGTTCAGCACAACAGAATGCATAGTCATTCACACGTAACGTTGCTTGATCATTGTAATTTGTGGTAACGTTAGTACTAACTAAGGCCTAAATTGTTCGAAAACCATTTATTTGGTAGGTCATCATCACATTTACAATTGAGAATATTGGAGTAGCTTTCTTCATGAAGTTTAAGATGCATAAGTGCAGTTATATACAAGTCAAGCAACGAAGGACGTGAGATTTAATGTGGACAATACTAGTATTAGTATTATAGTAATGTACAGTGGCCTAGTGTAAATTAGTTTTAGGCCGATATATCAATCATGTTTTCAGTACCATTTCTCAGCTGCTAGGCTACTGTAAGATTATATAAAGCAGACTAATTCTTAGATTAAATATATAGTTTAGCTTTAGGTTCCTCTTCAGTCTAGCTTATTAAACTGTAGGGTTTCTCTTTCACTGGTGCATGCTGCATGGAAAAGATATCCAGAAACTTAACCCTGTCTCCAAAAATGCTGTTTAATTGTATATTTTGTCCATTTTGTTATGTACCGGTATTCAAGTCAAGCCATAATTAGAGCATCTCACTAATGCTGAGAGTATAAAATTAGTCGTGGACTTGAAAAAGGATTTCACATTGATACTTTTAGATATTTCTCAGCTTTCTTGCATGGGCATTGTAGTGACATGGTACCTCAGTCATCATTTTCACCTCTGTCAGGCCTATGATTTGAGCCTGCAGGGAGTTTTGCTGGTCTCAGAGGCTGCAAGATCTCTTTGCAGAATTAATTAGTCAACTATTATTGGTGCATGCACACTGTGCACAGTTCATGTTGTGAGTGTACTGATATACACATATTGTAGGTTAGTTGCATAGGACCCTTAATTCTGTTCACAAAAGTTGTGACATTAAATTTTCAAATTTTTAAATGTTTATGAAATACTGTACTGTATGTTTAGTACACTAGTACAGTGTTAGTCTATTGGCTATATTCATGTAATCTAAATTTCACCCAGTTTTAAAATTACATGTTGTTTACAAACTGGAGATCAATTAAGATGTCTGTTATGTATGCTATGTGGGAACTTTCAGTGCTTCTGTCACTCAGTACTTCCACTGATTTGTTTTCATTCAAACATACCTTTAAATTTTGTAACTTATTTTTCTCCTTCATGGATACTATATGGCAATTTTACAGCAAAAGTTTATGTGTTATATTTGAAGAAACTTATTGCACAGAAGTGAAACGTAGCCATTTGATGCATGATACCATATGTTTCATGATTTTAAATACTGCACAGTACATGTCACTGGAATGTTTAGCCCATGCATGCATGCATGCTCATTGCTCTGTGACGGTGTATTGTATGTAAACTGGTATCCATGCAGGCTTGTGTACCAAGAACAACGTAATGTTCCTTTAACTTTATTTACTCTGGCTTTAAGTCCCAAAAGCTGACCTCAACGTGGTGCTAGAGTGGCAACTACTGATTATCAGGAATAAGCTGTGTCTGTTGACTTAAACACATACTTCCATGTGCACACTATGCCTGGCTGCTTTCTAAAATTATTTTTGTGCATGATCTTAAAGATATGAAAATTCTGTACATTCATGCCGGGACACTTTCAATTGTATCGTCAATGGACTGGCCAATTTTCTGATGTTCAGGAGGCTAACAAGCTTATTGGGCAACATATACATGTACATGGTTTCAATTTCTGCATTATTCTTTATATTGATTACTGAGGACCTATCAACATACTTGTAATGATGATATGAGGTCTGCTGTCAGTGATACAAGTTAATTATATAGGTTTCCATAGCATGCAGTCCAAAGCGCTGTACTTTCTTAAGACCATACAGGAGCATGCATGATAAACTTGGGTAAGTGGGGTAGTACCACCTTCAAACTGCTACACAATATAATTCCCTTTCTTCCGACATTGCGGTGTCCGAGTCGGTCTAGTAGGGCCTGCAATTTATCATGCTCCTTGTAAAGCATTGCTTCCCTGTGTAAATTGGCTGGAATTTACAAGTAAATGTAAATAATAATTAGCAAAGTAGGCTGGTGGGTATGCCTGGCTGGTATGGTATTCCCATTCACACAGCTCAAGTTTTTTTTTTTAAATTAACATTTGACTGGAGTGCCACAATTTTCAAGTAAGGTGATAAATTAACACTTTGGTTTAAACAAGTCTCAGCTGTCTTAGTTTTTTCCTTTTTCCTTTTTATGCAAGCAGATACAATTTTGTGAGGTAGGCACACAGCAGTTTGTATTTTGCCCACTAGTTACATTATGACATGTGCACAGTATACAGCCCACCACGCTATATTATGCCCCTTCAAGTACACACTTTCTTGTTAAATTTGTATCTGGCATTGGTTCAAATATTTACGAAGTGGCATAGACCAAAACCAAAATCTGTCGATAAAACAGTACATTTCGAGCAAGGGAATGTTTCTAAACGTTGCTAACGTAAATGGCTTTAATTTAACGTTACATGTATGCAGATGACCAGTAGTCATTTCGCGTAAATAGGCCTGTTATATGTGTATGTACTCTGGACGCCCCAGTCGATTCGCCGACGCTTTTACCGAGTACCTGACTCATTTACGAGAGTTTTTGGTACAAAAGTGGTACCAATAGAAAGAAAACAAAATTTTTCTTCAATATAAGTAAAAACTGTGTAGTTTTAAGTAACATATAAACAAATCTGGACAATTTTACGGAACATTGAAAACCCATTTTCGACGTTCCATAAATCGGCAAAAAATTCACACTTTTACTTATTCTCGTAACCAAAACTGTACTCAGGGAGTATTTTTGATATCTTCTCCAGTAGTTTTTATGGATTTGATAATTTATTAGTCAGTAATTAATGAGATAATTGGCTTGTTAAATCATAACTTTTAGCTTATTAGTATTCGCAGCCCTATGACGTCATGAAACGTCATACATAAAATGCAAGAGAAGGAAGCTCTTTTCGAGCAGTTGCGATCCGACTGAAATGTAATTTCAAACCCTCATTTACAGCAAAATAGATGGACTCAAAAGGCGTTTCAGTGTACAGCCATCTATGGTACAGGTAAGCAAAGAAATTGAAAGATTAGAAGGTGATAGACCCCAGTTATGCCCGACTAAAATCAGTCCATCACCTGTCGTCCGGATTCGTCTAAGGTCTAAGTTCAAGATTTCGGAAAAAGACACCTGTTTGTGTAAACCTTTACCGAAGAAAAATGCAAGAAATATTTCAAAGGGAAAAATCTTGCACTAAATCCCTTTTGGATGTACATTTTAGTTCCGAAATTCCAAATAAATGCACGACTGAGAAATATCAATTTAAAGGCCCAATTCTCTCATCCTAAACAGCATCTATTCCACATTTATCTGAAATTCATCCTTATCCAGAAACATTCTCAGTTTATTGCTTCAGGTTTAGTATTAAAAACGGCTCACTGTGTATAATCAAAAGTTTCTCACTACAATTCTTGCTGTGTAATACAAGCTTTGGCAATTTGCATTGTTTGGATTAGCTGTCAATTAAAGAGCTGAGCCAATTGAGAATTTTGGTACACCTCTACCAAAATTGCAGTTTGGGGTGAGAGGAGTGATCCTATAAGTAATTGACATTATGTAGGTGACGTCCTTGAAATAACCAGTAGAAATTGCCAAAACGAAAGATCTGGTTGGCTCTGATTTAACAAAGTTCAATTTGCTGGATGTGATATCTTGGCTTTGGAGTCCATGATGAAAGTATAGAAAGAAGTGTTTACATGGCACAGTGATGACCACTCTGCAATTACGGAGTATCCGTTTACCATATCCTCAATCCTTTTGGTTTAGACGGGTCCATTTAGGTTTCGACCACAAAAAAAAAAAAAAAAAAAAAATGCAACAAAAGATTAGTCAGAGGTTTTTTATCCCTTTGAATGATGAGAAAAACAAGAAAGGAATCTATGAAAATCAGACGAGTGAAAAAGGGGTAGTTTCAAAGCAAAATTCAAAATGGCTGCCAGCCACCATTTTGAATTTGATAAAATGTCATATAAATGGCACCAAATATACCGGAGTGATGAACTAAGCGTCCATTTTGACTATTTCTAATATGACAAATCCACTGATGTGAATTTGACATAGCTTTAGTATCATTTCTTCCCCTACATCTAAGATTGCGGCTCTCTGCCTGTCGCCATTTTGAAAATGATAAAATGCCATACAACTGGCGATGAATATGTACTGGAGTGATAACTTAAGTGTCCATTTCGACTACTTTTAACGTGGCAAATCAACTGGAGTGAGCTTGACATAAAAAATTTCCTTTCTTACATTCAAGATGCCATTTTCAAAATGGCACATACATTTGTAGGGCATTATGAGAAAATAAGGAAACAGTGAAAAAACTGTCGTTGCAATTTGGGGGTTACTGGTCATTTTGAGCATAAAATGACCCGTCTACTTGCATTTGTGTCAGATCCAAAAGGGGCCCAGACTTTATGTATGAAGAAAAACTTGCCTTTGCTGATATCCGTCATGACTACAACAGGTCTTTGAAAACCAGAAAGCCAAAATTCTTTGTGATTCCTTGCCGCTGAAATGTAAGCCAATATGATCAACCACCACAGTAAATATGAGCATAGTCACATGTACTGTTCTTGAAGGATCGTGTTTACAAGGTTTTAACCTTTTGACCTCTCGTGACCCCTAATGGCCTTTGAGTTCCACCAAAAACAATAGGGACCATCAAATAAATATGAATAACACACAAACCAAATATGAGATTGGTCATAATTAACTTTCTTGAGATAACATGGTTTCAAGCAAATTTCTTAAGTTTAGTACAATTACTCATACCCGCACAGTAGTCATAGTCAAAAGCTACTTAAAGAGTTTTGTAGACTCAATATTAGAATCTTAAGTTTTACGTGTAGAGTTGTTGACGTTTGGAATAGCCTTCCAGAAATTGGGAGTGTTTTCAAATTTGAGAAGGCTCTGGATAGGTTTTGGGCTAGCCAAGAGATTGTATATTGGCCTAACTATGAAGCTGATTTGTATGTTAAATAATTGGCTAGTATGGCAGTCACCGATCTGCACATAGCTTGCTATTGCTACATCCGCTGTGGAGGTTACATAAAGTGATGAAGATGCCGACATACAGGTCTTTTCTGATCTGCGTCCACTGAAGTGCGTAAGGCATCCTGAGGTATGACATAGAACAGTGCGTGTATTCTGACTAGGCCTTAGCAATCGCAAAGAAGAAGTGCAGGTTAAGTTCATGAGATATATCAAGAAAACGGATTCATAAATTTAACGATATTTTCTGAAATGCGATTAACTGATAACAATGTATGTAATGATTTCAGAATAGGCACTTTCAAAGAAAACATGATTTGAGGAAACTCTATATAAGATGCCATTAAGCTAATTGATTTCTTCTTCAACAACATTTGTCCAATTAATTAATTTTAACATTCTGTGCATTTGATTCCTAGTAGTGGGTTAATGCATAAATCAGCATTTTGGCTCTTATTGATTGTAATTTGACGTCGGGTTTTATTCCTTAACTTCTTATGGCAAGTTTCTTTTTTTCAGCTCTTATTTTATTGATTGTACCTGTACCTTGATCTCAGGCTGGATCTTGGAAGTTTTGCTTTGTCGTGAACGAATTCAAACTGCCAAGTGTTGATTTGATCTATTCGGGAATAACTGGGGTTCATCAGCTTTAATCTTTCACATTCTTTGCTAATCTGTATCATGAATGGTGGCGCACTATACATTCTTCTTGATTCCATTAATTTCACTGAATATGAGGGTTTGAGTTGTTCATGTAGACAATAAAATAAATACCATGACGGACCCACTAATGACCGACTTTTCTAGCTGCTCGGATTCGTCTATATATGTGAACACTGGTGGGAAGGAAAATATCTGGATTATACTTACCAAGGCAAAACATACTTTAAAAAAGCTGAGATAAAATTGAAATACTGTGAATTATCTCTGAGACTTGAAAGAGATTTGTTATGACGACAATAGTGTGCATCGTCTGCTTCATTTCAAGATATATCAGAAATCATTTGACTTAGCCAGGATTTTAGGGGAAGGATAAGCTGAGGACTGATCGTCGTTCTTGGGGAGGGGTCTTAGAGTTCCTTCTTTGAAAAATATTTTCTTACGTGGGGTAGGTTGAATGGAAAATATTGCTATATTTGGTATCCAGGGGGCCATCATTGCCCTTCTCTCTCCTCGCTCTTCTTCCTTCTTTTTTTACCGTTCTCCCTTTTTCTTCTTCGTCTTTTCCTCCTTATTTTCTTGGTGAGATTGTCCCATCCCCAACTACTACTTCAGATAGTTTTATCCATAAGCGTTGTGTTGCCACGCGTCACCAGGTAAAAAATGAAAATGTTAAAAATTCGTATTTTGTCGTCGAATACTACTTTAATTGAAATAAATAACTGTAATGAAGACTTGCTGACATTTTTGTTACCATATTGCAGGAAGTTACCAAACCTGCGATTGTTGTTAGGCTTGAACAACGCGTCAAGAATACAACTCAGTACTATCTTACTATTCATAAAAGACTAGCTAATTCTTGCTAAATGATATGTATGGTCGTTTACCTTAAAATTATTTATTGAATCGTAACTCTGGTCAGCAAACTCTCTTCACTTCGAATGATCCTTTAACCCTTATTGCTTGTTTACTAACATTGTCAGGCAATTGGGTCACAGTGTTTAATCAAAGTTGTGCTATAATTCCTCGTAGTGGTCGAATAAGACTTCCTTGTGCAGCTTCAAATAGACATGAACTGATAAATCATCTATTATCCCCCGGTGTATTAAATTCTTAAATGATTATAATCGCTAGCCCAATTCTTATCATCTTATCCTTCTTGTCTTTTTTTATTTAATTTTTTTAAGTATTTACATTTTTATGTTTGAAATCTTTGTCTCTTTATTTTTTATGTTTTTGTACTTTTATGTTTCAAATGCGAGCTTTGAATTTCCCTTTTGGGGCTTTAAAGTTCAAGTTGAACTTGAACTTGATATTGTAGGTGGAGTTCTATCGGCGTCACCATGCAAACAACACAGTTTTATCCGGGCCAACTTCCTCAATTGGCACCGCTCTTTTGATTGGCATCAAACTAAAAAATACATGGTAGCTCATATCACACATCATGCACTTAGGGTATTCTTATTACACATTAGGGCCTTGTATGCTCAAAAGGAAATGCCATGAATCAATAAACCAGATTGTGTCTAGATATGGATGACTTTTAAACAGCTATGGGAGGGGGTAAAATTAATAAGTACACTGAGAGAATTGGAATTGTCTGGGGTATGCTTAATCAATATACGTCTTTAAGGAAAGTCACAAATTGCCATATTGCTGAAGTTTTAAGCTAATACAAATACATCCACATTGGTTTACGAATGAAGGTGAAAGAAAAGAAAAGCTACTTCGTAGTGAAATGTTTTTAAAGTTTATAATTCAGGACACAGAATTCGTTTAATTTAACTTGAAAGTTTACAAACAGACACGCCTTACCTGCAAATGCAATGTTTGGTTTTAGGGAAGCATTGTCTCAATTAATAACTGCTTATTAGATGACAACAAATTCAAACTAAGAAGCAGATAGCTAATATTGCACAACATCTATGGAAATTTAGCTGAATGCAGATTTAAGACTTGTTTGCTCGTCACGACATAGAAGAAAATTGTTATCGTCTGTAAATGACTTATTTAGGACACTTGAAGCTTCTGGGATGAGAAAATCATTCAAGTAATAAAATATTTTTGCGTCTCCGAGGGCTGCTGGCAGTTTGGGTAGTGGTTGAAAGAAACTTTGTTGGGGAACTTTAAGTAGGTGCGGATTACGGGGAGCACTGTTTTAGGCGTGTGGTGAAATGTTGCTGCAAATAAACGCGGGTCAAGCAGAACATCGCGAAATTTCGACTGTGGAATGCAGCCTACTACACTCACTCTATCTAACGACACACAGACGGTGTCGCGGAATTAGGTACCTACACGAAACTAATGGGGGTCAGTGTCCGGGTTTCGTTTATGGATTAGAGTTGCAGTGGGTTCGGAGTACATTAGGGTTAGGGATTAGGGTTAAGTTAGATCAGTGTTCCTAACATTCTGTGGTACCTTCACCCTTCGCCCAGTGCGGGTTAGTGGCCGGTCATTCAACCCATATTTCTAGAAACAAATATAAAAATTTGGTCAAAAGGTCATTGCAATTTACTTAGGCCTACAACATACAACTATAGTTTTCAATGGATTTAGCGTTTGCAGTTGTCACAAACTGTTGTTAGGTTGTGCCAAAGCAAAGGTCAAACTTGCCCGGCCGCTCTTTGTAGTAATCTGCTTGACCCGTGCTTATTTGCGACATCATACCCAGCGTCACCATACGCTTGAAAAACACAACGCTTAGTACGGTTGCGTTTGATTCGGGTGCATAAAAATGTTATGCATCCCATAAAATTACATTCCCGCGGCACGTGACCCTTCAGTTGCGCCCGTTTTTACTCGCGCGTTTCCGTTGACGTGCTCCTCCCAGCTAAAGCTTAGGATTTCGATGGTACCGGATTGGTTTATTTTCCCCGACGATTTGGAGGATGTGCGCATGTGCATAGTTACCCAAAACAAATTACCGATATCGCTTATTTTGAACATTTGAGCATATTTTTAATTTGATGTCAATCAAAAACCAATTTTGCTTCCCCGATAAAAACAAAACGTAAGGGGTGATGAATGTCCGTCGTGAATAACCTTGAATATACTAATCCAATTAAAATGTATAAGTACTTCCAATAAAATACAGTTATGAAGTCATCTTCTTTTGACGAACCCTATTTTGTGAATTGAGAAACGCTGTTTTCACCATTGAACGGGGGAATTGTGGGTAATATCTCAACACAGCATTAATCGCATCATCCCCTTCCAACTTAGTGCATCTGATTTTCCCTTCCTCAGTAGCACGGTATAAAGCAGTGCTCGATATCGAGCAGAGCCTTCCCTCCGGGAATCCTATGAGCATAATCGAATAAAACATACAAGGTCTTATGTTTTGCAATTCCCACAACTTTTTTCTTGTTTTCATGAACGAATCAAGATCCAATTTTGCTTCGGTATGATAGGTCATAAAAGATAACCACTCCCCAATTTTATTGGAATGTGAGGAACCTAAGTCCCAATAGTGATCCTCTTCGAGTATCTTCTGGAAGGTTATCGTACCGTCTGCTTCCTTCGCGAATCTGTACGTCATGTAATCATCGCGATACACCGGAGAGACATTTTCAAAATCGAGGGAAACCGCACGGAATATCGGAACACCTGCTCCAGTATCTACGAGATGCCTACTCCCTGAGCCTGATAGATGACGCACTATGATGGCACCGTGACTTGAGTGTACATCCTCATGGCTACTGTCACATATATAAGACTCGTACCCGAAATGGTTCAACAAAGCTTGCGTGAAGCAAGTCAGAGGTGTACATGCTCCTCCAATCCGGGAAAAGACATCATCCTTAGCTTCAAGAAATGTGGGAACTGGGAAACTGTTCAATCCTTTGGTTTGGCTTTGATATCTAATCGGGGTAAATGGAATTCGCCTGTACCATTGAGTAATGAATTCGTCTAAAAACTGCTTGCGATCGTTTTCCAACTTTTTCGATGCTTCGGGTATTTCAAGAACATCCTCCACAAATGAAAAAGCTTCTATTTCCGTTAGAGGATACCTCTTCTTGAACTCCTCCTGAAATGATTTTTCCAAACAAATTTAATAAGACTTCATTATATCTTATGCATGTGACGTCCAGAACAGAAAAGTAAACCCTTCATGAGGTTAGCGTGAGGCATTACAAATTGCAAAATGTAAACGGCGCAATACCTGGAAAATGTCCTCTGCCCACAAAAACACAAAAACATTTTATGAGCGAATAAAATGTCACTGCGTTTGCTTTGACAACGTCATTGGGTTTAAAGAAGTTATTTGGTGGACTTTTCATTTAAATTTTTTCGGGTTCACATAACGCTTACATACTAACGGGTACTGAAAATACGTTTTGGAAACTATTTAAACACATGTTTTTGGACTTTGACGAAACAGACGTATCGAAGCGGTCACTAAAAGTATTACATATTTATACCCGTTCAAAAAGGTACTTTTACGCATACACACACGCATAACGAACGCATACACGTATCTTTGGATGGCTGACTTACTTTGAAAGCGTGAAAGCGGAAATGTCACTTACTATGTATTTTTCGCATATTATTGTATATAGTTATCATGTTAATTTTGAAGTTTTTATGTATCTTGTGTAGGCAATTGGTGTCGCGCGACGTAAATTTTTATGGGGTCGGTCGTTCATCCGGGTCTTTTCTTTACCCAGTGTTCACTCCAGCATGGAGTGAAGAATCCTACCAGCGCTAGTGTAAAGTGACTGTATTCAGCCATTGGTGGAGTACAGAGACCTTAAATCCAATTGTCTTCATTTATTGTCTAAATGTTATTTCAAACCCTCATTAACAGTGAAATTGAGGGAATCAAGAGGCATTTCAATGAGAAACCATCCATGTTGCAGGTAAGCAAAGAAATTGAAAGATTAAAAGATGATAGAACCTAGTTATGGCCAACTAAAATCAGACCCTCCCTTGTTGTCTGGATTCGTCTATAGAGGTGATGCACCGACGTCACTGCGTTGCGCGTCTATTTTGCCATCCAGACGTCCATTGTACAACAATTGTTACTATAGACGAATCCGGACAGCAAGTGATGGTGTGATTTCAGTCCGCCATAAGTGGGTTCTATCACCTTTAACCTTTCAGTTCCATTGCTTACTTGCATCATGATTGGTTGTACACTGAATTGAATCTTGATTTCCTCAATTTCACTGAATATGAGGGTTTGAAATTCATGTAGACAATAAATGAAGACAAGATAAGGCTGGCGGACCCCACTACTGGCTGTCTACATTCACTAAACACAAGCGCTGATCGGGTCGTTTATAGAAGCGTGCATGTGACGTCAGCGCTTCTCACTTTGTCATACCAGGGAGGTCATACCAGATACCTATGATTATGCGCAGCGGATGTGGTACCGAAACGCTCTCAGGACAGCACCTTATATAGACGAATCCGATCAGAGCTTGTGTTTGGTGACAGTTATGTCCGACTAAAATCAGACCTTCACTTGACTCTCCGGATTCGTCCATAGACATTTTGCATGTGATGTCACAATGCAAAAAGTAAGCCCTCCTTTGGGGCCAAAAAAAAAAAAAAAAAAAAAAAAAAACCGCATCGACAAATACAGACAGCTTATTTGTCAACCAGTCGAATTCGCGCATAGTCTGCCACACGTGCAGGGCGAACTCTTATGCGTGCGACCACTTGTTATATTGTTTAGCCCCAAGGATGACGTCAATATGTCGTCAATGCATAAGATCTATCGAGGCTTTCATATGATGTCATGATACTCCCAGCAGATATCCTAAGCTTTAGCTTAGGATTTCTATGCTCCACAGCGGTCATGTTGGAGTACATGTTCCTACGTAGTAGACCACACTTGGCACACTTGCTCGTTGAATTTGTACACACCGCGTATATCACACTGCACACTGTGCAGTGCATTAAGCACAAAATCATGTGTATTTGTCATTATTGTCCTCCAGCATGGCGGCATAGAAATCCTAAGCTAAGGATCTCTCTGTATGGCGGATCCGTGACGTAATTGCAAATCCCCTATAGGAACAGTACACTTCTGGAGTGAAAACGATCCCTGTAAGTGGAAAACAATTACCCTTACAGATTACGCACAATACATGTTTTCACTCTAAAACGAAGGTGACACTACATCGATATCGGATCGGACAACGCCTCGATTTTTGAGGGTTTTACTTGAAATCCCCTCCATCTTTGGTCGGAAAGAAACAAAACTTTGCCAACCTGTGGAAATAGACGATGTTTTTCGCAATATTACGAAAATCAAAGTTATGCTAATTACTCCGTGACGTCACATCTGCAGGCAGCTTTTGTCGGATACGCGTGAACCGATAAAAGTTGTTTGTCAATGTGACGTCACGAAATAATTAAATTACATTTCATTTTCATGGTCCTCTTACACAAATCACACATTTACAGAGGATGGCATTTTTTTTTTTTTTTTTTGTTCTGTACGACAAATGTATGGGAGGAGGTTTAATTAAAACTCACAAAAATCGGATAGGAATCCAATATCGCTGTAGTGAGACCTGCGCTTAACACGTTGTTGTCATGGGTAAGTGACGGAAGTCACATGTCTCCGACCAACCCCAGTAGCAGCAAAACAATAAGCCCACTGCTCGGAAGTTTTTAAGAAATGTAGGAAGGCCAAATAGACCTTTTGCATTAACGTCACCACTGATGTCATTTTGAAGGAATAACAAGGTGCCTGTTGCTGCATCACTGATCTTTGTATTGGACGTATAGTCTCCAGAGAAATCCTAAGCTTAGGATTCTTATAGAGTTCTTTAACGTGACGTCACAATTGGTTAGCGATGCTCACTCTCGTGCAAAAATAAACAGTGTTTTAGTGCAGCAGTCACACGTGGGTCATCAGCTGCAATTCAGCTAGCTACTGTAACACTAAATGCGTATCACACTATAGATTTTGCCCGTCAAAAGGGGTGGAGATTTTGACGTCAGTGAAAGCATTCTATATGGAAGGAGAAATAAAATTCGGCACAAGTATACTCTGACAGTCGTTGTTGTCATTAAATGCATATGCAAAAGTAGAACCACATACCGAAGAAAACTTATCCCAGCTGCCGTCTCTGCAAGTCGAAGAACTTCTGAAGATAGAGCCACTTTTAAAGGAACAACGTAAATTTCTGAATACACATATGCTTACAAAGGCACGTCGAGAGAGTGTTGAAATCATCTTTGTGTTAACCAGACTGACCGTGAAAGAACACTTAACAGAAAAGAGGAAATATAACGAATTCAAAAACTTATTCCAATGAACTAAGAATTAACTTAAAGTTATCAAAATAAATATTTGAAAGCTGGAACTTTTCTGGAAACTTAAATGGGAAGTAGCCTAATTTCGCCGGGAACAAAATTCGCTAAGTTTCAACATCATCTGTTTTGCTTTCTGTACTCTTGTGTCGTAACATGACACATCTTCTGATTCACATAGCAATATGACAGAGGTTTCCATTTCCTGACGCAAGAAATTGCCTGATATTTTGAAAAAAAAATACCAAGTCTGTCACAAAGAATGCAAGCAAGTCACAATACCAGTGATGAATTATACGGTATACCTTCGATGAATAAAGTCCATTAACAATTCACGACAAATATTCAATTACTGTAAATCAGTGCATAAACAATTGTGTGACAGGGAGAATATCAATGCCTAGTTCGATGTCACCGTTTTTGTCTATGCAAAGGCAGATCTCTGATATCGTGTTAGTGGACATTGCTGGCTGATGACTAGCATGTGTTTAAAGATCGATTTTCCCTGTGTTTAAGTCCGAATGGTATTCTCCAGGCTTGTAAGTAAAATCTAATCAATCGTTATTTTGAGCTTTCTTTTGCCCAAAAAATGTTCACCTCAATAAATCATGAGCAAATTACAAAATGATCAGAAAATAAAAAAATAAAATGTACAACTACCATTTAGCGACCCAACCTTTTCTACTGTCAGTGACGTATTTTTTTTCGATTTTCTTGATAGGCGGAGGGGCTGTGGGAGAGCTGCTGCATATTTTGGTGACGGTGCTTGGATTTTAGACGGGTCCGGTCCACTCTTCTTTCTTTCAAGACGTTTTTATCTAGAAACTTTGCAGCAATGTACTTCTACATTGTAAGAAATGAAATTTCCCAGGTCTTTAAAGCTGAATGAATTGAAAACTTTTTCAAGAGAAAAATTACTCTGACAAACTTGTCGTGAACTTGTCGTGCACTGATGAAGCATATCGCCATGCTCGTTAGGTGAAACTTTAACACATGATGGTCGTCCTCTCAAATTGAGCTGAGGCAATCCTTACATTGTTTATGCTCGCATAGCTCCCAAGTTCCATTAGGCAATATTCGGGTCCACCAGCCCGATTGCCTGTCCGGCCTATGTACCTTCAACCTAAAGAATTGGGTATCCCAGAAAATTTTTCGAATAAGAGAAGTGTCTACAAGAAAAACCGTAGCACGTTCTTAGCAAAATAGTTTATAAAATTTCATTAAGTTCAAAACATCAGCAACGATACTCATGAACTCTCGCATTTAAGCCTTTCCAAATGATAGCGACCATTCGTTATTGTTATCGTAACTTCTGATGTAGCACAAATCAGGTGGGGACGTCGGAGAGCGCAATGCATATGTGCAACGTGTTCATCTTGATCTTGTCTCACACAGTGGCGGAGCTAAGGAAGTTAATAGGTCAAATGGGGGGGGGGGGGGGGGACATGCATTGGCGCTTTGAAGCAGAAATACCAATGAGTCCCAACACGATCTTAGTCCATGCCGCTAGAATTATATAGGACATTTTTGCCAATATTACTCGATAAAAGGGGCTTTTCACGGGTGACGCTTATCTCTATAATTGCGATAGTTAATCCATTTTACACACTCGCTTACTTCATTGAGTAAACAGTCTTTAAAGGGGTCAAAGTCCTTTAACTTTATTGATCTCAAGATACCTAACCAGCCTGTGATAAATTCTGGTTAGTTTTTCACAGCTGCGTGGTGGAAAACTGTTAGAAAAAATTGAAACGTTTGGGGATTATTGGAGAATCTGAACTCCCTATAAGAAAATGTGAGATTGCACGGTGACTAAGGATAGTCGTTGTTTACACAATGTTATCTACGGCCTGCGGATTCAGTTCAGGCTCCTTGAAGGCATTTAGAATGTTTCCGAATCTTTGTTGTCTCCTGAAGACAAATGTTCAATGCCTGCGGATTCAGCTCGGGCTCATTGAAGGCATTTAAAATGTTTCCTTATCTTTGTTGTCTCCTGAAGACAAATGTCTGTAAATCAAGAGATGGTGTTGGAGGAATGTTGGAATTAATAACAAAAAAATCAGGAAAACAGCACTGTGGTTGGCCGGTGTCCTTGTAATCATCACATATGTCACATTTACAATTTCTGCATGTCCAGAATCAGCGGGAAAAGTTTCCCAAAGTTTGATATGTTTAAAGAGTTAACATTTCTATATGGGGGGTTTCAATATGCGGTGCGCAATATGCGCGCAAATTTTTTTTTTATTTTCTTCAGAAAAATATTTAAAAATATGCTTGTCTTGGTAAGAATTCATAATTTTATGGAAGAAGAGTCGTGAAAATAGCAATGCAGTTGTCCTGTGTAACTTGATGATCTGTTGACACAAATAGGCTAACAGATTTCCGGATTTTCCATTATTCAGATCCAAGGGAATCGCCTTTCTGTTCAACCTTCGCCTGTAGCTGCGCAACTGATTGTGATGCTTTCGAATTTACATGTATATGTATATATAGAGCCAAACGTAAAATACAGATTGATGAGCTATATACGCTATTGCCTGCTTTATATTTCCGTACCGTATACAGTACGTTTTTCGACTTGCACTATGTACATGGATTCAATCAAAAGATGTAGCCCATGTACGTGGCGTCACTGACGTAGTATACCAGACTTAACCAGATCAAGCTTCTTTGTTGCATGACGCATTGAGCTCTCGTCTAAATTGAAGAGAGTTGGTTAGATTTAACGAGTTAGATTTGACGACACACCGACACGAATGTGTTATGTAGTCAACTCGAAAAGGAATATCGGTGGTTTTCTACTAACAATCATAATAATAATAAGACTCAACCACCTATGAGACAGCGTGTTTGGTCTAACGGCACAGCATCCGCCTAACACGCAGAAGGTCTGGGTTCGATTCCCAGGTCGGGTCATACCAACGACTCTAAAACTGGAAGCTACTGTCACGTTGTTCGTGATGCTCCGTATAAACAATGGAGCAGGGAAAACAGGCCAGTGAGCCACTACTGGAAAAAGGCCGTGAACGGCTCAACTTGAACCAATAGTTTGGAAACTGGGCCGCAAAACCCCTTCTAACTAACTTACTTAACCACTTGCGACCTGCGGAAATTAGACTGGATGTGGGAGGGGGAAATGCAGCATTTAAGTTCATAATTAACAGGGTGGCAGGGATTTTCAAAAGATTGCAAACGGTCATATGTAAATATTTCTGACGATTTATGAACTTTTATGGAAGTATTAGGGTTCGTCAAAATGTCTTTTTCCTTGCTAAGCTGCAGAATGTACCTCAAAGATTCTGACCGTTAAAAATAAGGATTATTCTGGACTGTTCTCATTCGTTGACAAAACAATCTTCAGTAAAACTTAAAAAAATCCCACAAATCCAGACACCTACACCAAAATGCCAAAAAAATGAAGAAATATGTTTAAATATCACTTTTTTATTAGGTCAGCCAAAATTTCAAACGAATTACTAAAACAGACAATACATCGGTCAAAATAACAAATTTTAAACATGAATAACATCCACGAAACCTGTTTTGTAATTTGGTCTGCTTTCCTTATTTTTAAAGAAACGTAATTAACTTACAATAATTGATGCTAATTTTTGTAACATTTTCGTAAGTCGAGTTGTTCTTCAAAAATCCGTTTAAAAGAAGAAAAATTTTCTATGAGGGTCAAAATTTATTATCCCCCGTAGGTGACGAGTAGGAGAGTTTGATCTTTTTGTTATTTCAAGAAGCCCTTATTATGAGGGATTAAATTCAAGATCTCTCATACACACTTCCACTATGAAAGTTGGTTCAATGTTTAAGATTGAAAAATAATAAATATCTCCATCTGAAACGCTAAATATATTCAATGCTCTGTTTTAGTAAATTGAGGCAACCCCGACTATGACCATGAGGGTTAAAAACCAAGACCCCCCATAGATGCAGCGATAAGGAAATAAGTATTCAGTAATCAATGAAGTGTACAGTATACTATGAGGGATAAACCTCAGGATCCTTCATACAAAATTGCACAATGAAAGTTATGCGGGTCAAAATTTATATCCCCCGTAGGTGACGAGTAGAAGAGTGATCTTTTTGTTATTTCAAGAAGCCCTCATTATGAGGGATTAAATTCAAGATCCCTCGTACACACTTCCACTATGAAATTTGGTTCAATGTTTAAGATTGAAAAATAATAAATATCTCCATCTGAAACGACGCTAAATATATTCAATGCTCTTTTTTAGTAAATTGAGGCAACCCCGACTATGACCATGAGGGTTAAAAACCAAGATCCCCCATAGATGCAGCGATAAGGAAATAAGTATTCAGTAATCAATGAAGTGTACAGTATACTTTGAGGGATAAACCTCAGGATCCTTCATACACAATTGCACAATGACAGTTAGCCTACTTAATGTTTACAAATTGTCAGTGTATTTAGCAGGAAGTACTACGGCCACTATCTATCCGGCACAACACTACAGTGTAATGTAAGGGTTAGAAGTTTCGACACTTTTTCTTGAAAGATACAATGATGATTATGAAGTGTCACGTTTGAATAATATTAATTGCTTTACATCCTTTAATTAGCTTAAAATGGTATCAAATGAATTGTTTTGAGGAAGACTCTTTAAGTAGTTACCATAAAAATGTGAATTTTAAGTGTGTAACTCCCCTATATGAACATGGAATGGTCCAACCGGATGGAAAGTGGTCATGAGTTGGGAAAACTAATGCTCTGTTTTATTGGAATGTGAATTGAAATTTACAGTGCGAGGGTCAAGAGGCAAGATCCCTCAAAAGCTCTGCGTTAAGAAACAATTAAAACATTTATTGTACTGGCGAGCTTATATACTCAGTGAAGGATAAACCTTGAGGCCTATTTCATATGCCTTTCAACGATAAAGTAAGCTAGCCTACCTAATGTTTACAATTTTATAAGAAAAATCTAGTCCCTTTATCAAAAAGCGTACAAAAGATAGGCCTAATATCCATACTCTCTCGCTCTTGTAAGGATATTGGCCAGATCGGCTTTAAGGGTCAAACAACTCCAATATCGCAAAGACAATGCGGGTTTAATCCTCATATGCTGAATCTATAAAATTAAAACCTTTCCTACAACACAAATATTCCAACTGACATTACCTCTAACTCACAATTCATGAACAAAAAAGATTTAAACTGAAGAATAAGTGTACTCGTCGCATACTGTAACTTAAAAATATTAGTGCTTCCATTTAATACAGTATTGTGTGGCAACGTCGCCACTTCTAAGTTCGAATGTCGATAACAAACGTATGGAATTACAACAACTTTAAACATTTCTAAAAGTAACAGATTTTCCAGTCCTTGTCATGAGGAACCACATTGACCAACCGTCATCGGACATGCTTTCAGTAATAATTTTTATGTGAACATGAGATCGATGGGACGAGCCAGTTACTACATGCTGTTGCTCATCAGCAATTCTTGTCCAAGTTGACTCAGGTCAGAGGATTGCAATTATCTTCCCATTGCTGATTGATAATCATATTCTAATGCCCTCACATAGCTAGAGCATCGAAGCCCCTATTTGGCGGTCTTTCAGTAGTCAGAGTATATGCAATCAATAAAAGGTTACTGTACTCAGTGAGGTATGTCACCCTTGAAGGTTAAAGACTTGAACAACAAGTTGAAATACGATAATGGCCAACATCGTTTCCAACATCAGTTTCATCCCCGTCACGGTAACCGTCGAAGCCTAACGCAGTTTGGCTTTTCACTGATCGATGTACCCCAGCTTCTGCCAACTAAGTCTCTTTTAGCTCCTTATATAATGCCCTCCTTGTGTAGGCACAAACATAATTCCCTGATGGCATATCTTGGTTGGAATTCATAAGTCTGTAACTGGGGTGTTCAAAACACTTTCTGTGCGGCATTGTATGCTTGCTGTAAATTGCAAGTACGTCACATTATGTCGAATACACATATTTTGCTCAATTTTATAGCGGTGCCAACTTGAATCCTAGTCTTCGAGATACTTAAACAGAATAGTAAATAGGATGAGTCCATACTAATCCAAAACAAAAGCCTCGAACAACTCCTTCCACATTAAAACCTGATTTGGCAGTAACCTGTCTGCCGAACAGCATTAGGTTAAAAACGTCGATGGTTATTTTGTCTCTTTATATTCCTCGTTTCATCACTAACCCGTGGTAAATGAACACTAGCCTAATGTTTTTTTCGTTTTTTCAATATCGTTACGACAAGATGACCAGCGACCACAAGTTTTCAACTTGCATTAAAGTTTACTCACAAGGTGGACATCGGGCTAGGTAAGGCTAGCCATTTAATATTATACTAGAGTAAAATGCAAAGACAGTTTTTCGCGACAAAATATCCCCATGTGATTCTTTGTGAGACCGTCCTCAAAAACTGGAAGGTAAATGTTAGTCAGGAATCTTTCACACATCGCGGGCTCCCGGTTACGTGAAATCACACGCTGGAAAACGCAGTGTTAACCTGCGGTTTTGTCCTTTTGTAAACACGGGGTAACACCAGCCATCGAGGGGTACATGAGACCAAGCCTTTTGTGTATACGTACGTGCAATAAACTGTCGTTAAATCCGATTACATGTAAGCGTCGAGATAGCATGGTGTTGTGTGCTGAACATTGAAGTAATCAGTAGTTTTCAATGCTTTGGAGAGGTGGCATTAGCTCTCCGATATAAGTCACTTTTGATAAAGGTTGTAGGCCAACAGTGACTCGTTCAGCCCAACACAGTGTCAGTGAAACGATTTTCACATCTGGTGGCCAAGAGCTTTGACGGGCAGGGGTCGTATACTTTCTGGCACAAGCAGCAACTCCCCCCCCCCCCCAAAAAAAACCACCCTTCCCACCTGCAAAATAACACATCGGTTGGCCCTTACAACTAGAACATTAAAAGGCGTTAAAATTGAATTTGATAGGCTATAATTTCCAATAGATCGCGGCTTTGTCCCTTCTCGTACTAAAGGAACGATTAATTAGTGTAGAGGCTACGTTTGTTTTCTAACACAACCATTAAGTGCCCTTTCACAATGTGCGCACATGACTTAAAATCTTATCGAGTGTTGAGTAATAAATCTTCCCACACTCCATTGCCTTGTGGATTAAGATTTCATTTTGTTTTTCAGCGGGATCACTGTGACAGAAATTGCTTAAATTTATAAGCAACAATTATTGAGCAAACTTAAAGGTTGAACTTTTAAAAAATGCGAGGAGGTGACTAGTCCAGCAATGTACCGATCTACAAGGCATTTTGGCCAAACATACGCCTACTAGCCTATACGCTACCGGTCAACTAGTCGTGGTATTATTCAGTTAGAGGTCCACAGGACCCTTTTGATGAAAGGCTACAATCCCTAGCCGGGAAAATTCTTTGATCCTATACAGTGGCGTGTACAGGAATTCGAACGTGGGGGACCTGTGATTTCCCCGACTGGCACGGATTTTGATGCCTTTTTTTTTTCGTTTTTGCTTTTCTGCAATTCAGTTCTTGGCGAACGACTCACGACGGCATACTTGTGCTATCCCGAATTTTGGAGGACATTTTTTAAGCTTTGAAAACCACTTTTCTGCTCCCACTTGGGCTGGTGTGTGGCAAAGGTTTAAATGCTCAGTGTGTCTCTTTCTAACTTTTCCCCTTTCTCGCATCCTTAAAACCCACGACTGAGGGACCCCCCTGCTGACTTCGGAGGTGGGGGGCCTTTGCCACTTTTTGCCCCCTTTTAACATACGTAGGATTCCTACACCCTTCCTAGAGTCACAGCACACACAGCAGATTGATGGAGCACTGCTGTTTAAATTTTTATTACTGTGAACCGAAAAGCGTGTTTATGCTAGTGATACTGATCTTTAATATAAAAAAAACTAAGCGTTCAGTTTTCTTCTAATGTCCACAACTTTTTACAACTGTTTCAAAGGTAATGGCCTTCACCAGGCTCCACGGATTGGTGAATTGAACCTAAATCACTTGAGTTGCGGTGGGAACGTAGCTAGACATAATAAACTGAAAAAATCATTGAATTGGTGCGATTATTTCCTTCCCCCCCCCCTTCCTTTCAAAATAAGAATGATAGGGAAAGGGTGCTTTATCCGTGGAGTATAGCTTCTTATCATTAGCAATTACTAATTGCGCTCAACATGGACCAAGTTGGTTCAGGTAGTAGCTCCATGCTACCTTATTTTATCTTGCTTGCTCGGTATTCACTATGATAAAAGATAATTGAAAGACGTTAAGAAATAGGCGAAAGGTTATATCAGTTCATGTGAGAGATCGAATTATTCGTTACTTTTAGCGGGGAACTGTTAAGACAATCCCTGTACTAGAAATTGAATTCGGAGACCATTACACGACCTGCACGTTGGCGAAGTTATGCAAATCATCAATTTCAAAATCATAATGTGACAGGTAGTGAGATTTTGAGTGATTATGAAATACTGCCGAGCTTGAGTAATAACAGAAACCTTTACGGCTACATACACTTTGAGAAATGTAAAAAGTATGATTTAGCGTACCTGCTGAACATCATTTCATAATTATTACCGGTACACACGTAATCCAGAGGAACACCTAATTATGGTTGTAAATGTACTTGCCAGCAAAAACAAACAAACCAACAAACAAACAAAAAAACACCATGCACGTATGTCAGATCTAGACTGAACATCACCGAAGGATAATTACGTTGACCACGCCCCGTAGTCAGTTTGGGGGATATATTCCCCATCCTCCAGTCCTCCGGGATCTAGACCCATGGCTACTTCACTTTATACCGGTGTAAAATTAATAATAAGAATACCTACAATGATAAAAGGTGGAAAGTAGTGATAAGGACTTTTTTGACAAAAGTGGTTGACAGTCGCTACAAAAATGTTGACATAATCGCGGACTGAACAGTGACTCTGTTGCAACTCCCTGGTCAATCATAATCACTGAGTTGTGATTTTTGTGACAGACAGTGTGGTGACAAAATTGGTTGATTTTAACAATAGTGGGAGTTGCTTCGTTTGTCACACAATTTGATGGTCATGTTTTCACTGCATGAGTGATCAGGCTATTGCGCTAAAAGTTAAACTATCCTATCCTAAACAGGGGCGCAGTAGATTTTTTCAACGGGGCGATATATGGGGCGATGCGGGGTTTCAACCAGAGACTTGCAACAGAACTTTGAGTGTTTGAGTGAAGGACGGGGTTAATCATGACAAATACACAAATTGTGCAAATGTCGTGCATGTCAAGTCGAAGAGCGAAACCCAAAACGGGGTACTGGTGGGATCCTGGGGCAAAGTCCATGTGAAATTCAGAGGCCGAGGCCTAAAGCTCATGGGGTTTAATGCTCCAGAAGCCCGATGAAGACTTTTAAGGGTTACAATATCAGATGTAATGTTCTTAGACGCTTTTACATTTATACACTAATAAAAAAGTTAAAGGTATTGATTGAAGTAAAGGTTGAACGATTAACTGGCGTGCGAAAATTGTGGCAGTTTGAAAAACATTTTTAATAGACCCACGACTAGTTCTAAGGTACCCTCTCCCTAACCATGCAGGAACATAGTTTGTGCTTGGGGAAAATCTGAAAAGAATGGGCATACGCCCCCATCTCCCCACTATTCAATGGTAGTAGTACCACTGAGACGGGACAGTGTATACCTTGACCATTGCGAACGAAGCGAGTAGACGTTTTGCATTAGAACTCACGTTTCAACAATCCAATTGACATTGAGGTGGTTTTTAAAGATAAAACCAGAATGCAAGGCATTCATACTCGCGAATGAGGCGGTCTAACGGTACTAGTGAAATTGACAGAGTTGCTAAATTTTAGCCACTCCCTGATACGAACAGGTAGTAGATGGTGAATTTGTTATGATGAGGAGGAAAAGGATATCAGTATTGAAAATTTATACAGGTGTATTTATGTGAGGTGAGGGAAACAGAAATGTTTATGCTACAAGCTCGACGTTTAGAAAAGTACATATGAGTGATACGTATATATGATGTTAAAATTGACTAAACAAAACAGGTGTGGATGATATTTTCTACTAGATCTAGAAAACAGACGTGTTTAGATTGCAGAAGAATTGTTTTATTAATAATTTCCGACCGTAGCCAAAACTGTCAGAATTTCACACATATTATTGGTAGTTCAAAATATCAAAATTTCCTCACGAATGACAATTTCATTTTTTTAAACTTCCTTAGTGTTCTCAGTATTGTTCGAGGGCAGTGCTTATTACGGTTCGGCAGTTCAACCGGATCACCTGTATGTATATGCATCGCATGATCACCAACATAGTGAGCATATACTTTCAGATCAGAAGAGATGTAACTTAGCAATCATCTCGAGTGGCTAATGAATAGAGAGAGATAACTACGCAGTCTTTTATTTTGCTACTCCCTCGTCAGAGATCTCTCTTCCCATTCCTACTATAATTGTCAACAACATAAACAGTACCGGTATAAAATTTCTCACCTTCCTCTTCTTTCTTTGGTTGGATAAGTGCGCAGCTAGAAAGTCTTTCCCTTACAGTATGGTTGCTCAAAGGAACCGTTTTAAATTTGTCTTACAGGATTCCTAAATCTAAATATGCTATGCCGCCAAGCACAGCCACCAATGAAAAGAATCTAATGTGAGAATATTTACAAAATGTAAAAAAAAAAAAACTTGGGTTGAGGTTAACTAAGTTATTTAGATGCGGCTAAGCAAATAAAGCCCTGCCCATGGCCCATATTTGACTTTCCACTGAAACACATCAAACTCTCGAAATGGCCTTTTTAAGCCGCGGTAGCACTTGATATCATCAACTGTATCACATGTCGTTCGGCTGATCATGTGGTCACCGGCAAAGCAAGCGCATATTGGTAAGGGTGATTTAAGTTTCAGTTGAAACGTCTAGGTCAGAAGAAAACTACGCAGTAACTATTGCGCAATTTTCGCATCCGGGAGACTACGTTATCTTATCCGTTCTCTATTCCTAACCCTCTGTGACGGTCTTCGATTTTGAACAAAATAAAATATAACTTAAGTTTGTCGCTCTTGTTACAGTTGTAACTTCCTTGGACATGAAAAGAAATCACCCGTTCAATGTATTTTCTTACAACAACGCCGGAACTTTCACGTCAAAAGATTGCTCGGATGTTTCAAATTGTAAGAAAAGAAGGGTAGCGACCATGTAATAAAGAACGGCAGTTGACAAAAACTATAGAAACGGCTTCTGAGAACCCCATATAGTCGCTCCCTGGTAGTTCCAAGAACGATGTAATTGAAATATCCCTGAACTAATATGCCTCATCGTGTGGTGAAACCAGAGACATCCTTAAATAAATTATCTGTTTTCATGGTCAACGCTTTTTAATTTACAAACATTACAAAGTAACAAAACCAGCAAGGCACAGAATAAAAACACTGTAACAAGTCCATAAAGCGGCTACTATACTTCGCATTCGCTCGTAACAATATAACCAATCCAACCAAAGAGAACGGTGAACACGCTGAGTTAGTAAGTTTGGGAAAAAATGAGAGAAGACCATGAAGACACATACATTATAGCTGACTGCTATGATGACTTCCTGGCGTTTCAATGCAAGTTTGGGTGACTATTTTCAGATTTTAAAGACACAGTATCGTGGCGCGAAACGGGGGCGACATTTGGACAGCCTTCAAAAAAATTGTTATCCCACCGAAAATCCCGGATGTAGCCCATAGACACCGTATGATAACAGTACATACGATTGCGTGGGATAGCGTACTGCTACATATGCTTGTATGTGTGAACGTTAACAGGCCTAGTAGTAGTAATTGTGTTCATTTGTATGTGGTAAGGGAGTTGTTTTCCTGATACAAGCGAGTGCCTTGCTCAGTGACAACAGAGAGACCCTTGGGACTTTTCCCAATATCTTGGGAATTTTGAAACGGCTCGATCATTCTTTTCCTTCCGACTTTGAAAAAAGAAATATTGTGTGATTGTTTCTATTTTTTACTTTTTAAGTGACTTATTAATTAGTTATGAAATATGTGAATAAGTTCTAATAAGAATGCCAAGGTGGCTTATTTGTATTTAATTTCCGGCTTAATTGTTTTGGTGTTTAAATCACCAGTTTGACTTCGATGCTCTATATAGGCTATTATTACTGTAGTTCAACGTTGAGGGGCTATACGTTGTTATTCGGGACATGATCTTGGGAATTTCTAAAAAGACGAACTTGCTTAGGAAACTGCATTGAATTTGAGAGATTGGTCGAAGCGAAGGGTCTAGGCTTAGTCTTAGGACAGCAAAATGTCTTCCTGTTCAGAAAAAAAGAAAATCGAAGGACAGCGTTTGCACCAGGCTATAGCAATGGCGCCGGAGGACCATTAAATGTTGTCACGAGAAGGAGAAATCAAACGAGAAAAATACAGTAGCAAACGAAAGTCGGAGTTCCCTTTCCCATTCTCACGCGGAATAGGCCCTACGTCCCTAGATCGCCGCAGAAAAAGCAGGTTGATTGATTGGGAATGGCAAGTCTCCTGTTTATAACGGCGATTTTGCGAAACATCTTCTCACAGATCACGCCCAAAGGTAAGTGAAATGTGTTTGTTCAGTTACTGATGGTAAAAAGTAGACAGGATTGCCGTCTCGTTAGTGATCCACATATCTATCTCACACGCGTTTAACATGTGTACATGCATAGGCCTAACGTTAGGACTGACACAATTATAATTAGTAGCTCTATGCCTACTTAAACTTTTGACGAGCTAGCACAGATTTCAGCAGAAGTGATCAGCACTTCATATGCCAATTCATCAAAATCGTAACCTCAGAATAAGCGGCACTACTCTTGAAAAATCTGACTATGTCCTCGGTTAATTTGCTCATATACATGCCCCCATCTTAGTTTACACTAGGCTATGATCTCTCAGAAGGCCTGTTACACCAGTGTTTGCACTTTCCCCAATATTGTCTTCACAAAACTTTCTAATCAAGCATAGGCCTATAATAAGCTATCTCTTAGATAATCATAGCTGTTTAATTAGCCTACAGTCCACTTGACAATGAGTAAGCTTTGCTGGATCAGTAATTTGCCAAAGAGACTTGGTGAGAATAACAGTTCTGTAAGCCTGACCATGTCGGATTTGTAATATAAATGAAGATTATCTGGTGCAACCAGGTGGGCAGGATCAAGGTGCCATTATCTAGTAATTGATTTCTGTAACTTTGCTTATGCTTGGGTGACCTCCAACTGCATTTACAGTAATTGATGTATGCTTTGCAAAATGAAGGCTTATTCAGAATGCAAGGAAGACTTCATTTGAGGAAGAAAATGAGCATTCAACTCACTGAGTGCTTAATTTTGGCCTTCGAATGAATGCCATGAGGGCATGAATGATATTGAATGCTATATAAGCATTCATTCGTAGTAAGGGTAAGGGTCCCCATCAAAAGGCCAGTGGAATTGCCAGGTATGTGGTTGAGTTGTAAGGGCAACTGCCTTCCTAATGTAAGGTAATGACCCATATATAGGCCTCTAGCTTTCAAGTACGTACATCATATTTCCCCCCATGTGTGGAAAAATGCTATAGTATAGAAAGTTAGCTAGGCCTACATCAGTCGCCTAAGAAGACCTGGATCTGCAGATTTTGGGCTCAGTCGCAGTCGATCCAGGATTTTGAGAAAGAGGGGAATTAACACACCATCAACAAACCATACACCGGGGCATTGGGGGTCACCTCCAATAAAATTTGAATTCTGCTTATATGCTCATATACAATTTGCCATCAACTGAGAAGCATATTTTCTGCATATTTTCCTTGGTAAAAAAAATAGTTTGTCCTTGAAAAACTTAGGGGAACCCTGAGCACCGGCCGCCAATGCCCCCTCCTGGTCAGGGCGTAGGTATATTGTCCATATATTCAAGTCTAAGCTTGCTCTCTGTGCACACTGTTTAATCCTGCACATTGCAGACTATACCCTTCAAGCCAAAGTTTTAAAATACTCAGTTAATGACAAATGAAATGTTACATCCAATTCACCCTCATACTTTGTAAAAATATTTAGGGATAATTACCAACATATTCAACAATTGGTTGTACCTGTATGCAATGAAAACTGATGCTGATCTCCTTCCCCTCAATCACCACCACCCCACAACCCCCCTCCTCACAAGGAAAATCTGGATTCTAAATTCAGTTCATGCCAAAGTAGTTGGGCTACAGGAATCAATTTTCGGCATGGTTGTCCGAATATCTGGGACAACATAAATTCCATACGGACAACCAATAAAGGTTGGTTGGCCCATGTAGACAACCATTTTCCTCTCGGATTGAAAAAGTATACTGCTGATTGATAAACTCTTTCAACTTTTTCCATAATAGTTTCATAACCATATTTCAGACTTGGAGAGTTTCTGTCTCTCAAACATCACATCTTTTTATTCTTCAAGACCAATAACACATGAACATAATTAGTCTTCTGTTTTGTAATTGTGTGAAAAATATTTTGGACAACCAAATTTCCTTCTGGACAACTAAAATGAGTGAAATGGTTGCCCCAAGACAACCCTAAACTTTTTAAAAATCGAGGCATGGGCTATGAAGGGTACTATAGAAGGTAGGCTAACCATAGTATAGCTGTACCAGCACAGTAAAAAAAGTTGTTTACCCCAAGATCTAGGCAGGAACGGCATGCTTTTACTGGGTAAGGTTTCCGTATGTTAGGTGTGCTGTAGTTTTAGTGCCCAGTTTCCAACCAAGTAGTTCAAGTTAAGGTAGTCTTGACCTTTTTTCCTGTTTTGGCTCACAGGCTTGTTTTCCCTATTCCATTGCTTTTGCTGAGCATCAAGCACAATAGCAGTTGATTCCATTTTTTAAGTCTTCAGTGAGACCGGGACGGGAATTATCTGTATGTTGAGTGTACATGCAAATGCCGAATGCAATAAAAATTAGTGGATAAGCAAAATTTATGTCCTCAGTTATTGACAGTGGCATTACCAGACTTTTTCACTGGGAGAGGGAAAGTGCCGAAGTGGTGGGGCAAACAAAAATGCTCCTACTGTATTTGGAGTGCCACTATTGACCAGCACATTGCATACAGAGAACACTTTGTCTGAAATGTGTTTCAGTGTGCATAAAATGGTACTTCCCAGCTGGTGTTTTTACTATATACTAAAAAGTGCTGCTTTCAAGAGGTGTTTGTGAAGTTCTTACACATTTTGCCCAATATACTTTTTACATGGGAAGGGGGGGGGGGGGAAGAGCCACTTCTGATGCCACTGGTAATTGGTAGGTTGATTTAGAATTCCCTTCAGACAGAATAGATTGCAATCCCCCCCTTGTCCCTTTCTGTTTTAATGGGGCCTTTGTGTTCACATCATCATCATATGCAATCATCATCATTAGGGCTCTTATAACAACCAGTTTTGACACCACCCCTTAATCATTGAGGGACATATGTGATTTGAAATCATGGAAGTCTGATACACTTGCACTCTTCCCTAAAATTAAATACTGTTTCATTGCTAATAGTCTTGGTTTACTTTTCAGGTGTTCTTCAAAGTACGTACATGCAGAGGGCTACACAGACAGAGCCAAGTGAATGACCAACCTCACGTCAGTTGCTAGCTGCTACACCCATAGGTGAGTGAAAATAACTGCAGGATGTATAATTAAAACAAGTCTTTCAATTTCCAAAAGCATGTTTTCCCAGCTAACTTCCAGGTAGTACTTCCATGGTTTCACAACACTATAGCACAGAACAGTCTACGTATACTGTACCTTGTGCTGTTCAGAATTGCACGTAACGTTTTAGCGGCAATTAATTAATTAGTACCATGAGTGGTGGCTCTATGTTGAGGCAAGAGGGGGCACTTGCCCTCCCAAGATTTTGTCCTTGGCCCCCCTCACTCCCTCCTTCTCCCAAATGTTAGCTGGTCAGAAAGGAGTTGGGTTTGGGTTTACTGAAAAGAATTTAAATAACATAGTACCCCTTACAGAAAAATTAGATTGCTGCAAGCTTGTAATAAGCTTGCAGCAATCTAATCAAGCTTGTTGCAAGCTTGCAGAAAGCTTATTTAGCCTGCGTATGTGACGCATGCTTATTTAGCAAGCATGTTACAAGCTTGCAAGTTTGTGGCAAGCTTGCAGTCATTTCTGGCAAGCTTAAATTCCATAGCAAGCTTGTCATACAATATAGCAAGCTTGCAGTATAAAGCCCTATGATACAACTGGTGTACTTACAAAGAGTTCTCATTTTATATTGACGCAACATGCTAGTTGTATCGTTACTATAAAGTAACAATGTAATGCAGTTGCATAATAATGACTGAGCTATCCTTCTTCAAAGTGTTTGAAAAATGTTCAAATGTTTCTGCAAAAGAAGCATCTAATGTTTTCTAAATAATTTTGAAAGCTAATTCAATTTACATTTTATTTACATTTCACTTTGCCCTAATTTGCCATTTTAATCATGCCATACTAATGTGGAGCAGAAGCATCAGTCTATAGGCGAGGCTATAGGCCTAGGCCAATTTATACAGCTGTAGTTAAGCTGGCCCAGTATCTGATTTTGTATCTTTAGAAGAGTACCGAATATCCAGATACAACTATAAGTTGTTGAAAGAGACTTCGGGGCAATTAACTAACTGCAAAAAGTGTGCCTTATTTCCTGCTCATGCAATCAAATCTGTATGCTCTACAACTTGTACAATCTACACGTTCATTTCGCACAACTGGTACCTACAAATTACATCTAACACAAAGGTAATTAGAAACTTCAAGTTCACCACGTCTTCGAGAAATTACGATATTTCACCCTTTGATTCCGCGTAAGCTGCTCCAGGTGTCAAACTTCATGTAGGAATGATGTTTTTTCACGTAAATTAGTCAATGAAATAAACAAGCATTTTTATTAAAGTGTCCGTTGTGTTGTCCATTTTTATTGCCACACTCAGTTACATCCAACTTGCAACTTTTAAGTGGCTGACCTTAAATCGACGGTACTTCGATCCTGACGTCACTTACGTCACAGTTCACCAAAAAGCACTGAACCGCGGGAAACACCATTCACAACAACAACAACTTAACAGCAACAAAGTGACTGAGTAAAATCGTGTACAGTCTTGTTAGCCAGCAGTGCAGTACGATGCAGTCCTGATATTGGGCATATGGCTTTGAACTTTGAAGAATATTGAAAACAGCCCAGCCTGAAATTAAGTACAGTTTTGACAGGTCCAAGGACCGCCAGATTACTGTCGACAGGCCTATCTTATCTATATATGAACGAATCGTGAAAGAAGCACCCAAGTAACTGTGCATGAATTAGCACAAGTCCGAATTGCGCGAAAATGGAGAAGTAGGGTACTGTAGATGCTAACGTTAGCCCTACCCACTGCCAAGTATTATTGCTAGGCCTACCTTAGACTTCTAACGTAAAAACAGAGACGAAAGTTCTAAGCACCTGTAGACTAATGAGACGTGGCAAGCCTGTCTGCATGTGGCTTGGTGTCTCAATCAACTTAATATAATGAATACTTGTAACAGAAAGAAGTACCAAGCTTGAAGCTTGGTATCTCGATAAGTCCATTAACTCTGATACATGTTATGGAATGAAATACCAAGCATGAGGCTTGGTATCTCAGTCCATTTAATGTAATACATGTTATGGAATGAAATACCAATCTTGAGGCTTGGTACCTCTGTCCATTTAATGTAAAACATGTTATGGAATGAAATACCAATCTTGAAGCTTGGTATCTCAGTCCATTTAATGTAAAACATGTTATAGAGTGATACCAATCTTGAGGCTTGGTACGTATCTCAGATCATTTAATGTAAAACATGTTATGGAATGAAGTACCAAGCATTAGGCTTGGTATCTCATTCCATTTAATGTAATACATGTTATGGAATGAAATACCAATCTTGAGGCTTGGTATCTCAGTCCATTTAATGTAAAACATGTTATAGAATGAAATACCAATCTTGAGGCTTGGTATCTCAGTCCATTTGATGTTAAACATGTTATAGAAGGAAATACCAATCTTGAGACTTGGTATCTCAGTCCATTTAATGTAATACATGTTATGGAATGAAGTACCAAGCATGAGGCTTGGTATCTCAGTCCTTTTAATGTAATACATGTTATGGAATGAAATACCAATCTTGAGGCTTGGTATCTCAGTCCATTTAATGTAAAACATGTTATGGAATGAAATACCAATCTTGAGGCTTGGTATCTCAGTCCATTTGATGTAAAACATGTTATAGAAGGAAATACCAATCTTGAGACTTGGTATCTCAGTCCATTTAATGTAATACATGTTATGGAATGAAGTACCAAGCCTGAGGCTTGGTATCTCAGTCCTTTTAATGTAATACATGTTATGGAATGAAATACCAATCTTGAGGCTTGGTATCTCATTCCATTTAATGTAATACATGTTATGGAATGAAGTACCAAGCATGAGGCTTGGTATCTCAGTCCTTTTAATGTAATACATGTTATGGAATGAAATACCAATCTTGAGGCTTGGTATCTCAGTCCATTTAATGTAAAACATGTTATAGAATGAAATACCAATCTTGAGGCTTGGTATCTCAGTCCATTTGATGTAAAACATGTTATAGAAGGAAATACCAATCTTGAGACTTGGTATCTCAGTCCATTTAATGTAATACATGTTATGGAATGAAGTACCAAGCATGAGGCTTGGTATCTCAGTCCTTTTAATGCAATACATGTTATGGAATGAAATACCAATCTTGAGGCTTGGTATCTCATTCCATTTAATGTAATACATGTTATGGAATGAAGTACCAAGCATGAGGCTTGGTATCTCATTCCATTTAATGTTAAACATGTTATGGAATGAATTACCAAGCATGAGGCTTGGTATCTCATTCCATTTAATGTTAAACATGTTATGGAATGAAGTACCAAGCATGAGGCTTGGTTCCTCAGTCCATTTGATGTAAAACATGTTATAGAAGGAAATACCAATCTTGAGACTTGGTATCTCAGTCCATTTAATGTAATACATGTTATGGAATGAAGTACCAAGCATGAGGCTTGGTATCTCATTCCATTTAATGTAATACATGTTATGGAATGAATTACCAAGCATGAGGCTTGGTATCTCATTCCATTTAATGTAATACATGTTATGGAATGAAGTACCAATCTTGAGGCTTGGTACCTCTGTCTACCTAATGTAATACATGTTATGGAATGAAATACCAAGCATCAGGCTTGGTATCTCAGTCCATTTATATGTATTCTATTTTTTATGCAATACATGTTTCAGAATGAAGTATGGAACCAAGCATGAGGCTTGGTTCCTCAGTCTTTTCAATATAATATTTCTTTTTAAATGAAATTTCAAGCTTGAGGCTTGATATCTTACTCCATTCATAATTATATTTAAGGCTTAGGACAGGAATTTTTGGCAGCATAGGCAAGGGGTTGGCAACCAGTGTTATCCTCTCAAAAAGAATATCTTAGCATACCAGCACCATTTATTGGGTTGGATTGTGTAGAATACTTTGGCCAAAAATGGCACTTCCCGGGGTAAGAACCCATATAAATAATATTTTGAGCCTTCTTTCACAAAATAAAAATGATCACCTAAATGGCACATGAGCAAATTGTAAATAGATCAGGAAATTACCAGAAAAATTGTACCACTACCATTTTGGGGGAAATACTGTGGGTACATGCCACATATACAGCTGCATTGTGTGCACAGGAGCACTACCAGGATCTACAGTAATGGAGGATATACACTGAGAAAGAAATATACATACTGTCGATGAATCCAGAACGCCACCATCAGTTGGCTCGTAGCACACAAGAAAAGTTCTCCCTTATGACCAGAATTGGCATTTTAGGGACCACTTGAATAAAAGGCATATTCTGTACACAAAATTTGTTAATTTCAGAAGACTGTATGTAGAAGAATTTTCTCTTTCAGTCGGTGAAACCTGCATTTTAATAGCATATAGCAATCAGAAGATACAGATTTTTAAAGTTATGTATTTTTTTCATGAAATTTGGTGCATCATGGGAAATCTGTGATGCCATCGTGGCACATTAATTTGACTTTGCATTCAATTTATTTATTATTTTGATGCTGCTTCTGGCAGCATTTATCAAAATTGTCAGACTTTCTCTACATATGGTGAAGAGTAATGCTAGATCTACAGGGAAAGATATTCTATCATTCCAATAGTATCAAATTTCAAGGACAAACAGGGCATCTAATAATGAAGAAAAACAAAAGGAATCTGAGGTAATTTGCCCACATTACATTACTTTCTGTGACTTTCTTGAAAAGCAGAGGTATTTTTAAAAAAAATGACCAATCTTTAAAGTAAGATGTTTTGAGTTAGCAAAAGGTTATTGAGGCAAGGTTTCAAGGACATGGGTGTGGAATATTTTTGTTTTTCTTGCAAGACCCATGTGAAAAGCCAACAGAATATGCCTTTAACATCACTCTCCACTCCTACATAAAGGTCATTAATAAGATATGCCATTAAATTTATTTTGATATACCATATTAAAGAATGTTTTCAATGATTGTGCATAGAATTGTTTGAGGGCCACATTTAAACATCACATGGCACTGACTCGAAACAGATTTTGTTTAATGTGGTATGGCACTGGCCCTTGGTAGAGTAACATTTTGGACGGACATGTAGGAAACTTGGATGGATGTCATATTTTGTATGTGGATGCATTGTGGTCAGAAGATGGTCCCTATTGTTTTGGGGAGAAGGTGTTCCCAGTGTTTGTTGGCAGAGGTCAAAGGTCATCTGGGGTCACCAGGCGTCAAAGTCTGAAAATCTCATTCACCCAGTATCTTCAGATAGGAAAATCGGATAGGTTTCATATTTAGTATGTGGGTGCCTTATGGTCTGAAGATGGTCCCTATTGTTTTTGGCAGAGGTCAAAGGTCATATGGGGTCACCAGGAGGCAAAGTCTGAAATCTTATTAATGCGATATCTCCAGTTAGGAAACGTTTAGATTTCATATTTGGTGTATAGATACATTATGGTAAGAAGGTGGTCCCGTTTGTTTTTGGTGGAGGTCAAAGGTCATATGGGGTCAGCAGGGGTCAAAGTCTGTAAATCTTGTTAATTCATTATATCAAGATAGCTCTCTGTCTGTCTGTTTGTCTGTCTATCTTTCTTTCTATAGCTTTTATGGGTCTCAAAGGTCATGTGGGTCACTCAAGGTCAAAATGTGAATGAAAACGTTGTTAGGGGGTAACACGTCTCAAGGTAGGAAACTGAATGGATGCACATTATGGTGAAAAGGTGTTCCCAGATTTTGTTGGTGGAGGTCAAAGGTCATCTGGGATAACAAAATTATTTTATGAACATGCTAGTACCGGTATATCATTTGAGTGAGCTATGGTACATGATGCCATTATTTGAAATGGAACATTTATGTATCATCGAAACCTCAATGCATTTTTGCATTGTTTTTTTTTTAAAAATTATTATCTTGCTATGACAAATGATTTATTTGCATTAACAAAGTAGTTACAGTACTTGTAACAAACTAAAAACTTGTAATAGTGCAATAATTATTTGTAGTAATATATTATTAATAAGTCACAATAAAATATTGATTGCAATAACTAATCGATAATTTATCATAACAAATTAATAATATTTAGCAACACATTAAATTTTGATTCCTTGCCATAGGCAGGCAAGGAATATATGTGTGTCTTTGTGACACTTTTGCTTGTAAACATGATATCTCAAGATATGAACAGCAGACACTTTTCATATTTGGTATACAGATTTGTCATGTTGGGAAGAACAAACTTATTGTTTGTGGTTGGAGTCAAAGTTCATGTTAGATCACCAGAGGTTACACTACCAAGTAATTGGCTTCAATTTTCAAATTTTGTCCCCCTAAATTGTTTGAAGTTTGCCGCTTACACTCATTTTGCCCCCTGGAAAGATTCTCCTCCCCTCCCAAAACATTTGCTCCCTCCAGTGCCTTGCCTGGCTACAGGCATGGAGGGCTTGTTATCACAATTTCTCAAGACAACAGTGAAGGACAACTGTTATATTTGGTTCATAGATGAGCTATTGTTCTTGGGTGGATGTCAAAGGTCATTTGACCTCACAGGCACTAATTGTGTGAAAAACCCCTCAATGGATTGTAAGGTCACCAGAGTTCAAATGCAGCATCACCAGAGGTGACATGCCAGGTCACCAGATGTTAAATGCCAGGTTGCCAGAGGTTAAATGCCAGGTTGCCAGAGGTTAAATGTCAGGTCACCAGAGGTCATGTGCCAACTCAACAGAGGTCAAATGATTATGTCACATAAGTTAACAAGGGATTAAAAACTTTGGTATGGAGATATATACCTTAAAGTTGGAAATTTGGAAGAATTTCGTAATTGGTATGTGGATGCAGTATGGTTACCCACAGAACCTTAATTGTTTTGGGGAGGTCAGAATTAAGTCATCTGGGTTGCCAGTCATCAAAAGGTGAATTTTCCAAGAATTGCCAAGATCACCATCTGAGGTCACCAGAGATGAAAAGGCAAAATTTCCAAAATTTTCTTTTCTGCAAGGAATTACTTAGCCGTTCTGCTCTCTGGTTATAAGCAGTTCATATCATATTGTAGCGACCGACTGGGGTCGCTATTTATGTTTATCCCCCTAGAATTAACTCTATTATTGTTTTCTTCTTCCGCAGGCCGAGACGTTGGCTCGATGCCAGAGCACCTGCATGCCAGTCATCATTCTTTTCTAGTGTTCTGTTAAAGACTTCTATTGTTTTGTTAATGGGTTCTGTTGTTGTGTAAATAAGGTCTTGCGGGAGCGGGGTGTTGGCTCGAGGAAACTAGTCACTCGCTCCTTGCTCCCCTTTCTGTAAAGTTTCTTCTTAATTTGTGTATTCTTTTTGGAAGTCCGTGCGGGGAATCTCCGGAGGCCGTCGACGTGGCTGAATATTGTAAGTTAAGTTTAATTTGTTTATAGTTTGGAGCGGGTCCGGGGTTGGGCACGGGCACTTGGCGCTGGGATACCCCCCCCCCCCCTAAGTTTTACTCTGTGTTAAGGGATGTTTTGGGTGATTTTTAGGCTTGTTTTCATGTGGGAGGGAGGGCCCTGACCATAATTAGTACTTGGGTTTGGAGCGTTTCTATTGCCCGTGCCCGGCTTCGTGAGTAGGTTTTGGCCACGTCTGCGGTTTCCCCCACGGCAACATTGTGAGTATTTGTTGTTAATAATATTGAACATGATTTTGAGAATAAGTTTATGGTAAAGATTTAGGTTAATTTTGTATTTGCTCCAAAGGAGCCGGAAATTATTTTGTTTTGTATATAGTTGAAAGTTGGTTTTTGCTCTGAAAGAGTCGTTTTGTTTGAATTATACTTTATGTACAGTTAAATTTGGGTTATCTTCTTATTTTGAGTCGTGCCGTTCCTTTCTGACCAGTCCCTTTTAAACTTCGTCGTGCCCCTGCCCCTCTATCCTGACCTCGGGTGACCTTCAGTTGCCCGAGTACCCACGCCACCGCTCGGCCAGGGACCCTTGTTTTATTTTAGGGGCGCTACAATATGATGTGGTGCAGTGTCAGTATCCAAAAAGAGTGCATTAAGGCATAGCTGTACTAGCTCTTGTAGTTTCTTGTGTTGTGCCTTCTGTTAAATGAAGAATTGGACTAAAATTTGTAAAAATATAAAATCTTGTGCCCATGCCAAACAGTAGAAATGATCACTATTGTCACTTTTTTCATGTGTTCATGTTATTGGTTGAATGATTTCATATCGTTGGCTGATAAATTGAAGAAATGTTGAGCAATTTGGGGTAACTACAAACCCCTTTCAGTCTTGGAAAGCAGAGATTAGAGTCTGTGAGACCAGAAATAAGGTTCAAGAGATGGAAAGTTTGTGAGATGGAAGATGAAATGGGGGTCCTCAAGAACAAAAACGAGGAAACCTCAGAATGCACTGAACCGCATGAAGCACTGCTGCACAAAGTCTACAGCAAATTTCCCAGAGTCCATTGTTCCCAGGGTTTCATATTTCCAGGCTGGGAATCAGTGGTGGCACCAGGAGGTCATGGGGGTATTTTCCCCTTGCAGAATCCCCCCACTCCCAGTAGCCCCCAACTCTGAACCAGATGTAACTATATAAGACATAGTTTATCCCAGAGATATACTTAAATGCTAGAGGTTCTGTGGACTTTGTGCCTGGATTTCACCAACGGGCCTTTCATCCTACGTGCAAAACCCGAACTTTGTGCTCAGTATCAAGATACGTGTGAAAAATTTTTGCCCTCAGCATTTTCCTTTGTCCTTCATTTCCCTTCTCCTTCCCATGCTTGAAATCCTGGTTCAGCTACTGCTGGGAACATTGAAAATGTGGAGTAACAAACCTTGAAATCAACCATTCAAGTACAATAATGAAAAAATGGGGGACATAAAGGTATCATCAGAATCACACAGAGATACAGGTACCTTTACTCCTCCATCTCATTGGTCCCCCCAGTTATTTCAGTTTGCTTCATTTAGTAGCTTTCCTAGGCTACAGTCAGAGCCAGTGGGGTAGTGTCAGTGGCAGTGGTGTCACCAGGGGGCAGGGGAAGTATCCAAGGGAAACCTCCCCTCCCAACTGAGATTTGGAATTTAAAAAATAAAAGCCTACATCTTATGCAGTCACAGTGTGACTACCAGATTTTATGCGAGTTGATTCTGCCTTTGAAAAGCGAATTAGGGCATCGATCAATTTCCATTTTCTCCAAGTGAAAAATTCCACCCCCTCCCCAAACATGCAGAAAATGCTCTGATGGGTAATGATTTTTCCTAATTTTCTGTACACCCCACAGCAATGGATTGCTTTTGGGCAGTATTAATGTTAGATATTTCCAGAAGAGAATTGCATCTGTCTATCAATCACTGTCGCTAAGTTCAGCTCCCCTTGACCCCCCTCCCCCCTCCCCCCACCCTGACATGTCTAGTTCTGCTCCAGAATTTTGCAATAAAAGGTCTTGAAATTTGTAAACAAGAGCAGCCCGGCCATTAAGCTTAGCAAGAGGTATAATGACTATTTACGCATTGAGCAATGGCTCTCAGTTCTGTTCCAGTCTCCGTTGTCCTTGTGATGAGTGCAGCTACTTAACTGAACGAGCGTAAACAAGTCAAGTCATATAGTACTGTGAATACAGTAAGTGCGGCCAAGTTGTGTTGCTATGTTCGAACAGAGTTCGACAAACTTTTCTCATTTCCCGCGGTGTGTCTTAAAACAATTACGTCATGATAAATTCTGACGTCAGGATCGAAGTACCGTCGATTTAAGGTGAGCCCTTTTAAGTCTGCCAGTCAGTGCAGTATCCTAACAGCAAAGGACATGTGATTCCACAACTGGGATCACAATTTCCTGGAACAGTCAAAAATTTTGAAATTCTAAGTTGTATTAAACCAATTTCAAATTTGAACATAAAATTAAACAAGAGTTATTTAATTTCCAGAAAACCAAGTAGATCTATGGTCAAAATAATATCGTTCTGTAACGTTAGATCATGGATTTAGTAAGTACTTGCTCCAGCTAGTACTTCCATGGTTAGATCAACATTCCTTCTTAGCTACACGGAATTCAGTCCAGCTAGTGAGCTGTTAATAATAGTTGTATTTGACTTGAGGTACACTTGAAAAGGTGCACTCAGTTTGGGCTTTTGGTTGTAAACTAAGGTTATGTAGCAATTTCACAATGTGTTTCCGTGCCAACGAAGTCACAGTATTGTGGAAATGCATTCACAAAACTAAGGGTTGTTTCCCTGGCCAGGTTTCAGTCCTGGTAACCCTGACTTCAGGTAACATGTTTCCTTTGGTCCATTCACACACATGGTGGAAAGGTAAAATGTCAACACTTTCCAGCAGGCGTTACCCTGACAATGGTAACGTACGTACGTTTGTTATCTTTCGACCACATATTTTGAAACTAATTTGGTACTTATCAAGTATCGTCGGAACGACTGGTAGCAAACAGCAATGTTCACATACAACAGAAACTTCCTAGTGCTACAGACACCCACGATGAGTCCTTCATGATTCAAGAAGTACATTTTTCTGTCTGAGAATAATGATTTGATGTATGGGAAATTTGGCACACTCAAGTGCTTATCATAATTTATGTGACATTCCTGAAGCCACCCCGCAGAGCTGTACAGCGATGAGTGCAAGTGCAGTGTATGGGTGCCCAGCGCAGCATTAGGTTGGCGCTCGCTAGCGCTGCGGGAGGTGACAAGAAGGGAGTTTACACTATTTTGTAGGTAAGCTGATGATTACATATACACTTGATTCGAATATAAATGACGCATTTTTGTCAGCTTTTACACATATAAAGGGCCTTTACACGTTGAAAATTTAAAAATATTTGGTGAATGTGCAATTTGAAACAAATTTCACAAAATCACCTAACATATTCAGCTCAAACCCCTATGGAAAGACATCCTTACTTGCAAGTACGAGTTTGAAATTTAGGACAGTTGTATGTGTTGCACCAGTGCTTGGAGTTGTGTTTACACTGGAGATGAAAGTGCTACAGCGAAAAACCAAGAAATAAAGCAACATACCGAAGAATTTACATCATATCTGTGGATTGAAAACATTTTCTTATTCGCTACCAACTATCAAGCCAAGAATTGGACAGTTTGTTGAAAAGGTGTTGCTGATTTACGCAGACGTTACTTACTAATGAATGTAACGAAGGTTAGGCTACGTTAGTAACTAATAGGCCTAACAAGTTATCCCACAGGCCACAACATTATACTATACAGGGCAAAAGTTTGACTTTGACCTAACGTTAAAGTTATAGTGAAAATAGTGTTGCATCAAAGCCAGCCAAAGTAAGTTAGCAGTGGCCCAAGGCCTGTGTTCCTATGGACTCCTTCTCCTTTATCTGTCACAATGTTTTAAAGTTGAGCTTCAGTGTGTTGCCAGACTGGCTGTTTGTCACTTCACTATAAATGGTGACGCCTATTTTCGAAGAAATATCATTATCCAGGCTAGCTCAACAGCACGGAATCCTGTCGGACAGGAACGTGGGTCCAACATCACTTTGACTTTGAGACTAAATGGAGAACCATGCTTTGGCAACTGTAAAAATTAAATATCTTTAAATTTGGGCAAGAACTGCTTCTACCTTCCATCCAGTTCAAGAAATATGCCAAGGCTACTGTGAGTGTGAAGAGAAAAGCTTGCATCTTCTTGAAAGAAATGAATCTTATGACTGATCATCAGGATTATAGGCAAGCATATGGTGATGGATGCCCAAAATTTAGAATAAGATACAGTACTGTAGAGGCTGTCCTGCCTGTCATTGTAATGTACTGTCAGCAGTACATCTGTTTTCAAGTGCCTGTCCAGTAAAGGTTTGAAACCCATCATAGAGTGTCGTAACTCTCTTTCACCATCATTCATATGTCATATGGAATGTCCCATAATGTTTGAACCACATCATCAAACTTTTATTGAACTGAAAGATTGTAATAATCTGCCTGCCACTTTGAAATGCTTTAGATGGTAACAAAGACCCCTGTTCAACATATTAGATCAATTTTATTCGGAGTTACTGTAGGCCGGGCACCCATATGTGCCGTGTACAGTACATATGATAGAGTAATGTGCCTTGGATTTGTCACCATGATCCGTAAGAAGAAGACTTCAAAGGTTTTAACAGCAAGTGCTACACACAGGTTAGCTGTACAGTGTGCAACATTGTCACCAAATAATTCCTGAGGGTTAAAAAATAATCTGTTTCCAACAACATCAAACCTGGACGTATATCTGCCCAGATATGCCACAGTATTTGCACAGTGTGGTGGAAAAGCATGTCAGACATACAGTGGCAACACAATGTACAGTGTCCTACTATGCCTGAGGCCGGCAGTCCACAATTGACCACACTTTCAAACCAGAATGTCCAGTCCCTGAAAGTTAACAGAATATTTGTAGTTACTGTAGTTAGCCGTGATTTATTTCAAACTTGGTGTGTTGATGTATTATTGTGAGAGGAAGAACCCTATTGATTTTGGTCGAGGTCATCTGGGGTCACTGTTGATCAAACTCTGAAAACAATGTTAACAGGATATCTGGAGATCATAAAAGGCTTCGATTTATTTCAAACTTTGTTTGTTAATCTTCCATAATGAGAGAGAGACTCTTTATTTTTGATGGTCATCTGGAGTCATCTGGAGCACCGCTGGTCAAAGCAAATGTCCCAAAAATGTTATCTGTGTTTATTTCTTGTTAGCTAAAAAGAAGAAATTTTCTCAAATTTCATGCATCTAGAGCAGGGTTGTCCAACCTACGGCCCGCGGGCCACGGTCCGGCCCGCAAAAAGGTTGCGTCCGGCCCGTCAGAAATAATCTATATTGCAAAATTATTCAATAAGCAGATTGATTGATGACATGGCATGTTTACTTTTGAATAAAATAATTTATTTCAAGTGTCTGCTACATGTAGCTACATAGGAGTGTTCTCCGCAGGGGTGGGTTGAGAATGATTCATGAGGAATATGAAAAAAACTTTGTCTGAAAATTCTGCCCAATACCATCATTTTTGGCTAAAATTTATTTATTTATTTGTTCAATCAAAAACGAAAATGAATCAGTGTTCCCTAGGCGCAATGATTGCATTTTGTTGCCTTGGGCGTCTGGAAAAATTGAAAAAAAAAAGAGTATAGAATGCTGCCCCACATTCATAATTACCATCACATGTGGCCCACCGCTGCGAAAGGTTGGACAACCCTGATCTAGAGTGAAGAAAAAACTTTCTTCCCAAACTTTAAGATCAGATTTGATCCAGTGACGAAAATAAATCGGATATTATGGTGTACTGTTATGGTTTGCAATAAAATATTTCCTTAAAACCTGAATGCATTTTGGGATTTTGGTTTGTTCATGATATCAAAGGAAGTAAAGAAAGCATCACAAGATGACTGGATGTATAACTTTTCTTTTATGAATTGAAACCTGTGGATATTACTTGCATTTTAAATATTTAAAGTTATCATTCACATAAAATAAAATAAAGCAAAAGGAATAGTACTGTATTTAGACTGGCAGTAATTTATTTCAAAATATTTTCAGAACGTCTTGGTTTGAACTTTTAACAAACATAGTACACTTTATGCCACACAAAAGCAAAAACTTTCCCACAATCCTTCCCCACAAAATGGGAGAGGGGCTTTTTGTAATGTAATATGGCTATGAGCAGTGGAATTGGAACTTGCTAGGTTGAGAATCTCTCCCAATGACACCAAACTTGCAAGCAAGCTTGTAATCATCTAAAACAAGCTTGCAAGCAAGCTTGCAACAATCTTATATTGTATTTCTACAAGCTAGTTATCATCTAAATATCATCTAGATATCATCTCAAAATCATCTAAAAACAAGCTTGCATGCAAGCTACAGTAGTTGGCAAGCTTGTTGACAAGCTTGTTGACAAGCTGGTGGCAAGCTTGCTGATATTTCTGTAAGGGACCTCTCCAGAGACTACAGTTTTCATTCAGAGATACAGTATGCTAAAACCTCAGAGCTTCCAGGGGCGAAGCCTGCCTGTTTCCTGTTTACTGTAAGAGGTGACTAAAGGGAAAACTAACTTGCACTTGAACTGCACTTGAAAGTAAATTTAAACATTGAACTTTTTATTGAGTTGACAGACACAATACTGTATGGCATGTTCATGTTGGGTATAGTTAAATCTCATTCTTTAGTATCTAGAAACTTTATATCTACTATCTACTAAAATATTGCACAGTTTATGAGCATTGCTTGGCCTGTATCCAATATCTTGTTTGATATCGATGTAGAGTGCACAGTATCAATTAGTTGTCCACAAAGCCTGAGTGAATATTATATTTTCTCCCAATAGCACAATGTTAGATAGTACATATACCCACTGTGGTAATGTTTTGACATTGCCAACATTTTCAGAATTTAGGTTATATATGTCATGTACGTGCTTGAATAGTTTACATTTACAAATTGGGGTAGTTGCTATGTTGATATGATGTACTCCCTTCCTTGAAGACAATTAAGAGCAGTCACCCCAGTATAAAGTACAGTAGTGTACAGTAGTTAGACTGACCTGTTTCATGATTGGCCATATAGGTGACAATATTCATTCCTTAAATGTGAAATTTTCTTGCTTGGGGTTTGCCTGAATATCCAATATTATGGAATGAGAAGAAAATTGTGAGATACTCTTTGAGAACAAGCCTAATTGCCCTAATATCAAGTTTACAGTAGTTAAAAGTGTGGTTAAAATAATTGAACATCATCCATATTCATCCTGTGTTGCAAAACTTGCATCACCAGCTGTAAATATGATATTCCATTGAATTGCAGCATTGACATCGACTCCTGTCAAGGGCCACTATGACAGTATTTTAGAGCCAGTTTGTCCCTCATCAGCAACTACAGGTAATTATGGAAGCCAAACACAGGGAGGATTGCAAATGGCTGTTCAACTTCAAACCATTTAGTTATTGACCATGACTACTGTAGCTGCACTTTCATTGAGTTCAGACAAACAGCATACATGTTCTATATATGCACAATTCCCTTATATACAGCATGTAATTACACAGAAAGTGTGTTTGGTCTAACGGTAGAGCATCCACCTCTCACACGGAAAGCCTGGGTTCACTTCCCAGGTCGAGTCATACCAAAGACTCTAAAAAAGGAACCTACTGCCGTTTTGCTTGATCGCGATGCTCCGATCCGTATAAGCAGTGGGGTAGGGAAAACAAACCAGTGAACCACAACTGGAAAAAGGCCATGGCCGGTTGGACTTGAGCCAAAAGGTTGGAAACTGAGCCGTAAAACTCCATCAAACTAACTACAACATGTATTACAGCCAGGGCTGAAAAAAATGTTTATTTCCCAGGAAGAAAGGTGCATTATTCCCAGCAAGAGAGTAAAATTTCCCACAATTCTCCCTGCATTTTCATGTACAGAAAAGGGAAATTTCCCTCCAGATATCCAAATTTCCTGGGAAGGAGCTTCTCAGCTTCACAACTCTTTTCACCCATGATTATAGCATTGTAGTACGTGCTGTAAGAATTAAGTTGCAACTTCCTGCATGGTGCCATGCAGTCTCTTTCCAAGGGAATGATGAAATCCTTCATAAGAGGCACTGCAAGCAACCCAAATCTATGGCCAAACCCAGAGATTTGTCTGGGAATTATTTTGAATAAATGGAAAGAAAAGTTGAAAATTTGGATTTTAAATTCAGTGTTGATTTGGATTTGAAAATTAAATTTCAAGTTTTGTGGTTTTTATTAAAGGAAGTATTAGAAGGAAGTACACCACTGGAGTTACTTGTCAGTTGTCACTTTCTGGACAATAAATAACATACCCATCTATGCTCCCTTGAAAAGAGTGGAAAATGTTTCCTATATACAGTGGGGACCATCCATCATAGCTGCAGGAGATGCATCCCCTGTCCCACCTCGCTCCCCTTAGCAACTCTCTGGCACTCCAGGTTTTACTGAACACTTATGGCAAAATAAATTGCCAAAAGACAAAGGGTCATTCAAGATTTTAGCATGGAATTGTTTTGCCCTTTACCTAAACAAAAAGGGATGGGGGTATTGGATGCCAGTCTTCCCTTGTCTTTCTGCAGTGGAAGTGTGATGTCTTTGGCACAGTGTGAGAGGAGGGTGCTATACTTACTGTAATTGTTGATAAAGTTCTAAAGCTTTGACTTTTTTCATGACAGTAAGCATTTCTTCTGAAGTACAGTACAGTAGCTTGACTGTCAGATACATGCATCTCTCTTCTACTCACAGTAGTTACAGTATATTTCCTTTTATTTTGTAACCTAGCTAGGCTACTCTAATCATTTCAGAATGGATTTATGAGGTCCTATGTTTTTGTATTATTACTTATTTTATCTATTATTCCAACAAGATATTACCCAATCTGTTTCTTTGGGTGTTAACTCTGAAAATGCAAGTTTTTTCCAGTGATAACTGATTGACCATTTTCAAATGCAGTCACATGCTTGCAAAACATATATACGTGCTTTCCAACGTGCTTTCGAAATGTCAGATTTTAACATCAAGAAGCTGACCAGGAAAGAAAAAAAACCTTTGTTAAACAGAATTTGTTTTGTAATTTTTTAATGTGGTGTATAGGCTCAGTCCTGGCAGATGCAATCACTGGGTCTTCCCATTTTAACCATACTACTCCAAGGTACATGACTACTGCTGTTGTCAGTTTTTCACATTGAAAGGCAAGAACAGTCATCATCCTTTTTTAGGACTTCAATATTACATATTCTAGGAAAACCAAGCAGTGACTCCCCCAAAAATGGCACATGACCGTGAAGAGCCAATCATGAAACAGGGACGGTGTACTACACTACTTCAAGTTGGGGAGACTGCACTTGCCCTTTAAGTTTTTCATTAATCATGCTTTGATATCAAAGGGCAGAGAAGGGGATCTGAGATTTCTCTAGATTGAAACAGTATCATGAAACTGCATGGTAGGGACATTCACCATTTGCATTTGGCATGAACATAACCATGCATGGATAAAAAATACCTTTACACAAGTTGCAAATTTTTTGGCCATTTGTCAGTTTGTTAGTTTGTTTCTTCATTCATTTATCTTCAAAATATGATATAAAGGATAAAATGTAGTTTCCAAACTTTGCTAATTGCTCCATTATTGTTGCCTGCTTGGACAAGAGGTGACTTGAAGTACAGGTGTAATTACAGTACAATCTATTTTGTCAACAGTTCAGTTGAAAATTTCCTGGATTGCCAAAATGAAAATGAAACTGATGAGGCAGAGGCAGACAATATAATGTGGGAGGAAGCAGTCAAGTCTAAACATGAATGTAGTAAATTCACTATGCATTGGTTTCAGTTTCTTTGAAAAGGATACCTTGTACCTCATGGAAAAATATCAAGTTTTCGTTAAATCTTTTGAATTTCCATTTTGATCTGGATTCTGCTCAAAATATTTCTGGAATGGTAGTATGCCTATCCCCAGTTCCAAAACCTACTGACAGTAATACCAACCTCACCTCTGAAGCTTGATCTGGCCTTGTCCAGTTAACCAAGTTTTGGCACCACAAGTTTAAAAGAAATCTTTTATGAGTAGCTCTCTCTTCAAGAGAGTGAGAAAGATGAGAACAATTTCACTTTTGGAATTTGTGACAAGGAGAATAAAGAAAAAAAATGAAGTGTTTTTCATACATTTCTAGTTCCAGCTGCAGCATGCTTATTACATTTAATTTGGAGAAGTACCAATGCAGATTATTAAGCAATCCAGAAAAAAATTTCAAGATAGCAAGGAAACAAAACTCAGACAGAGCAAAAATATTTCTGTGGGCATTTCATATATTTTTTTTTAGCACAGGAGGACCAGCCCAAGGATCCACCCAAGGTTGTCAAGTTCACCATTGCATATGCTAGTCATGTACAGTGTCACGGTCAACTGGACTGAAGATTCAAAATCTGCAGCTACAATTGGGGTGTAAAAGGCACCTGGTTGATGCTTCCCAACCAGGATGGATTTATGCATGATTTTGAGTATCCTGGCAGAACCCAGAAAACATACATCAATACTGGAAAGATTGTTTGCCATTTTTATGGTTTGCATTGCAAAAGCAATTTTTATAGGCCAAATGTGTTTTGTGTATGAAGTTTTGTGAATAGGAAGATGGTGTGATACCTGAACAATATTGCCAACCAGCTTGCAACTGTATTGAAGCCTTTCATTTATATGTTATAACATCAGCTATACCTGAAAATGTAGGTCTGAATTTTATTCCAGTTACTAAACAGCATGAAAGAACTAATGGGACTATCATATCACACACAATAAAGACAACAAGAATATAGGAACAATTTTGGGTGCACTCAGTGGAGCATGTGTCTTTTGTAAGCTTCAAATGAATTTGTAAGTTGAAGTGGCATTTTGCATGACTTTTTTGGGGGGGCTGTTACATCAAATTGTATGAAAATTTCCATGTCCATGAATTTTTCATGACTTTAGTTAAAACAATTTTTCGAATTGGAAAACTTTGCCAGGCCCTGGAAAATATTTTTTCAAATTTCATGACTTTTCAGGTTTTCAGTGATGGCAGGAACCCTTCTAAAGGTGTTTAAGTCATTTGTTTAATAGAGACGTTGGTATGCCAAAGGAAGTGGAAGTTTGAAACTGCATGTTCAGGATATTCAGATTGATAATTATAGTTTATTTTGTAGTAACTGTACTGTGTAAGAAATACCCATGCATCATCCTGATCTGTGATATCAAATTCAAGAATGCAGAGTGGCTCATATTCCGACAGAGAGTGCAGTCTGATTCAACAGGGTTTTGTATGCTCACTATGATGATATATACCCTTTAAACAGTAGACCAGGATTGTGTCTGCACAATGAAAAGTTTTAAACAGCTGTGGCTGGCTAGAATTAAACAGGTTCGGAGAATGTATGAAGTAGTGAGAGGACTGAGCCTAGCTTGAATATTCTACCCCCAGAAGTAGACCCTAATTCTCATTTAAAAGATATCCTGTAAAAGAATGTTTTTTTAATAAATTTATATTTAATAATACGGTAAAGTAGAATGTTGCGCATAAAATTCTTAACTCAATTCTTCGGATGCTCAAAATATATGCAAGTAAAGTTATCAGATTTTTAATTCAATTTTTGTAAACTTGGAGCAAGCTTGTGTTACATATCCTACACTTGCACTGATCAAATGTGTTTTCTAAAACTTCTTTTACAAATGATCGAAATATTTCTTCTCTTAGATTTGAATATGCCATGAGCAAGGGTGGAAAGACCAGCAAAATGGGGAGCTCCTTGCCAAGAATTGTTGAAAATTTGGAAGAATTTTTTTTTTTTTCATAGACGAACATTTAATTTTCAGTGTAAATTTTATTTGTGCTGAAGATACACATTTCCTAGCTATCGTCATGTTTGGAGCCCTCGCCATGGTTAGTGGGACACAGAAATTTTTCATTCTTGACATTTTCTATTAATGGGTTAAACCAAATCCCTGTGTTTCATTTTGAATAAGAGTAATTGTAAAATCAGGACTTGCTACTGTAAGCATTGCCCATCTGCCATGTGCTGAAACATTGACATCACTCCTTGATCAGTACTTCCTTCAGTTTCAGTCATGACATGCTTTGGTTTGTGTTGCCACATTCATGTACGTCATGCCAACATCCCAAGGACCCAATATGACTTGAATAAAAATTTTGATTACATTTAATTCTAGCATTGAGCATTCCATGAGAACTCTTTTATCAGCTCTCTTCCACTAATTTGGTTTAATCCTACACCCTCCACAAGTTGTTTATTTGTGATATTGTGCAGTACTTTTTGTTTCCCCATTTAGAAACTAGCCTGGTAAAGGTGCATGCTGGTGCATGGTGCCTCTAATTGGAGACTGTGGTACTGCTTTGATGGGTCTTATATATGTCCTAGTATCCATCATTTTTTTCTGTTAGTTATGGAGGGACTTGTACGTTTAGACATAGAATGATTTTGCTATGATGCAGAATTAAGTTGTTGCTATAAGAAGGAGAATATATTTGTGCAAATTGCATGCATACAGCATGTGCACTTGCTTACAAACAGCACTGCTATACTTGAAGGGAATGTAAAGTAGCATATCCACAAAGATAGTTAGGAATATATAGCACTTTATACATGAAGATCAGTACCAATTGGTTAAATTTTGATATGAATTGAAACAATAACTCCACTCTTATTGATCAGTGTTTTTTGGGTACTGGTAGTTGTGTACTCAATCAGTGGCATAACAAGGCCTTCTAGATGCTTGGGGAAAGTAGACTGCAAGGGGGTGCCCAAATTCATTTTTCTAAAAGCCTAGCTCCAATATTCATGGGTGGGGGTGGGGGGTGGGGGTTATGGGATAGGAATGAAACCTTGCACACACAAGCTCTGAGGTGTTTGAATTCTCCATGGACCCCTGTGCATTGTCCGCCCAGGTCCACCATACTGCTATCCAGAAGTCCCCAATAAGAATGAAGTATGTAATTGTAGACTTTTGAAACTCAGCTTTGCTGAAGTTCTACTGCAGAGGTGCACTAGGCTGGTGTTCTTGTTTAAATTGGAGAAGGTACTAGAGTGTATAGAACACAGCTTTTAAAATAGGGCTTCATTGTGATCCTTTTTGAAGTCTGAAAACTATGTAAAAACTTGCTGCCCTTCAGAAAAAAGCAGAATGTTATCTATTGAAAGTTTGACAATACATTTTCTAGGGATGATTGTAAACTACAAAAAAGGAGGTGGACTAGTGGACCCCCCCCCCCCCCTCATTTTGGTCCAGAATGCTGATAAAATACGCTAGGTGCATGCTTGATTCTATATGAGAATGAACGGCTCATTAATTGCAAACTCAAAATGATCAAAACTGCCATTGTCATTAACAGACATTATTTTCATTCAAAAGAAATGGGAGGTAGGCTATATACACATCTGTGCTACAAGGTCCTTGCTCCAGTGAATGCAATTTATAGCACTACCATAACTTCTGTAAACCACTGGAAATAGATTCTTCTACATCCTGTAATGCCCCATCGTTTTTCTGATCTTCCTCTGTAAGTGAATAGCCTGACCCAACTAGTCTTCAAGGCATACATAAAGGTATAGGAAACATGTAATTTACTCATACCTTATAGTACTATTAAATGATTTTTGACAAAATTATGATAATTACTGGAATTCCTAAAAAGTCAATTGACAGAAATATTACATAAAAGAAAAGATGAAAATCAGGTAGAGTACCATATTCTTACTGGAATCTTGTACCAGCTGTTTCACTTTATTGTTTTACACTTAAAATTTCCCATCAACATGCCATAATACATTTCTTGATCAACAGCATATGACAGTGGAAATTAAGCTCTTATTTTTTTTTATAATAATAGACACTATAATTAATTCCCAAACAAAACATAACTCTTCTATTTTGCATGCAGTTATAAATTCACTTCAAAAATGGTACAAAAACTTGTGTTTTCCTAAAAAAAGGTTATATTTCAAGTGATACGAAAACTACTACCATCTTTGTAAATGAAGTTTTTAAAATGTAGGAATTCGAGGCTTACATGCAACTTTCATAATATATCTTGCATGATAGTTTGGGTCTACAAGTACATTTCTTGTCACTGATATCATGATATGCAATTCCCATCTCAATGTACTTCTGGGTGGCCTTTCCACCCCTCTACTTGCACTCCTGTCACTGTATCCTAACATGATGACACCGGCCATCCTCCCCAGTCTCAGAATATTTCATTAAGTAAGTATGTCATACGAAGCAAGTTTCAATAGTTGAATTCTCTAGGCAATCAGCTTGCAGTGGAGATGTAGTTCTCAAAGCCACCATACAGACGTGGCCTGCACTTTCTTCTTTAAAGAGAAGACATTTTCCTTCCAGCCTAACAAGAAGATAATGGTAGGTTCCCATGCATGAGTTCTGCCGTGCAGTAGGTATTGTAGGTGATTCTTTTTCCAGAAAAGTTGATGCAGTTCCTGTAGCATAGTGCCTTCAAGGATACAAAGAAGTGCATAATATAAATAAGTTATGTGACATGTAGTAACAACCTTTTGTTTCAGTAGACTGTTTAAGGAAAATGTTGTACACTTGAAGGTTAGTTTACTCTGGTATGGTATTTTAATTTACTTCATGCTCTGTACATGTTGAAGATTCTAATTGGGACAGGCAGAGGCTATACTGAGCTGTTACATGAATGACACATAGGCCCCGATTCATATGATGTTAATTTCATATGATGTTAATTAAAATGCAAAATAGTTAGCATATGAAACAATTAGATGTAGCTAGCTTGTGAAGGGAATCAGTTTTTAAAAATATGGACACTCATCCCCAAGTCAATTAGTTATGAAAGAGTAACCTTTGCAATAAGTGACTGCATGATCTTCCATTGACAAATTCAGAAGATGCAGTACTGTAGGCAGCTAATGCTTTCATTACAACATTCAGTTGCATGCACTGCAATTGTTCTGATTTATTAAACATGACAGCTACTTGACAGGGTTAGTCTCTTAGCAACAAAAGTTTGTCTGCTTTTTGAGGAGCTCGATCTTAGTTACCTGCAGAACTGGTGGGAACCATCTGGAATGAAGAGATTCGCCCTTCAAGAAGCCTAGCAGTGGCAAACATAGCTTGACAAGAAACCTTGTCATGTGGAGTAGCTAGAACCTTTTTTTTTCGAATTGGGAGGGTAAGGGGGGGGGGGCTTTAAATGACTTATATTCAGTTACACTTCGGGTATCAGCTGCAGTGGAGCAAAGTTCTTATTGCCATCCCCCCACCCCACCCCCCACCCTCGTCCTCCAGTCCTTATCCCAACTCTGAAGCCAATGCAATTACCGTAGCTAACAGGACTGGCTGTGTATTCTGTTACATGTACAGCATTTCATTAGGCTGTTTAACTGACAACATAGTCCTGTTTGAGGGATAGTTATTACCCTGTGATATTTGAAAATGAGGTTTATACATAATGGATTGTGGCAAGCACCCTGAAAAGTCTTAAAATCTTTGGTCTAGTAAACTAGGTTCTCCTGGGGTAGGGTGTGGAAGAATTGTTTCAGACAACCATCCCGGCCAGACTATCCCTAGATGCAATTTGCTGTCACATGTCAATTAAGTATTCAGTGGAAATTGTTGGCATATTATTACAACAGTACTGAGCTGGTTGGATAGCATTCTTATCCTTTGAATGTGGTCAGGGTATATAATGCTTTCATCTAGCAAACCCTTCCTAAACATTTGTGCATCACACAACTATTCTTTTTTGATTTTGTCCTAATTAAGGGGGTGAAAAGCCAATTGTTGAGCTAGCTAGGCCATCATATGTGACCAGTGTAGTCTGAAATCTGTCAACTCACTATAGTCTTTCTAATTGTGGGATATATTTTACTAAAACACTATGTAACTCAATTGTAGGACAAAGAGTGGTGTGCTTGAAGTAATTTCATACTGGCAATGACTAATGTTTTGTCCCTTTTCAAGCAGTATAAGATGTATCAGCCTTATTTTGAAGGTGTATCCTGGTAGAAACTACTGTAGCATCAATTATACACTCAATAAAATAACAAGGATCCACATGCAACGCGATTGCAGTTGAATTTGTTTCTTGCTGTATTGTATCGGACCTTGGGAATTTGTGCCCATAATCTTGGGAAATATGCTCCCTCGTTCAATATGGCATATGCACGTACGTAATACTACACATCGACATGCAAAGGATCTTTCGCAGATTTACTGTCAATGTCTACTAATAGCCATCTTATTTGTTCTTATCTATTTTCCTTACCTTCTCGCAGCTTTAACCATCACAAGTTACTCGTTTATTAACGTTGATAAAGTGTTCCATGGAAGCCGGGCCGTCAATGTCTTGTTCATGTTTGGAAAAGTTGACCTCGCCGTCTGACTTTTCTTGTTATTGCCGACGATTGTTCATTGTATGTGGTATTTGCAAATGTCTTGCAGAAATCTAGGTCAGCACGAATGAGTACCGTGTAGTACTTCCATGCTTCAACTTCCCTCGATTGTGTGAGCATTTTTCACGGTCAAGGATGGTGATGGCGCTGTAACAGTTTTTGATGCGCGAAGGAGAAAAGAACAATTTTCAAAACATGGTGCCGCCCCCGTTTCACGCCACGATACAGTGTCTTTAAGGGAAAGGACATATTTATGTAAAGTAAAAGTCGGATCTGCGTTGGAATTTGACAAAATTTTCATGTGTAGAAAGCAAGTTATGCTATCCGGGCTGATTATCGTGGACACTGTCCTACTTTTTTAAAGTTAGGGAATTATCCATATTTGTCGGGATGGCACACCTCTTGAACATAAACTGGATTATTGCATACTATGTATCACAAAAACTTTATTTTGTATCAAGTCCTCCCGACTCTCTGGCAAAAAGCCGTTCAACGAGACCAAAACTTACGCGTTTTGACTTTACGCCAAAACCTTTCCTTCAGCATACTAGATCTTAATACACACATTTTACGGCCCAAGTGCAGAAGTACCTTGATTCTAAATACCCAGTTCATTAGTCTACTGTACACAAGGCTTAGTTACAATTTCAAGTTCCGCTTGAATTCAGTACGGCCGAAGTGGAAACGTAATACAGGCTACTACTTACATCACTTGCTTTTCACGAGTTCAAGTTTATCTTTAAAGAAAGGAATGAATGGAGGAGTATAAATTACTCAAATGAATCCTTCAACACGCACCATCGGCTTTGATTATGAACAGCTGCATACAGTACGACCACGATGCTGTTACGTAATAATTTCATGGCAGGATGCACGCGGTAGGGGTGACAAAAGAAGGATACATCAGATAAAGCAAGATAAAGGTCGAAGCTAATTGTTAAAACTCCGACCAGCTTAGGCCAATTGTTGGTCATACCAAGGAGGTTCTACCTTGTACCGTAGAACCTCCGTGGTCAAAAAAGGGGGAAGAAATCAAAATCTGATATTTCTCCGATATCGAAAAAGTCACCGTGACGTTCAACTTCAATATGATTACAAGTCACGTAGTAGCCTAATAGCACAGGAGGAGTACTGGCCCTGTGCCTAGACTCCAATCAGCGGCGTAACTACAGGGATCCCCACAAAAGCTAGTCATCCCCACTCTTCCCATGCTGTGCCCTGCTTTTTTCTTATCTGCCACCTCCCCGCCCCCCCCCAAATAATCTCGATAGTCATAATGGATGATTGCCTATAGCTACACATCCCCACCATGCATCTACATCTCTAGATAGTTTCGTTCATGTCTTGGAGCTACAACATTCTAAAATTTATGTTCAATTATTCATAGACTACACTGTTGCTGTTGTGCAAGGCTGTATGTATAGGTCCAATCATTGATTGCCTATAGTTGAGTATGAATTGGCTGTATTCATGAGTTTTCGTGAGTTTTCAAAATTTTCTTCACGCTCCGGGTCACCTTGTGGTGCCTTCCACTTAGTCTTTCGGACAGGATGCCACGTTTCACGTACTTTTCCGGCTGTGTCATAGGTTGTGTTTTTTCACTATGCCAATTGAAGTTGTCAGGACCCCCACCGGGGCTTTGCCCCTGAACCCCACCAGAGGCCCTAAGGTGGACCCGGGACCTTACCCGTTGAGAGTAGCGCTAAAATAAGCAATAAAAATCCGAATGAGAGGGGGAAAGGGGAACCCCTTTCAGGACAGGGAACAATCAAACCTTGAAAACTCTGAATTGAAACATATGCTATACTTTCGCTTTCAATTGGAAACCACGAAGCCAACAGCAGTTCCTGACATCCCCAATATACTATTCACCTACATATCCTTTATCAGTCACTGTTTTGCGTTTAGCAAACAATGCAATCGGGAGATTCATCATTTTCCCCCACATAACAATTCCTGGGCACGCCACTGGCACCACATGCATATGCAATCAGATGAACTAACTGTTGGCCTGCAAAATAGATGTCAGCCATTGCGTAGTCAGTAGACGTTAGCTATGCCAGTTTTACCGTATGTGCTAAGATGTCAACGCAGACTGTGTACGCATAGCTCTTCGGCTCACGTGCCTCCACTAAAAAATCGAATATCCAGCTCATTGATGCGCTCTGCTTATAACAGCTTGTCAGTTGTCAATTTTCTAAGCCCAAAGTAACGCCTTGTTGGCCTGGGCAATGCCATTACTGCTGAGGAGTCACAATTTTTGAAAATTTTCTTCGCCCAACAAATGGTAGCTTCGCTTAGATAGTCTTTCCGGTAGATACCCCCCCCCCCCCCTCCACACACACACACACACACAATCGGAAGCTCACACACTGCGACTCAGGTATGTTTATTATGCAACCTAACACGAATATCGATCGAGCTCACTCTTTATATTCTCGGAAACGTTACGACTATATTAGCATCTTTTGGCAACCAATCGACCAGCAAATCTCCATTTTGCAACGACTCGATAAGTCACTCAATGCTGAGCTAAATAGAGCCGTACTAGTAGGAGGCAAAATTATCGGCTTGAAAATAGCCGCTACTACGTTTCAATTTTCCGTCAAGGGGGGGGGGGCTCGTAATGGATATTTGTTGTCTGGGTGACACCACTCCGGACAACAAATAACGTAACACTTTTTTGCCCCAGGAAAATATTCCTGTGTAAGTCAGTGATTATGTATCACTGACAATTTTCAGACGAGCTAGCTAAAACAGGAAAGCGCACAATTGTACTAACTTTGTGATCAAAATAGCCCCTTTTCCGAAGGAAAATGTACTAAAACACCCTGAAAGGACAAAACACTGGAAAGTTTCCCTCCCAAAACAATTTTTCTGAAGATCCTGAAATACGAAAATCCAAATCCGGGGGCTTCGCCCCGGACCCCACCAAGGGCCCCTACACTCTAAAAAAGTTGGTTAAAAAAACTAACCAACACTGGTCAAGTAAGTCGGGAGGAACGTACAGGCCCTGGAGGGGCCCAGGGAAAAGGGTCCGAATTGAGAAAATCTTTCGAAGTCCATGCCATTTAAATAAACATGACTGGGTGAATATTTGTTCTACCTGTCTACAGGCTTTATTGATCAAGTTGAATTTTAGATTCGAATTCCGAACAATGCGGCCGCGAGTGACACAAATCTGCTTGCACGTAGGATACGGGTCGGATATCGACTAATGTGGCGAGCATGCTATACTTCTAGTACTCTGTTTGGTTATGGCGTACCTGTAAATTTGGAACGCATATTAATCATAGTCTCGCAAAGTGAAACTATAAAACTTTATTTTCCAAGAGACCGGAAGCTACTTACATACCTATCATGGTGGCATTTGTAATTCAGTCATAATATTATGACTTATTGAAAAAATTCATGGGTAAATAGTGAAAGGACCGCCTATACAGATGCGTATTTAAAATCATCCTTTCGTGGCGGGTAAATGAATATACTAGAACCCCTCCCCAACACCCACAGATTGCTGAGAACATAGAGTACGTGCCCGTTAAACATAATCAAATCTTAATTTGACCTGGGACAACGTTAGTCGAACTTCAACAGCACTTGTTCCTTATCACATAGACAGACTATCCCCAGCCCTACCTCACAGTCTTGCGCAAAGCTTTATACGACTAATTGTAGAATATTGGCAAAAGTTCGCAGGCAAGCCAGATTATGCCGACTAGACAGGTGAAAAGTTGTACAGGTGCATAGCTGCGGAAAGTTGTACAGGTGTGTAGATTTCCCCAAACTTGACCCGAAAACCATCTTCTGACCTGTCATTTTTTTTTTTATGTAAAGTTATGTTTCTAATAGTTATTAGGAGGCTGAAAGGGGATGTATTCGGGTGGCCCAGGTATGTACAAGTGGTCACTACTTTGCAGCTTACAATCTGAGCCACAGTAAATTGTGTGAAACTTGAAAGGGTTGGCTTACACTGCCATTGACCCGAAATTTGGGTAAATGTAGAGAGAAAGAAAAAATATCTGGTTAAATCGGGTAGCTTTTACTCCATTACCATAGTCGAAGATCTCGGGAAAAGGGGGGACTAGCCCAAACATTAAATTTCAAGTTTCAACGATGTGGTACTCGGGGTCTGATCAATATTCCCAAGGGGCATTATTCCAAAGGTTCATTATTTCGAACTAAACATATGAATCGCTATCCCGAAGGGTTGTGATTCCGACAGAAGGGCCGTTATTCCGAATCAAACATTAGGACCATTTTTCCTAACGTTTGTTATTCTGTTATTACGAATCTAACATTAGGACCGTTATGCCTAAGGTTCAATATCCGGAATGTGAAACTTGAACCGTTATCATTCCGAAGATTCGTTATTCCGAAGGGTCTTTATTCCGACTAGAGGATCAGGTTCAAATATTCTGAACTATTCCCAAATTATCACCCAATAACTCAAAGTCAGTATCGTGATTACGGCGTGTGGACAGACCTTCACCTCACAGGTTAGACTCAAAAGACTCACCAGGGTCCTGATATGCATGGAGGCAGGGAGCCACTGCTCACTGAGATTTTTAACCTGTTCATACAAGTTTGACCTTGAAAAGATAAACACTACAAAGTGGAAGGTTGCACATTTTATTGTCCAGATTATTATTTTATGCCCTTTGAACCCGGAAAATAAGGTTTAAGGGTCCTTTTGCCATACTTTTATTAGACAAATTCGGGACAGAGTCAATGAAGTCCTTTTGGCCCGGTGTCACGAGCGCAAAACCGGAACTTGTCTTGTTCGGAGAGATATTCATTCGGAAAACGACCCTTCGGAATAATGAACAACAACCATGGAACTCCGTGCCTGCTCATGATCTCTCCAGGGAGTTGCTAGAGCAACTCCTTGATCTCTCACCCCATAGCAGCTTCTATGGTTCACTGCTTGCATTAGCATGATGTGGCTATGGAGAAGCACAGTTTTCAAGAATGCACAGCAGTTGAATTATTTTTGCTTTCCCCTTTTGAAATGTTAAATGAAAAAATAACACTTTAATCGAACGACCAAGAAGCAGATTCTCCTTCACGGAGTAAGTGTCCCCATGGAGGTTTTTTTCGGGGTGGGTGGTGGAGGGGGACGGGACAGCCGTTCAATTTTTCGGAGAGCGGATAGCTCTTTTGCAAAACGAAAACTCAACAAACGACTGGCTTCAAGTTAAGTTCTACTTGCAAGCAAATGCTACTTCCAGCCTGTTGTGGTGTTGCGACTTTTCAAACTTTTCTGTACCCTCCGCGCTAACCGATACCGATATTGGAGGAAAGATTAGATAGTCTTTCTGTCAGGGTTTCATATTTCGTGCAGAGAAGGCTGTTCTACCTTAAGCTGACAATGAAGTTTATCTAGTATGTCGTTAAATTAAACCCACGAGAAAACGTCCATTCATCCCGTTTTCTTCGGTTTCGTTCAAACTTGGAGATATGTTAATTCGGTATCATTTGCCGAGAAATTGGGCAGACTGTTAATATTTTTCGGTTAGATTCGATCTTGCAACCCCCCCTCCCCTTCCCCGGCCAGCAGAGAAGCCCATACGCCTACCCACTTTGCAACGTGGCATACCGGCTTTTCTCAAATGGCGCTAGTAGCAAAAACTATTTCTGGGAGGGAGCGTGGACAACCATTATTGACAATGTCATCAAAGGGGCCGGCCCGTCCAAGTGGAAACTGACAGAGGGCGCTCTCATATGGGTACCGGTAGCATACCTTTATGGAGGTACCGGTTGCACGAAACAAGCGCAGCCGTAACGTCTGCATGGAAAATATGTCGCTTTTTTGAGCGTAGGCCAGACCTATATCCTCACTGTTAAGTTCATATTAAGCTGAATAATAAAGAGATTCCTGGGTCGCCGCTAAACATTTTCCCGGACAACACCCAAACCTAAACAAGATTTAACTGACGGTCATGTGGGTTAAAACAAGAAAAGAAGACTTGATGCCTAATATCTGAACAGAATGTGGTTCTATAGCAGCCTAGTAGCCAAGTCGACTTAAACCAACCCGAGCCAGACCTATTCTAGTGCTTCATACTCGGCATAAGCAATGAAGTAGGAAAAACAAGCAAATGAGCCATTTCTGGAAAAAGGGCCGTGGCCGGTCCGACATAAACCAATTCGAAACTAGACCGTAAAATCCTGATCTAATTAAATAACTACCTAACATGGGCGTCCGCAGGCATGTGCAAGAGGGCACTTGCCCTCATGGTGCCCCCCCCCCGAAAATCCAAAAATTGAAAAAACGTATAAAAATCAAAGCAAAGACCGAACAAAACGTGTTTACCAAGCTTCTATGCGAAAAATAGGCTTTAGAAATGTCATTTCTAGCGATCTGAGAGGCATTTCGGGCCGAAATTTTCGCACGCTTCGTATCAATTCGTAGTGACTCGGAGGTTTTGCCCCCCATAGAATTTCTGTCCCCTCCCGATTTTGGACGCTCATGCTAGCTAAGCAAGCTGAAGATGGATCGCTCGGCTAAAGTTGTACTATGTTTCGCTTACATGTAGGCCTATTTCTTTTTTCGAAGCTTTCCATATAAAACCTAAAATTCCAAATCGTAGCAGGGACACCCCTCCCCTTACACATGAACATGAAACATCATAGGTTGGACACTGAAGAAATATATCTTGAAAAAAGTTGGCATTTTTTCACAAGGGTGACTGGACATTGCTTTGGTAGGGCAGTCTTATCACTAACACGCGTGTCCTGCCCATTGGGGCAGGGATTCATCCCCTCTAAAAATATATCATACCTGGAGACCGTAGGTCCCGAACCACTGAGTCTAACGGTGCTCAATCCATATAAGTCTACACAGCGTTGAAAATATTTGGCAACATGTTAGCACACTCCACTTTAGGGAATGCCCCGTCTCTGATCTTAAAGGTTGCCACTAAATATTCCTAATTTCATCGATGATGGGAATTGTTACCAGAGTCAATTAAACGATCATATTTTCAAGTGGCGTATTGTGATGACAGCTGACAACAGTATGTAACGTTGTAATTTGTATCGTTTGCCTCAAATGTGACATGATAATGACATCAAATCGGGCACGGTGCGTGTATGCGATGACTTCGTGACAAACCTGAAACAATAAATGTAAACTTAGAAACTGAAGGCGCAGGTGGGGCGGTGCCCTTCCCCCAATTGACGTCCTAGGAAGGTTCTGTCGGTACATTTGCTGATCTTGTCGGTACATCCACCCGATGTGGAAAACACCCAACAGACGTATCGCATTGTTTTTAATGGTGGATCTATTTTAATTGTCCTCTATCACCTGATCACAGATAGCTCTCAAACTATCATATCCAAATATCGAAATTTTCGCGCGCTATTCCGTAAAAGGTTGTGCTATCTGTCAACACATTTTGATAGGAGTCACCGCAAAGTCCCGGGTAAGCAATAAAGCAAAGTTTCAAACATTTTTAAAAAAATCACCAGACTGAGGTAGAAGACTTGCTTTAACTGTTTTAGGTCGACAGATAAGTTTTTTGGACAGTAACCAAAAACGGTGTATGAAGCAGAGTCTGACCCAATGAATATTTCGTGGGAAAATGATATTAATTCTGGAGCGCTTAACCCGCTTATGTATTGAACGTAGTTTGAAGTCCATGCAGGTATTTCTGCGGATAAATACTTTCTCCGAACAGAATGCATTAAAGTATAAATACAACGGGGACTTGAGGAATTTTCTAACGGCATATCCTATTCGCAGGAACGTACTCTCATCTTTCACACGCCCCCAAAATTAGAATTCAATAGATTAAGAACATTTTCAAACACTATCACTTCGAAAAAAGTACCAAAGATAACATCATTTTGCATCTTAGACACCTTATACGACCAAAGGGTAGGGGACACCACCCTTTACCCACCATAAAGTGAAAAAGGGTCCCATACAGTGCATGCATTTGTGAATATACAAATCCTAAAAGACAGATCAAAAAGACCAAATTCACAAAGTGCTGCCCGGTCAACTGAGGTGGATTACGAAGTCACGTGTAAACTCCCACCAGCACCACCTCCTGGCTGGAAAATTGACGGGTAAACTGTTAAGTGATAACCTTTTAAAAAGTGTCGGTACATTGACTCATTTGTTCTCGGTAGATTTACCTAATTTTGGTCTATCCCCCCCCCCACACACACACACACACTTTTGCAACTCCAGTTAAGCTACTAAAAACGTGAACCAATATGATTATTTTTTGGTGGTTCCGCCAGAGGGACACACCAAAATACGGATCCGATTGTAGGGGAAGTCGTCGAAGTGACGCATAGCGCTTCCCGTGATAGGCGTTGGGTGAGTGGAGACAATGAATAATGTTGGATTTACATTAGACACGGAACAATATGATGTTATTTAGAAGAACAACAAAAAACAAAAACAAGCCGGGGACCCCCCGGTGATGTTGGGTTTGTAAGATATGCAGATAAAGAGATGGGAATTTCTTAAATGAACAAATGTGAAGTACTTTTCGCTGAATTATTGAGACATTCATCAAATGGAGTTCACCTGAAACCTTCACAGATTTTAAGTAAAGGGGAGAACTTAATTTGTCATTTCATGCATCTGATCTGAAACTAAATCCTCTCCCTCCCATTCACTCGTCTAGTTCTTTTCCCGTTTGGCTCCGTCATCTCCCTTTATTCCTTAATTTTTTTTTATCAACCCGGTGGTTTGAGCTAGTCTCTCCTGCTGAGAACGTCAGGGGGATCTTGCCCTCTGTTCTCTGACCCATCCCTTTACAGACGCGCTACCGTAAGGACAATATTATTTTTAGGAGCTACGCTGCTTGCACTCAAATCAAACTCAATTAAGAATAGTTAGACGGTTCCATCCGAATGTACTTAATTCAAGATATCCACTTGAAAAGGACCAGAAAAACAGTCTCCAAAAGTAATTGGGTCAGGATATTTGATTCGGGATAGTAGAGTAACTGGGGTGATGTTAAAAGCGGGAGGGCGGATATAAATTATGACACAAATGTGTCTTTTGTGGTTGAATTATCTTATAAAGGTTCCTCAGTTTTGTCCTTCATACAAGTTGAATGAAGTATGAGAGATCTTGAATTTTACCCCCCCATGAAATTTAAATCAAATTCCTCCCGCACATGTATAAAGGTTCCTCAGTTTTGTCCTTCATACAAGTTGAATGAAGTATGATTGAGCATACGGATGACCATTAATATCCATATTTGCCAAATTCTTTGCATAAAAATATATTTTGGCTTTGAACGCCTTGCTGCAGCGATGACTTTCAAAAAAGGTATCTAAAAAGTCATTTTTTCGAATTCTTTTTGCTGTTTTCAATTTATTCTTACAAAATGGACGTTTTCGGTTCGGTAAAATAAAAATAACGTGTAAATGTTGCGTTTTCTTGAATAGGTGATGAGGGTGCTTCTTATTTTGAATATTTCTGAATATAAAAGAACTTTTTGTGAGATATTTCGGAAGAAATATCTCTCAGTTAAAATTTTTGTAAAATTGTTGATAAAATGCTCGTAGCTCAATAAAATTTGAAGAAAAAATTAGAGACATAACTTTAATGTTTCCTTTTGGTTTTTTTCTATCTAAATCTAAGCAATCACCGTCGTACTTTTCATGAAATTTTAACGTTTAATAGAAAATTAATGGCCATTTCGCCGAAGTTGTATTTTTTATTGAAATAATTCAAAATAAGTTAAACTTTTTGAAATTCCGGCAAAATTTTTTAAGATTTACAGATTGCAATTTTTTGAAAATCGTTGCAACCGTGTAATATGTTTTATCGACCTTTTTGGCAGTTTTCCTTTCTTTTATACAAACAATGTATTAAGGCATACAAAACCGCGGACATTAACATTTGGGGGGGGGGGGGGCTTGAGCACATCTATGGGGGTTGCTTGAGTCCCTAAGGCCACCGTTAAACCCCGCCTGAAAGCGTCTTGTCACAGTCTGTTTTAATTCTGCAAACATTTTAGCTCTTTTTTCAACAGAAGACTTCACTAACCAGTCACAATGGATTTTTTGCCAGCTAATTTTCGTGGGCGCCTGTCATTATGACCTGTTAAACTGTTATCCTTTGTTCGGCCTGTATCTGGGGCACCAAGTTGAAAATATCAGAAGTTGGATACAACAATAAAAATAGAAAAGTGATTTAAGACACTTGTTCTGCTTTACTTGTTTCATTCATCAACTAATGGTTCAAGCCGTATATAGCTAGCAAATGAAACCGTGACACAAACTACAAGAAGCCTAACTGCATGACAGGTTGAAAACTGTAGTTCTGTTGTGAGAAGAAATGATTGACCTAGTAACTGTACTTGGAAAGTCATTCGTGTGTACGGCAAACGGTATTCTGTTTTGCATAAGGCTTTGCCCCTTTTCAGTAAAACATGGCCTTTAATTATAGCAATGATGATGCAAAATTTTGAAGAAAATGATGCCATGACCGGAAACGTGGATCTGTTTTGTGGATTGTGACGCAAACATTTCCAACAGCCGGACCTCAGATCGTGTCCGTGACCGGACTCATCTATATTAGCAATTCACTCACACGAACGCAAACACACAGCCACAAACAAACACGCACACAGACTCACATTGACATGCGTACACAAAACAGATACTTAGATGGCTCATTTATTTCAGTATTATTGCTTTAAAAAAGGCTCGAATTGACGTTTTCTAGAAGTCATTCTAAAGTCATCTGTATCTCAGTGGCGTAGCTCGATATTTTTCTGGGGAGGGGTTAGGGCAAGCACCCAAGTTTTCCGAGTTTCTTTAAAGATTAAACACCACATAATTAAGAAGGTAATTTGCGCCGCGCGGCGCGCCAAAATGTTTTGCCCTTTTAAGCAAATATTTGAAAATATGGAGCTTGTATTGCAGGAAATTTTGGGATCTTGGGTTTTCTGAAGGAAAATTTGATATCTTGGGGGACTACTGAAGAATCTGCATTTCACATTGGCAAACATGAGATTGCACGGCGACCATATACCGTTCTTGCACACATGAGGCCTACGACTTGAGGCTCTATGACGACATTTTAAAAGTCAAGAGCTTATACTGGAGAAAATTTGGAACTTCATTTATAGAAATAGCACTGTAATTGCCGGTGTTACCTGATGATCTGGTGTCACATATGGCAAATTTCCGATGTTACCATCTCCAGAGCTTTAAAAGTTTACAAAACTGATATATGAGCGAGCACTACTTCAGTAGGAACTACAATTTGCAGCACGCGAAGCGCAAGGAAAATGTTTCTTCTTTAGAAACAAATAATTACAAATAGTGGGCTTTTATTGGAGTGAATTTGGAATTTGATATGAAACAGAGTTGGGAAACCACACTGAAGTTGACTTAAGTCACAAATGGGAAATTTTCGAATGTTTCATTTTTCAGAGCGGGGGGAAGGGGGGGGGGGGTGTAGCTCCGCCACTGTATACACTACAATGTTAATTTTTTTTATTATGCCTGTAGTTTTTTAATCTGCCCTAGTTATGGGGGTGGGACAAAACGACATGTTTGCCCCAAACATTTTTATTGGTTGTTCGATGGCTCTCCGGCGCCCAAGGATTGACGTCCGTGACCATGGTGAAATGGATATTTTGGCCAGCAATGCGGTTCTTACAAAAGAGTAGTCTTAATTGATAACCAACACAAAGAAATGCTAAAAAAATTTTAATCATGTTAGGTGAATGTCCATGTTTAATTTGGTATTAATAAATAAACATGCCCATGTCATATTGTGTCAACGCAATGATTTGTCAACCTAGCGGAGAAACTGCGCGTACAATTTACTATTCAACCACACCCCATTCACTAAAGCCGTGTTCCCATTTGATCCAGGGAGGTGGATCTTGATCTACCGAGGTGGATCAACATCAGTTACCTTCATCGAGATCCGCGTTCCCATTTGAGTGAGCGCGGTAGATCAAACGTGTTTTATGAACACATTGCGCAAGCGCGAAAAGGTCACCAATGTTTACAAGTCGGCCTGGCATGCATTTCTTATCGATGTATCACAAAAACATACATGAGTGTAACCGGAGATCCAGGGTCACTTGATCTACAGATGTGTTCCCATTACAAACTTTGATCCAGCGCGGTGGATCTGATCTACCCCGAACGGTCGATCAAAATCGGTGGATCTTGATCTTGAGTGAGTGTTGTTGATCTGCGTTCCCATTAGTGTTTGATCCACCTCGGTAGATCAAGATCCACCTCCCTGGATCAAATGGGAACACGGCTTAAGTTAGATGGATTTTTACGGCTGTTTTTTTAACCAATTGGTTTGAGTCAGGCTGGCTATGAACTTTTTTCAGTTGCGACGCACTGGCTTGTTTTCCCTACTCCATTGCTTATGCTGAGTACCAAGCACAATGGCGGTAGGATCCCATTTTTAAAGTATTTAGTGTGACCCGGCCAGGAATCGAACTCCAGACCTCCCGGCTGCTAGTCGGATGCTTTAACTCCCCTAGGGCAGATCATATAGAACCTGTAAGGTTTGTACTACAGTCTCAACCTTTGTTGTCCACAAAAAGCACTTCACGTGAACCAAATTAGGTAGAAAAACATTACCTTGAAAATTGTTAAGGTTAAAAGACATTTGCCATATTTACGCGGCTATAAAAGCACAATTACATAGCAATCCTTGAAATGAAGGCTGTAAAACCAAAGAGTGATACTAGCCATATGTGGTCAGTCCATCTCTTGACATAACAAAATTAGCATAGTCAGAGCTCATGTATATTCATGATAAAGAAAAAAACCCGTCAAATGATAAACTTGTGATAGATTTTGATAAGAATTGTGATTATTTTCCAGGTTTTTAATGCTATTGACAGCAAATATACCCAACTTAGACATTTTCATGCTACCGTTGGAATTTGATATGTCTAGGGTGGGGGGCTGGGTGGGGTTCAAATTAGTATCGGGGCCTTTCCCGGTTTTTTAGAGTCAAGATTGTTTGTTGTATTTGTCCGTTACTTATCTATTCATAAATGTCAGTGCGAGGGGTACTTACGCGACACTCCTCTCGATCGATCCGCTGGTCAGGCTACCCACTGTGGGCTCACGCGGAATTACCGTGGGATTCATGCCCAGGTTTAAGCATGTTTGTGCCAATGTTAGATAATTAATTTATCCAGAAAGGATTATCTTGGAAGTTTTAATTCAGTCCTTAAATATGTATCACTCACCAACGATCTGATGAGTATGTAAGAGCTAGTAGCCAGGATTGTGTCACGGGGAGGGTCTTGGTGTCATGAGGGGGGGGGGGCCCAAATGAGGGAAAAGTATAGAGAGAAAAACCGCTATGTTAGGTGTTTTTTGCATTGCAAAGTTGGGTCATGGGGGGGGGGGTTAACCCCCAAAACCCGCACCGTGGCTACGCCACTGTAGAGATAATAGTGGGTTACCAAAAATATGTCAACACTATGTGCGACACTTCATTTTCTTTTCACGGGCAAAAATTCACTCAAAAAACATTCAAATTTCGAAGAAGTTCATTTTGAGAAGGTAAGATATTCACGTAATCCCAAAGTGGACTTTAAAATTGGAAATCTTACTCTCTAATTGAGTGAAAAATATGAATTCATTCCATTAGAATGTTAATTCACTTCAAGAATAGTGAAATTCACTCCAAGCAGAGTGAAAATTCATTTTTTACCCAGTGCCTGTAGGGATCACTATTTTGTAACAGTTGTACCTGTAGACTTTATAACCTTAACTTTTCTAACGAGTGAAATTTTCCTTTTTTATTTGAAGAGTGTTTGAGTGCCATGACTGGGCGCGGTCTGTTCACTGACAGCAGGCCGTCTTTTCCGAACATTTTAGTGCACTGCAGCACATTAACCTGCTGCAAATGGAGATAGCTGTCGTTAAAATATATATGAGACCCTTTCTAACAGACTACTAGACAGGGATGAGATGCGAAGCCGGTACTGAAGTAACATAAACTTAATTCAAGAACTTACCATCAACGTTTTCTTTGACTCACTATGTCCGCCTGGCAGTCAGTTCTAAAACATGAATGCTGGTGCAGTAAAATCACACACTGACGTAACTTGGCAAACAGCAATTACAGCTTGTACATTTAAACACTATGGACAAATTTAAATGCAGAACTACGATCGTGCTAGCATGGAAGTAGGTAGTAAATACATAGACGTCTGAGAAGTTTGCGGGGGTGCCATTCTACTAAGGCTTAAAAAGGCCTAATCCTCTCACCTCCAAACTAAGATTTTTGGCATTAGTCTACAGATATTCCCAATTGGCACGTCTCTTTAATTGACAGAAATTTTTTAAAAAGTACAGAGTACTGTAGCTAATATTACACAGCATGTACTTTAGTAGGAGTGTTTAACTACACATTGAGTTCTTTTATACTCTCCCTGAAAATCAACACTCTAAAAGAGTGAGCTTAGTCACTCTTTGACAGAGTGAAAAGTGTGAATCCACTCCATTAGAGGGATAATTCACCCCAAGAAGAGTGAAATTCACCCCCAAAAGAGTGAAATGCTCTCTAAACGAGCGAAGTTTCACTCTTGATGGAGTGCCTACGGTGATCACTCTTAAAAAAAGTGATCATTGCAGGCACTCGTGGGATAGTGAATTTCCCTCTTCCTGTAGTGGATTTCACTCTTCGTGGAGTGAATTTCACTCGTCCGGGAGTGAATGAACACTCTATCGAAGTGAATTAATGCCTTCCACTCTATAAGGGAGGGTGATCATGCTCACTCTTTTGATTTAAGAGTGAATAAACTGAGATGGTCTCAGTGGATTAGGATGAGTTTAAGCAAGAAGTGGGAGGGACGTAAATTAGTAGGTCAGAAGAAATGGAACTGTTAAGGGTGAGAGGATTAGGCCTTTAAATCTCATGATTCATACTTCATCACTTGTTGCAAAAGCCAATTCAAAGTTAAGCCTGTTGTGGATCTAGGGGTGCCGTGGGTGCGCATACACCTCGAAAATTTTCTAGATTAAATTTTTCACGCACAAAGGAAATCGTAAAGAATCGTGAGATAATGAATTTCCTCAAATACAAGCTCCATCTTTTTAAATGTGTGTGTATTAAAAAGCAACATTATCGCAGCTATTTGTACAAAGTACGGTCTTGAACACGGTATGGTGCCAATTCTCTCACAGTCGCAATTTAAAAATTTGAAGTACTGGCTCTTTAAATGAATAAAAAATCGAAAATTTGGTCAACCAGGGATCTGGAAGAGAACTTAGGTGCTGGTTTCCAGGTATATTTTTCTTTTCAACAGTGATCTTTGTGAGTTTAAGCATACTTTAAGATGCTTTCTCTCCATGCACAAATGTAGGAGAAAAGTGCACGCACCGTTTTGAAGAGGTGGGGTGGGGTGCGGTGGGTTGTGGTGTGGTGGGGTGGTGACGGTGGCGGTAGTGGTAGTTGTAGTTGTAGTAGTAGACTGCCCGAACTCCCGACTATAAATAATTTTACTATAAATGATTTTTTAGTCCAACGGATGGCCCCTCCCCGTTGAAAATGATTGAAAAGGTGTCCGTACATGCAATCTGGTGCCGAAGATACTACCGTTTAAAAAAGTAAAATTTGGAATTTGACAAATTTGCGTTTTTTCAGGAGTTCAAAAAGACCATCTCTGAGGAGGCCTTGGGGACCATCCGTCCCCAAGGCCCCGTCAGATTGGGTGTCCTTGCATGCAATCTGGTGCTACATACGCTACCTTTAGAAGTAAAATTTGTGTTACTTAAGCACATATTTTTTAGGGTCTAAAAAAGAAAAAAGAGCATTCTTGGGGGGGGGGATGACCCAATGCCGACCCAATCCCCCCCCTCCCCCCCCCCCCGCTAACGCCACTGATTTCTGTGGCTAGACTGATGCTGAGGGTGGAATGAAAAGTAACCTTTTTTGTAGGTTTTGCTATAACGCTGTGCGACTTCCGTTCTCACGGTCTTTTCTGCCGGGTGGTATCTAACCTTCGTCTTCTTAGTAAGGAACGCCAAAAGGATCATCACCTCTCTCCAGGTAGTCTATAATCTGCGCAGATACTTTACTGTCTGTTCAGGTGTTTCTTCCACTTTTAGGATATATTGTTCCAGAAATGCTACGTTATGAAAAATATACTTCTTCTTCCGTCCAAACTTATCTTTTATTCCTTCTTTGTCATTTAGGCCTATCGGAAATCATCAGAATACTTCCGAAATCAAAATACTTCACATGGCAAATTACATGTGACCCTTTTCGCGCACCGTATCCGTCAAAAGGTTCAAGCAATACACAACCTGTAAGTGCCATCATGCAGACCATGGGCGGCCTCACTGAAGCGTTGATAGAAAGATCTTTGATAGCGCTATCAATCCTCTATCAATCCCTCTACTAACAGTACCGGTCGCACAGAAGCGTTCATCCCAACGCCACTTAAAATACTGAAAGCCAATTTTGACAATACAGAAACTTTGAAGTAAGGGGATTAGCTATCAGAGCTCATAGCCTATCAGTAAAAGGCCGCACAGAAACTATCACTATTGGTAAAGTTTTACCAATTCACTAACAGTGACCAAGGCACCGTTAATGATGTTTATAGCACAGTTAGAATCTGCCTATACACAGATGGGGGGTAAAGAGGCAGATATTAACTTTGAGATGATGGAGCGAAAAGACAAAAAATACAATCCTTCTCAAAAGGAAAGTGAAAGTGTTTTTGCGCAAATATATCCCTTTTCAAAACCACAGTTTATTGAGTCTTTTTACATTACATAAAATTTGAAAGTAAAGATAATTGGAAAATGTGTTTGAGACAAAACTTCACAAACACTTCTTGCAAGTATGGAATTTTAGTATATGCACAGAAAAAAATTACTCAAAATTGTAAAACAAACCAAAATAAAAGTAAAAAAAAAAACACACACACACACACAATCGAATTAAAACTGTAGCAAGAATTGGAAATATTGATTCTGTTTCGATAAGTGCAAAACTTTATATTTAGCCTATATGAGCGAAATAACCGTGGAGATATCAGTAAATGCATGATATTTGTTGACGTGAATAAAACCTCAAGGGGGTCCGTTACTTTCCGCCCAAAAATCTTGGGCTGAAAGTACTGTTTGAACTTACATGTGTTAAAAATAACTGTTAACTTCAAATTTCAAATCAAAGTACAAAACATCAATGAAATTTGTGGCTAGGCCAAATCTTTTTCAGCATCCTCATCGAAATTCATCGAAAAGAATAAATTGTATGACCTTCAGTTTTTTCTGAACGTCAAGTCTAGTCACTGACATGTGTTTCTTTATGTATTTGTTAGTCCGCTTGTCTATAGGTAGACTTATGCTGAATGCGTGAACAATTGTTCACAGCACTGACTACTATATACCTGTACGTAAGTACGTATTAGTATACTAAAGTCTACAGTGAGAATGTTGCTTGGAAAGACGTCAACATGGCAGTAACGGGTGTCGCATTGAAAAGTAAAAGACATCGATGACGTGTGAAACTTTAAGGAAAAGTTGACGGAATCTTCATTTGACAAAAGAAGCACTGATACCACATTTCATTCCATTACTCTCCGCCCCCAAAAGATGTTTTCTGCCAAAAATAAAAGGGGCGGAAAACACCAATTTTGAGGGGCGGAAAAAAGCGAGGGCGGAAACTAACTGTAACTGTGGGAACCATGATGTCATTTTCCTCCAATGAGTGGCAAGAAACGACACTTCACTGTTACTATATTTAACAGTAAGAAACGGAAATAACATTTTTGATAACCGACCCCATTATATGCTAAACAATAAATTCCACTGCTCGGCAGCTTTTAAGAAATTGCCTTATGGATCTTTTGCATTGACGTCACCATTGACGTCATTTGGAAAAATTTGCAACTTGCACGTTTGGCTGCATAGCTGATCTTTGTGACCGATATGTAGATGCTTTCAAGTGACGTCTTACTTGCAAAACTCAACTGTGTCTTATAGTGCAGCAATCACACGTGGTTTGTCAGCTTCTTCTCAGCTAGCTACACTAGCTAACGTACTACACTAGTTTTTGTCCGTCAAAAGGAATGGGGCTTATGACGTCAGTGAAGGCACCCTGCTGACAAATCCGAGCAGAGGGTGAGGTCCTCCTTTAGTGTGGTCCATCAGCTCGTGAATCAGCCTGTCCAGCTGAATAAGACCATGCCTTGACAGTCAAGATTCATCTATAAGATTCATCTATCGACGAATCTATAGACGAATCCGAGCAAGTCAGTGATGGTCTGATTTAGTCGGGCATAACTGGGGTCAGTCAGCTTTAATCTTTCAAATTCTTTGCTTAGCTATATATATATGAATGCATATACAAAAGTACAGCCACCTACCGAAGAAAGCGTCTCCCAACTGTCGTCCCTGTAAGCTGAAAAACTTCTGAAGACAGAGTTACTTCTAGTGGAACAATGTAAAATTTTGGTACGGCAAGAGAGTATTGCCGGAATCATCTTTGTGTTAACCGGGTAGACTGTGGATAAACACTTTAAAAAGGAGGAAATATTACACTGCGAATTCAGAAATTTATTCCTTTGGATCTAAAAGCCATGAAGTTACAAATGATCTAAAAATTGACGTCAAATTTTGGAAATAAATATTTGAAAGCTGGAACTTTTTCTGAATTGGAAGGAATGTCACCGGGAACAACATTCGCTAAGTTTCAACATCATCTGTTTCGCTGAATCTTTAATCTTGTTTCGTAACATGTGACGTTTTCTGATGCACATAGAAACAAAACATAGCTTTCAATTCGTAATAACCAAAAAACCAAATTTGCTACGTTTCAACATCATTTGTTTTGCTTGCTGTAATCTTGTTCCGTAACATGTCACATCTGATTCACATAGCAATATGAGTATGACAGAGGTTTATATTTGCATGACGCAAGAAATTGCATGATATTTTGAAAATATACCAAGTTTGTCACACAAAACGCAAGAAAGTCACATTACGCTTGATAAAGTTTACGGTATAATCCTTTCAATTATTTGCATTTCAATTCGCGACAAAATTACATTATTATTACGGATCTAGGATTGCTTGTGGGGGGGGGGGGGGGTAGCACTAAATGGCCTATTACGAGCCTGTTTTGGGGGGCAGATTTTCTAAGTGTTTAAATCGGAATGACATTTCCAATGCTTGTAAATAGAATCTAATCAATCATTATAGTGAGCTTTCGATTGCAAAAACAAACGTATCATCTCGGGAAAACATCAACAAATTACAAAATGATCAGAAAATTAAAGGATTTGTACAAGTACTACTACCATTTTTATCGAGCCATTTTTTGCACTGCATTGTCAGGGGCATAGCCATGATTTTCTTGATGGTAAGTGGGTAAGGGAGATCGGCTGCATATTTTATGATCAACTATATGGATCTAGTGGCACACAGTCGCGGAGCTTACTTCGGTCGGCTGTGGCCTGCACGGCCGCCTTGAAGCAGAAATACGAATGAGTCCCAACACGATCCAAGTTATGGCTTTCAAAGGTTTTACATTCTTCGTTCTTACGTTCTTTAAAGCTGCGTGGGGAAAAGCTGCTGTATCATTTATCCTCCCCGAGTTATTCTATAAAAACATGTTTTAATTTCCTATCTTTTTCTTTCACAAACCATGGAGTTAACAAAACATGAATGACGATTGTGATTTGTATAGATGAATCCGATCAGCGTTTGTGTTAAGTGACTGTAGGCAGCCATTAGTGGGGTCCATGAGCCTTAAATTGTCTTCAGTTTTCTTCAAATGTAATTTCAAACCCTCATTTACAGCAAAATAGGGAATCAAGAGGCGTTTCAGTGTACAGCCATCTATGGTACAGGTAAGCAAATAAATTGAAAGATTAAAAGGTGGTAGACCCCAGTTATGCCCGACTAAAATTAGAACATCACCTGTTGTCTGGATTCGTCTAAGGTCTAAGTTCAAGATTTCGGAAAAAGACACCTGTTTTGTGTAAACCTTAACCGAAGAAAAATGCAAGAAATATTTCAAAGGGAAAAATCTTGCACTAAATCCCTTTTGGATGTACATTTTAGTTCTCTAAATCCAAATAAATGCACGACTGATAAATATCAATTTAAAGGCCCAGTTCTCATCCTAAACAGTACCTATTCCACATTTATCTGAAATTCATCCTCATCCAGAAACATTCTCAGTTTATTGCTTCAGGTTAAGTATTAAACGGCTCACTGTGTATAATCAAAACTTTCTCACTACAGTTCTTGCTGTGTAATACAAGCTTTGGCACTTTGCATTGTTTGGATTAGCTGTCAATCAAAAGAGCTGAGCCAATTGAGAATGTTGGTACACCCCTACCAAAATTGCAGTTTGGGGTGAGAGGATTGATCCTTTAAGTAATTGACATTATGTAGGTGACGTCCTTGAAATAACCAGTAGGAAATTGCCAAAACGAAAGATCTGGTTGGCTCTGGTTAACAAAGTTTAATTTGCTGGATGTGATATCTTGGCTTTGGAGTCCATGATGAAAGTAAAGAAAGAAGTGTTTAAATGGCACAGTGATGACCACTCTGCAATTACGGAGTATCCGTTTACCATATCCTCAATCCTTTCGGTTTAGACGGGTCCATTTAGGTTTCGACCACAAAAAATGCGACAAAAGATTAGTCAGAGGTTTTTTATCCCTTTGAATGATGTGAAAAACAAGAAAGAAATCTATGAAAATCAGACGAGTGTAAAAGGGGTCGTTTCAAAGGAAAATTAAAAATTGCTGCCAGCCACCATTTTGAATTTGATAAAATGTCATATAAATGGCACTAAATATACCGGAGAAAGTGATGAACTAAGCGTCCATTTTGACTATTTCTAATGTGACAAATCCACTGATGTAAATTTGACATAGCTTTAGTATCATTTCTTCCCCTTACATCTCAGATGGCGGCTCTCTGCCTGTCGCCATTTTGAAAATGATAAAATGCCATACAATTGGCGAAGAATATGTACTGGAGTGATAACTCAAGTGTACATTTCAACTACTTTTAACGTGGCAAATCAACTGTAGTGAGCTTGATATAAAATCATTTTCTTTCTTACATCCAAGATGCCATTTTCAAAATGGCACATACATTTTGTATGGCATTATGAGAAAACAAGGAAACAGTGAAAAAATTGTCGTTGCAATTTGAGGGTTACTGGTCGTTTTGAGCATAAAATGACCCGTCTACTTGCATTTGTGTTAGATCCAAAAGGGGTCCAGACTTTATGTATGAAGAAAAACTTGCCTTTGCTGATATCCGTCATGACTACAACAGGTCTTTGAAAAACCAGAAAGCCAAAATTCTTTGTGATTCCTTGCCGCTGAAATGTAAGCCTGTTTTGTTTTTGTTTTTTCAAATTGACAATGCTCCGTAATGTTTTTCAAATTGACAGTGCTCCTGAATGTACCCACAAAGTATACATTTAAGGCATCCAAGCTTTGACCGCCTAGAATAAGGCTTCTGCACACTATATCACATCCACATACTGTGTGTGACCCCAAATGAACTTTGACCTCCCCGAAAATCAATAGGGGTCTTTTACTCAATGAAATGAACTCACACGCTTAATATGAGCATAGTCACACCTACCGTTCTTGAGATATCTTGTTTACAAGGTTTTGACCTTTTGACCTCTCATCACCCCAAATGACCTTTGAAATCCACCAAACACAATATTGATCATCCACTTAATATGGCCAACCCACACACCAAATATGAGATTGGTCACACATACCTTTCTTGAGATACCGCATTTACAAGCAATTTCTAAAAAAATGTATTATTTGTACTTTTGTGACCCCAAATGACCTTTGACTTCCACGAAAATTAATAGGGATCACCTACTCAATATGATCAACCACCACAGTAAATATGAGCATAGTCACATGATTGTACTGTTCTTGAAGGATCGTGTTTACAAGGTTTTAACCTTTTGACCTCTCGTGACCCCAAATGGCCTTTGAGTTCCGCCAAAAACAATAGGGTCCATCAAATAATTATGAATAACCCACAAACTAAATATGAGATTGGTCACAATTAACTTTCTTGCGATAACATGTTTACAAGCAAATTTCTTAAGTTTAGTACAATTACTCATACCCGTAGTCATAGTCAAAAGCTACTTAAAGAGTTTTGTAGACTCAATATTAAAATCTTAAGTTTTACGTGTAGAGTTGTTGACGTTTGGAATAGCCTTCCAGAAATTGTAGTTTCAGTTGAGAGTGTTTTCAAATTTGAGAAGGCTCGGGATAGGTTTCTGCAAGCTCTCTCGTGCAATCTAAGCCATTTTTGGAACATTTTACGGTGAATTCAATGAACAAAAATGTGCGAAATTTTTCCGTTCATAGAAAGCCTATAGGCTATTTCTTGGACATCAACAGTTGCGTTGCTACTTGTTTATAATTTTGGTTTTGTTAAAATCATCTTTCAAATCAAAAGGAAAAGAGGCGCGGTTACCTAACAACTCTAAAATTAGTTGCCCCCTGCACTCGCCCTTGGTTTGGTACTGCACCTGTAAGTTTGTTTTGATTTTGTATTTTAACTGAAGGTCTGTTTCTTGAAATTCTTGTACTTTCACCGGGATTCATTTCAACATTCAATCTGGTGTAAATTCATTAATATTCACCTTGGAATCAGTCTGAATCTGCCTATGAAGACCTATCTGATCAGGATGAATCCGAACTTCTGAACAACTTGTGTAGGCTACGTCGGTATAATACCGAGGTAACTTACTCTTCCAAAGTTCCAACCGGACGGTCATGCGAACGGAGCTACCTTTTGGCGATTTTCCCTTTGATGATACGTTTCGCTCATTTTTGGCGGATTCCGGATTGCAATCTGTTAAAATAACTAGGTTTGTGGTTGAGGTTCTTGGCAATCACATTTCAAAGTTAGGTCGCAGGTTTCTGTAGGTTTCGACTGTTTGTGACCTTTTATTGCAATAGCATAGTCTAGAATCTAGATCGTTGTTTGTTCCAACGTTTAGGTTGTTTATTATTATTTCTTCAAAATAATACACCTCCAGGTCATGGGGGAGGGGTGATTACATAGGTCATTCCCACGTCAAATATCGGGGGGATATATCGCATTACCCCCCTCTCCGGCGCGATTTACGCCTATGGGGACGGTCACAGTAGAATCTCATAAATGGAAACTGCTGTGATAGCCGTCTTATGAACACTGCTTGTGAATGCAGTCCCTCTCTCTTTTGCTGACTGAACCATGGCCAGTACAATTAAACTAGGCTTATTTAATTATGAGTATGACTTTTTACCACTTTATTTTGGAAATCAGCCTATACTCTCTGAATTAAATGCGACACAGAAATGACAGGATAGATGCAAGTTCAGTACAATGAACAGCTTTTATTTCTCATTTTTCTTGCAGATCAGCACAATGACAGATCATAGGATAAGTCAATTTTGGCTGCTCTGTTCGGTGGTGGGTTAACTATAGTCTCAACTTTGAATTGGTTCAAGGCTCCCAAGTTTCTTTTACTTCTTCTCTGATTTTTTTTGGGGACTACGTCCCTTCGCTAAGAATTTTAGGGGAACGTCCCCTCGCCAAGAAATTTAGGAAAAGGGGCGTGTCCCCCGCCCCCCCCCCCCCCCCCGCTTCCGCCGCCAGTGCATAAATCAGCATTTTGGCTCTTATTGAGTGTAATTTGACGTCAGGTTTTATTCCTTAACTTCTTATGGCAAGTTCCGTTTTTTCAGCTCTTATTTTATTGATTGTACCTGTACCTTGATCTCAGGCTGGATCTTGGAAGTTTTGCTTTGTCGTGAACGAATTCGAACTGCCAAGTGTTGATTTGATCTATTCGGAAAGAAAAACTGTGGTTTATCAGCTTTAATCTTTCACATTCTTTGCTAATCTGTGCCATGAATGGCGGCGCACTATACATTCTTCTTGATTCCATTAATTTCACTGAATATGAGGGTTTCAAATTGCATGTAGACAATAAAATAAACACTAAGACGGACCCACTAATGACCGACTTTTCTAGCTGCTCGGATTCGTCTATATATGTGAACACTGGTGGGAAGGAAAATATCTGGATTATACTTACCAAGGCAAAACATACTTCAAAAAAGCTGAGATAAAATTGAAATACTGTGAATTATCTCTGAGACTTGAAAGAGATTTGTTATGACGACAATAGTGTCCATCGTCTGCTTCATTTCAGGATATATCAGAAATCATTTGGCTTAGCCAGGATTTTAGGGGAAGGATAAGCTGAGGACTGATCGTCGTTCTTGGGGAGGGGTCTTAGAGTTCCTTCTTTGAAAAATATTTTCTTACTTGGGGTGGGTTGAATGGAAAATATTGCTATATTTGGTATCCAGGGGGCCATCATTGCCCTTCTCTCTCCTCGCTCTTCGTCCTTCTTTTTTACCGTTCTCCCTTTTTCTTCTTCGTCTTTTCCTCCTTATTTTCTTGGTGAGATTGTCCCATCCCCAACTACTCCTTCAGATAGTTTTATCCATAAGCGTTGTGTTGCCACGCGTCACCAGGTAAAAAATGAAAATGTTAAAAATTCGTATTTTGTCGTCGAATACTACTTTAATTGAAATAAATAACTGTAATGAAGACTTGCTGACATTTTTGTTACCATATTGCAGGAAGTTACCAAACCTGCGATTGTTGTTAGGCTTGAACAACGCGTCAAGAATACAACTCAGTACTATCTTACTATTCATAAAAGACTAGCTAATTCTTGCTAAATGATATGTATGGTCGTTTACCTTAAAATTATTTATTGAATCGTAACTCTGGTCAGCAAACTCTCTTCACTTCGAATGATCCTTTAACCCTTATTGCTTGTTTACTAACATTGTCAGGCAATTGGGTCACAGTGTTTAATCAAAGTTGTGCTATAATTCCTCGTAGTGGTCGAATAAGACTTCCTTATGCAGCTTCAAATAGACATGAACTGATGAATCATCTATTATCCCCGGTGTATTAAATTCTTAAATGATTATAATCGCTAGCCCAATTCTTATCATCTTATCCTTCTTGTCTTTTTTTATTTAATTTTTTTTAAGTATTTGCATTTTTATGTTTGAAATCTTTGTCTCTTTATTTTTTATGTGTTTGTACTTTTATGTTTCAAATGCGAGCTTTGAATTTCCCTTTTGAAACTTTAAAGTTCAAGTTGAACTTGAACTTGATATTGTAGGTGGGGTTCTATCGGCGTCACCATGCAAACAACACAGTTTTATCCGGGCCAACTTCCTCAATTGGCACCGCTCTTTTGATTGGCATCAAACTAAAAAAAAAAAATGGTAGCTCATATCACACATCATGCACTTAGGGTATTATTATTACACATTAGGACCTTGTATCCTCAAAAGGAAATGCCATGAATCAATAAACCAGATTGTGTCTGGAAAAGGATGACTTTTAAACAGCTATGGGAGGGGGTAAAATTAATAAGTACATTGAGAGAATTGGAATTGTCTGGGGTATGCTTAATCAATATACGTCTTTAAGGAAAGTCACAAATTGCCATATTGCTTAAGTTTTAAGCTAATACAAATACATCCACATTGGTTTACAAATGAAGGTGAAAGAAAAGAAAAACTTCTTCGTAGTGAAATGTTTTTAAAGTTTATAATTCAGGACACAGAATGTTCGTTTAATTTAACTTGAAAGTTTACAAACAGACACGCCTTACCTGCAAATGCAATGTTTGGTTTTAGGGAAGCATTGTCTCAATTAATAACTGCTTATTAGATGACAACAAATTCAAACTAAGAAGCAGATAGCTAATATTGCACAACATCTATGGAAATTTAGCTGAATGCAGATTAAAGACTTGTATGCTCGTCACGACATAGAAGAAAATTGTGATCGTCTGTAAATGACTTGTTTAGGACACTTGAAGCTTCTGGAATGAGAAAATCATTTAAGTAAAAAAATATTTTTGCGTCTTCGGGGGGGGGCTTTGGGTCTCGAGCCCCCCCCCCCCGAAAAGATGTGCTCAACCCCCCCCCAAAAAAAAAAAAAATGTTCTTTGTATACCTTATTGCTACATTCGCGTATATTAAAAAAAAACTGCCCAATAGCATTTACACATATACATACATGCTGCTTTGCTCCCCCCCTCCCCCCAACTCCAGCCTAATTTTCCGCAAGTCAGAGGTGGTTGAGTCTTATTCGCGTAAACCACCGCTATGAATTCTCTTCAATTTAGGTGAGAGCATAATGCGCCATTCAACATATTGACGTGATTCCTTTCTAATGTACCACGCATACTATAGTAACTCGGGTTACATCTTGACTGACTGCATGTGTAGCCTTTAGTACAGACCGACCAACCGTACTGTATACGGTAGGAAACACGGTGCAGGCAATATAAGCTAGTTTGGTAACTCGCTCGCGCATAGAATTGTGGGGCACAGCTTGGGATAGCCTACAAAAACAGAGCTCAGCACGTAGTGTACGGTATTCCCTTGTTTTCGTGCAGTACGTACATGCAACACCAAGCACAAATCTGACTAGCCAACCAGAACGAAAACAGGGGCTCAGTCCTTATTTCCTGCAGATTGAAATGAACGTTTGTACTCCGAAGAGGCAATTTAGGCACAGTCTACTTGAGTTAATTTCCACAGTTTAATATACAAATTGATACAACATTTAAACAAGGCGGTGGAGGAGGACTGAAAAAGGAAAGCTTATGCGAGCAGTCCCCCTTAACAAAAAGAAAAAAACAAAACAAAAAACAAATCAATACAAAATAGGACAACAAAGAAACAAAGAAAGAAAGTTTCTTCACAGAAACATACTTAGGATTCCTCCTTTTATTATGGTTGGATTAAGAAATAATGACGTCACCAATTTTCATGTAACCTCAAATTTTGGAACACGTGTTGTAGGTACAGGACATAGAAATCCTAAGCTTTAGCTGGAAGGAGCGTCCCACAATAACAAATTGGACGACGCACAAGGGTCACGTGCCGCGGGAATGTAATTGTGTGGTTGCAGTTTTAGTCTTGTGCATCCTTTTTGCTGCGTACGTAACCGACTGTGTATTTTTGAACACAATCGTGAGGAGCACTGTTTTAAGCGTGTGGTGAAATGTTGCTGCAAACAAACGCGGGTCAAGCAGAATATTGCGAAGTTTCGAATGTGGAATGCAGCCTACTACACGCACTCTATCTAACGGCACACAGACGGTGTCGCGGAATTAGGTAGCTACACGAAACTAATGGGGTTCAGTGTCCGGGTTTCGTTTATGGATTAGAGTTTGGGTTAGGGTTACATTAGGGTTAGGGATTATGGTTAAGTTAGATCAGTGTTCCTAACATTCTGCGGTACCTTCACCCTCTTTAAGCCCAGTGCGGGTTTTAAAATGTAGATTATGTGCAGCAGTCAATTATAAACAGTGGCCGGTCATTCAACCCATATTTCTACAAACAAATATAAAAGTTTGGTCGAAAGGTCATTGCATTTTACTTAGGCCTACAAAATACAAATATAGTTTTCAATGGATTTAGCGTTTGCACTTGTCACAAACTGTTATTAGGTTGTGCCAAAGCAAAGGCCCAACTTGCCCGGCCGCTCTTTGTAGTAATCTGCTTGACCCGCGCTTATTTGCGACATCATACCCAGCGTAATCATACGCTCGTAAAACACAGCGCTTAGTACGGTTGCGTTCGATTCGGGTGCATAAAAATATTAGGCATTCCATAAAATTACATTCCCGCGGCACGTGACCATTCAGTTGCGCCCGTTTTTATTCGCGCGTTTCCGTTGGCGTGCTCCTTCCAGCTAAAGCTTAGGATTTTGATGGTTTGTTTACTCCGACGATTTGGAGGATTTGTTCATGTGCATAGTTACCCAAAACAAATGACCGATAGCGCTTATTTTGGACATTTGAGCATTATTTAATATGATGTCAATCAAAAACCAATTTTGCTTCCCCGATAAAAACAAAACGTAAGGGGTGATGAATGTCCGTCGTGAATAACATTGAATATACTAAACCAATTAAAATGTATAAGTAATAGGCCTACCAATAAAATATAGTTATGAAGTCATCTTCTTTTGACGAACCCTATTTTGTGAATTGAGGAACGCAGTTTCCACCATTGAACGGGGGAATTGTGGGTAATATCTCAACACAGCATTAATTGCATCATCCCCTTCCAACTTAGTGTATTTGATTCTCCCTTCCTCTGTAGCACGGTATAAAGCAGTGCTCGATATCGAGCAGAGCCTTCCATTCGGAAAGCCAATGAGCATAAGTGAAAAAGACATGGAAGGTCTTACGTTTTCCAATTCCCACAACTTTTTTGCTGTATTTATGAAAGAATCAAGGTCGAATTTTGTTTCAGTGTGATAGGTCATGAAAGAAGACCACTCTCCAATTTTACGACTTCGTTTGGAATGTGAGGAACCTAATTCCCAATAGTGATCCTCCTCGAGTATCTTCTGACAGGTTATCGTACCGTCTGCTTCCTTCAGGAATCTGTACGTCATGTAATCATCGCGATAAACCGGCGAGACATTTTCAAAATCGAGGGACACCGTACGAAAGAACGGAACACCGGCACCAGTATCTACGAGATGACTACTCCCTGAGCCTGATAGATGGCGCACTATGATGGCACTGTGACTTGAGGGTACACCCCCATGCCGACTATCGCATATGTAGGACTCGTACCCGAAATGGCTCAGCAAAGCTTTGGTAAAGCAAATCAGAGGGGCACATGCTCCGCCAATCCGGGAATAGATATCATCCTTCGCTTCAAGAAATGTAGGAAATGGAAAACCTTCCCATCCTTTGGCTTGACTTTGATATCTCATCGGGGTAAATGGAATTCGCATATACCATTGCTTGATGAATTCGTCTAAAAACTGCTTGCGATTGTTTTCCAACTTTTTCGATGGTTCGGGTATTTCAAGAACATCCTCCACAAATGCAAACGCTTCTCTCTCCGTTAGAGGGTTCCTCTTCTTGAACTCCTCCTGAAATGATTTTTCAAGCAAAATTAATAAGGCTTCATAATACGTCACAGAGCAGAAAATCACGTGGAGCACGATAGCAATCGCTTAAATTGCTTATTTGATAATTGCATTATTCATAGGTCGGGTCGTTTCAGAGTTCCCTAAACTGTAACTAATCGTCACTCTTCTTTCTTCTTTCCACGTGCAATTAAATTTAATAATACAGATTTTAGTAGGAAATGACCCCCTTTATCGTTTTGCTGTATTTTATCGTATATTTTATTAGTTTTAAAGTCCTTTTGTTTAACTGTCTTATTGTCATTTATTCAACTTACACCCGGTGTTGTTGTTTCTAAATTTTTCCGTTGTTGTTTTTAGGAGTTTAATTTTGAATTTGAGCTGCTTGTATGCAATTTGAGTTCCATTGTTTGGGTCAAATGAAGTTCTATTCTATTCTAAATGCAAACTGGAAAAATATCTTCCTCAGTATAGTAAACAACGTGTTTTTACCGTTCTCTATTCAAACGAAGTCCTTTTGGAAATACATGTCACACCAGGAGCTTTTAAAACGTCACTGCTATTGCTTTGAAAAACGTCCATGGTTTAAAATAGTTATTTTGTAGGTTTTTCATTTAAATTTTTTGCTGGTTTACATAACTTTACGCATGTTTTTCTGGACTAAAAAAAAACGTTCTGCAAACGTTTTAAACACGTGTTTTTGGACTTTGACGAAGCAGCGTTCACCAAAAGTATTATATTTTTACCCGTTCAAAAAGGGACTTTTAGACATACGCATACGCAGTACGAACGCATGCGCATATCTTTGAATGGCTAGCTTACTTTGAAAGCTTGAAATTCTGTTACTTTGTATTTGTCGCACATAACTGTAGTTATTGTGTTTCAAGTTTTAAGTTGTTATGTACCTTACGTAGGCTATTGACGTCACGCGAATTAAATTATATGGGGTCGGTCGTTCATCCGGGTCTTCTCTTTAAGCTGAAGTGAAAACAACAGCTGACTACAACAAGACCAGACAGAGGTCATGCATGTACCGATGTCTCTCTATTTTGCCCGCACCCAGACAACAATTACTACTTAGGTGCTGTCGTGCGCCCCTATCGGTGCCACATCTACTGCGAATAATCAGTACCGTCCAGTATGCCAAAGTAAGACTACCTCTATAGAGACAAATCAGGACAGTCAAGTAATGGTCTGATTTTAGTCTGACATTTTTGGGGTCCATTACCTTTAGTCTTTCAATTTTCTTGCTTACCTGTGTGTAGTGACAAGTTTTATCACAAATACCACTTTTGTCTCATCAACGACTTTTGTCAAGATTTTTGCCCACTTTTGTCACAAACACCACTTTTGTCACAATCATCGCCCACTTTTGTCACAACGGAGGTCACGACTTTTGCCACAACAATCGCCCATATTTGTCACAATTTGACAGGACACGACTTTCGTCACACACATTTTGCCCACTTTTGTCACACAGGTTGGGAAAATGTGGTAAGCCTTGAAGTCATACTCAGTACGTTTTAAGTAGTTGAAGCACGATTATATGTTCAGTTTCAGCAAATCACCTCTGTAAGCTGTAATACTCACAGGGAGAGGGAAAGGAGCCCCCTCCTCCCCAATAACTTTACCAAGGTGGTTACGTGCATCGAGTTGTGCACGGAAATCATATAAGGTTTTGATCTTGCCCCTCACTCCAATTTTGAAGAGAGGATTTCTTCCATTAGGGCTGGAAATGAGAATCTTGCTTTCATTTTAAATAAAATTGCAAGACTTTAACACGAAACAATTTTAAATCAGAATTTGAGGCCAACAATTTATGACCATGTAGAAATGCTTAAAGAGCGTGTTCGAAAATTAATTGTTGACTCAAGTTAGTGAATATCCCACATGGTTGGTGACGAAAGGGACGGAGTGTCCCTTGAAAATTTCCCGGGTGAGTGACTTCATACCGAGCTCAGAAAGGGGCGAAAGGAAGAATAAGGAAGAGGGAAAGAAAGAGACGACGGAGTTTAGAGAAAGAAAGGTGAAAAGAGAGAATAGAAGACCCGTACAGACCACACAGAAATAATTCAGACATGTATGTTTTCGTAACTCTTCATTTTGTACAAGGGCGACGAGGTTAAGGGGAATTTAAAAAAATACAGACGAACCCTAACATCTACTAATATGTTAGTTTCTTTTACAAACGTTGGTCGTGGACACTTTTCAGTCATCTCGAAGCAGTCCTGCCGCTACATGTTCCTCGAATGTAATCCTTTCTGAGCTCTTCGCACTACCCATGTGAAAACGACTGGAAAATACGGTCTGGACCATGGGCGTTACCAGACATTTTTAAAATGGGGTCGTATTTTGCGCAAAAAAGGAAGTTATTGCCACCTGAGCGGCCATGCTCCCGTGACAGCAAAAATGCGTTAAAAAAGTTCTGCTCTTGACACTCTCACAGCAAGTCTTACCCCTTGTCGGTGTTATCGATCGCAGGCCCGTGCGTCGAGGAGCTTTGCCTTGCTGATTTGTCGTGAAAATATATTGGGAAAAAAATGCAACTGATCAAATACCGGTACTTTTTAGCCACACCCCAGACTTTACGATGTTCACGATGGCACCCCTGTTAAAACTTTACCTGTTTACCGTGTGAACGGTCAAAGATCAAGCATTGGAAGAGAGTCATTTGGGCGTGTTGAAGACGATATTTAAAATGCAGTCCAGATAATTAAGGATGAAGGCAAAAAAAAAAATTGTTTGTTCTATTCCCCAGCCCCAACCCCGTCTTATCCCTCCGGCAGTTCAATTCGCGTGTCATTGAGCTTTAATCAAAAGTACTAGAATACGTAAAGTCCAAATAATATGGAAACTAGTGATAAAGGTCAGTTGGTGAGACCAGGGAGCTGCTAAGACGGCGCTCGACTACGAGTAAAAATAGCATTAGTGGCTTGAAAAGCTACCGAAGACCTGGAGATACGCTTTTCCTGTTTGTGCCATTAAAAAAAAGTGCTGTTTCCCATTCTACCATTTCCGTTTTATTTTTAGTTCTCCTTGCTGATTGAAGCTTTAATGACTCACATACCTTCACAATTTCCCTTGTCAAATTTGGCTTCGTTTTGGTCAGCATGCCTTACTGTAAATTTTCAAATCAGTTCACTAGGCGCTACGGTATAAAGCCTACATGATCAACTCGTCCAAGCCTCACCCCCAAGCTTTTTTTGTTTTCCGTTGCAATTTGGTAACATTTTTCTTCTAATGGTTCCCCATCTCTAAATGGAAACGATTCTAGACTTCAAGTAATACGCATCCGATCCGAAAATCTCAATAAAAACAGAAGCCTCGGAAACGTAAGTTTCCGAGGCTTCTGTTTTTATTGAGACCGAACACGTTTGCCTTTCCAAAGCAACTCTTGCTTTGGAAGGAAAGCGAGTCTTGAATGAATATTCATAAGTTATCGACTTAGAGACACGTTTTCTTTTGCTATATGAATTAATCCTCTTAGAGGTAGGCCTAAGCATCTTCCAGCAATAGGTGACTATTGTCCTTGTTTCACGGTGCTCTGCTTCGTAAAAGAATTTAAACTTGACCAAGTCTTCTCCCGTGTTTTCCTGTCGTCCAGAAGCAGCCCACAACTTCAATTCGGAAGACGATGTCACCGTACTATTTTGAGCTCTATGTAAAAAGGTCTGACGGCACACTTTAGCACATGCCGCTGAGATTATAATGTGTTTAATTTGTAATATGTACATGGTAAAAAAGAAGTACTTGAATTTAGTAAAAAAAAAGTGAACTGAAGAAGTTATTTTTGCATAATAATTTTTTATGATACAACATGACATTTTTTAAGTAGTGATGAAGTGCCGAAAGGTTCCTAGGAACCAACAACTTATTATACAAGCGCTCCCAGATACAAAAGTAAAATAACGATGTCAATAAAACAAAATAAAAAGGACATGGTGGTGGGAATTTTTATGAGAGTGATTGGATGTGCAAGAGGCGGCACCCACCCTCATTATTCATCCATATAAACTTAAATATAAATTCCCAACAGTTAAGTGCTTTGTTAAACCTTATAGAAGTTTTCGCCATGCAGGTACAAGCTGTACCTCTCAATGATGAGATAGCTGATAAATTGGCCATCCGTGGTACTTTCAATCTAATGTGACTATGGCGATCTTTTAACTAGACGAGCTCAGAGATTAGGACTCATTTGTCATGGAAAGATTTATGGCGGCCGCCTGCAGCTTAGTCAGTCACGGTAGTGCCCAATTAACATTGTTGAGCGATCAACACTCGGGGTCAGGTACATTTTCATTTTTCAGTTGTGGCTAAAGGGGAAACTTTAAAGAAAATAAAAATCGTCCATATATGCTTTGGTTGCTAAGATATAAAATATTGACACTACTGCAACATAATTTGTTGTTTCTGTTGCGAAAATTTGAAAGAATTTTCCACGATCTTGAAAAAAAGTACTGTACCCCCTCATATCATCTTGTGTGAGCTTACGTCACCAAGTCCTTCTCAGAAGACAAGAATATTTTGATATTCGAAATAAAGAGAAGTGTTGACTGAACTTAAAACAAATAAAGTATCTGAGATATTACAAGAGTAGTATACTCTTGAAAAGAAGGCGCCATTAATAAAGTTCCTCGACTGTTGCTATTCTCTCCATATTTTGAAGAACTCTTTCTACCCACCCCCATCCTCTACATTTCCTTCGAGTTTCCTCGGCCGTAGCCTGGGTGTGTGCATGGGGGCAATAGTGGGCAGGAGTAAAAATTTCCCTAACAGGAAATAATAGTTCCTCTACTTTAGCGAAATACATACATGCCAAAATCACTGTGCTGGTTACTATTTTAAGGCTCTAAAGACCTGTGAAATCGCATGTAACAACTCCTGTTACAGTATCTTCAAATGCACCCGTCTACTGCGCGTTTTTACATGACCGACAATACTGTACTAATAAATCCTGATAACAGCCTAAATGCACCTACGTATACGTCGGCTAAAGATCGTCAGTATTACACTTTACACCGTATAAGATAGTACTCTTGCGTGGATGAAAGCCGGATCCGAAGTTTGATCCCTTGGTGTATTCATAGGTTATTTTGGTCGTTTCCTCATTCTCTTAATTCGAATTTTCAAGCCGGTTTCTTATTTCACTGTTCCCAGTCTCAAAAGTTTACTCTGAACCACCCCCTCTCCGAACCGCCCAACATGATTATGATTTGTGGGTGTACTTACTTGAAATCATTTTTCTTGCTACGTGCCCTTCTGATTTATAAAAGTGAATACTAAATCACAACCCCTATTTAGTAAATATAGGTTTACCTTCTCACTTCAACTAAGCCAATGTGTGGGACAAAAGTGGGAAAAAATGTGAGTGAAAAAAAGTCGTGTCCTGTAAAATTGTGACAAATATGGGAGACTGTCGTGACAAAAGTCGTGACCTGTGTTGTGACAAAAGTGGGCGATGATTGTGACCTCTCCAGAGACGTAATTTTTCATCCAAAGATATGCTAAAACCTCAGAGCACCCGACCCCCGCCCCCCTCTTCGAGCTCGGTTCAGCGCTGTGTCCGAAGAATTTTGCTCCCCAACATTATCCTTTGCCCCTAGTTTGTCACCCCCAATTTTGACACTATTAGGACGCCAATGCTTGCTTGTTATCCCTACTTCATTGTTTAGCCCCTAAAGAGGTCTAAATTCGAATTGAACAGTGTCCAAACTTGACATCGTTTGACGTTTCGAAAGATTCTACAATGTAGGCCTACTGGTTGTCATGCTAAGTGCTACGCACGTGATCTGCACTATCTGACGTTTTTACTCATTTGTCGTTCGCGTTGTCTACTCAGCACGCATGCGTAGTTAAGTCCCACTATGAGGTCATAATTGCTGGAGTTTCAACTCGAGTAGATGAGTCGAACGCACCTAATGTCCGTCAAAAGGGGCGGAGCTTGTAACGTTAGAGAGAAATAAAATACAATCATATATTGATAGTTATTGTTATCCTTAAATGTATATACAAAAGTACAACCACCTACCGAAGACAGCCTCTCCCAACTGTCGTCCCTGTAAGCTGAAAAACTTCTGAAGATAGAGTTACTTCTAGAGGAACAACGTAAATTTCTGAATACCCACATGCCTAGAAAGGTACGGCGAGAGAGTATTGCCTGAATCATCTTTGTGTTAACCGGACAGACTGTGGATAAACACTTTAAAAAGGAGGAAATATTACAATACGAATTCAGAAATTTATTCTGGTCTAAAAGCTATGAAGTTACAAATGATCTAAAAATTGACGTCAAATTTTGGAAATATATATTTGAAAGCTGGAACTTTTTCTGAATTGGAAGGAATGTCACCGGGAATAACATTCGCTAAGTTTCAACATCATCTGTTTTGCTGAATCTTTAATCTTGTTTCGTAACATGTGACGTTTTCTGATGGACATAGAAACAAAACATAGCTTTCTATTCACAATAACCAACGAAATGCATGATACTTTGAAAATACACCAAGTTTGTCACAAAAAACGCAAGAAAGTCACATTACGTTTGATAAAGTTTACGGTATAATCCTTTCAATTATTTCCATTTCAAATCGCCACAAAATTACATTATGTAAATCAATGCACAAACGATTGTGTGACACGGCGGATATCAATGCGTAGTTCGATAAAAATGTCTTTGATAATAAACGAGCGGATCTAGGGTTTCTTGTGGGAGGGGGGGGGGGCACTAAATGGCCTATTAAGAGCCTGTGCTTTGGGGTCGATTTTCTCAGTGTTTAAATCAGAATGACATTTCCCATGCTTGTAAACAGAATCGAATAAATCGTTATAGTGAGCTTTCGTTTGCAAAAACAAACGTATCACCTCGGTAAAACATGAGCAAATTACAAAATCATCAGAAAATTAAAGGATTTGTACAAGTACTACTACCATTTTTATCGAGCCATTTTTTCACTGCATTGTCAGCTGCGTAGCCATGATTTTCTTGATGGTAAGTGGGTAAGGGAGATCGGCTGCATATTTTATGATCAACTATATGGATCTAGTCGCACACAGTGGCGGAGCTTAGGAAATTCGGTGTGGCATCCCCGGCCGCCTTGAAGCAGAAATAGGAATGAGTCCCAACACGATCTAAGTTATGGCTTTCAAAACTTTTACATTTACGTTTTTCACAGCTGCGTGGTGAAAAACTGCTGTATCATTTATCCTCCCCGAGCTATTCTATAAAAACATATTTTAATTTTCTATCCTTTTCTTTCACAAACCATGGAGTTACCAACACATGAACGACGATTGTGATTTGTATAGATGAATCCGATCAGCGTTTGTGTTAAGTGACTGTAGGCAGTCATTAGTGGGGTCCATGAGCCTTAAATTATCTTCAGTTTTGTTTAAATGTAATTTCAAACCCTCATTTACAGCAAAATAGAGGGAATCAAAAGGCGTTTCAGTGTGCAGCCATCTATGATACAGGTAAGCAAAGAAATTGAAAGATTAAAAGGTGATAGACCCCAGTTATGCCCGATTAAAATCAGACCATCACTTGTTGTCCGGATTCGTCTAAGTTCAAGATTTTGGAAAAAGACATCTGTTTTGTGTAAACCTTTACCAAAGAAAAATGCAAGAAATATTACAAAGGGAAAAATCTTGCACTAAATCCCTTTTGGATGTACATTTTAGTATCTGCAATTCCAAATAAATGCACGACAGAGAAATATCAATTTAAGTAATTGACATTGTGTTGGTGACGACCTTGAAACAACCAGTAGGAAATGGCCAAAACGAAAGATCTGGTTGGCTCTGATTAACAAACTTTAATTTGCTGGATGTGATATCTTGGCTTTGGAGTCCATGATGAAAGTATAGAAAGAAGTGTTTACATGACGCAGTGATGACCACTCGGCAATTACTTAGTATCCGTGTACCATATCCTCGATCCTTTCTGTTTAGACGGGTCAATGTAGGTTGCGACCTCCAAAATGCAACAATAGATTTTTCAGTGGTTTTTAATCCCTTTGAATGATGTGAAAACAAGAAAGAAATCTATGAAAATCAGACGAGTGAAAAAGGGTACTTTCGAAGGAAAATTCAAAATGGCTGCCAGCCGCCATTTTGAATTTGATAAAATGTCATATAAATGGTCCCAAATATACTGGAATGATGAACTAAGCGTCCATTTTGACTATTTCTAATGTGACAAATCCACTGAGGTGAATTTGACATAGCTTAAGTGTCATTTCTCCCCCCCCCCTACATCTAAGATGGCGGCTCTCTGCCTGTCGCCATTTTGAAAATGATAAAATGTCATACAACTGGCGATGAATATGTACTGGAGTGATACCTTAGGTGTCCATTTCGACTACTTTTAACGTGGCAAATCCACTGGAGTGAGCTTGATATAAAATCATTTCCTTTCTTACATCCAAGATGCCATTTTCAAAATGGCACATACATTTGTATAGCATTATGAGAGAATAAGAAAACAGTGAAAAACAGTCGTTGCAATTTGAGGGTTACTGGTCATTTTGAGCATAAAATGACCCGTCTACTTGCATTTGTGTTAGATCCAAAAGGGGTCCAGACTTTATGTATGAAGAAAAATTTGCCTTTGCTGAAATCCGGCACGACTACAGCAGGTCTTTGAAAAACCAGAAAGCCAAAATTCTTTGTGATTCCTTGCCGCTGAAATGTAAGCCTGTTTTTTTTTTTTTTCAAATTGACAATGCTCCATAATGTTTTTCAAATTGACAGTGCTCCTTAATGTACCCACAAAGTATACATTTAAGGCATCCAAGCTTTGACCGCCTAGAATAAGGCTTCTGCTCACTATATCACATCCACATACTATGTGTGACCACAAATGACCTTTGACCTCCCCGAAAATCAAAAGGAGTCTTTTACTCAATACGATCAACTCGCACACTAAATATGAGCATACTCACATCTACTGTTCTTGAGATATCGTGTTTACGAGGTTTTAACCTTTTGACCTCTCATGACCCCAAATGACCTTTGCACTCCACCAAAAACAATAGGGATCATCCACTCAATATGGCCAACTTACACACCAAATATGAGATTGGTCACATATACCTTTCTTGAGATACCGCATTTACAAGCAGTTTCTAAGGAATGTACCATTTGACCTTTTGTGACCCCAAATGACCTTTGACTTCCACGAAAATTAATAGGGATCATCTACTCAATATGATCAACCACCACAGTAAATATGAGCATAGTCACATGTACTGTTCTTGAAAGATCGTGTTTACAAGGTTTTAACCTTTTGACCTCTCGTGACCCAAACTGGCCTTTGACTTCCACCAAAAACATTAGGGACCATCTAAAAATATGAATAACCCACAAACCAAGTATGAGATTGGTCACAATTAACCTTCTTGAGATAACATGTTTACAAGCAAATTTCTTAAGTTAAGTACAATTACTCATACCCGTAGTCATAGTCAAAAGCTACTTAAAGAGTTTTGTAGACTCAATATTAGAATCTTCTAAGTTTTACGTGTAGAGTTGTTGACGTTTGGAATAGTCTTCCAGAAATTGTAGTTTCAGTTGAGAGAATTTTCAAATTTGAGAAGGCTCGGGATAGGCTTTGGGCTAGCCAAGAGATTGTATATAGGCCTAACCAAGAAGCTGATTTGTATGTTAAATAATTGGCTAGTATTGCAGTCACCAATCTGCACATAGTTTGCTATTGCTACATCCGCTGTGGAGGTTACAAAAGGTGATGAAGATGCCGACATACAGGTCTTTTCTCATCTGCGTCCACTGGGGTTCGTAAAGCATCCTAAGGTATGACATAGAACAGTGCGTGTGTTCTGACTAGGCCTTAGCAATCGGAAAAAAAGAAGTGCAGCTTAAGTTCATGAGATATACCAAGAAAAATTTAAAAATTTAACGATCTTTTCTGAAATGCGATTAACTGATAACAATGAATGTAATAATTTCAGAATACTTGTACTTTCAATATGATTGGAAGAAACTCTACAAGGTTCCTTTAAGCTAATTAATTTCTTCAACAAAATTTGTCCAATTAATTAATTTTAAAATTCTGTGGATTTGATTCCTAGTAGTGGGTTAATGCATAAATCAGCATTTTGGCTCTTATTGATTGTACTTTGACGTCAGGTTTTACACTCTAAAATCAAAAGAGTGAACTTAGTCACTCTTTGATCGAGTGAAAAGTGTAAATTCACTCCATTAGAGTGATAATTCACTCCAAAAAGAGTGAAGTTCACTCCAAAAAGAGTGAAATTTCCTTAAAACGAGCGAAGTTTCACTCTTGATGGAGTGCCCACAGTGATCGCTCTTTTAAAAAGAGCGATCATTGCAGGCACTCGTGGAAGAGTGAATTTTCCCTCTTCCTTTAGTGTACTTCACTCTTTTTGGAGTGAACTTCACTCCTCTTGGAGTGAATTATCACTCTAATGGAGTGAATTTACACTTTTCACTCGATCAAAGAGTGACTAAGTTCACTCTTTTGATTTTAGAGTGTATTCCTTAACTTCTTATGGCAAGTTTCATTTGTTTTATATTTCCAAAGCTCTCATTTTATTGATTGTACCTGTACCTTGATCTCAGGCTGGATCTTGGAAGTTTTGCTTTGTCCGAGGGTCAATATGATCAAAAGTTCAATTCATATTCCCTACCCCTCCGTATTGATTATACTTTAATGTTATAGGTTTGATCTAAGATATACTAACTGTTCAATTTGAAAGTCACCTATAACTTCAAATTTTATTTATATTTCTTAACTTTTTTTCTGGTTGATTGTTCTTTGACCTTAGGTTTGATTACTTGAGTTAAACTTATGCCAGATTTGCCTCTTCTTGGTAAGCTGTAAATTGTAATCTTTCAGCGAAACAGTGATAAAGTAAATCAGGCAGATTATACGTTTTGCAGTGAAATATTGCTTCGGTTTTGGGTGTTGGTTTCGAGAGTCTTGGCGTTAAGGCTTCATCGGTTTGGGCGGTTTGAGTTCTCAAAAACCGACTTCGAATGGTCTCGGGTGGTCTGAGAAGGGATCGTTGTCGGTCTCGGGTGGTTTTGGTCAAGTACAAACCGACGATCGGGTGGTCGCGACATCGAAAGTCAGAAGGACGCTCACCTTTACTCGGTCCAGAATAATTAGAACAGAGTAAGCACTCTATTGCGGATGAACACAGTTTGTTGATTGTATCCCCACTTTTCTAATTTCTCATTGCATGCCACTACAGCCATTTATACCGTGCTGAGGCTTGTGACATTGCGTTTAATCGCGGACTTGAGGTTATCACGTAAAGGACTACTACGCCGGAATATAGAGACGTTAGAACAAAACCACAGATATATTCAAACAGTGTTAAACGCTGCTTGTTACAGCCTGTTTCAAATTTGCAGACCTATAGTTGAAATTTTCGTGGGCGCCTTATTCTGTCACTCTGTCCTGTTAAACTGTTAACCTTTATTCAACCTGTATCTTAGGCTCCCCGTGCAGGCACCAAGTTGAAAATATCAAAAGTTGGATACAACAATAAAAAAAAAGAAAAGTGATTGAAGGCATCCGTTCTACTTTACTTGTTTCATTCTTCAATGGTTAAAGTATATATCTTACCGTGACACAAACAACAATGCAACTTTAAGGTCGAATCCTATTGTTATGTTGTGAGAACAAATAACTGATCCAGCAATTGGATTTGAAAAGTCATTCAGGTATACGGCAAATGGAATTCTGTTCTGCATAAAGCTTTTCCACTTTACAGAAAAAATTGCCCTAAGCTTTAGCAATGATGATACAAATTTGGAAGAAATTGATACCATGACGAAAACAGTTTCGTGGCCGGAAATGTGGTTATTATATATACACAAAATAAAGTCTAAAAGAGACAACTCACATGAAAATATGTGATAACAATATAAATCATGTTAGGTGAATGACCATGTTTAACTTGGCATGCATTAATCAAAATGCACATGATATATTGTGTCAACCAAACGGACAAACTTTTCATATAACTGCTCAGCCACACTCCACTTAGTTAAATGAGGTTTTACGTCCCAGTTTTTAACCAATTAGTTTAAGTCGGGTCGGCCACGGCCTTTTTTCCAGTTATGACATCACTGGTTTGTTATTCCTGATTCATTGCCTATGCTGAGTACCAAGCACCAAGCACAATGACGGTATAGATCCAATTTTTGGAGTCTTTGGTATGGCCCGGCCAGGAGTCGAACTCCAGACCTTCCCAGGCGCGGATCCAAGTGGGGACTTTTACGGCCCCAGCCCTTCCTTTTTCCGTCACATCAACAATAAAACATATGGGAAATTACCAGTGCAACTCCCTCTCACCCCTGTTTTCTCTTAGGTCAGCCCAGCTTTTTTTGAATGCTGGATCCGCGCCCGCTTCAAGCTGCAAGTCGGATGCTTTAACTCCACTAGCCAGATCATATAGGACCTGTGTGGGCTATACTACAGTCTCAATCCGTTGTTGTCAACAAAACGCATCATATGAACCAAGTTAAATAGGAAAACATTTCTTTGAAATTGTGAATAAGTTAAAAGACATTTGTCACATTTGCGTTTTGTTACAAAAGCACCATTTTCTAAGATTGGCACTTCATGCTCAAATCTTCCCATGAGTCCCATGGTAATTCCACGTGAGTCCACACCGTCATACTGGGTAGGCTAGGACGTCGGATCAAACGAAAGGACTCATGTCAGGACTCGTCACCCTGGCATTTGTGCGATAGATACGTAATAGACAAACACAACAATCTTCCCTCCAAAACATCCAACACTCTTAAAATGTTGAGCAATTTTTTTGACCAACTTTTAACCAACACTGGGGAAATATATGTCCGACCAACTGTTGGTCAAATATAAATTGACCAATCTCGGTAGGTTAATTGCTTTACCTATTGTTGGGCAATTTGGTTTCGCAATATGTAGTAATGTGAAAATTACCCAACTGGCCAGTTGGGCAAAATATTACCAATTATTGGTAAAACGAACAATTTCTCCTTACCCAGAAGTTGGGTGTTGTTTCATTATTTTTCCTGTAATTGTGAAACGCACACTGGAATATTTCAGAGAAGGTACCTTCTACAAGTCTTAAAAGTTTCGGGCTTTTTCTAAAGTCCTCCCGGGCATTAATACTTTTTTCAAAGTCCTCTCGACCCTCTGGCAAAGGGCCGTTCGGCGAAACGAAACTTCAAACTGCTTCCCGAAGAAGCCATTGGTCCTCTTAAGGACAACACTTTTTTTTCCAAAGTCCTCCCGACCCTCTGGCAAAGGGCCGTTCGGCGAAACCAAACTTGATACTACTTCCCGAAGAAGCTATACGTCCACTTGAGGACAACACTTGACCAACTTCAAGGCCTTCAGACCATTTACATTATTGGTCTGTCATGCATGGCTCCATTCTAGACTGGATGAAAAGAACAGCTACTACACATGATCTTAGCCAAAAGGCCGGGCATTCTTTTTTCTAAAAGTCCCCTCGACTCTCTGTCGAAGAGCCTACACTCTTAAAACACTGGGCAATATTTTCGTTGGGTAAAACGCTTTGGTTAAATGTTGGTCAAACTTTGCTCATATAATGGTAAAAACGTTTCTTCGATTCACGTTTATTCCACTATCCAATCATTGGGCAAACTGTTAACAAGCTTACACTCAACGGTTGGGCATATATTTGGTCTATCTACTTGTTGGGTAATTAATTGCTAATTAGCATAATGTTTGCTCATTGGTTGGGCAATAAACTTTGCGCGTTCCGCATACGTAAATGTGATAAAAGCATTGGACACAATGAACATGTGAAAGTTAAGAACAGGCGTACGTACGTATTTCTCAGTGGTTCAAAGTCATTAGCAGCTCATCGAACGACAACTATCTCGCTGATTAATGTCTCAGATTACCTTGAGGAATGGAGCTTGGAGGGTTCTTGAGTGTGTTTGAGGCTAAATACGAGTACAAGGAGTTGTGTGGAGTATTTAATGTTTATATCGAAGATATAATCAACACGATTTAGGAAGAAACTGGTGCTGCTACTGAGCCATGGCCGAAACGTTCGCCTGCTCATCCAGGCTAGGCTAACATAGCCTAACACTATGTTTGGGTTCTGTAATGTGTCAATGTGAGTTTGATTAGCCTGCAGACTAGGCTAGCCTACATCCTTTGGCTTACTATGGCAGCATCACGGTTTCCTAATCGTTTGATTCTATCACTGGATACTTCTCTCCTTGCCATGTGCTCATATTTATTTCAACACAATCTTCAAGTCTTCATGATGCCTTATTGTCGGATAATCTGAGCCTGATTTATAAATGGCCACATTTACTAGGGCAATGCACTAGGGATTAGCCCAACAGTTGGTTAAAGAATATGCCCAACTGATGTTGAAAAAGCACCCACGGTTATGGAAAAGATGATTAACGTTTAACCAACGGTTGGTGAATGCATTTGCCCAACATCTTAATAAAAGACGTGCCCAACAAGTGGGTATGTTTTAAATGCTCATTTACCAAACAGTTGGGTAGTTTCCTGCCCAACAGTTAGGTTCAAACTTTACCAAATTTGGTTGGTTAAAGTTTTGCCCAACTGTTTAGGTTGTTGAATAGATGCCCAGTGTTGGTCAAAAAGTTGGGCAAATTTTGCCCATTTTTTTTTAAGAGTGTAGGGGCGAAAACCAAACATTTACTCCCGGAGGAGTTCTTCTCCCTTAAGGAGCTAAACGTCCCAAATGGACAATTACGCCCTCTGAAGGGCAAACATGTGTGGTCCTGCTCTAGACTGGCTGAATAGAACAGAAGCCACACTTAGCCAAAAGGCCGGGCATTGATAACGCTAATAACTTTAAAGAATAGTAGGATTTCAATTGAGAATTATGTTAGACTACTATACATATTCAGGGACATTTTTTGTTATTATGAAAGATTAAACATGCACGTTTCTTCATAATATTTCATGTTCTCCTTCTTTATGCTGTATTGTACAATTGAGAAGCATGATTTTCTACAAGAAATCACCATCGACAGGTTCAATTCATTTCAATTAGACATGCATTAGGTGATAAACACAAATTTCATTTGAGAAATTCCAAATGCTCCATTCGGATCGAAAGTATATTAACCTGGTGTTCCGATAAATTTCATAGCAAGTATTCATCGACTTTCCTCTTATTGTCTTAGAAAAATTGCCACAGTGTACGTGAACGTTCTGCAAAATATTTACTGTGAATGTAAATTATTAGAAATAGCAGTTATATTAAAAATCATTAATTAGCCGTACGTTTAACCGGTGGGTAAAGAAATTCACATAATCATTTAGGCATCGTTGGTCATAAAGTGTCTCGGTTATTTTGCCCAATATTGGGCAAACTTTAACCAACATCTACATTGCCCAGAAAATTTTACCCAACTTTTTAAGAGTGAAGCCCGTCGTCTATGGGCCGGGACTGAAAGGCCCCGCTACTTTGATCCTTGCCCTCACCCGGGAATATATAAATTTGCAACGGTGACATGGAAATGTCTAAGTTTGGTGTATTTGGTTTCAATATTAAAAACCTAGAAAATAATCACACTTCCCATCAAAATCCCATCAAAATCCATCAAAAGTTTATCATTTGACAGGGTACTTTACGAATAGGCCTGTATACATGAGCTAACTATTCAAATTTTGTGATGTCGAGAAAGGGACTGACCATATATGGCTAATAATACTCTTTGGTTTCATAACCTTCATTTTAGGGATTACCCGTTCATTAATATGTCCAGAAAGGTCAATCTTGGAAGTCTAAATTGTGTCCTTGAAAATACTCAGTATCACTCACCAGAGATCCGTCTGATGAGTATGTAAGAGAGATAATAATAATATATGGTTAACACAACAATTAGTTGGTTTGATAAGATTTAACGACAAACCAACACGAATGTGTCATACTGTTCAAATTGCAAAGTCATTTCCTTTGCATAGGCAAAAAGGTATTCACGAAACATCCAAATTTCGAAGAGGTATATCTTGAAAAGGTAAGATATTGACATTATCTCATCGGACTGTCAATAGGGAAACCGAACTCTTTAAATGACAAGAAACAAAGTCAGGTCTTTTTGTCAACACGTCGACCATACACTCTAAAACATCCAGTAAAATGGGGCACGAACCGGAATCTTGTCAAATATTTGAAAAGATTTGTTTCAAAATTGACTACAAATGGTTCAGAAATGAAACTATTGCTTTCATTTATGACTCGAAACTAGTCAAAGATTTGACAAGATTCCGGTTCATACCCTTATTAATAAGATTCTATCCAAATCTGACTAGAATTTTTTAGTGAGCATACCTGTAATATATGTAATTGGTCTAGAGGCCGTGAGATGTTTCCTTCGGTGGACGTATCGCTTTAGAGTGAAAAGTGTAAATTCACTCTATCAGAGTGATAATTCACTCCAAGAGAAGTGAAACTCACTCCAAAAAGAGTGAAATTCACTACTGGAAGAGGGAAAATTCACTCTTCCACGAGTGCCTACAATGATCGCTCTTTTTTAAAGAGCGATCACTGTAGGCATTCCATCAAGAGTGAAACTTCGCTCGCTTTAAGGGAATTTCGCTCTTTTTGGAGTGAATTTCAATCTTCTTGGAGTGAATTATCACTCTAATGGAGTGAATTCACACTTTTCACTCTATCAAAGAGTGACTAAGTTCACTCTTTTGATTTTATAGTGACTGTGTACTATGACGGGGACCGCAATTAAGTAGGGAAACCATACCAAAAAAAATATATAATTATTAAATTTTGAATCTGCGGAAAAATTTAAAAAAAAAAACGAAGAACTATACGACCTTTTTTCCCACACTAAAAGACAGGAATGAGATGCGAGCCCGTCACTGAAGTGACATAAACTGACTCTAGAACTTACCATCCACGTTTTCTTTGATTCACTATGTCAGCCGGGCAGTCGGTTGTAATACCTCAGTATTGGTGCAGTAAAATCATATACACTGATTTAACTTGACAAACAACAGTCTGCAGCTTGTACAATAAACACTATTCACAAAGTTAAATGCAGAAGTATGATCGTTCTAGCCTAGTGATATTTGCAAAAGTAAAATCAAATTTAGGCTTTTGTCGGATCCAGGGGTGCACGCGTAGCTCCAAAAGTTTCAAGACTAAACTTTTCACATACAAAAGAAATCGTGAGATTATGGATTTTCTCCAACGGCTTCATATTTCTAAATATGTATGTATGAAAACCAACGTTTTCGACGCGCTTCGTACAAAGTAGAGCCTAGTCTTGAGTGGTGTATTAATGAATGTTCAAACAGTCACAATTTCAAAAATCAAAGTAACTGGCTCTTAAAATGATGAAAAAAGTGTAAGGAAATATTTCATCTTCATATGTGAAAAAAGGAACAAAACTACTCAATTTGGTGTAATTTCTGTTCCAGGGACCGCGGAGACGGGGGGGGGGGGGGGGGCCAGGGGGCTTTAGCCCCCGCACTGTTTTTGCTGTGGGCATTTTTGGCCGCCTTAAACTGTATTTTGGGCCGTCTTTAACGGCATTTATTTTATTGGACATATTGGGCCGCTTCGATGATTAGCCCCCGCATTTCAAAATTGGCTCCGCGGCCTCTGTATTCAAATCAGACATTTATTGAAATATCAGCAAATTGTGTTCCAAAAAGAGTTTCAGGGCAGCAGAGGTTACATCACTTCCTCACATTGACAAGTAATGTTTTGTTTCTTTATATTTGGTATTGACCTTAAAATTAATGAGGATGGAACCTCCTGAAAAGGTATGTGAAGGTAGTTGAGTTCTTATGCCTCGCATGCAATCACGAAATTTTGGAGGAGATAAGTGGTTGTAAACTTTAGAGAAGAACAAAAGACTTTTCATTAATCATATGGAAACCTTCGCCCCACAATTGGTCTTAATTCAGAGAAATAAATGTTGCTGCACACACAAGGATCTTTGCGGTTTTCAATGTGTCCGAAATTGCTGTGAGAACGTTTATTGGAGCGTTTACGTGTTGAAGCTATACAGTCGAGTGTGTAAAGGAAGGATTGATTTCGCAAATTTCTATCAACAAATTTGATTTGTAGGGCAAAGTACCTGCCTTAACATGAAACAATCAAATTGAATCTTATATCATTAGAGAAAAATGTCAACTAGCTTTCATTTAGTCTTGGTCAAGGCGTTATTACATTACATTTTTCACCCTAGTTCAAAGTAGAGGGCGGGCTTTTGACTTGGCTGTTTTGCAAGGAGATGTGCTCGATTAGAGGGCGTACTAAAAAAAAAGTAGCAAATGTGTTAGTAACATACTGGTAGTAGAGACTTGACGAAGACTAGCTTTCATTTAGCGCAAGAAAGAAGTCGATCGTGCAATCAGACGTAAGATAAGCTCATTGTAATTAGGCGGAGAACAGGTAGATTTTGGAGTCTACACTGCTTTTCAGAGTGGTTTTTCCTTTTTTTCAGGTTAAAAAGTACGGAACTTACTAAATATGCATACCAACCAAATTCACATCATTGTAAAGAGAATAAATGTATCTTCCAATTCATGTAAGAAAGAAATTTGTAGGTGCTGGGTTTAAAAAGATATGAGATGGTTAAGTGCAAATTATGCTCATTTTGCAGCAAAGTTTGGTTGCTTACAAGTAGGTTTGCCTCAAGTTCTGTAAAAATTCCATACGTAAGGATATGATGGCATATGTGCTTGCTTAAAGTTCACTTTTTGTCAAAAATGCGACAACTTTACCTGCTAATATCTTGAGAACCGCACATCAGATTTCAATGCAAATTTCACCAGAATGTTAAGAATAAGTACTTACATATCCGAAGTTAATTTAATGTTAGACCCATCTTTTCATATTTGTTTGAACCAAGTCGGAAATTTCGACACGCTTCGCGCGCCGTAAAAACCGCTGCTAATACGTAATTGTCCACACTTAATGTCGGTAAATTTGGGTCTCCTCGGGAAAATGTCTGTCTAAGGCATTGATCTATTGCCCCCAACAAAGTATCCTGGATCAGGCCTCCCCAGACTTATGATACCACAAAGAGGACATTTTCGCATACCACAAATAGGACATTTTCACATCTTCACTGTTGACAGCAACTTATTCTTTTTTTTGCTGTTAAAAGCCATGGTGAGGTCAAGTATGGGATATTTGCCAGGACCTGTTATTAACAAACTCTAAGCTTCTCGGCCTTTTGGCTAAGATCATGTGTAGTACCTGTTCTTTTCATCCAGTCAGAATGGAGCCACACATGATAGACCAATGATGTAAATGGTCTGAGGGCCGTGAGGGTGGTCACGTATTGTCCTTCAGTGGACGTAATAGCTTCTTCGGAGAGCAGTTTAAGGTTTGGTTTCTCCAAACGGCCCTTTGCCAGAGGGTCGGGAGGACTTTAGAAAATGATGCGGTGATGGTGGTAATATTTACAACGTTCATTGTAAGTTTAAGCATACTTAAAGATGTTTTTATCCATGCACAAATGTAAACGAAAAGAGAGTCATTTTTAAAAGTAGTTGCGAGGGAATGAGTCAGAGATAAGACTGCAAGTGTACTGAGGTCATTTTAGCAGAAAAGTTATTGTTACTAACAAATTCATGCCAATAATTACTCAGGCTTTTCAAGAGTTTGAACGAAGTTCAAATCCTCCAACAAGGACGGATCCTAGGATTTATTGGCAGAGAGCGCTGTCGCTTGAGGACCAGCTGACCAGCGGGTGTTTGTAGATCGATTTTCGAGTCTGGTGAAGGGCGGATCCAGCCTCTGGCCCATGTACCGTACACTTCAAAAAGGGGGTGGACCGCAGCGGATTTTATTTATTTACCTCTTTATTTCTGGGGGCGAAAATACCTCTCAGATCACAGGAAATGACATTCCCTAGCCCATTTGAATTGAGTTATTTCGTTTTATGTGCAAATCTCAACCCTGGAAATAGATTTTGCTGAAACACGCTATTCCGGAACTTGAACTTTAGCTTGGACTCAGGATCTCTGGACTCGGAATTTGACTCGAAGTCGAGTCCACCAAATCCAGCCTCCGTCACATGTTTTTAACTTAATAAATCCACCCAAAAGCACTAAACATGCATGTACTAGGCCTTTCCTTGATATAGCATACAATAGTGCCAGCACTGTAGATAAACTGTAGGTTACTGAGGTATGTAAGAGGCTCCTGATACCTGTACCATAAACAGGATTACTTTAAGGAAGCTTTCATAGTTTCTTTTGTTTATCAGTATCTCCAAAATCTGTGATAGTTAGTATTGACTACTGGAAGGCATCAGGAAGCAAAACGCATATGCATACAACGCTATGAACATAACTGTAGACATTTTTTTTATTTTTGGAAAGGAGGGGCGATGTAAGCGTACAAAGCGGGGACTGGTGCAAGGGACACATGTTCTCCAATAAAGGCAAAAAAAGGGCTCCATTTGGGCAAATTAGACTGAGAAAATATATTTTTGCACTTTTTGCCGGGTATGACTAGGAGGAAGGGGAATAATCCTATCTTCTGAAAATATACGGTAATTGGGTGAGTATTATGATTAGAAATCCTTCTACTGTTTGTTCAGCCAGTGTTGAGCCTGATCGACGATTTACTGATTATGAAAACCGACATAGTGGTTCCAAATTTGATCAATGCGGTCCAAAATATTAAATTCGTGCAAAATTTATCCTTGCTCCACCAGAGATGGTGTGTAGTTTTACCTCCTATCGTGCAGCACTTCGGTATTACATGAGATGCAATCAATCGACCATACTTCAGTGTTCAAGTTCAATTCGACTTCACAGTGGGAAGACGTCTTGCCTTCTCTCTGTGTTACATTCTAGTCGCTTCAGATAGTGCGCTGTAGTACAGCACGAAGCTGTTGTCCTTATGACTGAAAAATATACTTACAAGCCACTCCCTGTTACAAGTGCTTTCTTAAGTGACCATTCTCATGTGATAAATGGCTAGCTACTCGGTAAATGCAGAGTATACATTTGACACTGCATCACAATTCCATGAAATGCTTCTTTCTATACTTTCGTAGACTCAAATACCAAAACATCACATCAAGTAAGGTTTACTTCCATTTTTCATCTTAAAGAAGGTACGGTATAGACGAATCCGGACAGCAAATGATTGTCTGATTTCAGCCATAACTGAGTTCCATTACCTCTAAATCTTTCGAATTCCTTTCTTAACTACATCATGGATGGTTTTACACTAAATTGTATCATGATTCCTTCAATTTCACTAAATATGAGGGTTTGAAACTCATTTATACGATATATATAGACGATTCAAGGCTGATGGACCCCACTAATGGCTGCCCACAGTCACTAAAAACAATCGCTGATCGGATTCGTCTATACGATCTAGAGGGCCGAGCAGCCTCTCTCCGTCTTGAACAGTACATTTCTTAAAATAAACTCAAGCACTTGCTATTTCAAAGCGGTCATGTACATTATGTTAATTACAAAAATTGTTGGTTCTGGGCTATGTCTTTATCCTGATTTTAAGATGCGAAATTATTCATCTATAACAGTGATTTAGTTCCGAAAATTTGTTGCCTCATGCCCGGTAATATATCTTGCCTTTGGCCCACCATGGTAGATTTACAGAAAGTTAACGCCTTTTCCAAAATCTTGAATCATAAAATCTAGAATCTAGACCTAGTTACACAACAACACGAATCATGATGGAAGCTTACTAGTTTGTGGAAGAAGGGATATGTTGGAAAGGGTAAACATGTTTTAATAGAACAACTCGGTGGGAGGAGAAACTGATGGGAAGGTATTAACTATTTATTACGCAACTTAACCCTTTACCGTTGTTTGGGTCCTTTTGGACCCATGCGGAGAGCTCGGCTGTCACACATCTTTACTGTTTCACGCGGAGCTCGAAACTGCGAGTAGCTACCCGAAAATTCGGCCACAAGAGCGAGAGAGACAATAGTTTAAGGTCACGGGGTCAATGGCCTACGGAAGCCGATGCGGGGCGGGCTACGTCCGCTTTTCCGCCCAATCCCGAGGCGCGCAAATATGCCCCGATCGGAGCACAACGGTAAAGGGTTAACTAAATAAAAGTTTGGAAAGCCATCACTCAGATCGTGCTGAGACTCATTGTATCCACCTGCTTCAAAGCCCACCCCCTCTGCAGGCCGCTCTTATCAAAATCCCTAGCTCATGGTCATGTACTCATGTTGTAAATGTGGTTTTCCAAACTTTTCCCCCATTTTTTGAGAGCCTATATTGGATCTTGAGTTCTCAAACAGTTTCCCTTTGTAGCATAGTTTACATGCATGTAGACTGCGTTGCGCCTCATTGGCGGCGATCCCCTTAGGCTGACGCCCAATAGCGATGAGCTGGACGGAAAAAGTTCGTTCGCTGAGCGGGCTACCATACATGAGCCAAAATCCTGCTGGGGTGCCATTGTCACCATCCAGTCCTAAACCTTATAAAACTACTTCTAAACTTAACCCTTCATTAAAGTCAAAGATCTCTCATACGAAACTGTTACGTGGAGATTCGAATTCTCATCCTAAAAAGTTTAAAACCATTAAATTGCCAGATCATCAGAGCCAAACTTCTTCGTTTCTCGTAAATACATCCTGTAGGGGCCCTTGTGCAGTTTCTGCTGTTCTGTCCCTAGCTGGTTTCGTCTTCCGCGCACCCCGATGACCACCTAGCAAAACTTAGTAGAAGTATCTTTTCGGCTTCTTCAACCTCAGTTTTGTGTTGTCGATGTAGGAGCATGTCCTCTCTTCCTTCTTCTGTAGCTCTTTTGGCGTTCATTACCTGAGGGGTCTTTTGAGTACGGAGACAGAACAATACATCTGGTAAAAGGCATTGTTTGGTAATAAAATATCTACACCGGGCAAGTTAAAAAGTCATGTAAGGTAGTTACCTCTCACCCCAAACTACCTTTTTTGTAGTAGTCCACAGAAATTCTCAATTGGTCCTTTTTTGAGTGACACCAAGTTCAAAAAGTTCAGAGAACTGTAGCTAATACTACAAAGCATGTACTGTACTGAAAGTGTTTTGATGACACACATGAGTTTTGTATATACTCACCCTGAAGCAATAAGCTGAAACGTCTAGACGAGGGTGACTTTTTAACAGTTGTAAGAGGGGCGTAAGGCTAGTAGGTTAGGAGAATTGGAAACTGTTTCGAGGGAGAGAATTGGGCCTTTAAACCCTTCGCATGCAATCACAAATGATAAACTTTTCGGCCATCTGAAGGGTCGCAATTTTTCAAAATTTTCTCTACGCTCTGCGCCAACTAATGGTGGCGCTCCGGTTAGATAGTCTTTCGGGCAAAATAACATTTTTCCGGTCGAAATATTTTTTTAATAAGTGTCTGATCTCTTTGCAGTTTGCGAACTTGTTTTGAAGTGAGCATTTTATTGCAAACGACAAACGAAGGTAACGACTCGTTAGATTCTTCGTTTAAGTCGGGAAAATGCTATTTCCGGCCATCTGAGGGGTCTTATCTTTCGAAATTTTCTGCACGCTCCGCGCTAATCAATGGTAGCTCTCCGCTTACATAATCTTTATGGCAGAATAACGTTTTGTGGTCAAGAAAAAACCACAAACTAAAATGCCCCCGTTCGCCTACGCCCATCGATGTTCTTTTATTTTGACTCCTAAAAGTATGCAAATTTAAAGGCCAATTTTACCTCGAAAGGTAGCGTAAATGGCATTAGATTGCATGTAAAGACACGAAATTTTCAGTTTTATCCCCATGAACCAAAACAATTCAACTGTTCCTGTCAAATTCGAAAATCTTGCACCATTTTGCATCTAGGTTCGTTGAAAAGGCCCTCCCCTTAGACCTCTCCCCAGGCCGGCGATCACTCAATATACTGCATGCGCCCCCCCCCCCCACTTCAGAGTAATCCTGCGTACGCCACTGAAAGCTTGCTGCATGAAAGTCACTGGCCCCTTCTCTTTTCTGTTTGCAAAGCACACAGCATTTCATTTCCGCTTGCAGAGCTTAAGAAGAATCATCAGTATCTTTGTGTACTGTTTCATTCACATGAGGCGACTTCCCACACCTGGAGAGGACTTCCCACAAGTAGCTTTCGCGCGCCTCTGGTGCATGTTCGAATGTTATGCATATGCAATAGGCCCGATTCATCATACTCTACGTGTTGTGCCCGGGAACTCTTCTCATGGTGCGACTACTGACTTATCTCTTGTAAGAAGCTGTAAGTCAATGGTCAAGCGTCAGCTAAGCACCTAGTTGAAAAGAAGGAGCATGCGTTCTAACTCCATCTCTTACACCTCCCTGATCGGAGGTTGATTCCAGGAAGTTGGCCATCACATTTATAGTTCTGGAGTTATCACCTTATTAGTATTTTAGGCTGTTGGAACTTTCTATGCAAGCTTACTTATTGTGTAAATAACTGTTTTTTGTATTTCCAGTGAATATTTTTTCTTTCAGTTGGAATCTGAATAATCGTATATCCCTGTACACATACTAGAAAGCACCTCTCACTGACTTGTAAAAAGCTGACTGATCATAAAAAGGTAACACTGGAATGATCGTGGATTATTTCTTCTCGTTTGTTAAGGCAATTTGTAACTAGTTTCCTGTGTTTAAAGTGTCTTAAATTGAGAGAGATTCGGGCTTCGCTCCATGGACCCCACCGGGGCTTCTCCCCCTGACCTCACCAGGGACCCTCTCCCCACACGGTAGGTTCGCGCTTTGCCGTAGTGATGCACTTTTGGTGCACATCGATCCCCCACCTTTTCCAGCAATTCCTTGATCCGCCCTTGGTTACTAGGGCAACCCTTGATGTTTCACGAACTGGCAGGCAACCGCCATTTTGGATGTAGAGCATAAAATATGACACTACAACCGTGTCAAACTCACTTTCGAGTGGATTTGCCATATTAGAAATTATCCGAAGTGACATCTCATTTTCCACACCCGTATACATTTGGTGCCAATTGCATCACATTTATCACTTTTCAAATGGCGGACGGAGGGTCAGTTTGAATTTTACTGCTGATTTTGATAGATTTATTAACTATATTTTGTGCCGGGGTGGAAAACCTTTTTGCATTCTTTTTTTATTCATTTATTTAGTTGAGGTCAGATTGCAAGTTGACCTTCTTCCCGTTGCTTGTATAATGGTCAAAAATTTGCGCGTTTAAAGTCTTCTTGTTTTCATACCGCACTGGCGAAACGTTCACCCGCGTGGAAGCTTTCTCGCTGCACTGGCCTGGAAAAGATGACCTCTTATTCTTTCCGTATTAAAATTTTATGTGGACCTAATATCTGAATATACTAACCATCAGTGTGCATATTTTCTCGGAAGATCTCCTCGGAAGTAACGGTTCGATAGGTTTCTGCATATAATTTCACGCAGGTTGGTGTTTAAATTTTCCTTCGCTTGTAATAGTGTGTTTACGGTAAACTTAGCCTGTATCCTTTTGTAGGCAAAATCACTTCCAAAGGCTGTCACCGGCGGATTTAAAGGGTTTTATTGCGCTGTTCAGTACACTCTAAAAATCAAAGAGTATACATACTTTGTCACTCATTTATATTGTGAAAATTGTGAGTTCACACCACGGACTTATATGCATGGACAGAGCATGTAACGTGTACTTCCTATCCGTCGATGGTCGCCACCGACTGGGACAAAAAAAAAGCGCACCAAGATGGCCGCCGTGAAGCTATAAATCGTCTGATTAGATGATGACTCTGTACTATTTTAAACAAAAGTTAAACTTGAATGGGAACCAATATCATATTCGTGCGATAAGTGAAGTGATTTGGACCTTACCATGCCAAATTTCAAAAATATTTCAACTTTCTTAAAAAAAATTTGGTGATATACTTGACCAAGTCCAAACTTTTACACAAAACCATGGCAGACAGCTATCTTGGTGCGCCTTTTCTCACACGTACGGTAGCGAAAATCTACTGCGCAGTATGCTCTGTCCATGTATAGGAAGTCCGTGGTTCACACCGAAATAATGTGACTCCAAGAAGAGTGAAAATTCACTCTTTTAAGGGAAAACCCCTTTTTAAGATTGGTCCTGCAGGCACTCCATCAAAAGTGAAACTTCTTTCTTTTGAAGTGAACGTGATCACTTTTTCTTTTCTAACGAGCCAAATTTCACTCTTCTTTTATTGTGTAACGTTACTACGAGCTGGAGTTGCTCTAAAAAGTTTCCAACGAAGTCTCCCACTTGCGATTTGAGATAAAACCATATAGCCTAGGACGTTTAAAATGGAAATATAACTGAAAATATAAAATAAAAATAAAAATATAACATTACCGGAACTAATTTAAAATCTTGTTGCTGTAGACACATTGTCTAATTACACTACCTTAAGACTTGAATTAAAAGGATAATTTCTCCGTGATTCAAATTCGGACTTTGAGGTCATGCACTGCTGCAGTTAGTTTTTATGCAAATGTTACATTTTAGCAGAAATGAGATGGCCATTTGCTTAAAATACCGAATTTAAATTAACCGAACGAAATGTGCATTATGAAATTTAAACAAAATATTGAGCCCACAGTTGCATAATGTCGAGTTGCTACTCATGGGCTTTGTATGTGTAGAGATTTATAAAACGTCTAAATCGAAACTCCAAGCGTAAGCAGACGCAAGACACGGCCCATGGATAAACATTTTGCAAAAATACAATGTGCTCCTTTAAGCACCTGATTTGTGCTGCATCAGATTACCGTAAATGTAGCAAACAACCACTATCATTTTGACTGTTGGAGAGGTTAAAATTTTGCGAATTTGTTAGACTGAGTATTATGAGTTTATATTTTTAAAGGTGACTTTGAAAAAATGTGTTGACTTATTTGCTGAAAAGGTTCTATAACAGAAAATTTCAAAAAAGTTTCCATGTGTCAAACACAATGGACTTTGTAACCATCCAGCAGTGCGTTTAAAGGGGGGGGGGGCACAGCCCACCACCTCCGAACTCAGTCGGGGAGAATCACTCATTCAGGGGATTTACGGTTCGAGGAAGATCAAAAGTTTGAAGAGACACAGTGAGCATTTAAACCCCAACCACACACCTCCCCCTGTGGAGGAAGAAAAACGCTTGTCAAAGCAAAAAAAGGGCACGAAAATTCGGGTAGTGCAACTGGAGTGCAGGAAGGCCAAAACAAAAGTCATCAAAATCCGTGCCAGTCAGGGGATCATAGGTTGCGCCCCCACCATCGAAGTCCTGCACACGCCACTGTGGCCATCTCATCTGGTCGTGAGTTCAAGTTCCACAAGTGTTCTCCTCTTTACACACGCTGGCAAATTCTGAGTTCTTTTCGACTAGAGATGAGAAGAGATTTTAATAAAACCCACAAAAATCTGACTGAAATTAGAACCGAATTCCTTTAGATTGACCGCTCCTTCCGAAGATACAACCCACACATTATATATGTTGCTTAGCAACAGATAATGTCAATCATGTATGTAATCTTTCTCCAGGATGAAACGTGTCAGAATCACATGAACAGTCTCCAATACTACTTATTTAAAGGCTTCCCTTTGGCACATTTTCAATATTATGTGACGTTAATTTTTACAATATTGCTAGTGTTTGCCCTATCAATATTCAAATAGATCTGGGAGGTGTCTTTCGAGCGATCTGTCAGACATATTAGCCAGTTTTCTTGTTCGTCAACTAGTTTCGCCCTTACCTCCCTGATAAATCCCTGACAAGCCAGTGAGCCACAACTGGAGAAAGGACGTGGCCGGCTCAACTTGAACCAACCGGTTGGAAACCAGGCCGTAAAACTCCATCTCACCTAGCCTAACCCTTACAAATTCCTTGCTTCCCCTCTCTACTCATTCATACATACTCCCAAGTATACTGGTCAAACTGCGATTGTTCTGTTAATGTCAGTTGCTGGTTGTGGTTCACTTCCACTAGTCAGGTCACGCTTCTAAAATGTAGTCTAATCAAGTAGAGATATTGCTACCATAAAAGTTAGGCACAACATTTTGCCTATTTCATGTTTTGGGGCTCAAAATACACATTCCGATGTAAAGTTGGAAATAGAATGCCATGCAGTGCTTGGTGTAAGCAGGTCGTCAATTATTACAACGCAATGGTTTGAAAATGTAAGTATAACAGATAATAATAAAAACTGTGCAATTGTAGTTTCTTGAGAAGTTTCTCCACATTTCCAAGAAAAGCTCCTTAACCTCGAATCTACTTTTTGAAAACCTAACGTTCAAGTAGAGAGCTGGGAGCTCTCTTTCATCTCCCTGGTTCAAGTTATAGGTCATCAGAATCAGTTTCTGAATTCATCATGTTATATTTCATCCTCTCTGCAAAGTGTTCAACCAGGGTCGTTCCAGTTAATACAGTGATGATTCCGACACTCTTTCGCCGAAGCTTTGTCAGCATATCTATGTTCAGGAATTCAGCTCATGCCTTTCGAAGCAGCTCTGTTTTCCGAAGTTCTTTGACAAATAATTGGAGCATCGGTTGTCCGATGGTAAGCTGTTCTATTGCTGTACGTATGCATATTTGATGATGAGAATAATTATGCATTTTACCTTTCATTTGATATTCATTTCAAAGGCGGCTCACATTTATTTAAGTTTTACCCACATTACGTCATTGTCCGGAAAAACGCCTCCATTAGAGCCAAGCGTGTGTTGTTCAACTTGCCCCAGCAAATACAGACAGTTCATTTGTGAACCGATTGAATAGGTGTGTGTTTTTCTATGCGCGTATGGGCAAGTGACTTTCTTGGAATTGACGTAATGTGATGTCGATGCTTAGTTTATACGAGTTTACGATGTAATCCAAGGTTTTACTTTCGCCCATTCCCTCTATTTTTCGTTACTGGTTTTAATTCATCCGACGTCATTTTGGAAGTAAAACAATAAAAATCACTTCAAGAGGTAAGCAGACTGAAAAACTTATGTACAATCTTGGTCAAAACTGTTGGAACGCCTTCCGCCATTATGTCAAACGAAAAAACGTGCGCGATTTGGGAAATCCCTTTTTTCATTCTCCGTTCACAAGTACAGCCCCCTCCCAACGACCCCTGTACATGCCGGGTCCCAACAATATAATTCAAAAGTACCATATAAAATAAACCCTTGTCCAGTTAGAGACGTAAACTTGGCTTGATCTTAGCATATGGCTTTCTCCACCTCGCCACTTGTTGAGGTCAAATGCAATAACTACCGCAGAAACCGGAAGTGCGAAAATTTGTTTGTGATTCTTTTTGTGGTAGTTAGAGGAGGTGCCAGGATTTTCCCGACAGGGGCCAGAATTTCGAAGACCCTACAAAGGCGATGAGTTCCAGGTGGGACGTGACTTATATTATTTTGTCGCGCGCCGAAATTTCTTTGAATTTCTTTTTAACAAATAAATATTTAAAAATCTGGAGCTTGTTTTGAGAGAATTGTTTAAAACTGAAAGAAATTTGGCTTTTTTAAGGGCCATTAAAACGTTTAGGGTATTTGATGAAGAATCTGCTCCTCAAATGAACAAAATAAAAGTGTTATATGGTCGACTGAAGTTGTTTTGGGTTAAGCATTTTATTGTAGGCCTACATACTAAGGCTCTCAAACGGAACTCGAAATTTACAAGAAAACGAACAGGTCATGTGAAAACATTTTGGAATTTAATGAAAGAAAACTTGGTTGGAAAATTTTTGGGCTTTCACTGATTGATTTGAGATAATATTAAGTACAGATCGGCAAAAATCACCCAATATTGGGGAAACATAGCAAATGAAACATTTTTAGCAAACCTCCATAAATTTATTGGGCAAATTTATTTAATAATGAGGCAAAATGGTGATGTTTTGACCAACCTTTAGCAATTTTCTTACCCAAAAATGTAGCATGTACTATGTTCGCCCAACTGTGTGTAGAGTGTATACACCAATAAAGTCACACAGGGTACATGCGCACATATGTACCTGTGTACGTACACACGTACCGCCCGCGAACCTTTTGCTTTCCTGCCCTGCCCGCCTGCCGCCTGTCAGCTTGCCTGCCTTCCTGCATAAACTCGCACAAATACACACCTATAGATAGGACCATATGAAACTCTCGTTGAAACAGTTTTTACATTATCGGTAATTTTTTTTTACATTATCGGTTCGAAGAATTTTTACATTATGGGTATTTTTTTTTTTACATTATTAGTTGTTTTTACATTTACGGTAATTTTTTTACACTATCATTAGGTTCTACATTATCGGTTAATTTTTACCTTATCGGTTGTAACAGAGGCCTCTCCTTAGATCGGCCACTAGTTGCATAGTGTGTGGACACCTTGCTCTTAAAATTGGTGGACACGAGCCAATCGTGAGTCGTTCAGCGAGACACTACAGTCTCGTCGCAATAAGTCGCTTCGCATAGTGCGGACCGGGCTTTACCTCAAAGAAGACGTTTTTTCCGTCCATGGCAGTACGTACACAGGCGCCATCTGCGCATGTCTTACTAATTTTGTTTGTAATCATTTCAGAAAGAGTTCGGGAAAAAGTTTCCTCTTACTGAAAGAGAGGCGTTTGCATTTGTGGAGGACGTTCTTGAAATACCCGAAGCATCGAAAAAGTTGGAAAACAATCGCAAGCAGTTTTTAGACGAATTCACAAAGCAATGGTACAGGCGAATTCCATTTAGCATGATAAAATATCAAAACGAATTCATCGGCCCACACAATGGTTTTAAATTCCCCACGTTTCATGAAACAAAAGATGCTCTATTTTCCCGGTTCGGCGGAGGATGTGCCCCTCTGAATTGCTTCACACAACCTTTGCTCAGTCATCTGGGTTACGAGTCCTACATATGTAACGGCCGGCATAAGGATGTACCATCCAGTCATAGTGCCATCATAGTGCGCCATCTATCAGACCCAGGGAGTAGGTATCTCGTAGACATTGGGGCCGGTGTTCCGTTCTTCCGTGCGGTGTCCCTCGATTTTGAAAATGTCTCACCAGTGTATCGCGATGATTACATGACGTACAGATTCGTGAAGGAGGCAAACGGTACGATAACCTGTCAGAAGATACTCGAAGAGGATCACTATTGGGACTTAGGTTCCTCACATTCCAAACGGAGTCGTAAAATTGGGGAGTGGTTACCTTTTATGACCTATCACCCTGAAACAAGATTGGATCTTGAAACTTTGGTGAAAATAGGAACGAAATTGTGGGATATGCAAAAAGTAAGACCTGCTATGTTTCACTCGATTTTAATCATTGGATTTCCGAATGGAAGGCTCTGCTCGATATCGAGCACTGCTTTATACCGTGCTACAGAGGAAGGGAGAATCAAATACACTAAGTTGGAAGGAGATGATGCGATTAATGCTGTGTTGAAATTTTACCCACAATTCCCCCGTTCAATGGTGGAAGCTGCGTTTGTCAATTCGCAAAACAGGCAACGTCAACAGAAGATGAACAACTTACCACGAAGTACATTTTCGTTGGGGGAGTACATTCAATGTCATTAAAGGCGGGCACTTTTCACACCGTTGATCAGCAGGAAAAGGAATTTTCATTTGGCAATCGGGATTTTGATTGACATTAAATTCATAAAATGAATAGTAGCTAACAAGGCTGAAATTACAAGAATTGGAATGTCTTCAACTTGAATGCTTAACCCCTCACCCCGACAGTCTAAATTCTCCTAACCCACTCACTTCAATACTTCCCACAACTGTCTTAAATTCATCCTTATTCAAACACAACCTCAGTTGATTGCTTCAGGGTAACTATGCAAGATCATATGTAATCAAAACACTTTAAACACAGTTCATGCTGTGTAATATTGGCTTCGGTATTCTTCATTTTTTGAACTTGCTGGCGATCAAAGAGATAGGGCAATTTAGAATTTTTATGGACTTCTACAAAAAATTATGGTTTGGGTGACATTATTGGGTCTTTAAAGAAAGCCTTGTATGCTCACCAGGGTATGACCAGGCTTGTAAAGGTATACATTTTTTCAAGTGGTAGCTTAATTATTTGTGAAACAAAGGTTCATCAAAGAGCATGTCTCCTTAACCGCCCGCAAAAAGTGCCAACTCTCCCGACTGAGGTACATCTGAGCCACTGCCAGTTAGATCCTTCTTTTGGATAACAAAAACCTTGTTCAGAGAATTAAGTTCCTATCTCAGGCAGTTTTGAAAGTACCAATCATTTTCATCCCATCCCACAACTGTCAGTCATCCCCTTTTTCTGCACACAAAGCCTACCTTTTTGTTGTATACAAGCACGAGAGTCGATTTGGGGCCCCCTTTTGCGTGGAAGGTGCGTAAGCACAAACGCCCACTATTTATCGATCCAATTATATACTGAAGTTTTAAGAGCAATGTGTAGTTGCCCTGGACATAGTAAGGGAAAACATTTATTTTTAAAGTGAAATCAGTAAAATAGAAGGGTAGAAATTATTAATTTCAGTCGAAAAAAGCGGAAATTCACTTCAAAAGAGTGAAAATTTACTTCAAAAGAGCGGAGTTTCACTTTTGATGGAGTGCATACAGCACGATAAACACATAGTCAAAACAGTGTCTGAAATGACTAATCACGTTAGCCAACAATATTGGCTGATATTTGACTAATATTTGACCCACTTGAATTAGTTTCCAACAAATATTTAGCCTCCTTGACTAAGTTTTGACTGATATTCTTTAGTCCCTTTCTACAAAATTTGTCAGATATCATCAGAAACTAGTCAAATATGAGTGACTAACGTGGTCAGTCAATTCAAACTCCACTTGACTAATTTGGGTTTACAGTGAGGGACTAACCGTTAGAAAGAGCAATCTCTGCAGGCACCCGTAAAAGAGTAAACTTTCACTGTTCTTAGAGTGAATTTCACACTTCTTGGAGTGAGTTAGCACTCTAATGGAGTAAATTCATGCTTTCCTCTCTTTTAGAGAGTGACTAAGCTCACTCTTATTTTTAGAGTTTATTGTCTTTAAAAGTGAAGGCTAGGGCCTATACACCAGGATCGACTGTAGATCGCAAATACGATATTCGATCACGATGTTTTCAGTGTGTCCTACGAGGACGAAAGAACCATTATTTAGTAATGAAATGCCACTAGATTTGAATCCTTGCTGGTGCAACTTTCTGTATAATAGTGATAATTGTCTGGTAAAATTGGTCCACATACCTCAGCAGACTTGTGACTCCCACCCATGGAAAGCGCTTGAAAAGCCTACTCTTGGCGGTTATATGCGTCCTGATATAGAGTGATAACTCATAAATTGGAATACTTCCCCTCTGTTTCGTGTCAAATCTGCTCGCTTCTGTGAGTTTAACAACTTTTCGCACGGTTTCCCATTAATGACCGAATAATTGCAGTTTAATATCATATACTTGAATAGGTTTTTAAATACATTTTTGTTATCCTTTCTTGTTTCGGTTTGTTAACTAAACTTTCTATACCTGCATGCCAAATATTTCTCGCCTGTAATTTCATCGGTATTGAAATTACATGCAGAACTAGTATACGAATCATATATGTATTTAAAGTCCTCATGCTAATTGCACTGCCGGGTTTAGTCAGAAAGAGCGGTTTGATAGATTTTTTCATTCTAATATAACGCATATTAGTTTCAAGATTTCTCCATTCTAATTTAACGCATGTTAGTTTTAAGATTTCTTAACGTGTCGTTTCATTTTCAAATTTTATCCAACCGGTTAATGTACAATTGTAAATACATTTTATCAGAAAATTTTTCAAATGTTTCCATTGAAGATCATTAAGTTTTACAGAATAGTTTGATCTCGATAAAATAGTTTGTTCTAAACTAATTGTCTGGATTTCTACCGCTAAACAAATTACGTACATTACATATTTTTGTAAATATTTTGAACAATTTCCCTAAGGGGAGGGGTTGAAATGGACGGATGGAAACCTTCGGGACAGTTGATTCACTTTAGATAAAATGTTGTACATAATATTCAGCAAACTTCTTTGAAAGTAAAATCGACGAGTATTTGAGGATGCAATTTGGTGCAATTCTTGAAAAATCAGCAAGGAAAGGCTTGATTTTGTGGGTTCCATCTTTAAATTAAAGGCAGGAAGCATTCACTGGTATTCAATTTATAAAACGGCTGAAACCCTTGGAAAAGTGTTTGCAAGGACTGAGGTCTCTGGACATCACTATGCCACTGATAACCATGCAGTGTACTGTTTCATGAATGCATGTTTAACTTCATATGAAAGGTGAAGGAGGCTCCGTTTCGCAGTATATGCCAGTCGAGAGGAAATCCGTTTTTTGGCGAAAATGGTTTTTACGCGATCGATAAAGGTGGCGCCCTTTTCTTTCCATACTGCTATGCGATTTTAACGTACAAATTCAACGGAGGCGAACGTTTAAAACGCCTAGAAATTTTCATCGATTCTAGGAAAGAAAAATTCTGGCCTGTTTAGGAACTTTGTCGTCAAGAAAACAAAACGCCGGACTTTGTTCGATAGTTCACTGCGTAGTTATTGAAGTTTAAGCAATTTTGCCAAATTCTTTGTCTTAACCTTAAATTATGCACATTCTCGCAAGCTTTGTATAATGTGTCTTCTTTTAGCGCTAATGCAAAGTCTTCTTCTCGGAAGCAGTACAGACCTCATCACGGGCAAGTGCAACTCCTTGACTTCATTCGGAAAATATGCCACAGGTAAAATATGCACACTTCCTTGCATTCCTCTTTCAAGAGCATGGTATAGACGAATCCGGACAGATTGTGATGGTCTGATTTTAGTCGGCCATTACTGTGGTCCATCACCTTTAATCTTTAAATTTCCTTCCTTACCTGTTCCATGGATGGTTGTGCACTAACGTGTATCTAAGTTTTCTCAACTTCACTGAATAGGAGGATTTGCAATTCACGTAGGCAATAAATGAAGACGATTAAAGGCTGATGGACCGCACTAATGGCTGCCTACAGCCATTAGTGGCTGCCTTTCTAATCGGATTCGTGTATAATGGAGAATAAAATGAATTGTGGGAAAATTACATGTATATACAGTATTTGCATGCCTAAACTGGAATGAACTTGAAGTTTTCTCCTCCAATAAAAAAGGGCCTCTTTCTCACCAGCTGCTTGAAACCAAAAATTTTGGATAGCATGAGCATTTCCTCATTTCTCGTTACCATAGATTAAAAGTCAAGGGTAGTACCCACCTTAAGTTTTATTTTATTTATGATAAAAGAATGTCTGTTGACATTGCTTAGGATATCAAGCGAGGATTTCCACTTCTTAGTTCGATTCCCATCATTTTTACTACTTCTTTAAATTCTACTTGGCTCTTACCGCCGTTTTCTAATTCTATATCTGATCTTTATAATCTCCTATTTTATTTCTTTTGTGTAGGTTACCTTTGCTTGTGGTTTTTCGAGTGCACGCTTTACGCACAACGCGATGCAATGCGGCACTCGGCGATGTCAGGCGACAATAGGAGCCTTTAATCATTGCTAAATCATGGGACGGGGGTATGAAAAAAACGATTACGTCACTAGCACGCTGTTGTTCATACTCCCACCCCTATGGTACATTGAGTGCAATTATGTCTCAGTCACATTACCGCCGCGCGCCGGCCGATGAGTAGAAATCGGCCGACGTCTGACATCGGCCGGGCGCCGGGGAATTTTTACCAAATCTCGACCGGCCGATGGTTTCTCCATCAATTTCGCCGGGCTCCGGCCGGAGTCCTTTAGGACGTCTGCAGGTCACCTGCCGAACACCGGCAGGGCATCGGCACATCGGGACATCGGCCGGCACCCGGCCGATTTAACTCATCTGCCCGTCTTAGGCAGTGCCCTGCCCGGGCGCCCGCAGGATGCCGACCGGGCATCAGACGGTCCGGTCGGGTGCCCGCCGATATACATACTTTTTCCGATGTATCCACAGGCGCCGATGTCCCACCGACGTCGCACTAAAACTTCACCGGGCGCCGCCCGATATCTACAAATCGGCCGGCGAGGCAAATTCGTCGGCCGATCATCTGCAGGTTGCCTGCCGATGTCGCCGATGTCTTGCCGAATTAGGTCCTGCCGGCGCCCGGCCGGGCGCCTTTTCGGACATCGGCGATAATGTGACTGTAGCATTAGCAATGCTAAAAATCTACTATTTGGACCCAAGACTTTACGGCTCAGTTTCCAACCAATATTATGCACGTAACGTCATCGTGGCATACTGGATGGAAATGTTCCTGCGCAGTACGTTTCTTACCAATACGCGCGCACCACAGCACTTTAGTAACAATTGTTGTACAACGGACGCCTGGATGGAAAAATAGCAAGACGCACAACGCAGTGACGTCGGTGCATAACCTCTATTGGTTGAGATCGAGCCGTCCACGGCGATATGGACCACTTCATGCAGGACGTTAACTTCGGAAGCGTGCATTACAGATTATAGATTTTATATCTATATGATGTCACAATGCAAAATGTACGCCCTCTTTAGAGGAATAACAAACCAACATCAACAAATGCCAACAGCTGATTGGTCAACTTATCGAAAACACGACGGTCTTCTACACACGTTGGGCGAATAAGCCAGTTCAGCGTTCAGGGTAGCATCTGTCAAAGCTTTTCTGCCGTTTGCTATCCCTCCATCGAAGGAGGGAAAAGGAAGTGTTTGCAGAGAAGGGAAAGATCTTTTCCTGGAAAGATTCGGCAGAGGCTAGTTCAGAGCTAGCATGCCGAGCAGACTCTGTAGTAGCCGAAAGATGGGGCTCTCTCAAAATCATAATACACCTCTCTAAACAGTATAATATACAGAGAGTCTGCAAACCTTCGTCCAGTTTCCATTTACAGGAATCTCGCATTTTGTGGGACGAATCAGTAACCATGAGATGGTCACGTGGTGCACGAAACAAGTATGAATAGTGCATTTTTGTACCTACAACTGATACAATGAACGTCGAACAACCTAATTAGCTTTTATAGGTGGAAAATGTGTACCAGGCCATACGTTCAATGCATCATGAATATTACCTATTACGCGAGAAATAATTTAGTATTTTAATTTTTGTCGTGACGTCATATTTGTTGGTCGTCAATGAGATTCGCTAGAAAGTTGGCAGGCTATTGTACACAATAGGTATGCCATGTAACTTAGTTGGAAACGTGGACTGTTCGTTCAACAGTGAAGCCGTTGAAAGACTCATAGCCTATTATTTATAGTAGCGAAAGTAAGATTTTTGATATTTGAATGTAGTAGTCGAAACGCAAACACAATAGCCTGCTTACAGCAGGTTAGTTTTGAGCAGAAAATGGCAATGTAAAATTGAGGGTAGGTCATTTTTACACAAATCAGTTGTCCCTTAGTGGAAGTTGCAAAAATGAAAAGAGTGAAATTTCACTCTTTAGAAGAGTGAAAATAAAGTTTACTTCAAAAGAGCGGAACTTCGCTCCAACAAGAGTGAAATTCACTCCAAAAGGACGAAGTTCCCCTCTCGATGGAGTGCCTACAGGGACCACTCTTAAAAAAGAATGATCCCTGCAGGCAATTGTTAAAGAGTAAATTTTTATTAGTCTTGGAGTAAATTTCACTCTTGTTAGAGTAAATGTAACACTATTCGTTGAGTGATTTAAAACTCTAATGGAGTGAATTCACACTTTTCACTCTATTAGAGAGTGACTAAGTTCACTCGTTTGTATTCAGGGTTTACAGTGTATTTGATCGTCTTTCTCAAAAATGACCGATCGACTGAATGGTCAAGTGGATTTGGTCTTCATACTCTCCTTTTTTATTTATGTGAATCCTGGCCGGGTCTTATCGAAGACTTTAAAGAAGGAACCTACTGCTCTGAATAAGCAATGGGGAAAACAAGCCAGTGAGCCACAACTGGAAAAGGGCCGTGGCCGGCTCGACTTGAACCAATTGGTTGGAAACTGGGCTGTAAAACTCTGTCTAACTAACTTCTCCCAAAATGACTTCACGTAACGTCAGGGCATAAGGTGTATTCGATTGCGTGGTCTGATATTGTGACGCATAAAAGGACGCATAAAATATTTCTGCAGGGCAAAGTTCATGAAATCATCACCTTTAACTTGGGAGTTACAGGAATTTTGCCAAACTTTGAACCATCAAAAAGCAAACTACTGACCAAATACAATATGTCTGATGTAAAGTGCCAGATATCTCTAATTCATTTTCAAATATCTCTAATTCAATTTCAGATATCTCTAATTCATTTTCAGATATCTCTAATTCTATTTCAGATATCTCTTATTCTATTTCAGATATCTCTAATTCTATTTCAGATATCTCTAATTCTATTTCAGATATCTCTAATTCTATTTCAGATATCTCTAATTCTATTTCAGATATCTCTAATTCTATTTCAGATATCTCTAATTCTATTTCAGATATCTCTAATTCAATATCAGATATCTAAAATAGTGCATAATTAAAGATATCTGAAATTAATTAGAGATATCTGAAATTCGTGAATAAATGTTAAAACGGTATTCCATACGGTGACGATAACATACACCGTAAAGAGGTGTGGAACACTATTATTTTGTAACATTGACGCATGTACAAAACGGCACACAGGCTGCAACACTGTATTTTTCTATCAGCATAGTAACCTATAGTTGGCACCCATTTTTGGGAATAAGTGGAGATGATACGTGCTCCACTGGACGGAACATTTTCTCTACTGGGAGGACTTATGCACAATATCTACACTCCATAGCCTTTTCATTATCTGTTGAGGGGACTGACGTTATTCTTTCCCGGCGTTGGGTATAGATGTGCGAGTTGTTTGTTGGCGGGGCATTTGTCTTTTTAGTTCGAGATGAACCTCAAATACAAATCTTCTCCTCCAAATTTGATGTCGAAGTCGTTGTCGCGCTAGTATCTGTACTGGCCCCCCCAAAGTATACAAACATTTCACATTTTATGTTTTTGCTATTAAGAATAACATCACTAGAATGTCTTCCGATCTGTCAGACGGCTTATTGCGCATCAAACTGGGTGATCGCAAGCTTTTGTTTGTGCGTCCATCTTAGACCTCATAAATCTTTTGTTTTAAAGCGTAGCAGCTTAGTGGGGGTGGGTATTTTTACGTGCTTGGATAGAAAGTTAGTCAGGTGACGTTCTAAGGCTCAGTTTTTAACCAATAGGTTTAAGTAGGGCCGGCCAGGGCGTTTTTTCCAGTTGTGGCTCACTGGCTCGTTTTACTCCGTGCTATTGCTTACCGTATTTGCCAAACACCGCAACCAATAGCAGTTGGTTCCATTTTTGAAGTCTTCGGTATGACCCGGCCATGAGTCGAACTCCAGACCTCCCGACTGCCCTAACCTCTGGACCATGCAGTTGGTTTTACGCGTTTGGAGACGGATATGATGATGAACTTACAAAAAGAAAACAAAAAGAAAAAACTGTCAACGGAATCACAAATACTACGCCAAAAACTACTCACACCATGCAACAGGGGACAAAAAACTCTTTACTACTAGTGAGATTCAGAAACTAGACAATGAAACAGTTACGTAATATCTTCCTCATTAGAGACATGAGCAGTACGGGAAAATGCTTTCAAAGAATAACAGGCAGGTTTTATTTCGCCACGCAAACTGTCAGACTTACATTGGCTTTCGAGTTGTGGTATATAAGATTCAGTATACCTGATCTGGACTGTGTATAGTAGCACAAAGCTGCCTGCTACATTATCATCCCCATGCCCTTACAAGGAGGTTGTAGCAGAGTCGGTGCCCTATGAAATACTTATCGAAGGAAACAAAAAAATTATTGAAGATCATGAATTGGACTCATGCAGGCGCTCTCTACTTCAGTACTAAAACAGGTGAGAAAGTGTGTATAAGTACTATTTTTAACCTTTTTTCAAACGCCAATTTATAAAGCATAAGATCTTTAATTGTTTGAATGCGCACCTATGAGGGATGTGACTGAGCGCCATCACTTTTTGAGTAAAAGTTCTCTGATAAGTTATTATATGCCCCAACTGACGTTAGCACCCTGCTTGAGGAAGTTACATAAATGGTAGTACATTGAGATTATTTTTGCCGCCCTTGTAACAAATAGCCCTGCTTGAGGAATGTTACATAAATGATAGTACCTTGAGATTATTTTTTGCCGCCATTGTAACAAAATAGCCATGGAAATATATCACAAGTATAGCATAAATGTCATAGAAGGTCATCCTGTTTTGCGTACTTCATAATTAAGAGGCCGGGGATATCATTGGCGCATTGCGTCCAGTTCGATACAGACTGTCCATGGAATTCTCATCTGGCATTGCGAGTTCGAGAGAAGAAAACTAGGCACAACCTGACCGTCAGGACAGCGAACATATTTTCATGGGATGGCAATGGAATATTCATGCCAAAGGACCAATCAGGTACTTGGAAGCTGCCCCAACCCCGTTCCAAAACAACAGTTTTTCGACCCACTGTTTGTAATTCTTACACTACAACAGGTCAAAAAAGAGGTCAAATATTCCTAATCCGCATAACCCTAGCCCATTCAATGTTTTAATCTAATCCTCATTTCGAAACTAATTTAAAAAATTTCTGAACTTAAGCATGAATTTTTCAGTTCTATCCCACGAATGAAAAACTGACGTCCTGTTAATTAAATTAAGGTTTACTGTGCAGCTTCTAACCTAACCCGCCGGCACGACATTCTCTCAATTTTTGCTCACTGTCTTGTTTTCCCCCTTCTATTGCTTATGCTGAGCACCAAGCACAATGACAGTATGTTCCATTTTTAAAGGCCTAATTCTCTCACTCCAAACAGTTGCAGCTATCCTTACATTCTTACTTAAGCCCCTCCCACAATTGTCTATAATTAATCCTCATCCAGACAGAATCACCGTTTATTGTTTCCGGGTGAGTATAGAAGAGCCCAATATGTAAAATGAAAACACTCTCAGTACAGTACATACTGTTATATACATATAAGTTTTGGTATTCTGCATTGTTTAAAATATCTGTCAATCAAAGAATTGTGCTAATAGATAGTTTCTGTGTACTACTACAATATTCTAGTGTGATTTCATTTTTCGTTATACTAAGCTTTTGCTTCAACACCCGTACAATTTTATTTTCCTTCTTTGTGAACATTAGCCTTATAATGGTAAATTACTCTTCATTTTACCAAATGTTGTAAAATTTTATCAAAAACTTGTTACTAGCTGTTCCTTCAACTCCCGTACAATTTTATTTTCCTTCATTGTAAACATTAGCCGTATAACGGTAATTTACTCTTTATTTTACCACATGTTGTAAAATTTTATCACAAACTTGTATTCGTGATGAAAGCGGAACGTTACGTCTGCATGAAAACTACAGGTAATCACAAACAAAAGAAAATGTAAGATGACGTCTTTTTTTTTCTTTTTTTCCCTTGAATATTGACTGTCATGTTCGCGTTAGATTTCTGTTCTTGCTGCAAAAAATGTTCTTGCTGAAAAACTTAAAAATCCCTGCAATTTAGTTATAGCATGTTCAGCATTTGTATGCTGTTTCACTTTGTTCATAACTCCTCTACTCTCGTTCAGCTTTTAGTTTATTGTCCTAATTGGGTGTGTGTATCTTAAATGGAGTCCATTTGATTTTGAGCAGCATGTGAGATAATTTTTTTTTTAATTTTTGTATTAATTGTCGTAAAAAGTCAATTTTATGACATCTAGTTGGTAAGACATCTTATATTAAAGGGCCGCAGGCGTCCCACCAAATGTATTTAACTATTTGAGCGCCCCCTGCATTTCAAAAACTTAAGCCACTCACTCACACACTCACTCACTCACATCTCTGGGCAGCCTGCACTGGTCAAATCATGGAAGTACTAGGTAGTAATTCCATGGTCAAACATAAGTAGGGCCTACTGTGACGTATACTTTGCAACAGATTTTTCAGTGAATGGTGTGAAAAACAAACAAAGCAATGAAGCAAACCAATTCTCCTTTAACTTTATATTGATCCATATTCTTTCTCGATATCATGATTTTATAAATGTATATATTTGATGATTAATTGTTGTTTGATGATTAATAATTAATTACGGATAAAAAATTATTTCTAGTTTGGGGTGAGAGTACAAGCCCTTTAAAGTCTTCAGTGTAACCCGACTAGGAGTCGAACTTCAGACCTACCAGCTGCAAGTCGAATGATTTAACCTCTTCCACATGCACTGCTACTTCAAGCGGGAAGCTTCCAAAAAAAAGCCCCCGTGGTCGGGATCGAAAGGACAGGCAAGGAGGTTCTGTTCCAACAAAATGCATTTACTTGATCAGTTATTTACCTGCGCATGCATCTCTCGATGGCTTCATTGTCAGGGGGTGGATTTAATTTTTTTCCATGGTCCATGTGACTCACACGAATTAGAAAAAGTATATGTGAAATCAGTTGAAAAAAAACCCTGGGAAAATAGCCTGGTGAAATCGTTTGCTAAAATTGTTCGCAATAACCAACAGAAATAGTTTCCCCTAAGGGCCCATACAGACCTACAACAATAACGGCAGCTCTATTTCAACGGCATTGATAAAATAAACACCTTAATAAGCAAAGTGACCGAGGCCTAACATGTAAGATTGTCGATTTATTAAAAAGTTAGGTTGTTTAAAAAAAGAAAGAAAGCAAGTCCATCATAGCTATAGTGGAGACGAATCAATAATCAGGGCTGTAACCGTGATGTCTGATTATTGGCATATGGACCGGCTATCCGACGGAATTTTCAGGTATTTTGAAGGGCTATTTGGCTATTAAATATTGAAAAACTAACAGTAACGTATACTTTTATTCTACTTACAAGCCTGGGAACAACCATTACACTGTTAAAAATTTCTGTAAATTTACAGACTTTTTTAACTTAAACTTTTTGTATTTTACTTTTAACAGAGATTTTCTGTATCTTTACAGACACTTTGTATTGCTACAATAAAAAAAAGTTGTTTAACATGTATTTTCTGTTTATTTGAAAAACCATTTCTGTCTGCTTTTTTAACCAAATTTTACTGCTTTGTAAAACTTTTTCCTGTAAATTTACAGAAATTTTAACAGTATTTTGTATTTTTCTGATTTCACATAAAAATACTGTCATTTTACAAACATTCATTTTGTTTTTAAGCTGAAAAAGAAACAAAAATAGGCCAAACAAACAAATAAGAAATAGCCAGAAAATTTTCAATGTATAACATGCATCGTTCTGCGAAGTTTCAGTTTAAAAAAAAAACATTCTTGGCAAATTTATGGCCCTATTTGAAAATTAACTTACATTTATTATTAAAGCATACTTAGTTATTACGTTCTTAGTTATAAATATCATACAACTGGTGTTTTGTCACACATTTCTAAGTAAAAAGAAATTGTAAGGCCCTAATTTCAGAGCACTGACAATTGGTACACTGATGTCAACTCATCGCCGCGGGCGCTCATGCACTTGATCGGAGCAAATTAAAAACGTTTCACAAATTTACTTGAAAGAGTCTGTAAATTTACCACTTTATGACGTAAATCTCATTTTGCATAAATGGGTGGAGCTTATTTTGTAGGTATTTTCCTAACAAAAGGATTGCTGTTGCTTTGAATAATATCTTCTTTGGTTTTTTTTAATCAGGTAGTGATAAACTTATTGTTTACCTTGCCTGGAAATGTTTGCAACCAATGTATTTGCATTCTTTGTCATATTTATTTTAAAAACAATTATTACATTGTACAAAAAATGTGACTTTCCAATTACAAAGTTCCTAGAGATAGAAATCTACTTGACAACAATATGACAACAAAGCATCCTCAATGTGATTGGATTGAAAACAACTTCGTAACGACACATTACGTTGATAAGCATATACCTGATCTACGTAATGGTGAAGTGTATGTTACGTAATAACATATGAAAGGTGAAAAAGCGATATTATAATAAATATGAAAACGTCGGGAATGAAAACAGTAAGCTGTAAATTCACATAAAATTAAGGTAAACAAAACAGAACAATTCTGTAATTCGATTTTACAGTAGACTTTTGTAAACTAATTTACATGCAAAAACTGTAAAAAAAAAACAAACCCTTAATGTTTTTTCATGATTACAGTCTGGCTGTAAAAAAAACATTATTTGGTTGGAAAAAAATTTGCCATAAAAATTATGTAAATTTACAGAGAAATTTTTTAACAGTGTACTTTGTTAAAGTATTAGCTTCATGGAATAACCATTTCGGGCTACCAAATGAGCAGGAATTTTTCTTTTTTCAAAGACGACAAAGGTAATGTCGCTCTGCTTAAATGGTCTCTCTTCAAGGATCACATATTTTTTTTCAGAAAATCCTTTGCTCAACTCCAAACTTCCTAGGACGACAATAAAGATTATGTAGTATATTATCAAATTCAATCTCATCGTCCTCTTTTTTTGTCGATATCATTTGAAACATTTTGCGGTTTTTGGGGGGAGATGATATTATTTTCGGAGTTCTGTAGCACGGGTCAAAGCCGAGCTGGAGTCCAGTGAACCCTATACTCCGAGCCAATTCCGAGTTAAACTGGTAATATATCGTGTAATAAAAACTTTTCGGAGTGGTTGCGGGTCATGCATTCAGCTGCAGCCCTTTAAGGCTTATTCAAGTTCCAGATCCTTCCATTCCGGACCAATTTCAACATGAAAACCAGACTCGTTTTCGAAAACGATTTACGAGTCCCCCGCCCGGACTTGGAAGTTACATCCCCGTCTAATGAAGGACTAAAATGAGAATTAAATTATTTGTCTTCCTTTTTCATGTACCATTTCGGAGCAATCCCGGGCCCATGGATTGGTTGATTCATACACTAAAATGCTTTCTAAAATGGGGAGGCATATGTCATGCTGTAAACCAAAATGGCGGTGCCAGGGTAAATTTAATCAGCCTCCGTCGGGTCAGGGGTTCTAATTTTGTAACTACCAAGTAACATATGCAATCTAGTGCAATATTTTACTTTTTCGAGTTTAATCTTCCTTAGGAATCACGTTTGCAGGAAATTTTGTGAAATTTCCAGCAATTGCATAACAAAAGGAAGCTAGGCTATAGCGCGTCATAACTGAAAGCCACCATGTTGTGGAAAAATATAAGGCTGCAATGTAGCGTGCAATGTTGTGCATCTCCAGAAGTCAATTTTCGTATTTGACTGAGTTCATTGGGAAGGGGGCGTGGGGGTTGTCACTTGGGCACTACCTTGTTACTACAAGTCAGATAAAGTTGTATACATTTTGGTCTTAAAGGCAGTCAACTCTCACCCACAAACTATTTTCGTAGTAGTACACAGAAATTCTCAACTGGCACAGCGCTTTGATTTACAGCAAGTTAAAAAAAATGCAAAATACCGAAGCTCATGTAACACAGCACGTATCTGTACTTTACTGAGAATATTTTGATCACCAATCGGGTGTCGTAGATCACCTAAACTGAAATTGTGTCTCGATGAGGATGAATTTTAGACAGTTGTGGGAGGGGCTTCAATAAGAATGTTGGGGAAATTGAAAAAGTTGGGGTGAGAGGATCAGGTCTTAACCTGATTTGATTGGTTCTCAAAATTATCAAGGAATTAACACAAAAAATAAAAAGTGAGCCACCATCCTAAACCTGAGTCAAGTTGTCCCCATAGTGACTCACATTACATAAAGTGGGTCACTATGGGGACAAACTGACTAAGTTTTAGGATAGTGACTCGCTTTTTATTTTCTGTGAATTCGTGATGAATGGAATGGGCGAAGTGGAATTATTATGGGCCAAGAAATATTAAAGTATAACCTTCACGTCCGGGCGCGTATTTTTCCCCTACGCGAATGAGGACAAATAGAGGTGCTTCCTTGGACAAATAATACCAACCGCCAATGGACAAATCAGCTTCTTGGAAATATGCCACACCACTATTCAGCTTTCAACCGCTTTTTGTAAAGTTGACACCAGATTATGAACGGTCAGGTCACATAAAACTCACTGACGCAACTCTTAGCTACAACGTAACCCTTAAGCATGATTAAAAAAATCTCAAACCCGATTTGGTCATTCCCATTTTGGGTGTCCTGGCGGGTGTCAGGCTATCAAACTATTTTAAAAACAGACAAAATTCAGCACACAAAAATGCATATGAGGTAAATGAACTGCGTATATAAGCTTCTTCCTGAAGATTGCATTGCCAGAGGGTGACGTGAACTTGTCCATCCGTACATGTCATGCATAAACAGAGAATTTGAACTAATAATTTTTTTTTTTAATTTCCATACATAATTCTCAAGAATGGTGAAATAGGATGACAAGCTACGCAGACAATATTATAATCGAATTTATGAAACAATGCAGTGTTAATGACCTTGTAAATAAAAACAGTTAAAATATCTTACTGTAGAAAGACTTTACCCTATAGGCCACACACTTACAACAAAATCCCAGCTTTATTTCAACGATATCAATAAAAAACATAGGCAATGTTACTTTTAAGGTTGTTCAGCGGGTCTTTCCATTGCGAATCTCTAAAGAGTTTCCGATAAATATAGTTAGGAGGCAAGTCCCTAAAGCTGCATTTAGGGCAGGCTGGAAAGCCAAATTAAATAGAAAAGCATACATCCAGAGGGAAGGCCCTGATTTTCCCTTAATTTTGCAATCAAATGATGAACCTAGAAATTCACAAAACACCTAAAATGTGACCCCAAGACTAAACGTACACGACATCATTACGACTGTACGTGGAACAAGAAGAAACATTAAATTAGGCTGATAAACGTAAATATTTACATTCAACACTTCTACGTTCGGGTTATTAAGGGGGAATTTCGTTAAAACATCGCCGGGTGTTAATTCCTACTGCATAGCTTTGAATGTGTCAGCAGAAGGAGTGAAACTTTACTCAAAATTTTGTGAAAAATTGTCTTTCTGTCGTGATAACTAGCACAAATGCTTGAATGATCAATGGATTTCCCTTTTATTGTCGAAGAAGCTCTCATAATTTGTAAAGAAAGTACAATAATAAACAAAGTGTTGGACGCACGCGTGGCTCATGGTGGAGAGGGCATGGGGTTATACATCTACCGCTAATGGGAGATCATAATTGTCCCCAGCAGGTGAAAATGGGGGCCTTGCTGGGGAACCTCAATATCAATAATAGATAAGGGTGAGTTCATATCCAAGTTAGTTAGATGGAGTTTTACGGCCCAGTTTCTAACCAATTGGTTTTAAGTCGAGCCCGCCACGGCCGTTTTTCCAGTTGTGGCTAACTGGTTTGTTTTCCCTACCCCATTGCTTATGCTGAGCACCAAAAACAATGGCAGTAGATTTCATTTTTAAAGTCTTCCGTATGATCCGGCCAGGACTCGAATTTCAGACTTCCCGACTGCAAGTCGGATGCTCTAACCACTTGACCGTGCATTGGTCTCCATGCATATCTAAGGAAAGGGACAGTGGGAGTATCTAACCTTAAATACCGGTACACTGTGATGGCGTTTTAACTTCTAACTGGTGTTTCAAGGAGAAAATCAACAAGTGATATATAATCGCAAACAGGGGCTTGATACCTCAAAATCTGAATTTTTTTAACCAAGTGCATGTGATATTATGAGCAAATACCTGATTAGTTCCCGTGTAAATGGTTCCCGTGTAAATGGGGCATCCCATTCGTGGTATCTACAAATATAAGCAAAGGGCACATTTTCCTTTACATTTAGGCTACAGATATCTTTGTGAGAACCCAAATATAAAGTAAATCGCAAAAGTAGTTTTGAAAGTTCTGGTAATTTCACTCAATGGGCGGAAGCAGTCACCCAAAACTTACTTTGAGACCACAGTTAAATCTCGTAAGTTTCTTGTTTTTTCTCTTAAAACCATCTCTCATGATATTTTATACTTGTGGTATCCAAGGCGAAACAAGCAGTTAGTCATAGTGAATTTCATAGTTTAGGAGGGATATTATTGTCACCGTGGTTCTTAACCCTTTACCGTTGTGCTTCAATTGGGGCATATTTGCGCGCCTCGGGGGTGGACGGAAAAGCGGACGTAGCACGCCCCGCATCAGCTTCCGTAGGCTATTGACCCCGTGACCTTAAACTATTGTCCCTCCCGTTGTTGTGGCCGAATTTTCGGGTTGCTACTCGCAGTTTCGAGCTCCGCGTGAAACAGTAAAGATGGGTGACAGCCGCGCTCTCCGCCTGGGTCCAAAAGGACCCAAACAACGGAAAAAGGTTAATAGCCATTCAAAAATCAGGATAACCTTCTACGGTACACTTAGTCAAGCTGGAGTTACTGCGTTTTTCCAATAGGTACAATTGAGTCAAACTCTATTTGTCTGTCTGAAAACAGAAATAGCGCTATCAGTCGGGCCTGCTATCAAGACAGTTGGCATATCTTTTATATGCGTTCGTGATGTATTTGTTTTGGTGTTCCTTTTTCCTCTGTATATTTTTGCCGATAGTTTACCCCCTTCTTATAAAACAACAAAACCATTTCCTTAGACATGCCCAAACGTCAGCACTATTTTCTGCCTTTTCATGTTCCCAAACCAATGGAGTAGGGAAAACAAGCCAGTGAGCCACAACTGGAAAAGAGGCCGTGACCGGCTCGACTTGAACCAATAGGTTGGAAACTGGGCCTTAAAACTCCATCTAACTAAAAAATTCATGTTCCCAAACCATTTTCCTAATGTTGGACAATGTTCTTCTTTATTGAATGCTATGTTTTTGTAATTTCTTGTTCTGAAAATAAATGTTTCAAACAATCGTACACCGTTGTGTACAAAGTAGCAGTTTGCAAAAATCGCATCGTTCAAAACAGGAATAAAATGCATACATAAACAGATAAATACGCAAAATAAGGTTGAAAGAAATTCATACCCAACCTAAAATATTTTAGACCATGTCACAATGAAACTATACCAAAACAGGGTATTTTACACTTGGACTTTTCAAAAACTATACAAATATTTACTTAAGTTCATTTCCACAGTGTTTGCTCAGTGCAAAGATGATTCTGTTCAAACACTATCGTAAGACAACGTACTGTCTAATATTTATGTTTTCGGTTTAGAACGAAACGAGGATGTGAACACATTGAATAATACATAAGGTCATAAACGTCTAATACCGTGACGCAATAACCAGAAAATCCAGAAATAGCATATGACGTGGGGAATGAGGGGAATGCCCGATGTGCACGAAATCTTTAGTTACAAGAGGTGCCGAGCCGAGCCGAGTAGAGTGTAGATCGGGCGATGAATCTGTATAAATTGATTCGCAAGCTGCCAACTCAAACCCATTTGAGACGACTAATTTGAAGAACAGAAACAGAGAGAGCGTTTGACATTTTTTTTCTCTCGCGAATTACCACCTTCGAGATTAGAGTTTCAACGAAGTTGCCATTCAGCTCAAAGAAGAATTTTCTCGCATTGCTTCATCGTTACTTGACTGTCCACTAATAACAGAGTGAGTGCTAATGCGCAATTGTATTATTTTCAAATGTGTTTGATGTTTTTAATTATTTGTTGACAGACGGAATAATTTAGTATCTTGGCTTAATTGTAATTGTACATACGATTACCAACTTAGTCAATACTTCAGTCCCGCACACCAGGAGATATCATCAAAATATGTGATGGGCTTAGTACATTTTTAGGCCTATAGTGTCAGCTGGCCACGACAATTGCTCTCTCGCAAACAGGTTTTTTCCTTCAATGTTGCAATTTTTTCACTACTACTTTTGTAGTAGTCCGCAGGAATTCTCAATTGGCACAACTCTTCGTCTTAGGTTGACAGTTAAGTGCAAACAAGCAAAGTACTGAAGCACATATTGCACAGCATGTACTTTACTGAGAGTGCTTTATTACGCATTTTCGTCTTGTAAACTCACTCTGTCAGTAATTAACTGAGATTGTGCCTGGATGAGAATGACTTTAAGACAATTGTGTGTGTGTGGGGGGGGGGGGGGCTTAAGTCAGTAGGTTTAGGAGAATTGGAACAGTGAGTAGTGGTGGGGGGGGGGGGGGCATTTAAGTAAAGTATAAGAACCAGCGTGGAGCGACAGCATCATAAAAAGAAACTTGAAAGGTTTATCAGGGGTAGGACTATTTGAACTACCGTAAAGTTGAAATTTGATAATCCCTTTAAATGTGTCGAACTGGATACATGAAAATCTGGCAATATTTGAAATTTTAGGGGCTATCACATTTAATTATTACTCGATTTTATTTCACATAAAACGAACGGCCAGCAGGCGCGTAGCCAGGATTGTGTGATGAGGGCTGGCGGGGTGTTGGTGTCATGGGGGGTTTGGGGGCAAGACACGAGGAAAAATATATGGATAAAGACAAAAAACCCCAATATTTTTAGGTGTTTTTAATTGCATGGTTGGGTCATGGGGGGTTCTACCCCCTCACCCCCATCGTTGCTCGCCACTGACGACTAGGCATATACATGAATAATCTACTCTACAAAATGCAACCACACAGGCAGTACACTGGTACAGTCCCGTGGGGAGACGCCATGACTGCGTGGAAAGTCCGAAGAAGGCCACTTTTAGACGACGGGAGGCAAAATTTCACTCATCGGGAAGCGCAGTGATATTTTTGCCTCTATAACAAATATTTGAAAATGCGGAAATAACTGAGAAAATATCGGATTAATATTCGAAAAAAATTAGTGAATACTAATGACAAGAAATTTGATATTTTGGGTGTTTGTAGTAGCATCTGCTTTTAATCACAGTAAAATGGGGTGGATTGGAGGGATGAAGCTAAGGGTGCACATATCCCTTACTATGTCAGCTTACATGTTTCTAGTACCAGTAGCGTAGCTAAACATTTTCCTGGAGGTCCGGCAAGCACCCAAATTTTCGGCTTTTCTAAAGTGTGAACACCACAATTTGCGGCGTGCGAAGCCCTTCCCAACACATTTTTTTTTTTTTTGAAAAAAAAAAAGCTTGTAACACAGAAAATTTTAGATTCTAGAAAAATTTTCATTTTTGAAACAAATAATAACAAAAATTGAGCTTTTGTTGGAGAGAATTCGAAATTTCATGAGAGAAGTGTTGGTAAAACAACACTGTAGTTGATTGGTGTCACAAATGGCAAATTTCCAAATTTTTACTTTTCAGAGACAGGGGGAAATCCCCCTACCCCCTGTAGCTACGCCACTGTCTAGTGCGCACATTCCACAAGTCTGAATAAACTTTATGTTTCATTTTATTTTATCATTTTTTGTTTTTGGTCTTCAACAGATGGCCCCATCCAGACAATTCCCTCTTACGAAGGAAGAATCAATTTGTTTCCTCGACGAAGTTCTCCAGGTATCTGAACCAAACAGAAAACTGGAGGAAAACCGCCTAGAACTTTTAAACCAGATAATCCGGCAGATGTATTCCAGAATACCCTTCACAAACTTGGGGAACACAAAGGACTTTGCAACCCTTAATTTTCCAACTTTCACGGAGATGAAAGAAAATATGTTTTCTCGGCAAGGGGGAACTTGCGTCAATTTCACGATCTTTACCCATGCCCTACTGGAGGCACTCGACTACGAGGTCTACATATGCGACGGGGGGCATGCAGGAGGTAAATCGAATCACAGTGCTATTGTGGTCAGTGATCTGACCCATTCAGGCAGCAAGCATCTCGTTGACACCGGAGCCGGGGTTCCACTGTTTCAGGCGATTCCGCTTGATTTTGATACCGTTTCGCCGACATATCGCGATGATTACATGACATATAGATTTGTCAAGGGTATTGACGGCACAATTGCTTGTGAGAAAATTCTTGCCGAGGATCATTACTGGGACTTCTCTATGGGTAAAAACAAAAAACACCTCATCGGCGAGTGGTACTCTTTCATGACGTATGAAGTGGACACTCCAAGAGATATCGATTTTCTCATAGAGACGCGCAAAGAATTGTATAAAATAGAAAATGCACCATCATACATGAAAGTCACAATCCTACTGATAAGTTATCCAAATGGTAGACTCAATTCCATTACCAATAGGGCGGCCTTTTTTTCCTCGGAACAGGGTGATATTACTTTCACCAGTCTTGATGATCAGGAGGTCATCAAACTTTCTTCAGAACATTACCCACAATTCTCTGAAGACTTGATAAAAGACTCTCTCGTTTTCTCAAAGAAGAATTTGGCACAAAAAATGAGGTCATATGGAAAAGTTTAAACTTTATCGTTGGAGATGTATAAAATAGCAGGAAGATTCACGTATTGGAATTTACACATTACTTCGTCACAGAATGCGAAGATAATATCTCTAACGATGGTTCTAACGGCGATTGTGCCTCATGACCCCTCAGGAAAAAAGTCTTTCGTATAGATCTATATACATTACCTCACTGAACAATAACTTATTAAAGGTTTACATCTCAGTCAGTAAAATAACACACAAATGCATATCGATATTTACATATAAGTCGTCAGAGCATCAAATGAAATGACTCTAAAGGCTGTGGTGAGTGCATGGGGAATCCTCATAAAAATGTGCCTTGTTTCGTGGGCCTATATACATTCTCACTGAAAAATAGCTTACTAAAGGTTTACAGCTCAGTCAGTTTTAGATTGGCCCATACGTTATCGCAAGATAACTTACAGTGGACCTCATAGCAGGGGCTTCTCTAGGGGAGACATAACGACAAAACAGTCCCAACATTTTTGTAACCTCTAACATTGCATAAAATTTTTTAAAGGCTGGCAGTGGTGAAGAACGAGATACTCTGTAGCCGGCTTTTATTCTCCGCCATCACCAAAAATGATAACGTTTTAGTTTTTTTTTACTGTTTTTTAACTGTTTACTTTTGTACTGTTTTTTACTGTTTTGTTACTGTTTTTACTGTTTTTTTTTTTTTTACTGCGCATGAGCTAAAAAGTCTCTTCCTGATATTGTGCATGAATGTATAATAGAATGGGGTGTCATAAAGAACATGTGTTAACTTTTTCATGCATTGTCTGCAGGGACGTTGGTACTGATTCGACTAAATAAAATATTTAGCAGCACAGGAACATTTTCCATTAAGGAGTGAATTCCCTCAGCCCGATCAAGACAAAAACTGTGCTGTGTTTCTTCCATATTCGTCACGACGGTTGTGAAGTGTGACGTGACGGTAATACTCATGCGGATAAAAAATTAGGCTAAATGATCTTTCAAGGGGATATACTCCCCATTACTACCCTAAAATTTGACAGTTTTAAAATCACTTACTCGAGAATTTTCCTTCGTTTTATGCGATTTTTAAGTAAATATATGATGCCATTTAAAATTCAAACAATACCGGTATTTAATGAAGCTAATATTTGCCCAACACCTACATAGTTACAATTCGTGTCATTGACTATAACTTGATTAAACTGAAACACTGAGGTGTGACTGAAGACACCTTGCCGAAGAGCTGCCACAGTTTCATACCTAAAACACATGACGTCAGAAATACAGAGTGCGCCCTCGTATAAGGATTTACATTATCAGAGTCATGTATACAGCCTGTGCCTTATTAGAATAAATTCGCTTGTTTTTAAAAGGGCAGTCTTGAGTGAATGGTATGGGCAAAAGGGGTTATAAAGATTTTAATGTCGGCATGAGATTCTTAACCGCCAGAGCAAGGAACCTATAACGGACGGGGAGGGGGGATCAGTGACTGGGGTGTACATTCCAATCAAGAAATGCGTTTTTAGACCGTGCGCATGAGCTTTATAAAACTGAAAAAGATCGTGACAGCTTACTTAAGCTTGAATTACAATTCTCTTTTTCACATAACAATTTCTACTATTTGATGCCTTTTTTATTTATTTATATATTTATTTATTTTGTAGTTACTATATGGATGCTTTAATTTGTTTCTGGGAAGGACTACATATTCTGTTGTTTTGTATGATTCCGAGGAGGACACATAAAGGCACGTGATCTCCAATTTTACAATGGGTTAAGAAAGACGTGCCGTACTATTTTATATATAATTTATAACTTCGTTGGTACAGTCACAAGGTATTTTGTTTTTTGCTTCTTTGCGAATGGAAATTCTTTATTTTTATTTTTCAATTAAACAAGAGGCTGGTTATGTGTCCAACTATTATGTACATATCTTCATGTAAATAAAAGTTTATGTTTGTAAAAATAATTTATTGTTCTTGACTTTTCATTCATTCGACTTCATCTTTACCAACAATATACACTGTATAGCAGCAGCTGTGTACTGTATTCACTACATTTTGTTGCAGCTGGGACGTGTCGTCGAGTGCTGGATTGAAGTCAGGCGCGTAGCCAGGATTGTGTCACGGGGGGGGGGGGGGTGGTATCATGAGGGGTTTGGGGCACGACATGATGGAAAAGTCTAGGGATAGAGAGAAAGAACCGCTATTTTAGGTGTTTTTTGCATTGCAAGGTTGGGTCAGGGGGTTCTGACTCCCAACACCCCCTCCCCTTGGCTACGCCACTGACTGAAGCACCCTCGATTGGACCGCCGGACTTGCCGACTTCGAATTTTGCAGTTGAAGGGTTAGTTAGTTAGTTAGATCAGCTCCATGGTTAGATAAGATTTTACAGCTCAGTTTCTTACCGCTTGCTTTAGGTAAGTCCGGTTACGTTTTTCTCAGTTGTGCCTCACTGGCTTGTCTTCTCACTCCATTGCTTATACTGAGCACTATTCATTTTTGAAAGCCATACGACGTAGATTTGTCATGCATGGCGACCTGTGCCTTCTATACTATAGCCCAATATCCCAATATAAACAATACTACTAAAGGGAAATTGCATTCAGCCCAATTTGGTTTTGTGTATTAGTCTGTCCTGTGTCATAATTGGCTCTTGGGGGTCATGTGACAAAATTTCTCCCACTAAAATTATGCGCTTTAGGAGAGTAACTTACAGTGCTGTAAACAAGTCCGGAGAGTCCGAGTCACGCGCGAGTCCGGCAATTTTCAACTTGCAAGGACTAAAGTCCCTTAGACTTTCTTAAAGGGGGAAAAATCAACCTCTCTGCCCGGAGTCCTTCAAATTGTGAAATCACGAGTCCGGACTCGACTACGGCCCTGGAAGCTTATTCGTTAAGCTTGATGCAGTATTTAAAGGGCCAAACCTCTCACCCCAAACTACAGTTCTGGTACCAGGGTACCGAAATTCTCAATTGTCTCAGCTCTTTGATTGACAGCTAACTCAAACAATGCAGAGTGCCAAAGCTTATATTACACAGCATGTAAGGTACTGAGAGTGTTTTGATTAGTATATAGAGTTCTTCTATACTCACCCTGAAGCAATAAACTGAGATTTTGTCTGGATGAGGATGAATTTCAGACAATTGTGGGAGGGGCTTGGTTAGAAGAATTGGTACTGTTTGGGGTGAGAGAACAGGGCCTTTAAGTCCTGAAATGACATGTTACATACAAGAAAGCGAAATGAGAAATCTGTTGGATTTACTTTTCTTTCAAAACAAGTTTGGAGAAGACTGGTCTTGCCCCTTACACAAGGACAGACCATAAGGAGGAGTCGAATAGCAATGCCACCCTTTTTTCCCCTTGGCTTTGGATTGAAAGTTGTCTAAGATCGCTTTCATGGGGGTGGCTAAGATACTCAGCACCACCTCCCTATCGAAATTTTTGAATATCAATATATGCAATTTTTAAAAACGATACCTAAATGAATATTCAAGAAAAATGCTGCAAAACATTTTTCTCAGACTAAGGATGAAATCCCTAAGGAAAGATTTTGAATATCTGAATGTCTTTCATGCGACTTGGTGCAAATAAAATGTTTGAGAAAAAGTCAACGAGATTTATAGTATTTTGGAACAAACTTTTGAGAGAGAACAAATATGGTCGACTTATCCTTTACGTTAGAGACGGAAACAAGGCTTCTGCCCACAGTTTTGACAACGATTTATCCCCCAGCCCCGCCACTTACGCTTGTGATGGAAAGTTACTCATACTACATACAAGAATACGTCAAGAGGGGAAACGTTGAAACCTGTCCCAAGCGCAAAATACATCCACAAACACCGTGTTTTTGTTTTGGTTTCGATGAAAAGAGAAGGTCTCTGTTGCTTATGAGGGACATCAAAGGTCATTTGTGGTCACCTGGGATCAAACTATGAAAACCTTGTTTGCAGAATATCTTTAGTGACTGTATGAAACTTGGATTGATTTGGCTTTCTGAATACACAGTAGATGTGTTATGGTTACAACCATTTAGATTTCGGGGGAGTCAAATGTCATCTTGGGCCACCAGGACAAACAGGACATGTATGTATCGTCGAAACCTCATGCATTTTTGCATTCTGGTTATACATTTACTGCCCACCTCCGAAAATCAGCGCCGTGAAGACTAGGTAGCCTAGTTTTTGACACTTTTGTGAGAATGCAAGTTCGTCAGTGAAAGGAGCTTATTAACAAAAAAAGCGGCTGACTGAAAATGTTCATGAAATTCAACCAATTTTAACGTGCTCAGTTTTTTCACATACCAATGAAAAAATGGTAAAGGCAGTCCCCATACCCTACAAACAAATAACTGTTTATGAGTGAGTACCGTTTTTCAAATTATATACAAGACCGAAGGGCCGTAGATCTGGTTTGTGGATTGGCGGTGATTGGGGAGGGGGGAAATTTTCCAACAGCCGGAACCGCAGATCGTTTCCGTAATCGCAATTTTCTATGTAAGAATCTACGCACATGAACGCAAGCACACACCCACTATACACACATAAACAAACACGCAAACACACCTCCATTGACACACATATGCCTATACGCAAAACAGATAGGCTATGTGGGACATTTAATTCAGTACTATTGCTTTAAAATAGGCTCAAATTGACGTCTTCTAGAAGCCATGCAGTCATCTTTAAACTCAATAGCGTAGCTAGTGAGACCAGGGAGGTTTTATTAGTAACACCTCCCTGGTGAGACATTTTTCCAGGGGGCCAAATTTTTCGATTTTTTTTTTTTTTTTTTTGTAAAGCTTCAAAACCACATCATGAGGAAAAAATGCGCGAAGTGCGTACATTTTTTTGCCCTCATTGGGCAAATATTTGATAACCATGGAGCTTGTATTGCAGACAATTTTGGACCCTGGGTTTCCTGTAAGAAATTTAATATTTTGGGGACTGCTGAAGAATCTGCATTACATATTGCCAAATCTGAGATTGCACGCCGACCAAAGATTGTTGTTGCATGCATGAGGCCTACGAATTGAGGATCTCCGGCGAAATTTTAATATTCAACTTAGCTTATTTTGGAGGAAATTTGGAACTTGTTGAAAGAAAATTTTGTGGAAATAGCACTGTAGTTGCTCGTGTAAGTTAATGATCTGGTGTCACATATGGTAAATTTCCGAGGTTGTCGTCTTCAGCGCTTGGGAAAGTTTACGAAACTGATTTATGAGCGACTGCTACAGCCTAAGAAATTGCAATTTACAGTGCGCAAAGCGCGTTGGAAAAAATTGCTCTTTGGAAACAAATAATTGCAGTTAAATATTGAGCTTTTATTGGAGAGAATTCGGAGCTTTATGAACCAGAATTGGCAAAACCACACTGTAGTTGGCTGCTGTCATCATAAATGGCGAAACTTCCGAACTTTTCATTTTCAGAGCCAGGGGAAATTGCCCCCTGCCCCTGTAGCTACGCCATTGTGTACAGTCCAATGTTATATTTTGTTTATTCTGCCTGTTTTTTTTTTTTTTACTTACTGAATTACTGGTGGGCAAAACGATATGTTAGCCGCAATATTTTCTTTGGTGAGCGATTTTTCACCTGCTCCCCTACCCCGATCGATGCCCTTGCAAGGCCTTTACAAGTCTGGACACCACAAAATTCAAAATTTCAACTTTCTCCGTAACTATTGGGTATGAAACTTGACTTTCTATGCTAAATATAAGCATTTTCATGTGGTAGTGACCCTTTAACATTCACAAGTAAGGTATCGATATCAACTTAATAAGCCCCTTTGATATGCTCATCTTTTCAGCCTGGTTATTACATAGGTTATTTTCCCCATTAAAGGCAATTAACTCTCACCTGAAATTACTATTCTTTTAGTTGTCCATTGAAATTGTCAATTGACACAGCTCTTTGATTGATAGCAAGTTCAAAAAATGCAGAGTTCTGTAGCTGATATTACACAGCATGTCCTGTACTGAGAGAGTTCGTATAAACAGATTGAGTATTGTATATTCATCCTGTTCAAAGCAATCAGCTGAGATTATGTCTGGATGAGGGTGGGATTTAGAAGGTTGTGGGAGGGGCTTAAGTTAGTAGGTTAGATTAATTGGCTCTGTGTGGGATGAGAGGATTAGGCCTTTAATTGTGGTCAGACATAATTTGTGAATTGAATTATATATAACAGCTCAAGCTTGTAAATGAAACTTGCACTTATTCGCAGATAATATCACAAATTCAACCTTTTGACAAATTTGAACATGAAAGTGTTGAGTTTTTCAGGAAATTTTTGAAATTTACCTGTACTCTTTTGTGGGACTTGGTTTAAGCGTAACTGAAGTCGGGGCGTCGATCTGGTTTTGGGATTGGGGAGGGGGAGGGGGGAAGGAAAAATTTTCCCAAAAGTCAGTTAAACCCTAGATCGTGTACTGGACCGGGATCCTTTATAAGCAATTCACCCATACGAATGCACACGAGCACACATGGTATACACATACAAACGGACACATTGACAGGCTATACACTTGACGTTGTCTTGAAGTCATCTGTATACCACAGTGTGATAATGTGTTCATTCCGCCTGTCGCTTTTGTTTTTATTCTGCCTGAATAAGCCAGTTCGGTAGTTCGTTTTGGTGGCTACGCAAATGCACACTTCCTCCAAATCGTCGGGATGAACAAACCAATGCTGCACCAACAATACGTATTCCAAAATTTGAGATTACAGGAACACTTCGTAAAATCATGCTTTCTTAAGCCATCCACAACATAAAGATGGATCTCTAGTGTGGCTTTGTGTAGTGGATTATGACTTAATTATCTTTTTGGTGTTAAAATTTGCATTTTAATCCGTCGTAAAGCATGACTGAGGCCCCATTTCCGTTCGAGTTCGCTAAACACTTAAAAAACATTGCATGCACGTATTGACCAAATATGAGGAGAACTATGTACGCTACGTGCTGAGCTCGGCTTGTAAATCTCACGCCGTACACCACAATTCCATGCGGGTACGAATTACCGAACTCGCTTACTATTGGGAGCTATAACGAAATTTTCATTGGTAGGGTAATTGCCCCCTGCCCCCAGGATCGACTCCCCTGCCTGAAGTTGGTTGAGACACTTTTTGCAGTAAGTTGCGACTGGTGGCATCTTACTGGTTGACTGAAATAGCGAGGGCCATCAGGGAGCTACCGTGGGTGAACAGAGGGTGTGTTCTCTTCGTCAGTTCGAAACTTATCTAAGAAACAGTTTCAGCCCCGTAGTACTTTCTTTCTTTAATATGACTTTGCTAATCTTTACTCATGATAGGAAATCGTTAAATTTTATGCTTGATTCGGACTGGGATTCAAATTAAACTATCCATTCAGACTGAGACCTAAAGCTCCTCTGGATGGTGTGTGAGTCCACTAGTGCGAAACGTGAGTAGCTTAGGGCACAGTCCAGTGAAGTTCCTATTATTTAAGCTAGCAAGAAACTCCCCCAGAATAATGTCTAGAAGCTGTTAATCAAGTATTTGTCGGCGTTATAGATTTTGTGAATTCAATGTCTGTAAATGTCTGATGACTTGTAAGACGCACCGTTTTACTCCTGGGCACGGTCGGTAAATACTCGTTAGGAGCTTTAAACGTTTATGTACAATGACGCACTGTCATGCAATTGACCCAACATGACATAGACTTTGACCCACCTTTCCTGCAGAATATGACGTATCATGCCTAACCTATTAGGTTGATTTGAGGTAGGTGATATTTTAGTTAAAAACTTGCTACACACTCCTGAGTCACGACTTTGACGGACATGTAACAAATTTGACCCACCATTGCCCCGGGATCAGAGGGTGAGTCTAACAGTTGATAAGTGTATAATTCGTCATTTTGATCAAAATCGAGAGCAATCCATAAAATGAACAGAGGCAATGACACCTGTCCCTACTTTATACCACCCCTAGCTAAGTAATTGTAAATTGTACGCGTCACCATCTTGCTAAGTTTTTGTATCAAATTTTTGCCTTGTTTCATCTACCATCCTGCCTCACCTGACTATGAAGTACGTTATTACGGCCTTCAAAAATCCTGCGTGATACTCACGGATATCTATAACAAGTGAGAACGATGTAATTTTAACACCCCCACCGACTTCCTGGCTAAGTAGTTAGAGGATCCGACTTGCAGTCGGGAGGTCGGGAGTTCGGGTCCTGGCCGGGTCATACGGAAGACTTTTAACAAAAAAATAGAACCTACTGCCACTGCTCTTGGTGCTCATTAAAAGTATTAGCCACTGAGCCGTAATTATAACATGCCGTGGCCGCCTCGACTAAAACCAGTTCTTTAGAAACTGGGCCGTAAAGCTACACCTAATTTTCGAGACCCGCTAAACCGAAAATTTATGAGTTAACTTCTATAGGCCTCAAAACTATTACCCCATTAGATAATTAGTACAGTACTGTTAGTTTTTGTGTGTGTACAGTAAGGCTCAAGTACTTCCACGTAACCTTTGTGTCTTCAATGTTTCTTCTCTTTCTTACCTTACTTCCCCCACTCAGTGATTTCCCCCAGCGACAACCGAAGAGACCATGCCTGTGCCCCTTCCCGCTTCAAATACGCTACTGCCCCTTGCTTAATTGAGATGGGTTAGTCTCTATGTCGACATCAGTTTGCGGTTACTTGGTTATTATGTAAAAGAAAAAGAAAAAAAGACACCAGGTCTGTTGCACAAGATGAATTGAAGATAATTAAACGTTTCATGCTATATGGCATACAAAACTTTGAGCGATGTGACCTGGTTTGATCATAAGGGAGATCTCCCTTATTTTCATCGGTACATGACCCGTTCTTTCACCCTGATAACAACGCATATGCAGTGTTTAGTTAGTAAAATGTAAAACATGAAGCAGTGCGTCTTTCGAACCTTAAACAGTGTAAAACAGCAATCCGAATGTACTCTCTGCCATATCAAGGCATGTCTCTTTTACTTCCAAACTTGTTCAAATATTTGTGCGTCCCAGGTACCTCGTTAAAAACATAAAAGTTTATTAGACGGGAAACTTTTCGATATACTTGTCATACCGCCCTACAAGTTTGACAAAGAAATAAAATTAAATCAGTGACACAGCAGTTATGGTCATGCAATTCAAGAAGGAAAGGTGATGCTGTCAGTGTAGTAACAGAGACTGGTTTGGGGTATCTTGGGGCAGCGACAGAAAAGCCTCATAAGCCCCCTTTTCTGGAGGGGAGGGCGTGGAATTCGACCGAACGGCAAACTTCTTTCCCTCGTACCGTTTTCACCACCTAAGAACAACAAAGTATATACACACACGGTGATACAACAAACATCCACTCATTGACTGCAAACAAAAAATCGTTCTCTACACTTCTGTCCAAGTTGCTTTGATTCCTGGGATGACACCAGGTGAGGGCAGTGACGTCGCTTCCATATGGTCAGAGGGGCAATCGCCCCCCTTACGGACCAAAATCGTCCGTCGGCCCCCTTTTTAGGTTTTTAACATATTTTACTATTGCACCATTATTGGGCAAAAGACATAATTTAATAGCGCTGTTTTAAGGCCCAGATAACAAAATGCTCAAACAGCCACCAGTAACTGCACTATCTGCACTTTATTCTGATGAAAAGGGTCATCTTTCTGTAATGATTTTTACGCACTCATGAATGTTGTCGCTGTGCTAAGTTAACCCCTTCTTTTTGTTATAAATACGGTATCTAGAGAGCCAAGCAGACCTTTTGTTCCGGCTTTTTCTTGCAATGTACTTAATGGCTATTTCAAAGAGGTCACATGATGTAAATTACGTCAATTAATGTTTCTTAGTGTACTTGTCTTGATTTCCAGATACCAAAAATGTGCGACGATGTTTAATTTCCATAACTTTTCCCCCTGTAAGATTGCTGGCTATTTGGCTCTAGCAGGTTAAATCCTTATCTTCACAAAGTAGCCCATTATTACATTAAAATCTTAAATCGAGACCTGACATTAACACAGAATATAATGACCGCCTTCACACTAGAATGTGAAAGAGAGGGATAGAAACATGTGCGTCCGCAGGTAGGGGCAAGGGAAACTTGCCCTCCCCTGGAAAATAAAAAAAAAATGAAAAAACGAAGAAAACATAAAGAAAAAGACGGATAGAATTTAACATCAACATTTCTTAACAGTTCACTCAGTGTTTTCCCTATTTATATGAGGTAAATAGGTTTTAGAAATGCCTTTTCCAGCAATCTGAGAGGCATTTTGGGCCAAAATTTTCTTGCGCTCTGCGCCAACTCGTGGTGGCGTGGAGCTTTCCCCACTAAAAGAATTTTCGCCCCCTGCGCATTTTCTTCTTAGGAAGCCCATGGATAGAAAATTTAAACATGTTTTAATAGAAAAACTTGCTGAGGAGAAATGGCAAAGTAGTCTCCTACCAGGTGCGGAAAATCAACTGGAAAGTCTGAAAAGCCGTGGCTTCGATCGTGCTGAGGCTCAGGATATATACTCCTTCGAAGCGCCCCTGCAGACTGCAGACCATTTTCGACCCCTTTGACCGAAATCCCTATCTCCGCCACTGGGTGAGGGCAAGTGGGTCATACCTTCCCTGCCCACTTCCTTCCAGTAAGATTGAAACCCCTAAGTCAGCCAGCCAGCCAGCCAGTCAGTCTCCAACCTATTGGTTCAAGTCGTTGCGGCCACGGTCTTTTTCCAGTTGTGACTCACTGGCTTGTTTTCTCTACTTCATTGCTTATGCGGAACATCACGCACAACGGCAGTATGTTCCATTTTTAGAGGAGGAACCCCTCAAAGAAGCTTTAAAGACTATTCAGTCTCACTCCCAAACGCTACACTGTAAAATTAAAAGTTGCAATTTTGCGGTAAAATACCGACAGCGCTGGATTCAGATCCACGAAATTTTTTTCTTCTACTTTTTAGTGCCCGTAGCAAAACACCGACACGTTCATTTCACAGGCTTCCTGTCACTGTTAATTAACTGCTTACCAATTAACAGTGACCTAACTGACACTGAACTGATATTTATTTACATGTGCGCACATATTAACACTGTATAAATAAAAAGAGCGCAATTTCACTCGTTACAAGAGTGGGAGTTCTTAAGTTTTTGCCAAAGTAGGCTGAAATTAACTCCACGAAGAGTGAAATTCGCTCCAAAAGAGCGAAGTTTCTTTCTCGTTGGGACCACACTTATAAAAAGTGATTCCTGTTGAAAAAGTGAATTTTACTCTTCTTGAAGTGAATTTCACTCCTCTTGGTGTGAATTTCACTATTCTTGGAAGGAATGAACACTCTAATGGAGTGAATCCACACTTTTCACTCTGTGAGAGACTGACAATCGTTTTCAGAGTGAACAGTGAAGTGAAAAATCTATTTTTATCGTTGCAGCCAAGATTTTGGTCATTAACGTTATTTAACGCCTGCGTGTCGGTAAACTGTGGAACTTCCTTTGACTGGAGAGGCATGCCTCAGTGCTTGCAACTTGGCTTTAGTTAGATTCACCAAAAGGGCTCAAATGATGCCATCAGTGAAGACTGTAGCGTTGTGTACTTTTATGGTAGAATAACATGGTCTGTCACACATCAACAATATTTTGCTTGAAAGGATCATTCAAATCACACAGGCTCATTCAAATTTTCGCAGGCGAGCAGCAGTTTAGTTGCTATTTTTTGTATCGAGTTAAAAATGAAACCCACGTACCATTTAGAAATAAGAAAAACAGCAAATTATAAAGAAGAAAATTACATAACTCAGTTTTATTCAACACTCGTAACAACCTGGTAACTGGTGTTTTTCAATAACTTTGCATTTTAAAAACGTCAACTTTGCAAAACTGTGAAGTGAATATAAATACCAAAAACAAATAAGAGTAAAACGGTTTGGTTGTGGGAAACTAAAAATTATTAGGTTGTTTGCAGTGGCGGCACTGCGACGGGCAAGTGGGGACATGTGCCCCCTCCTTTACCAAAGTTAGGTCAGTTAGGGGTTAGGCTAACCGAAAGAAATTAATGATATACTTTTCGAGAGACTTAATTTTTCAAAAAAGAGATATGTTTAAACCTTGAAGCTTTTTAAGGGCATCGCCCCTGGGCCCTCACCTCCAGGAACGGGCGCTTGGACTCGGTTTCACGCTGCGCCAGAAAATTTTGGAACTTCAGCATTATTCCTTGCCCTTAGTTAGCCCTCCCAATTTTGACTTTCTGGCGCCGCCGCTAGTTGTTTATGTCTTACTTAAGAAACCATAACGCTGTACCTGACTCAGTTTCGTAGCTAAAGTAAAATATTTAAAATTAAATTAAATTTTTTAACTCGAAGGCAATCCATAAATATTCCATTTTCAATCTTGTTTGAAAGTGCAATAGCAGCCGTCTCAACCTTGTTTTTGCACAGCAGCTAAATCTTATAATTTTCCTCTTATTTTCCCTCAAAATATCTCTTATATTTTAGGACCTCAATATTGCATATTCAAAGTTAACCAAGCATGTCACAGTTGGGGGTAAGACTTTACCCATTGTGGACCAAATAGAGTAAAAGTGTATATTGTTTAAAAAACTGTCAAAGTTTTTTCCCTCCGTAATTTAAACTCTCTGACTATGTCAATTTAACTTGGGTAAAGAGTGCTATCCACTCATTCATTTTTTTTTTTTTTTTTTTTTTTTGCGGGGGGGGGGGGGCTCAAAATCCCTTAAGGGCGGTAGAGAAAACTAGAGTCAAGCCCTCCCATTTTAGGAATTTTTACAATGTTATCAACTTCCTATACAATCCTGTGCAACATATAACTTCATTTAAGGTCTCTTTTACCTTTTCAGGTGTGAATATGCAACGTTTCAAAACGTTGGGGTGGGGGGGGGGGTGTTAATGGGAGGGGTGGCCCTTCCCCTTTGGCAGTTTTCTGTTTCGAATGGTGTTTAGCTGCAAATAAGTGCAAAAGTTGGTTCTCCTACCAGGGCTTATTTGGGTCGAAACCTAAAGCGTCCAAAAAGAGTAAATGATTACTTTAAATGTCAACATGAATGGTCTGCAGAGTTTCGGACTTCGAGTCGATAGGGACCCTTGCCCCTTCTGCCCCCCCCCCCCCCACCTTAGTAGCGGAGCCAATGACTGCTCCAGATTCCCTTCATGTAAACGGTCACTATTCTTAAACGGTATCCTAAGCAAGTAAGTCTGATATTACAAGAATATTTATGGCAGAGTTGGAAAGACAGGCGTCATTGGTCCAAGTCTATCTTCACAGCTTACTCAGTGCCTTAGATATGAAAGAATGAAATATTGAAGCCAATTCGCTCACTTTGTCATAACTGATTGTACTGTAGTTTCAGATACGCCTCTAGTAGGTCGTAATTTGCATTGACCACAAGCCAGAAATTATTAAAGGTCGTGGGACATCAAAATGACAAATTTGGGTATATTTGACCATGTAAAAAGCATCAAGAACCAAGAAAAAATTTACCATTTTACAGGACAATATACGATTTCCACTTAATCATTAATAAATATGAGATCAATATGCAAATCTTGTGATGTCATGAGAGGGACATGCCACACATGGCTAATGTTATCCTTTGTTTTACAATCTTCATTTTAAGGACAGTTGTAACATTAATTTGTCCAAAGGGTTTCATTTTGGAAATTTTAATTGTGTACTCGAAAATCACCAGTATCAATTACCAAACCATTAACTGTTTGATGAGTAATTAAGAGGTAATTAATATAGGGTTAACAAAAGAAATGTGAACACTATGCAACACTTCACATCATTATTTTTGCAAAAGCAACAACTTGCTTCAAAAAAATTCAAACTTTGAAGAGGTATATCTTGCGAGCCGTAAAAGATATTGAAGTAACTACAACGGATTTTCCTCAGAAAAGCTCACTTCATAACTTCAAAGTAAAGTCTGGTCATTTTGCTGACATGGCACGCTACCTTTAAAATGTGTTGGCTAACCTGGCCTGTGCGTGGAATCATCAGTTTATACTAAAAACGGCAGTACGAGGTTTTAGTTTGATTTGGGTTGTTTAATTTGTTGGAGTTTTACCCTTCAACTTAGTTAACTTTCTGAAAAACTAGGAACATGAAACACTTTTAGGCACCATAGGCTTACCATTTGATAGTTTAATATACTCCAGTAATGACTCCGGCCATTTTCATATCTTTGCACAAAATATTACTCCGCTGAGCGAACTGTTTTCTCAGCTACTCAGGTATGTCGCACAGCCTGCAACACAGGTAAAGAAATTATGGGAGATTAGACCAGTGAGATTTATGAGAACTTGGTACCCGAGGTTGACGGCATAGTTGGGCGTGTTCCCCTAGTTTTTTTCAGTTACCTTCCTCTTCAGAGTTTCTGCGTGCACCGTCGCTATTCTAAAGGATACATTAAGTCTACTACAATAATGTTTGAGGAAGTGAGAAAATGGTCCAAGTCTACCTTTTCATCTTCGAATCGTCTTTTTGAGCACACAAATGATGTAGGTTGAACCAATGAGGTCCATTTCCATTCTTTCTTATCAGGTTTGAATAAATTTAGACTTCATCAACATATAAAATTTACAATACATTCAGTTCAAAAAAATGAAAGTAAAGATGGATCTCATATTAAGACTACACTCTAAGAACATGGTGGGCAAAAATTACCCAGTCTTGGGGAAACAGCGCATGAAACATTTTGTGCAAAATTACCTAAATTCATTGGACAAAATTTATTAATGGTAAGGCAAAGTCGTCATGATTTGTCAAATCTCTAGTAATCTTCTTTCCAAACAATATAGCATGTGCTATGTTTGCCCAACTGTTTTAAGAGTGTAAATACTGACATCTTTTCGATTAAAAATTTTCCACGACAGAGTTACAGATAATCCCTAATTCTAATACAAAAGAGTGATTTTTCACTCAAAAGGAGTGGTCAAGGCAGGACCTTTTACAGTCACCATTTTAATCTTATGCAAAGGAGAAATAAAGAAATGGAAACACATTGTAGAGTAATCGAACAAGAAGCGAACTTCGCCCGGGGGGGGGGGGGGTGTGTGGATGGGCAGCCAGCACCGGGTTCATAGCATCCACTTTAGTTTCGACATCGCGGATAGTTCAAAGTGGTATTGGTTTTAGGTTAAAAGGCACAAGGATCTATTATAACTTTCTGTGTCATCCTTACGCAGCCCGTTGTGCATCAGAACTATGAAGACAATTAGAATGCATATCGTACCATGATACCAGTGAACTATATGCTCACTGTACCATACTTATATGACGTAATGACATGCGCAGTTTAGACACTGACTCGCTTACTCTAATTCTATGCAGTTGGGCGCAGTTTTTATTGTGTTAGTGTGTAGAGAGACTTGAGTATGAAAGTTACACTTGACCCTTTGTCCGAAGGGCGTGGCTACTGTCAACGGAAGAAGGAAAGACGACTACTAGGGTTGAATGAGCACGGGGAATCGACGGGATTTTACCTGTATTCGATGACATTTCGAAATAATATTCTTTTGACACACCGGAGCCACGTGTTATACAGCACGGTTCCACTCGAATGAATTTACACCAAACAGACTAACAGCGATTTAATAGACTTGTTTTCATAGTTGACTACATTTTCTAATCACACCCAAGATAAACTTGTTTTCCTTTTTCCAAGAGATTAGTTATTTTCCAAACAAAATAGTAAAACTACAAATTATTCAAAATTCCGTGCACCTCGATAAGCTGTGAACTTAGCTTGTAAGCCTGTAGACCTAGTATAGACTGATCTGACATCGAATGGTGAACATTTTTGAGTGTTCTCAAAGTGGTTCCTACTCTGAAGACGGAAGTCTAGAAAGTCACATGACTTGGACTGTACGGAGTTCGTGGGTGGAATAAGGGAGCATTGCTGATTTGGGCCGTCCCGTCGGCTACGACTCACCTTCGTGACTACAGTAATATAGGGCATAATAAGGCGTCCAGGATGGATGCCAGGGGTTGGATGGATAACACATCAGTACATTTTGTGTCGCAAAATTATCCTTAAATGGGAGTAGATATTCAATAACTCTTTCCGTTGATCCTCTTTCTTCGGTATGCTGGTCATATTGTTGAAGAAAACTTTGTAACAGTTATTTCCGCACCCGATTACCTTGCGGAAGCCAGACTTGAACCCGGTGAACGGAGAGGATCCCACAATTTAAATCTGAAATTACCCCGTGAACACCTGGAGAAAATGCACAATTGACCAAAAATGACGCACCAAATTACATGTGAGGGTTAATTATTTAGTTAGATGAGGTTTAACGATACACCAACACGAATATGTTATATAGTGTCAGTCAACTCGATAAAGACTTCATCAAAGTTTAAATTTATTTTCAAGTATGGTTCAAGGTCAAATTTGGTTTTTCTTTTGTGGCCTCTTACGACAGACGAAAAATACCGTGGGGATGTTCTACAACCCCCAGCACACAGGGGGATACATGTGAGGTTGATAATATTATTAAAAAGTTCTTAAAAGGGGGGGGGGACCACGTCTTCATAGGCCGATGACCAGATATCAGAGACAGCCTCCTCCAAACAAAAATTCTGTCAATGCGAGATGGATGAAAAGGCGATAGCCTAAAAGTTTGAGAACCACTGATTTAATAATTCCACCTTACGACTTTTATAGGTAAAACACATCAATCGGCCAGTTCCGTTTAAAAAGTTTAAAAAAAGGGTCTTCTAATCCTCTAACTCCAAACAGTTTTAAATTCTCCTATCCTACTTACCTAAGCTCTTCCCACAACTGTTTTTAGGCCCAGTTCTCTCACTCCAAACAGTACCAGTTCTCCTAACACTCTTACTGAAGCCCCTCCCCCAATTGTCTGCAATTCATCCTCATCCAGACACAATCTCTGTTGATTGCTTCAGGGTGAATATAGAAAAACTCAATTTATATACTCAAAACACTATCAGTACCATTCATGTTGTGTAATATAAGCTTTGGCACTCTGCATTGTTTGAATTAGCTGTCAATTAAAGAGCTGAGCCAATTGACAATTTCGGTACCCGGGTACCAAAATTGCAGTTTGGGGGTGAGAGGTTTGGCCCTTTGAAGTTCACCCTCATCCAGACACAACCTGAGTTTATTGCTTCAGGGTGAGTATACAAGAGCCCAACGTGTAATCAAAGCACTTCAATACAGTACAGGCTATGTAATATGAGCTATGTTACGGTGCATTGTTTGAACTCAATCAAAGAGCTGAGCCAATTGAGAATTTCTGTAAACCCCCACAAAAATTGAAATTTGGGGTGAGAAGACTGGCCCTTTAAAGCGAAAATGTGAAAGTGAAACGAAACACGGTATGGTGAAACTTCCATTCAAATCAGACATGTTTTTCTCGGATATTAGTAAATGCAGTTATTAGATTTGTGTTCTTAAGTGAACTTAAGGGCAGCAGAGCTCATATCACTCCCTCACTTTGACAAGGAGTGCTTTGTTTCCCTTTGTTTTTCAGGCTGAATAAGTAAAAGTGTATCTTGAAAACCTGATACGATACTGTCATCATTCCAAATGATTTACGTGAAGAACATTCTGTTGCTGCATAGTAACCTACCAATTCTTTATCATTTTGACACCTCTGAAGGGAATAGTGAAATACTTCTTTGTTGTACACTACATAAACTGCGGTGTGTTTTTTTCCATTAGATTTTCGTGAAAACATATTCCCACGATATGGAATTCCAATTACGAGGACAAACACGTCATCTAGTTGTAAATAATCAATTTGTCGTCAAGGTGTATCTAAATTCTGAACTTATTTTAAATAAAAATGTTAAAGGTTGCAAAATGAATCTTATTCACCTAACTCATATTGTCGTATCTTTATCAATTGTTATAATTTATTCACATGAGAAAAAATAGTCAATTGCGCAATAAATTTTTATACATTATTCCTTACAACTTACAATACTTCCTTTGTTTCTCTTTGAGAGTAGATACGTTCATATTGCCTCCTGTTTTCGTGCATAGCATGTCACGTTTGTAGAGATAGGGCCTGCTCATGCAAGCCACCCCATAAGAGTACGACTGTGGTCACATTTTGGCACAAGGTGCAGTTATAGCTTCCCCAAACTAAGAAAAACACTGAGTGTAATTTGGGTACTAAAACATGACATCACAAATAATTGCGCTCTTCCGTTTTGAGAGTTGGGTGAATTAACTTCTGCATTTTTTATCTCAGGTTTAGGAATGTCTTATGAAGATGACAGGAGACTGTTTCAATTTATTTCTCATGTTCTGCAATATATTTTAAGTTACACAGGTATTTTTTAAAAAAGGGATTAATCTATATTTTGACAACTGGAGTTAGGAATGGAGTTTTGTTAAAGGGTTTTGTAAGACTGACATGGTTTGAAATATTTTTCTTTTTCCTCATGACATCCATTTCCATTATCTTAAAAACCATCACCTTATTAATACTATTTTTGTTTTTGGAATCAGTTCTGGTTACAAAACAAATCTGAAATTAGGAGACACAGATAAACAACAAGGGTGTCCAAATTGACGTTGTCTATTTTTAATATGTTGTTTAATCTTTCGTTGTTGTCTGAGCTCAAGATATGAAATCACATCACAACATGCATGGCGTTTGACAACGTCATTTTGGACAACATTTTATTACATCCCGTGATTTTCGACAACAAAATGAATTCAGACAAAAAAAATTGCTGGCCCTTTTCGCGTTCCAAATGGTTGCAAAGTCTGATATCAGTGCACATTTAGTCGCTTTCATTGAGGGAGATTTCCAGAGCTAAATTCCACGGGTGACGATTGTTTGCAAGTGACGTTGCCTTTCTTTCTTCAAATTTTGTGAATCGCTCAGAATATGCAACTCTACAAATCTTCCATACCATGCATAATACAGTCATTAAATCGGTACTAACGGCAAATTGAGTGAAATTCTCCATTTAGAATTTGTATTTCCGTTGTTCCCAAGTCCGTTTGTTTCGGTACCGAATAGTTTAAAAAGTTTGAGACCATAGTCATTTATTTCATTGCCATTAGGTGCCTCGCTGAAGACTTCCAGCTCCTGTCACAACCGATAATTTAAAAACTAGCGATTAAGAAAAAAGAAAAAAAGAACGAAATGTAAAAAGTACCGGTAATGTAAAAATAACCGATAATTTAAAAAAATACCGATAATAAGAAAACCCGATAATGTAAAGAAAACCGAAAATGTAAAAACTTCATAAACTGATGATGTAAACATATATTTACCAATAATGTAAAAACTTTAATGTAAATTAAAGGTGTATTTTTTTCACTGAGACTCGGTGGAATGATGTTTCGCTTGGCTCAAGTTAATTATCACCTCTGCTCAAATGAGGCAGAAAGCTTCTTTCGGTTATCTTGGTACCGATTATATTGGAGCCTGTTTTAGCCTGAATATTCTACTACGTTATGATTTTTCTAGTATTTCCTATTTATATACAGTAAGTAGGTCTGTCAAGTGTCATTTTCCGCGATCTAGAAGGCACTTCTGCTTAAAATTTTCTTGTCTTAAGCGTCAACTAATGGTGACGTTCCGCCTTGATAGTCTCCACAATTTTCAGTTGTAAGTCAGAAATCGTAGTTGCATGGTGCTCCACTAAAAGAAACACTCCCTTACAGGGGCGGATCCAGAGGGGGTGGGGTGGGGAGTGGGGAGGGGTGTATGTATACCTCACCCCCCGCACCGGGATGGTAAAAATTGTATAGATAGCCAGGCTAATTGTAGCCAGTAGGCCTAATTACTTTTTAAAAATACAGTGATAGTTGTTACATTATTTGATTACCCTATTTTTGTGTTATATTCTTCAATAAATGAAAAAATGTAAATTAAAATGTATCTATCTTCCGTATCATTTGGTAAATTCCCGTTTTGTTTAGACATTGCGCAATGACGCATGCCAAATCTAGCGTTTTCCGCCAACGGCCGTTGGTAACGCTGTTTGTAACATCGCATGTGTGTCTATGTCAATACGTGGGGCTTCGACTACTGTCGGATAATGGGCCAATCGTTGTTACGAAGGTTTTTACGGGGATGTTGCAAAGTGTGTTAGCGATACGAGTTGAGATATGAATAAATAGATGAGAAGACGATTTAGTTCTGATTCAAGATAATTGGCGGTTTTATTGCGTTCGATTAAGAGCCGGCAAAAATATTAAAATTTAACTATATACAGATTGATTCAGGTGCTCGTCGTCTGAGATTTGCTGCACAAGTGTGTGAGTGTGACCAAAACTTGCAGGCTCGGAGCTTTCATGCCTCAGGGAGATCGGAACACATGCAGTGCCCTTATTGGTTAAAAGTTGTGACGCACCAACTTAAATAGATATAAAGGAATGTGCTGATCTAAAAAAATGACCAATGAGGAGGCTGTAGAGGGTGAAATTGGCCACACCTTGAAAAATATGGGATACAGCATACAAGTGGAACTAGGGCGAGGTAGTTTGTCACGTTCACCGGTAACAAGTGACGGGAAACAGGAAGGGCCCTTGGAATCTAGGACAAAAGGAAGGGAGAGATGCTCTTAAACAACAAGATGGCGTTCCTGTTAAAGGTCATGGGCGGTGCACCATACTACATGACACTAGGTGCGTTCGATTAAGCGGCTCGAGCCGGCTCAACTGGCTCAACAAGTTTCTTGACTGGACAAAATACGACGTAAATTACGTCAGCGGCGCGACTAGACCACCTCGGAGGGCTGGTCGTTTTGGCCGGCTCAATGTGTGATGACGTTTTGATGACGTTAAGATCACTTTTCAGAAAGATCTTTCGTTGGCTGATCCAGTTGAGCCGGCTCGAGCCGCTAAATCGAACGCACCTACTATGTACAGTTTACACATGAGTAGCCTAAAACCGTGTAACGGTAATAGAGTACACCCGGTATTAAATTCACATTGACCGTGTTGTACGTTGAAGTAATGATTACCCACACTTTCAAGACCATGTTTTGAAAGCTTTGGAGTTTCAGGGTGGTTCAAAATATTGAAACATGTAGCAGCATGTTGCAACTCGGCCCCCTATTCTTAGACACCCAAGCGGGGCAGGGGGCTCTGAAAATGAAGAATTCGGAATTTGCCAATTGTGAGACCAGTCTACTGTTTGGTTTTGATAACTCATGAAATTACGAAATTCCCAATCATTTTTCTGTAATAAAAGCTCCACTTTCGTCATTATTTGATTCAAGAAAGCAAAATTTTCTGCGCGCTTCTTGCGCCGCAAATTGCAATTCCTTAGCAGTAGTACTCGCTCATACCTTCACTTTGGTATTCTTTTCCGAACTCTGGAAGTGACAAAATCGGAAATTTGATACACTTTTGACACCAGATTACCAAGTGACACCGTTAACTATATACAGTGCTATTTTCATAAATTTTCTTTCATAAAATTCCATACTTTCTCCGATACAAGCTCAAAAAATTTCGTCGGAGAGCCTCATTACGTGGGCGTTTAATAACATTATGTAGCAACAACGATCTTTGGTCGCTGCCCAACCTCAGATTTGCCGATAGAAAATGCAGATTCTTCAGTAATCCCTCAAATGTTCAAATTTCCCTTGCAGGAAACCCAGCATCCAAACTTTTCTGCAATACAAGCTCCATATTTTCAAATATTTGGAAAGGGCGAAAATTTCAGCGCGCTCCGCGCGCTGCAAATTACGCCCCGTGGTACCGTAATCACACTTAAAAATATGGTACAATTTGGATGCTTGCCTAGCACCCCCATTTTCCATTTCCTGAATTCTAATAGGCATCAGAGACTAAACAACAGCTATACATATGGTGGTGCTTCGCTCAATGTACATTTGATGTCCCATCCACATGCAGACCCCTCACTGCAGATTCCTGGATCCGCCACTGCTTCCTTACCTAAGCATGCACGAACCTAAAATATGTATAAAGTGAACTTACTTTTACCCATGGAAAACCCCATTTCTGGTAATATACTGTCCCGTAAAACTCCTTTTAACCTAACCTAACCAAACCTTGCAAAAAGGTTGGGATTTGGGGACTGAGAAATATATTAAGCCGTCTTACCATGGTTGTCGTCAGTTTAGATGGTTCCTTTTGTTAAAAGCTCCCATACCCAATTCTTCACAAGGCTCCTGCGGAGTGAACCGGTATGGCCGGTACACTGAGCGGACAGCGATAGAGAAGCCCTTTTATCAACAACAATTTCATTGTAATCTTTTGTCGTCCCTTTGGATACGTAGATTTGTTGAGGAGCATAGCTATTCTTGGAGAAACGAAAGTGGTGCCTGAATATCAAAGTTGAGTGACATGGGGCAAGAGAAAATGTCTTGGACAAACATTTTACGTGGAGAGCAACCCCGAAATTGAAGCCCGCCCTTCTTTGGGTGGGACTAGGGAAAAGGTCCCGTGTGGGTCCAGGGGCGAAGCCCGGAAGCTCTAAGGTTTCACCAATTTCTGAGGTGCGTTTTTTATTCGGTTGACCTAGCTCAATTTGGAAAATGTCTCTAGCTGCTGAATGGCATGGTATATCGAAATTTGATTACTACTTTGTCAAAAATGACTTAGTGAGTGACATAGCTCACTTCAGACTCATAGTTAACGCTCCTCTCAGATAATGTTGGATCAAAATCGCACATATATTGTCAAAAGAGTTTAGAGAGGCAAAACAAATAGACAAAGATATGGATAGAAATACGTAATTTGAACATTAGAGACTACTGCCCCTTGAAAGTGGACCATAACTTGGCAGATAGCGTATAACGACTTGGACGATTTTAAAAAAAAAAATCATTTTACAACTGACTCGTTCTCAAAGTTGACCATTCGCTACTTTTGACCAAGATGCAGTGTAATCTGCCCCCCCCCCCCCATGGACGGGGTTGTAGAATATGCTCACGGTATTCCCGCCTGTCGTAAGAGGCGACTAAATGGAAACAAAACTTGAAATGTACTTGAAAAATATATTTAAAATTCGAACTTTTTATCAAGTTGACTGACACTATATAACATGTTCGCGTTGGGTGTGTCGTTAAATCTCATTTAACTATAATCAGGCCCGTGCATGGTCGTACAGACAAGATATTGAACAACTGCATGGGGCGAAATAACTTCGTGGGAACATTTTTGTAATTCAGGGGTAAAAATGTGCAAAAATGTATATAAAGTAAAAGGCAACTTGAAACTTATGCCAGGAGGAAAAAGTGTCAGTGGTCAGGGGAGCTTTCTCCCAATTACTACGGGCGGTGTGAAACATTCAACTTAGTTTGCTCCAAAGCCCTTTCTCCCTTGGCTTGGCGAAGCCATTTGAAATATGTGGCTAGTTAGTGAGTTAGTTAGATAGAGTTTTACGGACCAGTTTTCACCCTATTGGTTCATGTCGAGCCGGTTACGGCCTTTTTTCCAGTTGTGGCTCACTGGCTTGTTTCCGTATTCCATTGCTTATGCGGAGCATCACTCACAACGGCAGTAAAGGTTCCATATGACAGGCCTATATTAACTAAAATAGGATCTAGAGGCAAGATATACCGTGGTTCAATTAAATAATAACCATACCCAACTTGGATGCCTGATTGTTGTAATTTGAAGTATTCTCCAATTGATTTAGTCCATGAATGGCTATTTCCGCCATTTTGGAATTGACCTTACTTGGATTGTGTTGTGTCATGGGAGGGGGGGGGGGGCACGACATGAGGGAAAGTCTAAGGACAGACCGGAAAAACGCTGTTTTAGGTGGTTTTGCATTACAAGGTTCAGTGGCGTAGCTACTGGGGGGGGGGGGGCAGGGGGCAAGTTGCCCCCCTGGAAAATAATTTGAGGAAATTTGATGAAATTGGGGAAATTTGATGAATTTTCTTACTCTAACAAAAATTTCTCAAAATTTTTGTTAGAATAAAAATTCTGAGACATTTCTCATACATAATTCGTATTTTCATGCAACAAATTAACACAGATTTGAGATTTCGTCAGTGTCGCATGAACCGGCCCTACTCGCGTTCCACAGAAATGTCTTCGCCGCGTAGCAGATTGAATGATCTCTTGTATACGCGCGGTTTTTATGATCAGTGCATTCCAGTGCACATGAAGCTGTTATTCACTGAGGAATTTAACAACAGCTGATACAGTACAACTAACACTGAAAGGCTGTAAACCAGAACTTATCCCCTTGCACACAACCTCTGCGTTGTACACTTTGAGAATTCAGTAAAAGGATGTGAAAACTGACAAGTCACTGACGTAGACCCCCCCCCCCCCACCCACCCAGTTCATTATATTGTCCCGCAAGGTAGTAGTAGCTATACCAATTTTACTCTGTGTACATAACGATGGATTGGACTGAAAAAAATCCATGGCCAACGATTAACTTAAAGTTAGTCTGGAAATTAGAATGAACAGGATCCATTGGCATAGTTAGATTTTGTTACTTAGCCTAATCCCTGGAGGCTTACAGGCTAGTTCGGGAAAAAAAGTTTTCTGCTCACTTGGGGTGTAACAAAAACGGGTCCATGAGTACCCTGCAGCCTTCTTCACTTAAGAGACTGCTGTTCTAACAGGATATCATGTTTAATCGAGCCACTATTAGGCCTCCTCTTAGTGGCGTACGAAGAGGGAACCATTGGGCCATGCCCCCCTCACAGATGCCATTTCTTCTTTGTTCTTAAAAATAAGTAGTTAAACTTTAGTAACACAGATTTTACTTCAAAAGATAGCATATGTGGCACCAGGTTGCATATAAGGACACCCAATTTTTCAAAAATTTTCAAAGGAGAAGGATTGTCTCTGCAAGTACGTCCCTCAGTGATGCCAATATTTTAATTCCTACAAATAGACAAATTCTGTCAAATTCCAATTTTTACTTTAAAAGGTAGACTCTGTTTCCCACTGGTGACATCGATCAAAATAAATACTACATGTTTAGATTCTCTTTACAAGCATGAATACGCTATTTTTGACCATATGAGGGGTCTGATTTTTCGAAAATTTTTTACCCTCCGCGCCAACTAATGGTGGCGTTTCGCTCAGGCAAAATAACATTTTGGGGTTAGATTACCCCTTAACTTTCTTTGCAGTTTGCGAACATATTTTGAAGGAAGGATTTTATTTGCAAACGTCAAAAGAAGGTAGTGACTGGGTAGATTCTTGGAATAAGTCTGGAAAATGCTATTTCCGGCCATCTGAGGGGTCTGATTTTTCGAAATTTTCTCTGCGCTCCGCGCCAACTAATGGTGGCGCTCCGCTTAGATAATCTTTATGACAATAACGTTTTGTGGCCAAGAAATACCACAAATCTTATACCGATCAATGGTTCTTTATTTTGACTCCTAAAAGTGTGCAAATTTAATGACAAGTTTTACTTCGTAAGGTAGCATAAATGGCATAAGAATGCATGTAAAGACACAAAAGTTTCAGTTTTATCCTCATGAACCACCACGATTCAACTTTTTACAATGTTCCTGTCAAGTCGAAAATCTTGCACCATTTTGCATCTAGGCTCCTTGAAAACGTCAAAAAATTTCCGGACACCCCTCCCCTTAGACCATACTGCATGCCCCCTCCCCCTTCAGAGAAATCCTGGGTACGCCACTGCGTTAATACATACAAATAAACCAGATATTGTTGACCAAAATGATATACTAATATACTAGAGCTGTTATTTCCAATTGCTCTATGTTATACTTTAAGATTAAAAATGCAGGTAATATTACATAATGACATGGTAATGTTGTTATACTTGTAAATTTGCATTTTTTACATGAAATACATACACATTGACCGGGAAAAATTTGGGGGAAATTTCATACCTTTGCCCCCCCCCCCTGGAAAAAATCCTAGCTACGCCACTGACAAGGTTAGGTCATGGGGGGGGGGGGGGGGTCTAACCCCCAAAACCAACCCGTGGCTACGCCACAGGTTGCTGAATATACATATTCAGCAATACAACAATCTTCAGAAACAAAAATATGTCATTTATTTTCGTTTAAAATATGCATTTTAAAAATGTCCTACGGCCACGAAGAGAATAAACTTTCAACTGATTCGGCTCTAAATGAAACGAATACTAATAGTTTTATTTTTGAGCTGGGGAAAAAGTCACCCTTATCGTCTGCGTTTGTGCCGACCTCTAAATGCTACCGTTATATATGGCCTGTCTGGTAAAACAATGAGGTGATGGTCCCGTTTTGAAATAAGGTGCAACGATTCAAAGAAAAAAAAATGAACAAAAATAAACCGGAAATACAGGAGTGAAGTCACGGTATTGAACGAGCTACCATTTTTAATTGACTTTCCATATCAATAGTTGACGAATTACGAATGTAAAGCAATTAGCTTTGTATTTTGAGTTTTGAAACATTTGGTAATTTCAGATAATACAGAAGTATTAACATTTATGATCGATTCTTTCGAGACTTTAAATCATCACGGATCCTCCTTTCGGTCTCGTCCTTTCAAGAAATCTGTTGTGTAAGTTATAGCCAGGTCATAAACTTGCTGGGATCATAGCCAGTTCTTTGTACAAGGAGGGAGCTATTATGAGCTCCCTGGTACAAGTTTGAATGAAGTTCAGAGTATTCGTCTGTTGCGACATCGGGGACTGTCCTAGCACACATTTCCTACTTTAATTTTTTTTAAATTTTAAATAAAAATGTTTAAGGTTACAAAATGAATCTTATTCACCTAACTCATACTGCCGTATTTTTATCCATTGTTGTAATTTATTCACATGAGCCAAAATAGTCAATTGCGCAATAAATTTTTATACCTTATTCCTTACAACTCACAATACTTGCTTTGTTTCTCTTTGAAAGCAGATATGTTTATATGATCTCCTGTTTTCTTGCGTAGCATGTCACCTTTGTACAGATAGGGCTTGCTCAGGCCTACCAGTAAGAGTACGAATGTGGTCACATTTTGGCACAAGGTGCAGTTATAGCCTCCCCAAACTAAGATAAACATAGAGTGTAATTTGGGTAGTACAACATGACATCACAAATAATTGCACTCTTCCATTTTGAGAGTTGGGTGAATTAACTTCTGCATTTTTTATCTCAGGTTCAGGAATGTCTTATGAAGATGACAGGAGACTGTTTCAATTTATTTCTCATGTTCTGCAATATATTTTATTTAAGTTACACAGGTATTTTTTAAAAAAGGGATTAATATATATTTTGACAACTGGAGTTAGGAATGGAGTTTTGTTAAAGGGTTTTGTAGGACATGGTTTGAAATATTTTTCTTTTTCCTCATGAGATCCATTTTCAGTACCCTAAAAAACATCACCTTATTATTACTATTTTTGTTTTTGGAATTGGTTCTGGTTACAAAACAAATCTGAAATTAGGAGACACAGATAAGCAACAAGGGTGTCCAAATTGACGTTGTCTATTTTTAATATGTTGTTTAATCTTTCGTTGTTGTCTGAGCTCAAGATATAAAATCACATCACAACATGCATGGCGTTTGACAACGTCATTTTGGACAACATTTTATTACATCCCGTGATTTTCGACAACAAAAAGAATTCAGACAAAAAAAAAATGCTGGCCCTTTTCGCGTTCCAAATGATTGCAAAGTCTGATATCAGTGCACATTTAGTCGCTTTCATTGAGGGAGATTTCCAGAGCTAAATTCCACGGGTGACGATTGTTTGCAAGTGACGTTGCCTTTCTTTCTTCAAATTTTGTGAATCACTCAGAATATGCAACTCTACAAATCTTCCATACCATGCATAATACAGTCATTAAATCGGTACTAACGGCAAATTGAGTGAAATTCTCCATTTAGAATTTGTATTTCCGTTGTTCCCAAGTCCGTTTGTTTCGGTACCGAATAGTTTAAAAAGTTTGAGACCATTGTCATTTATTTCATTGCCATTAGGTGCATCGCTGAAGACTTCCAGCTCCTGTCACAACCGATAATTTAAAAACTAGCGATTAAGAAAAAAGAAAAAAAGAACGAAATGTAAAAAGTACCGGTAATGTAAAAATAACCGATAATTTAAAAAAAAACCGATAATAAGAAAACCCGATAATGTAAAGAAAACCGAAAATGTTAAAACTTCATAAACTGATGATGTTAACATATATTTACCAATAATGTAAAAACTTTAATGTAAATTAAAGGTGTATTTTTTCACTGAGACTCGGTGGAATGATGTTTCGCTTGGCTCAAGTTAATAATCACCTCTGCTCAAATGAGGCAGAAAGCTTCTTTCGGTTATCTTGGTACCGATTATATTGGAGCCTGTTTTAGCCTGAATATTCTACTACGTTATGATTTTTCTAGTATTTCCTGTTTATATACAGTAAGTAGGTCTGTCAAGTGTCATTTTCCGCGATCTAGAAGGCACTTCTGCTTAAAATTTTCTTGTCTTAAGCGTCAACCAGTGGTGACGTTCCGCCTTGATAGTCTCCACAATTTTCAGTTATAAGTCAGAAATCGTAGTTGCATGGTGCTCCACTAAAAGAAACACTCCCTTACAGGGGCGGATCCAGAGGGGGTGGGGGTGGGGAGTGGGGGGAGTATGTTTACCTCACCCCCCGCACCGGGATGGTAAAAATTGTATAGATAGCCAGGCTAATTGTAGCCAGTAGGCCTAATTACTTTTTAAAAATACAGTGATAGTTGTTACATTATTTGATTACCCTATTTTTGTGTTATATTCTTCAATAAATGAAAAAATGTAAATTAAAATGTATCTATCTTCCGTATCATTTGGTAAATTCCCGTTTTGTTTAGACATTGCGCAATGACGCATGCTAAATCTAGCGTTTTCCGCCAACGGCCGTTGGTAACGCTGTTTGTGACATCGCATGTGTGTCTTTGTCAATACGTGGGGCTTCGACTACTGTCGGATAATGGGCCAATCGTTGTTACGAAGGTTTTTACGGGGATGTTGCAAAGTGTGTTAGCGATACGAGTTGAGATATGAATAAATAGATGAGAAGACGATTTAGTTCTGATTCAAGATAATTGGCGGTTTTATTGCGTTCGATTAAGAGCCGGCAAAAATATTAAAAATTTAACTATGTACAGATTGATTCAGATCTTTCGTTGGCTGATCCAGTTGAGCCGGCTCGAGCCGCTAAATCGAACGCACCTACTATGTACAGTTTACACATGAGTAGCCTAAAACCGTGTAACGGTAATAGAGTACACCCGGTATTAAATTCACATTGACCGTGTTGTACGTTGAAGTAATGATTACCCACACTTTCAAGACCATGTTTTGAAAGCTTTGGAGTTTCAGGGTGGTTCAAAATATTGAAACATGTAGCAGCATGTTGCAACTCGGCCCCCTATTCTTAGACACCCAAGCGGGGCAGGGGGCTCTGAAAATGAAGAATTCGGAATTTGCCAATTGTGAGACCAGTCTACTGTTTGGTTTTGATAACTCATGAAATTACGAAATTCCCAATCATTTTTCTGTAATAAAAGCTCCACTTTCGTCATTATTTGATTCAAGAAAGCAAAATTTTCTGCGCGCTTCTTGCGCCGCAAATAGCAATTCCTTAGCAGTAGTACTCGGTCATACCTTCACTTTGGTATTCTTTTCCGAACTCTGGAAGTGACAAAATCGGAAATTTGATACACTTTTGACACCAGATTACCAAGTGACACCGTTAACTATATACAGTGCTATTTTCATAAATTTTCTTTCATAAAATTCCATACTTTCTCCGATACAAGCTCAAAAAATTTCGTCGGAGAGCCTCATTACGTGGGCGTTGAATAACATTAGGTAGCAACAACGATCTTTGGTCGCTGCCCAACCTCAGATTTGCCGATAGAAAATGCAGATTCTTCAGTAATCCCTCAAATGTTCAAATTTCCCTTGCAGGAAACCCAGCATCCAAACTTTTCTGCAATACAAGCTCCATATTTTCAAATATTTGGAAAGGGCGGAAATTTCAGCGCGCTCCGCGCGCTGCAAATTACGCCCCGTGGTACCGTAATCACACTTAAAAATATGGTACAATTTGGATGCTTGCCTAGCACCCCCATTTTCCATTTCCTGAATTCTAATAGGCATCAGAGACTAAACAACAGCTATACATATGGTGGTGCTTCGCTCAATGTACATTTGATGTCCCATCCACATGCAGACCCCTCACTGCAGATTCCTGGATCCGCCACTGCTTCCTTACCTAAGCATGCACGAACCTAAAATATGTATAAAGTGAACTTACTTTTACCCATGGAAAACCCCATTTCTGGTAATATACTGTCCCGTAAAACTCCTTCTAACCTAACCTAACCAAACCTTGCAAAAAGGTTGGGATTTGGGGACTGAGAAATATATTAAGCCGTCTTACCATGGTTGTCGTCAGTTTAGATGGTTCCTTTTGTTAAAAGCTCCCATACCCAATTCTTCACAAGGCTCCTGCGGAGTGAACCGGTATGGCCGATACACTGAGCGGACAGCGATAGAGAAGCCCTTTTATCAACAACAATTTCATTGTAATCTTTTGTCGTCCCTTTGGATACGTAGATTTGTTGAGGAGCATAGCTATTCTTGGAGAAACGAAAGTGGTGCCTGAATATCAAAGTTGAGTGACATGGGGCAAGAGAAAATGTTTTGGACAAACATTTTACGTGAAGAGCAACCCCGAAATTGAAGCCCGCCCTTCTTTGGGTGGGACTAGGGAAAAGTTCCCGTGTGGGTCCAGGGGCGAAGCCCGGAAGCTCTAAGGTTTCACCAATTTCTGAGGTGCGTTTTTTATTCGGTTGACCTAGATCAATTTGGAAAATGTCTCTAGCTGCTGAATGGCATGGTATATCGAAATTTGATTACTACTTTGTCAAAAATGACTTAGTGAGTGACATAGCTCACTTCAAACTCATAGTTAACGCTCCTCTCAGATAATGTTGGATCAAAATCGCACATATATTGTCAAAAGAGTTTAGAGAGGCAAAACAAATAGACAAAGATATGGATAGAAATACGTAATTTGAACATTAGAGACTTCTGCCCCTTGAAAGTGGACCATAACTTGGCAGATAGCGTAACGACTTGGACGATTTAAAAAAAATTCATTTTACAACTGACTCGTTCTCAAAGTTGACCATTCGCTACTTTTGACCAAGATGCAGTATAATCTGCCCCCCCCCCCATGGACGGGGTTGTAGAATAAGCTCACGGCATTCCCGCCTGTCGTAAGAGGCGACTACATGGAAACAAAACTTGAACCGTACTTGAAAAATATATTTAAAATTCGAACTTTTTATCGAGTTGACTGACACTATATAACATGTTCGCGTTGGGTGTGTCGTTAAATCTCATCTAACTATATTCAGGCCCGTGCAAGACAAGATATTGAACAACTGCATGGGGCGAAATAACTTCGTGGGAACATTTTTGTAATTCAGGGGTAAAAATGTGCAAAAATGTAGGAAGTTAAAGGCAACTTGAAACTTATACCAGGAGGAAAAAGTGTCAGTGGTCAGGGGAGCTTTCTCCCAATGACTACGGGCGGTGTGAAACATTCAACTTAGTTTGCTCCAAAGCCCTATCTCGATCCCTTGGCTTGGCGAAGCCATTTGGAATATGTGGCTAGTTAGTTAGTTAGTGAGTGAGTTCGTTAGAGTTTTACGGACCAGTTTCCACCCTATTGGTTCATGTCGAGCCGGTTACAGCCTTTTTTCCAGTTGTGGCTCACTGGCTTGTTTCCGTACTCCATTGCTTATGCGGAGCATCACTCACAACGGCAGTAAAGGTTCCATATGGCAGGCCTATATAAACGAACATAGGATCTAGAGGCAAGATATACCGTGGTTCAATTAAATAATAACCATACCCAACTTGGAGGACTGATTGTTTTAATTTGAAGCATTCCCCAATTGATTTAGTCCATGACTGGCTATTTCCGCCATTTTGGAATTGACCTTACTTGGATTGTGTTGTGTCATGGGGGGGGGGGGGGCACGACATGAGGGAAAGTCTAAGGACAGACCGAAAAAACCGCTGTTTTAGGTGGTTTTGCATTGCAAGGTTAGGTCATGGGTGGGGGGAGGGTTCTAACCCCCAAAACCAACCCGTGACTACGCCACTGGTTGCTGAATATAAATATTCAGCAATATAACAATCTTCAGAAACAAAAATATGTCATTTATTTTCGTTTAAAATATGCATTTTAAAAATGTCCTACCGCCACGAAGAGAATAAACTTTCAACTGATTCGGCTCTACATGAAACGAATACTGATAGTCTTATTTTTGAGCTGGGGAAAAAGTCACCCTTATCGTCTGCGTTTGTGTCGACCTCTAAATGCCACAGTTATATATGGCCTGTCTGGTAAAACAATGAGGTGATGGTCCCGTTTTGAAATAAGGTGCAACGATTCAAAGAGAAAAATGAACAAAAATAAACCGGAAATACAGGAGTGAAGTCACGGTATTGAACAAGCTACCATTTCTAATTGACTTTCCATATCAACAGCAGACAAATTACGAATGTAAAGCAATTAGCTTTGTATTTTGAGCTTTGAAACATTTGGTAATTTCAGATAATACAGAAGTATTAACATTTATGATCGATTCTTTCGAGACTTAAAATCATCACGGATCCTTCTTTCAGTCTCATCGTTTCAAGAAATCTGTTGTGTAATTATAGCCAGGTCATAAACTTGCTGGGATCATAGCCAGTTCTTTGTACAAAGAGGGAGCCATTATGAGCTCCCCGGTACAAGTTTGAATGAAGTTCAGAGTATTCGTCTGTTACGACATCGGGGACCGTCCTAGCACATATTTCCTACTTTTAATTTCAAAGGAAGATGGTCTATTAATAACTATGTTTGTCATAAATGACGAATGTCTATTCATTAGTGCCTTTCTCATGCAGTGTATTTTCACAAAATTTCAAAGCCAATTTACTGTGCCACAGTGTTTGATGCACTGAAGCGTGAGACGTGTTTGGGAAGAGCAAAGTGTTTTTTGCGACGGTACATCATTTTCACACACCGATCGGCTCGCGCAAGACGAAGATTACTGTAAGCCGCGTCCCTTTTCCACCGGCCCGGCATCGGGCCCTGTTCATCATACCCATTCAATAAATTTTGAGCGTACATGGCGCAGGCGCGTAACAAGAAATGAGGTGGCACAGGACAATCCAATTAGGAACCCAAGAAAATCATATTTGAAGACAGTGATGCCATAAGATGGTGGCAGTTCACCGGAGCTACACGGCATGATATTTCATGGTCAACAGAGATAGCTCCAAAATTCGATCTTCGTGTGCTCATTCACGCTTATCTCTCATCCCTCGAAACTATCCCCATACCCCTCTTTACCGCCCCTTTTGCAATACAAAAAAGCAGTAGAAAGTGTCCACATTGCAAGTAAACGGAACAAAGCTGTGATCATAATGATACTTCTTCAGCCGGCCCTGCATCGGGCCCTGTTCATCATACCCATTCAAGGGGGCACCGGACAATCCAATTAGGAACCCAGGAAAATCATATTTGAAGACAGTGATGCCATAAGATGGTGGCAGTTGTGAGCACATGTGAGGAGTTGAATGTTTTGCCAACGGTGAGTGATGAGCCGTGAGCTGACATGCCGCAAGACCCGGTTGTGTTCCAGTATATAAATTTTAATTGGTGAGACCCAGAGGAAATATCTCCACTTAATATCTGAGGAATTACCAAAATGGGAACACTTAGAGTGGAACTTTGAGTTGACCTCCTGCTGATACTAGGTACAGACAAGTAAATTAAACTTAAGCCCATGTAGTCATCAAGTTATAAACAAAACGTATCGGAACTCTACCTAAAAACCAATGCGATGGTCTCTTAACTTTTAAGTGTGCACTTAATTTTAATTAGAATAGTTTTTCTCGTATTTTGTTTTTGATTGTTTTGATTTCTCTGAAGACTGCATGATGTGATAACATCAAGAGCATAGTCAGGATTGTGTCATGAGAGTGTGTCATTGTAGTATGACATGGAGGAAGTTTCTACGGAGAAATATAACTTTTTTTTGTGTTCTCCAGAAGTGAAATAATGCATACCAAAAGCATGGTTCTTGGATCACCCCCCCCCCACAACCGACTCCCCTCATGTTTTGGGATTCGGCTGAAACTCAATTTTCAGTTTTCAAGTTTTGTTTTGAATTCAGCTAACCTACTTCAAGAATCTTGGAACAAACACGGAAACACTCCGTCAAAGTGTCCCTAAAAAGACCAACAATTACTTCTAATGACCACTGCGCAGTTCTTTCACCCTTTCTCATTCTCTCTTTCTTTTCCACACACACACACACTCACATATATATATATATATATATATATATATATATATATATATATATATATATATATATATATATATATATATATATATATATATATATATATATATATATATATATATATATATATATATATATATATATATATATATCTCAACACTTCTAATTATTTTAAAATTGCGGTCACAAGTTTCACAAGAAATATGGTTCTGAGTGTAAAATTCAGTTTAACATGCCTAGGTCAATTCAACAAGTGGGTCCCAGGGGAAACCGATATGCATAATTGGGGCAAATAAGGACTACAAGGTTACATTTGGCCCAATCCGTGTTAAAATTTGACCCCAAATGTCGGTTCGGTTCTGTCGCGACCTAAATGTTTTTAGAATGCAGAAGTCTTTGTTTTGCCGAAGAATCCGGTCCTTACAGATACTCATCATGACTTATGCGTAAACATGCATGTGCCTAGCTACCCAATGGAAAGCATACCTTATTGAAAAGAACAGTCTTGTTCAAATGTGTACCAGATGACTCATTCTTTTCTTTTGAATTCGCAGGACCTCCAGGGTAGCACTTACCTGTGTTGACAATACCCCTGGGTGTATACCACTCAGCAAATGACATCAGCCATGTTTTGCCGAAGAATCCGGTCCTTACAGATACTCATCATGACTTATGCGTAAACATGCATGTGCCTAGCTACCCAATGGAAAGCATACCTTATTGAAAAGTACAGTCTTGTTCAAATGTGTACCAGATGACTCATTCTTTTCTTTTGAATTCGCAGGACCTCCAGGGTAGCACTCACCTGTGTTGACAATACCCCTGGGTGTATACCACTCAGCAAATGACATCAGCCATACATAAAATAAGCCTACATTAATTTACAAAGCTTTTGTCGGAACAACAGACATCATAATAACGCATTCAGAGAGCAGTGTCAACTATGTAACTATCTGACTATTGCATACATATAAATTATAAACCCTTATTCACAATAATCAAGACAACTGTATGGAACGGATGTGGTAGGGAACTCATTACGGAATATAAGCCCTTGTTTACTCGTGATTTGGGGAAAGAATGTAGTTTGAAGTCAGTCATTCCGTCATTCACCCCAAACTTCCATTCTGTCGGCAGTATACAGAAATTCTCAATTGGCACATTTCATTGACTGGCATCAAATTAAAGAGTACCTCAAGTTAAAAAATTCAAAAATATAAACTAGAACTGCATTTGCCTGCCGCAAATACGCAGAACTGTAGTGCCCGTGTGTGGGCGGGTTTGAGGCTGGGGCTTATAAAATGTTTGGATGTGGATCTTCGACTGGTGGCGGTCCTAGCCTAAAAGGAAGCTCGGTCAACGGAAAACTGATAAACATAACGGATGGCATGGGCAATGCTGTCGTAAGCTAATCTAACGTTAAAATAAGCCGCCACGACACACTCCACAGGCTTATTTTAACCAGGCTTATTTTAACCCTTTGCCGCCACGACACAGGCGGGGAACAACCAGCGCCAGTGAACCGAGAACCGGGAACCGAGGTAATAATATTGTAAAATTAGTAGCTTTCTGCATGGACTGTATCTAAGGTTTACCTCTTACCAGGCGCGTAGCCAGGATTGTATCATGGGAGGGGGGTTGGTGTCATGGGGGTTTGGAAACGAAATGAGGGAAAAGTCTGTGGATAGAGAGAAAAAACGTGTTTTTGCATTGCAAGGTTAGGTCATGGTGGGGAGGGGGGTTCTGACCCCTCTAGTTTAATAATTATCTTACAAATCGTTCCACGTCCAGCGACTGGTCAAACTGCCACATTTATGGTCGCGATTGTAGACGAAGCCAGTGGTGGGAATTTTTTAAGCCTTAGCTTGTCTTTTTTCACTTTTCTTCCGTTTAGACCTGCTTAATTAAATCATAGAAATTGAAAATATGCCATTTGTGTTGTCATTTGTCAGAGGGTTCGATCTTCCGACTGAAATTTGAAAAAAGGCTAAAAAGTGACAAAAACTGACTTCAAATGATGCTACATCTTACACTAAATTGAATCTAGAGGTGCTAAAGTATTTAAAAAATTCAGAAAGGAGCACTTCAATCCCCTTTCAGGCCCGCAATCATGTTGCCCTGTCTCTGGTCACCCAAAGAAAGACCCTGCCTATTAGTCCGGGAGATAACCGCTTTCGGGGGAAAATGGTTTTCTCCATATCGGGAGAAAAATTTGCCTGTCTCAACGGCATGAATATTTATGAGCACTTAGCGACTACCTCTTTACAGTCGTACAAGTGTGTATGCATTTCAATGGTAGATAATAGTTCAGACACAAAGAACGAAACCATACGGCACTTTCAATAACGCATTCACAAACACAAATGCTGGCACGATCCACTAGTACACGTTTATGAGGAAAACGTCGCACAAAACTTACGGCTGCCAAGAGTCTATAAATTAAGCTTAGGACAAACAATGTAGCAAATTGCTCGATATCTCAAAATTGGGGCGGTGAACAACCAAAGATGAAAAAAATTTTTCATTCCCCTACAAAAAAACTTTTAAACATGCCCAAATTTCTCTTTCCTGAGATTGATAAAAATTGCAAGGTTGCTTTGAACGTTATCTACGCCGGATGAATTTGTGAGTTGGATTGCAATGCATCATGGGAGATATTTGAAAATGGCCCTACCAATAGCAAAATATTTCCCCGATCGGGTGAAACTTGATCTCCCCCGAAAGCAGTTATCTCCCGAACTGCCTATAGACTACGTCAGGGAGTTTTGCAGAGTACTACATACATGTACCGTATTTTAAATTTCATAGATAACGTTAACGTTTCAACTGAACATAGGTTGTGACTTTAGGAGGTACTTTAGAAGCATTTCTGAAAAAATGACAATTGAAAATTTATTGGTCTATATTTTCTTTTACCAATATTTGCCAACATAGGCTATTGTAAACTGCACTCCCAGTCACAAGATGTCGCTAGGTGCCGCCGCATTCCCAGGGACTAATTTTAATAGTTCATAATGCCGAGAGGAAGACGAAGTATTTGTTCTTCTGCAGTTCTCTATTGTTTTCAATTGGTTTATTCGAAGCCTCGATACCTCCTTCGGTTTTTTTTTTTTTTAAAAAAACACTTATAAAGGTGGGTTACACAGAATTTTGTCCTTAGCTCTATTTTAGGGGCATTGCATCAAGTAAAGGGGAACAGATTTTTCCCCGCACTGTCGAAATTCGACATGCTTTATCACCCCTGTACAGTTTCAACGTCGTTCGTTCATTTGTTGATATGAAGACGTGTATAATTGTCTCCAGTTTAGCCGGTTCCATATAAGGTAATAACATTTCAGGAACGTTTTTAAGTTACAACTTTTGTAGTAGTAATGTCAATCTGTTGATATTAGCAGACCTGCACCAGAAAAGGGTGTTACTTAAGAAATTCGATACGTCTAATATGGTTGAGTATTGCTGGTGAATAAATCGCCGAGACTCCAGATTTGGGAAAATAACGGACCTCCCCGGAATCGAACCCGGACAGGATGAGTAGCGGATGCTCTACCACAATAGACCAAACCCCCTAACGGACTTCCCAAATAATTATCTCACATTACCAATGACTAACAGCGTAGACGATCTCGAGCTATGAAAATGCCCACTGCATCGGTAAATAAAAAATGAAAATTGTGATATAGCAACGACAGTTGAAGATTCCTTCTCAAAAGTATTACATTCAACCTTAAAGTTAGGCATCCATAGGTACGTAAAACGTAGTGCGAAATGCGTATGCAGAAAAAATGTGCGACACGAACAGATGAAACCAGTTGGGAAGCTGAAATCGGAGTCATCGAAATATAAGCTCGCATGATGATGACGTCACACAATTTTGAATTTTAGCCCTTATGGAGATGTACACTTGGAAAACAGAATGGTCTTTTTATTCTGTAATCTTCCAATTATGTTCAAGAAAATTACGAAACTTATTAGAATAACTTCACAAGTTATCATGAAACCGATTTCAAGCGAAATAATCGGCCAGAAGACTCCAGAATCACCGGGAGATTCTAGGTCACCCTTTCTGAACGTTCGCCGAATGTCGTCACAGATTTGTCCAGAAATCATCCCGAAGCTGTCCAAAAATTATCAAACACTCACATTTAGTCACGAAATATTCTTTCCCACATAGGTTTGTTGATGAGGTATTCCAATTTACCTGAAAATAGTCAATACAGTTTTGATTATGCTGCCAATCTGTTTGCAGTACACCTGTAGTAGTGAGTCAGCCATTTTGAAACGCAATGCATGATGGTAGCTAGCATGCAGTGCTGCAATACAAGATCCCGCCCATGCCGTGCTTTGGGCATGCACATAGGTAAAGTCATGAGAAACTAAGAAGAACCAAGACATTGTCTTCTGAATAGCATTTTAGAGAAGATAGAAGGATAACAAGCAGTGGCGTAGCCACGGGGGCCTGGGGGCCTAGGCCCCCCCAGATTTTCTTCAGCCCCCCCCCCAGATTTTTTGCGTCCTGATAAAATAATTGAAAAAAATAAAATGTTTGAACGGAAATAAACTTTGTAGTATTTCCTTCAAACAGTAAATAAATAAAATGTGTAAAAATTAAAAAAAAAAACATGGCTGAAATCATGTATGAAATCAAGTAATAACTTCAAAATGCCTACTTTCACTAAATTAGATACCGTTTGTGATCTGCACTGTCGTTTATTGCATTTCACTTCGAAGGCGAAACGAAAGTCTCGACGACAAACTTTAATGTGACTTTGTTAGGTTAAGACCCTTTCTGCCTTTCGGATGGCTGATTGATTTACTGAAAATAAGGCAATCGTACACTGGAGGCCACTCTTACACGACTATTCCTATACTTTATCATACACAAAATATGCCGTAAGCATGCAGGTAAGGGTAAGGTACTGCCTTCGGATAATTCTTCACTTCCATCCTTAACAAGTAGGCCTATGTCGTGCCTCACTCCTGCCCATGACAAGTGCCACTGTAGGACGATTTTTTCGACAAGTCCTCTTTTTTCTAGTTGGCACTGGCGTCCGGGGGATTTGTAAACTGTCCACAAGGTCCGGATTTCATGTGTTTCCCACATGATGCATACTTCTGCTTTGCGGTTCAATTATTTTGAGAGATTTATTCGTAGTATTTTAATTTTGACTCCGTAATGTACCGATGAACAAATACTGCACCATTTTGCACATTGTTTCTTTGGTAGTATGTATGTCTTTTGTAAAATCTCTACAAAAACTGAAAATATTTTGATATTTTTCATGCTCCCCAAAAAGTTTTGCCAAACAAAGCACCATTTTGCATCTAGGAAATCTAACGCAAAGAAAGTTTCTCAGAGGGGGACACAACTACTAAAGGGTAAGGTACTGCCTTAGGTAAGCGGAAATCCATTCAAATATTGCCGCATTTGCGGCTGGGTACATCCAGCATAAAACACTTGGGAAGTACCGTTTCCGGCCATCTGGAGGGGTTTTAAAGCCCAAAATTTTCTTGTACGCTCCGCGCCAACCGATGGTGGCGCTCCGCTTAGATAGTCTTGCCGTGCCTGACCCTCGGAGGTACCAGGCCCCCCCACTTGTTACCTAGGCCCCCCCCAAAAAAAATCCCATCCTGGCTATGCCACTGATAACAAGGAAGGTACCACGTATTTATTTGGGAAATATTCTTTGTTTTCTGTCGTTGAAATGACATTTCAACATATTCTCACCTTGAAGTGAAGATTTGCAGTGAAAATGTGCAGTGTGAAACCTCGCAAGTGAACTCTCGCTCCTTCGGTTTTCTCGAAAAACTTATGACGAAGACTCCAGCCAAAGTTCAATCCGTGACAATCGCTATCTACTAAGACGAGTTCCTTTTGGATATTAACTTTCTATTTTACTTCAATTGCCCCCAAAAACTCAATAACGTAACACTATGGATAAGAATTATTTACTATAAATAAAGATATATCTTTATATATATATATATATATATATATATATATATATATATATATATATATAGTAGGTCGAAGTTGGTAGATCGAAGTTAGAATGTGTAGGTCGAAAGTGTTATAGTAATGAATTCGATCATGAATTTTATACCGATCCTAGATAGAGTATACACTCTTATCAAAGAAGGAACGGTTGAAGAAAAACACCAGAGAGAAAAATTGAGCCGCACGGGGGACCGAACCCACCATCCTCCGCTTTCCGGGCAGAGTCTATGACCACTATGCTAGAACAGCTCGTGATTCACAGAAGCGACAACAGGCTATAAATACCCCGCGTGAATCAATTTTCTCTCCTTGTTACCATAGTACTCCCAAGCGGGATGAATAATCAGTAGGTCGAAGTTGGTAGATCGAAGTTAGAATGTGTAGGTCGAAAGTGTTATAGTAATGAATTCGATCATGAATTTTATACCGATCCTAGATAGAGTATACACTCTTATCAAAGAAGGAACGGTTGAAGAAAAACACCAGAGAGAAAAATTGAGCCGCACGGGGGACCGAACCCACCATCCTCCGCTTTCCGGGCAGAGTCTATGACCACTATGCTAGAACAGCTCGTGATTCACAGAAGCGACAACAGGCTATAAATACCCCGCGTGAATCAATTTTCTCTCCTTGTTACCATGGTACTCCCAAGCGGGATGAATAATCAGTAGGTCGAAGTTGGTAGATCGAAGTTAGAATGTGTAGGTCGAAAGTGTTATAGTAATGAATTCGATCATGAATTTTATACCGATCCAAGATAGAGTATAAACTCTTATCAAAGAAGGAACGGTTAAAGAAAAACACCAGAGAGAAAAATTGAGCCGCACGGGGGACCGAACCCACCATCCTCCGCTTTCCGGGCAGAGTCTATGACCACTATGCTAGAACAGCTCGTGATTCACAGAAGCGACAACAGGCTATAAATACCCCGCGTGAATCAATTTTCTCTCCTTGTTACCATGGTACTCCCAAGCGGGATGAATAATCAGTAGGTCGAAGTTGGTAGATCGAAGTTAGAATGTGTAGGTCGAAAGTGTTATAGTAATGAATTCGATCATGAATTTTATACCGATCCAAGATAGAGTATAAACTCTTATCAAAGAAGGAACGGTTATATATATATATATATATATATAGATGAATGAGAGGCTTGGATAACAACGATATTCCGGTGTATGCCCAGGATCCAGAGGATTCTCAGAATTCTAGTTAAAAATTGTTTAAAATTGAAAATGAAAGTTAAAACTAGAATTGCAACTGCACATACAATGATAAAAAGACACCGTGATTCGAGAAGCTTTCGGCTATTTTATTCAGCCTTCCTCGGCTCGAATGAAGCGAAATAAAATGCGTTCAAATAAAATTACTACCAGACCAGCAAAACGAACAAAGGCTAAAAGCAACCAACACAACCTTAGCCCTGTTAAGAATAAAGCTTAAAATCACTGGAGAATAAACAACAAAAAGTAAAAAGAGAAAAAAAATGATAAGAAGCTTAAAACCAGCTGTAAAATTGCTGCACAGGAGCAGTGAGAATCCTCCAGAAAGGTAAAAACTAAGCTTTGATAAGAGTTGATAAGAGTTGATTCACGCGGGGTATTTATAGCCTGTTGTCGCTTCTGTGAATCACGAGCTGTTCTAGCGTAGTGGTCATAGACTCTGCCCGGAAAGCGGAGGATGGTGGGTTCGGTCCCCCGTGCGGCTCAATTTTTCTCTCTGGTGTTTTTCTTCAACCGTTCCTTCTTTGATAAGAGTTTATACTCTATCTTGGATCGGTATAAAATTCATGATCGAATTCATTACTATAATCCTTTCGACCTACACATTCTAACTTCGATCTACCAACTTCGACCTACTGATTATTCATCCCGCTTGGGAGTACCATGGTAACAAGGAGAGAAAATTGATTCACGCGGGGTATTTATAGCCTGTTGTCGCTTCTGTGAATCACGAGCTGTTCTAGCGTAGTGGTCATAGACTCTGCCCGGAAAGCGGAGGATAGTGGGTTCGGTTTGTTTTTCTTCAACCGTACCTTCTTTGATAAGAGTTTATACTCTTTCTATCTTAGATCGGTATAAAATTCATGATCGAATTTATTACTACAACACTTTCGACCTATATATATATATATATATATATATATATATATATATATATATATATATATATATATATATATATATATATATATATATATATATATATATATATATATATATATATATATATATATATATATATATATATATATGTATATATATATATTTTCATATATATATATATATATATATATATATATATATATATATATATATATATATATATATATATGAAATCCACGTATGCTCCATACAAGAATTACAAAAGTAAAGATGGCCGCTGGGCCGGTTGACATTTCGGAACACGTAATATATATATATATATATATATATATATATATATATATATATATATATATATTTACAAACATTGTGATCGCTTCCATCCTGCAGACTATAGGACTCTTATTTCGCTATTTTTGTCTCTAAGATACCCGAGGGCCTCCCCCTTCCTCATGCATTAAACCAATTGGTTAGAAACTGGAACGTAAAACTCCACCTAACTGGCCGACCGACCGGCCAGCCGACCGACCGACTACTCTTCCTTGCTCAAACTTTTATATTTTGACAGAATCGAAGGTATGTCGAAGGTTGTCTGGTCTCTTTTCTCCTGCTCCATTCAGTGAAAAGACGACAACTGTCCGCACTGGGGACTAACCTGTATACGTAGAGCATCTCATATTTTTGATGCATCTATGAATGTGACTTAAACGCATACGCGTAACGTACACAAAAAGCACACACATACACATGACGCATTACATAGCTATGGATGTCTACGATTATTAAAGCTAGACAGGCCAATGTGGGCCCTGGTAGAAACCCGACACATATGTGAGAATATACATAGCTTCGAATTCCCGCACTAACAAGGATTTTCCGTAGTGCGTAATAATAATAATAATTAAGCATTTATATAAAGCATAAATGTTTAAAAACATCTCAATGAGCTTTACAGAGAAGAAAACAAACGAACAGATTAAAAAGAAAATGCCAGTTTAAACACATGACACTTAAGACCGGTTTTAAATCGATACTAAGAGGTCGCGTGCGATATCACATCCCACAACAAATTTCAAAAGACCGCAAGATTCAGCAGGACAAACTGTCAAATATAAAAAAATGCTGCGTAGCGTCTCTGTAGAAAAGGCAGGCTATGTTAATGTCGTCGCAGTGATGAGTTGAACGAAACTGACGTCGTTCTTCCCGCGGGCTGGTTGGGTATAGAACAAGAATGGATTAAAATGAAAATGTTTATGGTTGGAGCTACTTTTGTAATATACTGTCCATCCCCGCTGATATCTGTCTAAACTGGTGAGTAAGGCTAGAGTATAGTCATTAGAGGGGAAGTTAAAGCAAAAATTTAATTTTCACATGTGAAAGAAGAACCAAACCTATACAGTGTGGTGAAATTTCCATTTAAATTGGACATGTATTTCTCGAGATGTCAGCAAATGAAGTTACTGGATTTGTGTTCCAAAATGAGCTTCAGGGCAGCAGAAATTTTATCACTTCCTCACATTGACAAGGAATGCTTTTTTCTCTTTGATTTTTCAGACTGTTGTGTTTACCTTGACGTTAATGGGAATAGGACCTCTTCCATGGGAATTGCAAAGTTGGAAAAGTTCTCATGCCACTTATGCAGTCACATTTTGATATATGGGACTCTTGAGGAGAAAATAAGCTGTAAAGTTTCAAAAAACAAAAACAAAAGAGTGTCCATTAATGTGGGGATATGATGTCATATGTGCTTGCTTCAACTTCACTGTTTGTTGAAAATGTGACAACTTTACTTGCTCATATCTTGAGAACCACACATCGGATTTCAATGAAAATTTCACCAAAATGCTTAGAATTGGTACCTTTCTAACATATTAATACTTGATATGACCTTAAACCATTCTTTCAACTAAAGGACTCGATGGCTGAGATATAGCAAGACCTCAAGCCTCAAGTTATAAAGGCTGGGGACAAAATCCACGTGTACTGTTAACCCTCCTCTCTTCTGGTAAATTCTGCCATGAACGCATGCGCATTCACCTGGAGTTGAGAGTAACTAGAATCACACGATGAATAGGGTCGGTGGTGTAATTTGTTTTGCAATCGACATTTCTAATTATCGAGGCGACGGTTTGAGAACAATAAGTACAAATGGTGAAGACTGACTCCCGTCAGTTAGTGAAACAACTCCCACTGACACAATAAGTTTATAAATATTTAATGTATTCTAATTTAATGGTCGTATGATATAACATGAACAAGGTGACAACAAGGCGTCTAAAAAGTGTGGAAATAAAGGGAATTCCCAAACCACAACTCAAATACATTACGGTTTGCCTGTTTGCTATGTAAACTGTAAAGACGCAAGGCGGCAAACCTGGCGAAGCACTAAATTGGCTTTTAAAATATTTATTGCGGATGTTTAAACGAACTTTTAACACTCTGGATCCCTTGTGACAATGTCAGGTTTCCTCTCATTGAACTCCTTCATTTCAAACCATCCAAGTGCCCAACAACTGTGAATTACGTTTCTTCCAACTCCCTCGTTGTGTCTAGTTTCTCAAGCCAAGTAACAATTAATGCATATGTATATTTCCATGTGTGCATGTGTTTGTGTGAGTGTTTGTGTGCGTGTGGAGCTGAGCTAGAAAGTTCCTCTTTTGACACATCAAAACTATCTTTAAATTATTTGAATCGCTCTTTATGTAATTTTCTGAACTTTGCGTGTCTTAGAAGTAGTCACGAGAACTTTGTTTTAAAATTGACATTCTCTTTTTAGGTATTGATAGCGATGTTACACCACAAAGGGGAAATCCTTTATAAAGTATTGTTCCCACAAAAATCAATGTTATTTCAAGTGGTGTTTATTCGAAACATATCACACTGCCATTATTATATTTCAAAGTTCAAAACAAAGTCCCTCAAAAGAATCAGTTCCATGCCGCTAGTCTGCCCATTGTTAATTCGCCCTACCCTCCAATGAATATTGCACCCAAGCAATTATTATGAACATAGAAACACCCAAGAAGTAAACACGCTTAAAAGGAACAATAAAAAAGAAAAGAAAGAGAACAGATCAAAAGAACAGAAGGGAAGAGAACAAAAAAGAACAACAAAAAGCGCACTATGTAGGCTACGTGATAATTAAGTTGTTTTCACAAGATGGACGTATTTTTTCGCATTAGTGTTATTGAAAGAAGTTAAATAGTAGACTGCAAACTTAAAAGGCTGAACGAGGCTAGAAAACTTCATTATAGCGAATCGCGTGATCACCAGACCAGGTTTCAAGGGGAACAATTTTCCTCATACGACCTTTTGTCATCCTGGAAGGACAGCGCCAGCATAATGCCTAAATTGGAAAGCATCACACGAGTGCACGCAGGTTTTTCCACATGCAACCGCCATGTGTGGATCTCATTGTTTTGTCCCTATTCCTTACTTCCTTAACACTAACCATAAAGATAGAACTTCTGTTGTTTAAGCAGGAGAAGTCTCAAGAAATCTATTGAATTTTTACCTGAGGACCTGAAATCGGCTGCCTGAATTCAAAACAAGATCACACACAGCACACACCCTCATATACACTCTAAGAACGTGTAAAGCAGTTATTACAGATATTTTGCCCTAAGCTTGAAACACGTTTAATCCCTAAACGTGTTTAGTATTAAACACAGAATGTTTAGCAATTAAACGTGTTTAAAAGCGAAATATTTGGGAATAAGACCCGTACGTTTGTTTAGCATCTAAACGTGTTTTCATAAAGGAATCAAAAGTGTTTAGAAAAAACGTTTCATTCTTAAACATTCTTTTTAGAGTGTTAATATTATTATTATAAGTCCATAGGGGATATTCAGCTCCTTACCCTTTCCTTGTCACTATCGTTTCATTTCATTCTTCATTTTATTCATTTGTTTCTTGGTAAGAAAGCAATAACAGCCTACCAAAACATTGTAACAAATTATTACTCTTGCAAATTACGACAAGGTTAAATAAGCAGAGCATTCCCTGCAGTCAAAACAAAACAATTTTTCAAAGGACCTCTCCTCTAAAGCGAAATTTGTTTTAAATGCACCAGACCAAATACTGAAATAGGCTTTGTCCTAACATTGTTATTTCCTCGCAATATACTTCAGCACCGATACCAAAGTACCTGAACCAAAAAAGGTACTGTTCTGCATCTTTCATAGACTATTCCTAGGTCGTACTTTAGTGCATAGACATATATTCTCAAGGAGTAGGTATGCTATCCCAATCCTGCGGAACGTTCCCTTTTGAGACGGTCCCTATAGCTGCAGGAAAAAAGGGACTCAGCCCTACATTAATCATTTTGATCGCTAAGCATAAACCATTTATCGTTATGGATTGTCCTAATATTTCGGTGCACTTATTTTCCATTTAAAAGCCCAACAAGGATTTGCAAAATGCTGTTTTTTTCTGTAAACCTGTCTGCATCCGTGTCGTCACAGACCTTAATTAATTGTATACGTCATGTTAATATTTACAAAGTTTTCAAAACACTGATGGTTGTCGCACTTTCCATCGAAAGTCATTAAAGGTAACCGTTTATGAGCAGGTGGTAAATTTTACACGGAAGCCTCATAAAGGGTAGCCAAATACGAAAATCTGTGACGTAAATAGCATGAGCTTTCAACATGCGTCATTTTTGTAATTTGTTTATTCAGTTTGTAATTTGAAAATTGTTTATATTGATAAATGCACAGCAGCGTGCACTTTGGTAGTAACATTTATTTGCTTAGATTACAACACTATACTAAATGACGTAGTAAATGCCAAGCAATTGGCAAATAATATACACAAGGAATTAAAATATAGACACACTCTATATGCAATACTCCTCTCAACAAATATTGGCTTAGTGAATGAAGTCAAAATGCAAAATATAGCCTATCACGAAACGGTTACTGCGTGACCTCAATTAACAATGCCAAACTGTGTAACATTTTAAGTATAAGAAAAAAAATAAAACAGGAAACGGTCAAGGTCATTTAAACTTTTTTTAATTTCAAAAGGAAATAGAACTGGTAATGTGAGTTGCACAACACGTGAAAGTCACAAATTATTGGGCGATGGACTATTTCGATTTCAGTGAATAAGTTTCAACGTTTTACCTATATGTCAGCAAAGGAACCAGGCATGAAAGTGGGAGTTAGATGAATAAGATTCCGTGAGGTTAATGCACTTGGACCGCTGAACCTTTCCATTTCTAAGATGTTGACATAAAAATTCCTTGTAACCTTGTTCGATATGAACTTTCAGTCCATCCTCTCAGTTTCCACTATTTTTTAAAAAAAAATTGTTCTCTTTAAAAAACATAAAACAAGTACTATTTTACGATAGGCCAATATGAAACCTGTTAAATCTATAACTACTCTTGTCTGGGTAGTTCTTTACAAAAAAAAATAATGGTGACAATGATTGCAGGTCAGATTTTTGTTTCGTTGTCATTTAACTACCATTTCGTCACGTTGGGCTGATAATTGCCAATTTAGCCATACAGCATTCAAAGGACTAATTTTATCTTACTAAAAGGGGAAGTTAAAGCAAAAAATTAAATTGTCATACGTGAAAGCGGAACCAAATCCACACAGTGTGGTGAAACTTTCATTCAAATCAGACATGTATTTCTCGAGATATCAGTACACTCACAAGTTGTGTTTCAGAAGTGAGCTGGAGGGTAGCAGAGGTTATATCACAGCCTCACATTGACAAGGAATGCTTTGTTTCCCTCTGTTTTTTTTAGGCTGATGCATTGACCTTGAAGTTAATTGAAATATGACCTCCCTGCGGGGAATGCAAATTTTTCAAAGTTCTTATGGCACTTATGCAATCACATTTTGATAATATGAGAGTGTTCAGACATATATTGGCTTTAAAGTTAGTTTCAGAAAAAAAGACTGTCCAAGTGAAGATAAGATGTCAGATGTGCTTCCTTCAAGTCTTTTTTTTTTTTTTGTTGAAAATGTCACAGCTTTATCTGCTCATATCTTGAGGACCACACATCGGACTTCAATGCAAATTTCACCAAAACGCTTAAAATAGTATTCCTCTAACACTTCAAAATTTGATGTGACCTTCAACCTTTCTTTTAAAACAAATCCGATACCGTCAAATTGCGAACTTAGTTTCTGTAAAGAATTATAATATTTTACAACATTTCCGACGTAGGGGAGAAATTGATTACTTGTGATAAATGTGTCATTATTGAATTTTCGGCAAAATACTTCTTGAGATCGGACAGATTAATAACTCATTAATTTTGTGAAAAAAGTTGAATTATTGAGTGTATAATAAGTTTGTATTTCATCATTTTAACCGCAAAATGTTAAGATAGGCCAAGTATAGAAACGAAGCTTGCAAACCTCTCACCCCAAACTGCAATTTTTGTACCCGGGTACCGAAATTCTCAATTGGCTCAGCTCTTTGATTGACAGCTAATTCAAACAATGCAGAGTACCAAAGTTTATATTACACAACATGAACGGTACTTAGAGTGTTTTGATTATATAAATTGAGTTTTTCTAGAAGCATAAACTGAGATTGTAAGTTCAAAACAAAGTCCCCTTAGGCTGCAGTTGGTTTTTCGTAGCGAAGAGCTGAACGAAAAAACTTCGTCCGCTTAGCGGGCTATTACTTGACATGCACATAATTAACGACTGAGCATTGATCAGCACTTGCGCCCCTCAGTTTTGGCCTCCGTGCGAAGTCGCCCCGCCATTTTAAGTTGTGGAGTCTAGGTTTGGTTTGTAATATCTTCGTTTATGTCACTCGCGAAAAGCTATTTTTCATATTGTATTGTTCTTCTTTATCAGACCTAAGTTCAAATACGGTATCATATATTGTGCAAGTCTGACGAGGGGGTGATACCGTAATTGGGCATATTCTGCAAACCAGACCCCAAGGGGAACTATGTTACCATCACAGCTTAATCAAGTGTAAACGTGTTCATGGAAAGTGTTATTACATAATTTTATAAATTAAAGGTAAAGAGCAGTCCCCCAAACTTATTTTGAAGAAAAAGCTAAATAGCACAATTTTCGTCTTATTTCTCTTCAAAGTATCTTTCATTACATTTTATGATTTAACTATTGCATATTCAAGGTAAAGCAAGCAGTTATTTCTAGTAAATTTCACATTTGAAGAGAAAAAACATTGTCATGTGACTCCCAACAGCCAATCATGAAACTGGACAGTCTACTACACTTCTTCAATTTGGGATGACTGCTCCTGCCCTTTAAGTGCTATTGAGACCTTTTGATCCTTAAAGTGGTTTGTTTTTGTAGCTGTTCACAACTTTAATTCTGCAAAACATTTGTACATTGACTTAACAAACCAAACAAAAAATGTTCCATGATCACGTTCTAACGTCGTGATTGGCAAGTTACTTTACTACAGGATGTCTAGCCTTGCATCTGTGTGGATTTTTTACCCGACAAATATTGAGAAAATTTCATTCATCTTTTATCAACACAAGATTAACGTTTCTTTTCCAGACAGACCACTTCAATGTTCCTATATTCTGGTAACAATCAGTTCAGAAAGTGAAAACGAGATACTGGAACAAAATGTTACTTTTCTCTTTCAAACTCTGATTGCTCCTTTAAACAGTGCAGTAATGGCATTCCCACCAATATTCTAGCCCGCCGAGGGACGAAGTCTTTTCATTCAGCTCATCGCTACGAAAAACCATCTGAGGGACGGCAGCTTAAGGGGCGGCAGCCACAGAGGCGCTACGCAGGTTACCAATCTTCGTGAAGTTGTTTTATGTCTGCATACATGCTCACCTTCCTGTAAGAGCCTGAGAAGAAGGCCGGGATACTTGAATTAACAGGAGTTCATAAGGTTGCATTAAAAGGGATCTAAAGATAAAGTTCCCCTCAGATACACAGTCATAACAAAGTTTGGAATGAATACCCTTGACGTCTGCTAATAGTGGCAAGTACGTAAGCTTTATACATTCTATTACACAGCCAGCAACCAACATAGGATCAAAGTCCAAAAATTGCTGTAAAAAAGGACTTCATAATTACAAAAGAGGGTTTTTCCACTTCTGTAGCTTACTATCTTGATATTCATGATAACAAAGACTGATTACAAACAAAAGATTGGACTATTGCGCCAAAAGTTAATGTCTTACTCCAGGAGGGTAAAACCCCAGTCAAGATGCGGTGGGATTTCCCCTCTCCCTAAATTCAAGGATGAAAATCTCCAATTTTTCGAAAACGAAACGTTCGCAGTAATTTTCTTTTCAAATGCTGCACCAAATTTCATCCAAGAAAAATCAACCATTGTGAAAGGTTCCAGATCTTAGGCCCTTTCCCCGTAACGGTGGCCCAAAAAAACTTTCACCACTGTCGAGTACAGCTTCCGATTTGATTCGGGCTATATAATTCCCCTCACTGAGGCCCGGAAAGGAAATGAGTGACAACTTATGATACCTTACTAAGTTATTTTTGCCAAGCTCTTAGGTTTTCCATGAGGTTTTCGACCCCTGTCGGCTAGGGCTGTAGAATATTTCTACGGTGTTCCCTGCCTGTCTTAAGAGGTGACTAGAGGAAAGGGGATTGTGAACGTTACTTTCTAACCTTAGAGGCGTGTCTTTTGCTTGCCATTTGTGATACTTGCTTTTGTTTAGATATTTTAGTGCATTGTACCCATATTTTAAGAGGCTACAATTGAAAAAAAAACATATATTGTGGTGGTCGCAAAATAATAATAGTAGTAGTAGTAATTCCATTGATCTGACACCCATTGTCATGGCTTTTGCCATTGTTGAAATTTTAAATGTTGAAATTTATTCACTTTATTCCAAATAGTCCATTGGTCCAATGCGCAACAATTTGCGACATTCTGACATTCTGTCCTAAGAGGTGACTACAGACGAGGTAGTCTGCGTAACGCCGCTGTGGCTGCAGCCCCTTTAGACTGCCGCCCCTCAGATTTTCGTAGCGATGAGCTGAACGAAGAATTCGTCCGCGCTCGCGCTCCGCGGGCTACAGACGAGGGGACTATGACTCCCTACCTTATAGACATGTCATTTGTTTGCCATTTTTGTTGAATTTGTTTTTTTTTCTTCTTTACGTTTTAATGTATTGTACTCATTTTAAAAGTGTACGTCAAGTCTAGGATTAAACAAATCATACATAGGCCTACATTGAAGTTGTCGCAAAATGGATTTCATTGATATTGCTCCCATGCATTGTTGCTGTAATTTCAAATGTTGAAATTTATTCACACAAATCCAAATAGTCGACTGGTCCATTGCGCAGCAACTTGTGATATTCTTGTTGTTTAAATCACATTTTCGTGTTTTATGTTCCTTTGAAATTATAAATGTTTTATGATCTGGAACTCTTCATGTGTTCTTGCATAACATATTGTAAGAGTATTGAGGCTTGCAAAGCCAAGCCACTTCACATATTTTGGCACAAGGTGTGACCCGTTATAAAAAACAAAGAAATACAAAAACTATAATTTGAGAAGTACAGAAATGACGTCACCAATGATTGCAGAATTCACCATTTTTATTTTAGAAAATAAACTTTAACATTTTGTATCTCAGAACAGGAATGTCCCGTGAATATGCATGGTGGTTGGACCATTTGAATTAATTTTTCATGCTTTGCATATATTTTTGAAACGTCAGATTTCAAATTTTCCAGTTGTTTCCCCTTCCACCATTACTCGCTAAAACGCGGTTTAGCAATTAAAAAGTTATTTTTCGGCCATTTTAATTCTAATGATGTTGTCATCATTATAATTATGCAGTTAAGCACAACATGTCTAACAATTAAACTTGTTTTAAAACGAAATACTTAGAAATAGGATACTCGTGTTTGGCATCTAAAGATGTTTACAAAGCCGGAACAAAACGTGTCTAGAGAAGCGTTTAAATGCTAAACACCTTTATTGGAGTGTACATTGCGTTTTCATCTAGCTGACACTGTATAACACATTCTGAACCTGCCTAACTTCGCGTTTTTGATTGGTCGGAAAACATATATATTTCCTCGGACGCATATTATGACGGTTACGCTTAGAGGCTCCTCCACCCATCTAATGCAAAATGCAGGACCCATTGATAAACGCTTGAAATTTCTTAATAACAATGGTAGATCTAGTTTCTAGCTTACGGGAGGTGGAGTTTGAAAAGGGGCACCATCTTTAGCTGAGGAAAAAATGTTATGCTTCTCGAATGACTATCTAAGTGGCACCATCAGTTGGTTGGTTGGCTTTGAAAAACGCGAACTGAGAAACCTCAGACAGACGGAAATCATTTTTGTCATGCTTGTAAATAGAATCTAATCGAACTTTATTTTAAACTTTTGTTAAAGGTCGCGTGACACGAAGATGACGAAGTTGGATATTTGATGTAGCAAGCATTTAAATACAAGGAAATAGCAGCAATTCCCATTAAAATCCATCAAACGTTGACAGTTTACAGTGTAATTTCTGACTTGCCCATAACCATGAATAAACATGAACTCGATATGCAAATATCATGACATGCCAAATATAGCTAAAGTGAACCTATGTTTTTGCACTCTCCATTTCAAGAACAATTGTAAATTAACATGTAGGGAGTGTTCTTATTTGGAAGCTTAAATTGTGTCCTCGAAAATCATTAGTATCAATTGCCAAATCTGATGAATAATTAAAAGAGAATTAATAAAGGTGTAACAAAAGAAATGTCAACACTGTCTAACACTCCTCACCATTACGTGTGCACCAGCAAAAAGTTGCTTTAGAACAGTCAAACTTTGAAGAGGTATATCTTGAGAACCGTCAAAGATACTGACATAATTATTCTAAAGGGGATTTCTTGAGGAAAGACTCTTTAACGGTCAAGTAAATCAGGGCTTTTTGCTGACATGTCACACAACATTTAAAGAATTTCCACTTCAACAGAGCACGAGGAAATCGCTAAATGATCAGAAAAGCAAATAAAATTTACAACTAACTTTTTTCGCTCAAAACGTTTCGCAGCACTGTTATTGCCTACACAGGTTATTGCCTACACAGGGGCGACGTAATGATCTAATGATTATGGTTGGCAAACTGACATGTCTAAAGAACAGATACAATCTAAGAGAGCGCCGCCCTCAATTGGCGCAGAGGGCAATGGAAGCTGTTTGCCCAATTGCCCTTCCCTTTCAGTATAAACTATGTTGGCCCCAGCATGTGCGAAAATTTCATAAGTTTTACTTTATTTTTACTAGACGCAAGAGGGACCCAATTTTTATGAATGAGGGGGCGCCAGATTGGTTAGTACTCACCTGGATCCTGTTTTGCTCAGTAACTCTTTCTAGAGGGTACCATTACCGCTTAGCCTGATTTGCTGGCCATGTTGTGTCTATGAATATTTTCTTTTTAAAGTTTGAAATAATAAATAAATGCAACAACTTGATAATTTGTAATAACAAATGAATAACTTGTTATAAATTTGTTATATAGAAAGTTAAGAATCTGTAATAACAAATGAATAATTTGCAATTAAAAAATTCCTATTGGTTATAAGAATTTAATAATTTTTAATGACAAATTAATTTTTAATTCAATTGCACTAATAGGCTTTCGTAGGAATCGAAAATGAGTGTGAAAAGGAATCCGCTTGTCATTCATTTAGTCTTTCTCACAACAGCTGCTTCACTGAGGAAATCAAGGGGCATTTCAGTTTACAACCAGCCCACTAAAATCAAACTAACACTTGCTGTCCGGATTCGTCTATACAAAGACAACTTTCTGGAACGAGTCTTCGCTCAAACATCAAGCCTATCTTCATTGAATACTACTTTATAACTCAATACTGTTGGCCTGAATTTAGGATAAAACAGTGCAATATACAGGCACAAAATGATCTAATTTATCGAGTTGTTTGTCAAGAACTATGCTATTTACCCAATGGCGTATCTGTAGTCACTTGTCGTGGGAAAGCGAATTATCATTTTTACCCGGTGAAAACTCCCCTTCTCCCCCTCTCTGTTTGCAAAGGCTTTAGATATTATTCAGAGGCCGAGGGTTATTTAAGTTTTTATAAGAAACTTACGTGAAGCTAGGCCATAGGCGTATAAGAGCCTCAAGTTTTGGGGCAGGAGATTGTTCTTCCCGAAATATATAATTCTGTCCGAAAGACTATCTAAGAGGAGCGCCACCTTCGGTTGGCGCGGAGCGTACAGAAAATTTTGAAAAATTGCGACCCCTCAGACGACCGGAAATGAAATGGCATTCCCAGGCTTGTGAATAGAATCTAACCAGTCGTTACTTTGAGTTTTTGTTTCCAACAACATGCCCACTTTAACAAAAATGAGCAAATTAGCCTTCAAATGATCAGAAAATTACTACATAAAATGTACTACTTCCATTTTTTCGGGGCAAAAGTTTTAGCACATGTATACACTCCCGTCTTCCCGTAATCTGGTAATTGAAATCACATTAGAACATTCTTGAAAGTTTCGCCCGAATCTTCTAACATTTCGGCAAAGAGTTGACCAAGACTATGAAGTGAGGCTGAGAAATGATTTTTATAAGCTGCCCGAATAAGTCGCGATTTTTGTAACCGGTTAATTTTTCATGAAAATTTTATTGTGACTATAATGCCTTGCTTTGTTCAGAAGATTTTTTTAAGGATTGGGGTTACGCGTATGAGCTATCGGTGTAATTAAAAACATGCCAATTTTTTAAGACTCAAAAATGGCTGCTGGATTTTTCCCAGATCCTTGCTCTTGCCCGAAATTCAGGTCCTGCGAAAATTAGTTTAGCACCCTTCGATTCTAAAAGTGGGCGACTATAACTACTGATTTTCAGGAGAGGAGTACGATATCAGTGATATACATACGGTATCATCGTTATGCTATATGTTACAGAAAAGAACGATGGGCATTGTTAAAAGTCATTGTTAAGAACTTTTCTCTCCTTTAACTGTTTAATGTGACGGCCATTCTCGAATAACACTTGAAACTTTTACGGATTTAAAAGAAACTTTAGGGTCAGAACTTCTCAGTTCTCTCTTATCTGAAGCAAGTAAGAAGTTAGTCTGGTAAGTACACTGCTCATTGTCGTATAAACCGCCTGCCTTAGTTTTTCCTTTTTTTCAACCCGGTGAATAAGCTGATTTTCCCGATCGAACCAGTCAGGGGGCACTTCGCCCCTGCCCCGGGAGATACGCAACCTGGGGTCTTTATTCAAGAGTCTGCCTTTCTTTATGAGATAATCGGGCAGAACATCGGGACGATCGAAGTTTGTCGAGGTTGTGTATTTTATCGTACGCATAAACATACTTCAAACAAAACTAGGACTGAATTTAAATACATTCATCCTCAAATATTTGCGAACATCTGGAGCTTATGTTGAGAAAAAGTTAGAACAAAAGTTGGACTTTTGCTAAAAAAATTGGTAACGTTTAGGTATTAATAAAAGAAACCTTTCTTGTATCTAAATGAAGAAGATGTTGGATTAAAGCGAATCAGGGTTACATCGTTTATTGTAAGAATGAAGGATAGTTGGATAATTTCTCTCTCCCCCACATGTGTCCCTAGCAGTCTTGCGCTACGACCTGCCCCCTGGCGCCACCACAATATCCAACCACGTACAAAGGATATTGAAGAAATTTGGGGAAAATCGAACTATTTCAACTATTTCACTTTTAGAGAAACATCATATTGTAACCAACTACAAATAAATGGTCCGGGAAGGGGGTTGCACTTTTATGAAGGTTGCATTCTAGGTGTCCTCCATCAAAATTTAATAATTTTTGTAACTTTCCCCTCCTCTCTCCAAAGCTCATTGCATCCTCTTTCAAAATCAGAGAGCGAGCTGTCCGAACTAGGACAGTATAATATACATTCTAAAAACGTGTTTAGCATTCAAACACTTATTTTACTCCCATTTTGTAACACGTTTAAATGCAAAACATGTGTAGCTATTAAACACTAAATGTTCAGCAATACAACGTGTTTAAAGGCGAAATAATTAAGAATTCTACACATCTGTTAAGCATAGAAACGTGTTTACAAAGTGGAGAAAAGAAGTGTTTAGAATATCGTTTAATTCCTAAACACATGTGTAATAATCATTTTATGTGAATGAACCAACGTTAACCCTATTTTGTATTTCTCCAGAATTTTGGTGTCAACAATGCTTTCTTTCCCTCTTCCTTTTCTCTGAAAAGGACGGAGGAGAAATCTTCCAAAAAAATATTCCCTGAAGCTATAACACTATTTTGAATTATTTTGAAGTGCATATTATGCAGTCTACGAAGTCTACGTTTTCGAGGTTAAATCGAAATTGATTGAAAAGCGAAAGAGGCTTGATAAGAAACGACACCTTGCTACGGTGGCCGATAAATCCACTTCGTTTCTCATGGCCCGATGTGCGATCTGGTGGCATTAAAGACGTTAATGTTTGAGTTGTCATAGGCGGCGGAACCGACTGTCGCAAAATAAATTTTTCAAAAGTAATTAAACAAATTTAAGTTGCTTTTATTACATTTCGGCTATTCTTTGGCTCAAATAATACTTTTCAGAGTGCAAAAGTTGCAAAGCCTCCGGGGCGAAGCCCCTGGACCCCCAAATTAACGATAACCTGTAGGAGAGTTTATTTTCGCCCTTCAAACAGTTGCAGGGTATTTTGCAATTGTGTCCTACTCTGAATGTGGGAATAAATTCAGGTAGACTGTGACAAGCTTCATTATCTTCGGAATCTCTTGACTTTTTACTCGTCGGGTTTCTGGATGGATAATTTTTTAACAGATTTGGAGTGTTTAAAATTGGCTTCCTTGGTGTGGATTAAAGTGTGCTCCTAGCATCTGACATGTTTCTACCTCCTGTAGGGATTTTTTTTTCAATAACTGGGGATGCACAAAACCGTTCCAAAATCATACTTGCTGTGGGGGGTAATATTTGGGTCTATAATAGTTGGAAGGAATTTGCACGGCCATTGCTGCCAGTCATTGGCCAGTGTAACCACAAAACCCATGTTGGGTCAATGCAGTCTCAAGGGTCGCAACCTTTCTGCCTTACCACCATTACCTCACAAGACCTCACTTAGCTCTTGGCTGAAGTGGACATACCCTGTGGCGTTAGAGACGGGGCATGGGGAAGACTGCCCCCAAATTTCCGCAAAATCTAAATCTGGGCAGGAATTTGGAAATAATTCGGACAACCCTTTAATTTTGAAAAAAAAAATGGAATGGCTTTTCAGGAGATTCCTAAATATGGCCGAAATCTCAAAAAGATATACCGGGAAAAGGAAAGAAACGTCATATAGTCGCAAATAAAATTTTCATGAAAAACCATGTCAAAATTAAAAAAAGTCGCTACACCTTCGGCAACTCAAAAAACCATTACTCGTGACCGTTACTTCACAGATAATCACAACACCATGCTCGAAACTGTCGAATATCCAAATTCTTTCAAGCATTTGCCCGAAAACAGAAAAGTATCATGGTAAGGGTATGTAACATAGTTACGGAAAATTAAAGAGATAAAAAATCGCGACACATCTGGGAAGCCTGTGACTTAAAATAAACAATTATTCTCGAGACTTTTTAAATCTTGTGTAACACAATACTCGAAAAGGCCGATTATTTTAATAGCTTCAAATCTTTGCCGAAAAACAGAAGACGCTATAATTAAAGTACAGTTTTCACGGAAAATAAAAAAGATCTGTGAACCATTTGGGTAGAATGTGATAGAAAGGTTTTCATCATCCCAACTTCACACTGCAGTCTTGCAAAAAAAATGCCCAAAATGGTCAAATATTCGGGCAAAGGTTAAAAGATGCTGGGACGGTTTCAATCGCCAAATTAATTCAACGGATAGACCGGAGGGTGTTCAGGTGCCCAAAAGTTTGCCGTCTATCCTGCTCTAGAGCTAAATACGGGCGATGGTTATGAAAATCGGGTAATTTGTTTTTCGATACTTCAGTGATGCAGGGTGAGAACGTCTTCCTTAATTCTGCTTGAAAATTCTTTTCAACACACCTTGTAACATGAAAAATCTGTCAATAAGTGTTACTAATAGAAGAAATATCATCTACTTTATTTCATCCAATGGACTGGTACATTTTATCTGATCCTTCTGATCAAAATAGAGACTGCTAAGATCCCCATAGGCCTACTATTTTCAAGTTTGGGCACACAATTTTTTCAATATGTATTGAATTTAGCCAAAAGTCGCAAAAGAGTAAAATTCATTAGCATGTTTTCAATTCCGGTTTGTAGTTTCCTCCGAAAAAATACGGGACCATTTCATCAATTGGTTGGGATACATTTGATCTGGAAATTTTCATATCAAATAGCGACTGCTTAGATCCCGCTATAAGCCCTGGAAATGTCATCAGGGGTCCGATTTTTCAAAATTTTCTGTTCGCTTCGCGCCAACCAGTGGTGAAGCTCAGCGCAGATAGTCTTCCTAGCAGAATTTTAGTTTCAAGTGAAAATTTTTTGTGCAAACAGAACCTCGAATTAGCGACTTCTAAGACCCTCTATAAGCATAGGAATAGAATTTTTGACTGTCTGAAGGGTCTGATTTTTCAAAATTTCCTGTACGTTTCGCCCCAACTTATGGTGGTGCTCCACTAAGACCTCTTCAAAACAGGATTTAATTTTCAAGTAAAGATTTTTTACAAAAGGAAACTCAAAATAGCTACTGCTTAGATCCCCTCCATGCCATTTTCAACTCTCTGAGGGGTCGGATATTTAAAAATGTTTTGTACCCTTCGCGCCAACCAATGGTGACACTCCGCTTATTCTTTTTGGCTGAATTTTAATTTGGAACGAACGTACGTTTATCTGCAATTGAAACTCAAAAAAGCGACTGCCTGGATCCCCTTTACAAGCCTGGGAAATGTCATTTTCGACTGTCTGAGAGGTACGAATTTTCAAATTTTCTAGACGTTCCCTGCCGGCCAGTGGTGGCGCTCCGGTTTGACTGTCTTAAGGGAAGAATTACATTTTTTCGGGCAAAAATCTTCTGCCCCCAAACTGAAATGCTCCCCTACGCCTATGGAAATACCTTACTCAAACGTGCACTGGAACAACTGCTTGCCACATTCAGCAGGATTCCGTATTTGCAATCAATCCTAGGATACATAATCCAGTGGAGTAATGAACTGAGCTAATCAGTATCTCAAAAGTGTGTTTTACTCTTAGAAAAATCACAATTTTCGCACCAGAATTAAAGACAATTTAACCTGGCAAATGTCATTTTCAGCCATCTGGGAGGTTTAAAAATCCAAAATTCTCTTTGTACGCTCCGCGCCAAATGATGGTGGCGCTACGCGTAGATAGTAAACTCCATCCACTCCCTTCAAAAGTATCCAACCCCCCATAAGCCCCACCACAAAAACCTAGCTATGCCACTGCCCTGGACCCCTACCAGGGCTTTGCCCCTGAACCCTACCAGAGGAACTTAAGCGGGCCCCTGGACCCCACGCCGGTGGGGTTTTGTGTTTCGAGAAAATCCGCGGGACGCCTTACGGTATCACCATTATGTCGGCTGCCGAAAACTTGTGCCCCCCCCCCCAATAGAAACATCTTCCGCCGCCTATGATTGTATCTGTTTCTCTGTTTCAATTGCGGCAGGAAACCAGACCATCCATTTTCCCAACCCTTAGAGATGGCCAAGTGACATGATAGCATGATAGAGGGTCACGTGGGAACATTGGGATATTGTTGTTTTTACTATAAGGATTGTTTCTGCCATATTTTTAGAAAGTAATTCTTCAGGTAGAGAGGCAACTAACTGACTAATGTGAAAGGGAAAAGATATAAAAAGGATGATGGAGAGGTTATGACAGTTCAGGACGAGGTGGTTCATTTGTCGTCATAACCTGCGGTTCGAAAATAATGTATGTGATATATGCTCCGCCCTACCGAGACCCAATTTCTACGGGGTCATACTTTCGGCTCATAAAAGCTCCCCATTTGGAAACCTAGGGGCACCGTGACCGAGTCAATTAAAGATCACAAAACCCTATTGCAGAAGGAGCCACGCCACAACACGGTTAATATAGAAGGGTCCCTCGGGTCCGAAGTAGCCTCTGGGGGACCCAATCAGAAAACATCGGAGCTACATCGGCGGAATGTGGCCAGTAGGTCAGACGAATGGAGTGCGCCTTGTCTTCTGTGGCTTTTGGAAGACATCGTGTGTACACTTAAGGCCCGCCTTTAGTGCGTGATCCAGGGGAAGGCACCATCCAGCAGTCAGACCTTTACAACAACCTAGCTCCAAAGTGGTCCATCCAAGTCGGCCACCCAACAACAAAAGGACCCTGGAGAAGGAGCCACCCCAAATGGTGTTGGTATTGGACCAGGAAACGTCATTTCGCTGGTATTTCTTGGATAGCCTGAACTTACACAGCGCTTGGTCGGATCGAGCAGCCACTTTCATCCTGCCCATCTCCAATTTGGCATTGAAAAGGTCCCATACCAGGCAGGTTGGAAAGTCCCGTGAGCCTGGTACTCCGTCACACTTGAATTGGCCGTTGTAGGAAAAAGAACCACTAGGTCGGACCACGCATCCAACAGTCTGCACGTGACTCTGGAGAACGACCCAACGAGGATGTCCTGATAATTTCTCTGGTATTCCCCGTCTACTCTTCGCGCCGACGCCGTCTGAATTCTGCCCAAATAAAGGAGTTGCCAAAACTAGTAGCCTAGGAAATATAAGAAAATAATATTTTACATTTTGGGGCCAACGAAAGCCCCATCTTGTATTTTTTAAGAAACTGATGTCAACAATGTACCCTCCCCTCACCCCTTTTCTCTGAGAATCACGAGGGAGAAATCTTCAACAACTTGACAAAGCTACAACACTATGTGTATGTTGCAATTCAGCATATTCTTGATAATGCAAAACTACTCGTCTTTAATCGGTGAGCCCTGTACAATGCTCCGTAGTTTTTCAAAAATGTCCCATATTTCACTCATGAGGGTTGTTTGGTTTTACTTAATTCCATAAATCTATTCTATACAGTTTATCAATATTTCTTGCCTTGACTGCAGGTATTTTTGTCATCGCAGGAAAGAAAAATGAAGATTTCTAATTTAGCAATATATAGCGTGTTAGGTCTGTCTGTTCAATGTATACTGGCAAATGTAACATTAGGTCCACTAAATGCCAAAATCCCTCAGCGCTTCCAAAATATCCGATAGCTTACCGTACCATCGCTTTCAGGAAATAGTTGATACCTTTCAAAATATCACATTAACTCTTCAAATTGCACGGAATGCAGTTGAGGATAGTCTTAATCTTCCATATGATAGTTACTATTTTTCCAGTTTTTGTTGGTAACCATAATTTTAAGGCAAATTTTTGTACTTTTTTTAACTCCCTTACAGGATCTTCTTTGTATCCCTAGGAAATACTTACTCGAGCCCCGAAAATACAAACATTTTTTAAAATCTGGAAAATGAATTTCTGTTTTTCTTCTAAATACTGACTAAGCGTAATACATCTTGTACTTTAAGTAAGTGCTTTATTCCAAAATCTGACGAAATCAACGTTTTGGGGGTCAAACTAGCAAAAAATTGAAAAGGGACTTGAGAAAAATTGACACCTTGCTACGGTAGCCGATAAATCCGCTTCGTTTCTCAAGGGCGAAATATGCGATCGGCTTCCATTGAAGACAGTATTTGTGAATGGTGTTTGTATCTCTGTTTTAATCTCAGGTAACCAGACCATCAATTTCCCCAACCCTTTGAGATGTCCCAATGAGCTGATGGCAGGACAGAGAGTGCTGTGAACACAGGTAAGTCTTGTTTAACTCGAAAAATTGATATTACAAGAATTTTAAGATGATTATCAGAGAAGTGAGGGAGGGAGATACTATTTTGAGATTTTTTATGGAAGTAATGTCTCATTTTGTATATTTTCGCATTTGGAGTCCTGCATAAATATTATTTATCCTGTAATATTATACAGGCCGGGGAAGTCTTGAGGGGGATTTTGCAGAAGTTATATGACATGTGGGGGAGACTCTGCTCTAAGAGGCCTTGTTACTGTATGTGACACACCAGCACCCCACTTAACTACAGCGCCTATCAGGGCAGGGTACCTCCTGGGGATCCACTAGGAAACTTTGGAGCCTGCAGACCCTTTGGGACCTTTAGGGCCCACCTGTAATGGGTGAGCCTAGGGACTGACGCCACTCAGCTGTTCAACCTGTCGATTCGGCTTTTGAATGACCAACCTTTACTAAACCTTAGGGTCACCCTAAGGAGCGACCAGGTAGCTTTGGGTTGAACTAGGAGTAACTGCCGGGACACCCAGCTCCGATTTGACTCTGGGAAAACCCAACGGTGCCATGCTAGCCAGTGTGGACCACCCTGAGGAGTCGCCCTGTCACAACTGGCCCCAATTAGCATTCACTAGACCCAGGTACGTAGGTCTGGAGTCGCTGCTCGGACCTAGTGGTTTCTCGGGCTTCAAACAGACACTTAAGGGCCCCTTCATCTCAGATCATTGGTTTCACACTGGCTGCCCTGAAGGCGTCACTCCTGTGGACCCTACAGTATGATAGGCCAAAAAGTCCATATCGCCCGTTATCGTCCGGAAATGGCTCATATTGCCCAGACCTGGCTCATATTGTCCTGCACATTTTGTGCGGCTCATATCGTCCAGGTGCGGCTTATATCAATCGCTATAACCATATCCCACCAGAGTTGTCAATTTCGCGTCAATGCAGCACTGAAATTAATGAGACATTCTTGCCTGTATCTGATGTTCAAAATTTTTGTGCTACAGCATTGAACAATGGCAACCCTGGTGAAATAAGTTTCTTTGCCTATTTAAAGACACTGAAAAATAATAACACTCTTTTCTGTCTTGTTTTTTCCCTTTATTAATTTACAAATAGGATGACGAAAGAAACTAAATCGACGTAAAAATGTACAAATGGAACGTCGCCACAGGATGGAATTTCCTCGCAGTTCAAAGTGAGAAATGCGTTTCAAAATGCTCCATAAAAATCACCACAGAAGAAATGAGCTACATCGATAAAAAGGGGTGTTCTTGTCTTGGATTTTATCTTCCTCTGGTGCCAATTGACCAATTATCGTAGTTTTAAGTTCTCATCGAAAATGAGTAATGCTGCAGTTGAAGGACAATGGGCCACTAAAGTAAATTGACTAATGGCGGTCGTCTTGGATGTCTCAAAATCAACACAGGCATGGATATAATCGCAGTTCTGAATGTTAGGTTTAAAACGAAATGAGTATAATGTTGGTTTGTATTAATCAGCTGTACCTGACTTTAGGTTCAAAACTTGCTGGTTGTACAAAATATGAAGAAATATGTACATTAATGCTATTTGAATATTTGGAAAAAATCACCCAGTGACGGAGCCAGAATGCCAAACTTGGGGGCGGCAAATTAAGGGCAAACAAAAATGTTGGGGCCAACATTCCCCGAGCAGGGCGAAAACCAGTCCGTAGCGCACGCTCCTGTGGGTGGGGTCCACTGTGGAAAAAACCCGGAGGGGATCAAGGGAGAAAATGCGCTTTCTCCGGGTGAAAAATCGGGTCTCAGGAGAGGTAAATTTTTTTGTCGGTTGACCTAACCCACTGGCCTTACTTGGGGGAGGGGGAGGGGCAAGGAAATGAAAGTAGGTGAAAATTCCTACTCCCTCCCCCGTACCGTCGCCACTGTTCACACGTTTTGATAGGTTCTATCAGTTTTACTGAAATACACAAATCACGCTGGTTTGGGAGTCTATGAGGTACAATACATACCGTACTTCCCTATCACTTTATATGTGTATCATTTGCACCTATACTTAAAAGGTCTGTATACACGAGCAACATTTGCAAAACATTCCCAAAATCATTTCCAAAACATCCACCTGCAACAAATCCAAAACATGCTTGTTTTCGGTTTGTTGCACAGTGTAGACAGGGTATACAGCATGTTTTGGAAATGTTGCAAAAGAAATGTCCTGTCAATTATTTTCAAAACATTCTCAAAACATTTTCAAAATGTTTTCAGATTGTTTTAACTCTGTCTACACTGTGCAACAATCCGAAAACAAGCATGTTTTTGGATTTGTTGCCAATGGATGTTATGGAATTTTTGGGAATGTTTTGCAAATGTTGCTCGTGCATACAGAGACCTTTAGATTCAGCCCAGAAAAGTGGAGTAGATAGCCTTCACTACACTGTGGCCTATCACAACGTTAGCCTGACCATGATAAGGATTTATTATTTTTTTGTCACTTAGCCTATAATTCAATGTACAAACGTGGTGCAGAAGCTGTGAAAAATTGAAAATCAAGCTCTGCTAGCCCCTTTAATTTCAACAGATCCCGGAGAAGTACAGCATGCAGATGCCAAATGCTAGGTACCGATCATCAGGACTTGCTTGTGGTTTGTTGTGAGCTGAATGCATTCGTCATAACTTTCCCTCCATCTCCCCCCTAACCAAAATTAAAGAAATAGAACAGTTAACGAGTTTCTCGAAAGAGAGCTCAATTTCACACCTCGACCAAAGATAATTTTAACTTAGATTTATTAAACAGGACGAGTTTTGACAAATACGATATCTAGTTTGATTTCAAGGAAAATTTCACCGAAATGTTTGGAATAAGTAGCCCTTAAACATATCAACTGATGTGACCTTTAAAGCGGGGTCACTTCAGTTCAGTTCAGTTCAGTTTCGTTCAGTTCAGTTCGGTGTATTTCCTTTTATAGACACATTTACATACATGCATATAAAAAAACATGTAATGGTGAAATGTCGTGTCGTAAACAGGACGCTACAAAAACGGTAATATGTTAATCGTAGTGCTGGCGACCTCTAACGCAAGAAAAAAGAATGATAAAAAAGTAAGAAAACAGAACACTTGACATGTATTAATGCCAGAATGAACTAGGCAAAAGGTGGGGGTCCACTTTGGCATGAAGCTTAAGCAGAGTACTTGTCTATCAAAGGTTACATAGGATCTAGAAAGTTTAATATCATTTGGAAGATCACTCCACATTTTGTAGCAAAAATTATTCATCAGTTTCCCATGTTTAGAATTGTGCCTGGTAACTGAAAAGAAAGAAATATTCCTTGTGGGGCTTGGAACATATGCGGGGACCTTCTGGGTTTACAATGTTACAGAATACTTCAGGCAGTTTACTCTTTACATATTTGAATCATTTATGGGTCACTCAGGTCACCAGCATGCAGTGGCATAGCTAGGATTTCATTGTAACGGGGAAAACAAGGGGGGCAACATCGTACAGGCAATATTAAACTTTTATGAAGTCTACTGCTGTTTGTCAACACTTATACCTATTCCTGTTTTTACAAACAATAGGTAGATCTACTGTAGTATAGGCCTAAGATGTTTGGATTGTAAGAAACGGATTGTACCTTTGTGGACTTTTTTTTTGGGGGGGGGGGGCAAAATGTGGTCTTGAATCAATTTTGGCATTGTGCCCCTTGCCCCCCTCTGGCTACGCCACTGCCAGCTTGTATATAATGGCACAAAATTAGCTCCCCAAAACCTTAGATTTAGCGGAAAGGCGCTCTAAACCCCAAATTTTTTATTACATGCCTGTTTCAGTGGCATCTAATCTGACTTCAATGGTAATAACACTAACAAGTCTGAACATCATCAGTTAAAAAGTCACACGGTGAAAATAAGATCATAGTAAAGGCACTATCCAGTAGGAATCCAGAAACATTGCTATTGCTATTCAGTGATAATTGGAACAGTCCAATACTAAAAGTCAGCCAGTCAAATCAACATACAAACATATTGAAACAATGTTTTATGTCACTGATACTGTGGCAAGCACAACTTGGAATAGAGTGTATGGCCTATGGAAATGAAATACAAGAATAGAAGGGTTTGGGTCAGAGAGACATACAAAAATAGAGAAATATCCAAAGAAAGGGAAGAGGGGAACATAGGGTCTTCTTAGCAGACCTTAATCCCTTACAACAGGATCAAAATCCATTTATGTGTCACAAATGTCAAATACAAAGTTAAATACTTCAAAGTTTTGAAATATTTATTTTCATTTTCTCTCCAGGCTACAGTCAAGAATAATTTTCTGACCTTTGACCCAATACTTATTTACCATATGAATACTGTCAAGTGCTCTTAAAGACACGGTATCGTGGCGCGAAACGGTGGCGATATTTGGACAGCCTTCAAAAAATTTGTTATCCCACCCAAAATCCCGGATGTAGCCCATAGAGACCGTATGATAACAGTTCAAACGATTGGGTGGGATAGCGTACTGCTGCATACGGTATGCTTGCAGTTGTGTGAGCGTTAACAGGCGTAGTATCTGTGTTAATTTGTATGTAGCAGGGAGTTGTTTTCCTGATACAAGTAACTTACTCAGTGTGACAACAGAGAGCCCCTTGGGAATTATCCCAATATCTTGGGAATTTTGAACCGTCTGGATCATTCTTTTCCTTCCCACTTTGAAAAAAGAAATATTGTGTGATTGTTTCTTTTTTCTTCTTCTTCACTTATTAATTAGTTATGAAATATGTGAATAAGTTCTAATAAGAATGCCAAGGTGGCTAATTTATTAAATTTCCGGCTCAATTGTTTTGTGTTTTAATCATCAGTTTGACTTCGATGCTATAGGCTATTATTACTGTAGTTCAACGTTGAGAGGCTATTCGTTGTTATTCGAGGCGTGATCTTGGGAATTTCTAAAAAGACGAACTGGCCTAGGAAACCTGCATTGAACTTGAGAGATTGGTCGAAGCGAAGGGGTCGAAGCGAAGGGGCTAGTCTTTAATAGTCTTACGACAGCAAAATGTCTTCCTGTGCAGAACTTCTGAAAGAAAAATCGAAGGACAGCGTTTGCACACGTTGTCACGAGAAGGAGAAATCAAACGAGAAAAATACAGTAGCAAACGAAAGTCGAGGGTTCCCTTTCCCATTCTCACGCGGAATAGGCCATACCTAACGTTAGATCGCCGCAGAAAAAGCAGGTTGATTGATTGGGGAATGGCAAGTCTCTTGTTTATAACGGCGATTTTGCGAAACATCATCTCACAGATCATGCCCAAAGGTAAGTGAAATGTGTTTGTTCAGCCTACTGATAGTAAAAAGTAAACAGGATTCCCGTCTCGTTAGTGATCCACATACCCATCCCACACGCGTTTTTAGCATATGTACAGTACAGAGTATGCATAGGCCTTAACGTTAGGACAATTTTATTAGTAGCTAGGCTTTTGACGAGCTGGCACAGGTTACAGCAGAAGTGATCAGCACTACATTTACCACTTCATCAAAATCGTAACCCCAGAATAAGCCATGCTACTCTTGAAAAATATGACTAGCCTATGTCCTCAGTTTGCTCATATACATGCCCTATCTTAGTTTACCCTTATGATCTCTCCGAGGGCCTGGCACGGAGTTTGCACTTTCCCCAATATTGTCTTCTCAAAACTTTCTTATCAAGCATAGACTTACAGTACAATGCTATCACTAAGATAATCCTAGCTGTTTCATTAGCCTGCGCAGACCACAGTGACAATGAGTAAGTGCTGAGCTTTGCTGGATCAGTACTAGTCACTGAACGTGACTGTATAATCCGCACCTTGTAGTCACTCCTTACTACGAAATGAAGTGTATAGCATAGTAATGCTGGGTCCTGTTCAAGGGCTAGATCAGTACATGCCGCTAGAATTCAGTAGGGTCGTTTAGCCAAGCTTTCCTGGGAAAAGGCCATTTTCTCGGGTGAAATATATAGATGTCTTATGTCGCCTGATGACTAAAACCTCCTATTGAGCTAGCCTCATGAATTTGCCAAAGATTTGACTGGATGAGAACAGCAGTCTGTAAGCCTGAGCATGTTGGATTTATAATATAAATAAAGATTATCTGGTGCAATCAGGTGAGCAGGATCAAGGCACCATTATCCAGTAATTGATTTCTGTAACTAATTTGCTTATGCTTGAGTGACCTTCAGCTGCATAGTATGTAATTGATACTAGTTATATGAATTGCAAAAAAAGGAAATGAAGGCTTTGATAAGCATTATTCATGTGTGAATGCATTCCAAAACATTAAAAAACTAATGAATGCATTCAAACAGTAGCTGAAGGCTTGGTAGACTTCAAAGGAAATTATGAAGGCTTATTCAGAATGCAAGGAAGACTTCATTTGAGGAAGAAAATAAGCATTCCAACTCACTGACAGCTTAATTTAGTCCTTCAAATGCTAAATGATACATTCAGAAGGCATAATGAATGCTTATTGAATGCTAGTAAGCATTCAATAAGGGTGATGAGGGTCCCCATCCAAATGCTAGTAGGCCTAGTGGTTTGCCAAATTGCCAGGTATATGTGGGTAAAAAAAATTGAAAGGCAACTGCCTTCCTAAGGTAAGGCCCCATATAGGCCTATAGGCTTTCAAGTACGTACATCATAAATTTCCCCCCATGTGTGGAACAATGCTATAGTATAGAAAGCTAACTACGTCAGTATATAGGCCTTCATCAGTCGTCTAAGAAGACCAGGATCTGCAGATTTTGGGCTCAGTCGCAGATCCAGGATTTTGAGAAAGAGGGGAATTAATACACCATCAACAAACAAGACACCGGGGCATTGGGGGTCACCTCCAATAAAAATTCGAATTCTGCTTATATGCTCATATACAATTTGACATAAATAATGTACCAAATATTCAACAATTGGTTGTACCTGCATGCAATTGAAAACTGATGCAGATCTCCTTCCCCTCAATCACCGTGCACCACCCCAAAACCCCCATCCTCACAAGGGAAACAAGAAATCTGCATTCTAAATTCAGTTCAAGCCAAAGTACTGTAGGGCTACTACCAGTAACCAGTTGGGCTACAGGAATTGATTTTCATGGTTGTCAGAATATCCGGGACAACAAAAATTCCATACGGACAACCAATACATTAAGGGTTGGTTGTCCCATGGACAACCATTTTCCCCTCGGACTGAAAAAGTATACTGCTGATTGATAAATTCTTTTACCTTTTTCGATAATAGTTTCATAACCATATTTCAGACTTGGAGTGTTCCTAGCTGTCTCTCAAACATCACATCTTTTTATTCTTCAAGACCAATAATGCATGAACATCAAGGGTGGATCCAGCCCCTAGCTGAAGGAGGGGCAGTTTGAAAAGGGGGCGCCAACATCATACAGGGGCCGCATGCATACTCTTGAATTTGACCGACCTCATTTCTCAGACCAACTCCCATTGCCACAGTTATATATAGCTATACGGTTCAAAATTCTGGGGACCTTTATTTTTTTTTTTTTTTACTTCTCAGGCAGTTTTTACTTTACTTAAAGACTCAGGGAGTGCATTTTTCTTGTATTGAGGGGCGCTAGACTGGTCATAGGGGGGCAGTTGACCCTACTGCCCCCCCCCCCCGGATCTGAACTTGATGAACATAATTAGCCTTCTGTTTTGTAATTGTGTTAAAAATATTTTGGACAACCAAGGCCTGGGCTATGAGGGGTACTGTAAGGTAGGCTAAGCATAGTACAGCTGTTGTACCTGATGTACATACAGTATGAAAAGTTGTTTTCCCCAAGATCTAGGCAGGACTGCATATAAATGCTATTTCTGGGTTAAGTTTCCAACCAAGTAGTTCAAGTCAAGCTAGTCTTGACCTTTTTTTCTGTTTTGGTTCACACTCTTGTTTTCACTACTCCATTGCTTTTGCAAGCACAATGGCAGTAGCTCCATTTTTTAAGTCTTCAGTGAGACCAGGCCCGGAATCTGTATGTTGAGTGTACATGGAATGCCAAATGCAATAAAAATTAATGCCTGAGCAAAATTTATGTCCTCGGTTATTGACAGTGGCATTACTAGTAGACTTTTTCATCGGGAGAGGGAAAGTGCTGAAGTGGTGGGGCAAACGAAAATGCTCCTACTGTCGCCTATCGAGTGCCACTATTGACCAGCACATTGCGTATAGAGAACACTTTGCCTGAAATGTGTTTCAGATTGCATAAAATTGTACTGTACTTCCCAGCTGTTGTTTTTACTACTAAAAAGTGCTGCTTTCAAGAGGTGTTTGTGAAGTTCTTACACATTTTGCCCAATATACTTTTTACATGAGGGGGGTATACAAGAGCCACTGCTGATGCCACTGATAATCGGTAGGTTGAATTAAAATTCCTTTAGACAGAATAAATTGCAATCCCTCTCCCCTTGTCCCTTTCTGTTTTAATGGGGACTAGTGTTCACATCATCATCAATCATCATTATTATGACTCTTATAACAACCAATTTTGACACCACCCATTAATCATTTAGGGACATGTGATTTGAAATCATGGAAGTCTGTAATATGCACTCTTCCCTAAGATAAAATACTGTTTCATATTGCAAATAGTCTTGATTTACTTTTCAGGTGTTCCTCAAAGTACTGTACATGCAGTGGGCCACACATACAGAGCCAAGTGAATGACCAACCCCTCAGTTGCTAGGTGTTACACCCATAGGTGAGTGAAAATAACTGCAAGATGTATTAAAACAAGTCTTTCAATTTCCAAAAGCATGTTTTCCCAGCTAACTTCCAGGTAGTACTTCCATGGTTCACAACACTATAGCACAGAACAGTCTGCCTTGTGCTGTGCAGAATTGCTCATAACGATTTCACGGCTTTAATTAGTACCATGAGTGGTGGCTCTATGTTGGGGCAAGAGGGGGCATTTGCCCTCCATAGATTTTGTCCTTGGCCCCCCCCCTCACCCCCCCTCCCTCTGCCCAAATGTTAGCTGGTCAGTAAGGAGTTGGGTTTGGGTTTAGTGAAAAGAATTTAAATAACATACCTCTCCAGAGACTACATTTTTCATTCAGAGATACAGTATGCTAAAACCTCAGAGCTTCCAGGGGAGAAGCCTGTTTGATCCTGCCTACTGTAAGAGGTGACGAAAGGGAAAACTAACTTGTACTTGAACTGTACTTGAAATTAAATTTAAACTTTGAACTTTTTATTGAGTTGACTGACACAGTACTGTACATGACATATTCATGTTGGGTATACTGTAGTTAAATCTCATCTTTACTATCTAGAAACTTTATACAGTATCTATATTTACTAAAATATTGCACAGTTTATGAGCATTGTTAGGCCTTTATCCAATATCTTATTTGATAATGATGCAGAGTTGCAGTATCAATTAGTTGTCCACAAAGCCTGAGTGAATATTATTTTCTCCCAATTGCACAATATACCCAGCACTATGGTAATGGCGGACGTTGCCAACATTTTCAGAATTGTAATTGTAATGTGCTTGATTAGTTTACCTTTACAAATTGGGCTAGTTGCTATATTGATATGATGTGCTCCCTTCCTTGAAGACAAGAGCATTCACCCCAGTATACAGTACAGTAGTGTACAGTAGTTAGACTGCCCTGTTTCATGATTGGCTATAGAGTCAAGTAGTACGTGACAATATTCTTTCCTGAAATGTGAAATTTACTTAATTGCTTGGTTTGCCTGAATCATCATTATGAAATGAGAAAAAAATTGTGAGATACCTCCTTAAAAACAAGCAATGAGAAGAAAATTGTGAGATGCCTCCTTAAACAAGCCATATATTATCAGATTTACAGTAGTTAGAAGTGTGGTTATAATAATTGAAAACCACGCATCCAAACAGTTCATCATGTGCTGCAAACTTGCATCACCAGCTGTAAATATGATATTCCATTGAATTGCAGCATGATCTACTACTGTCAAGGGCCACTATGACATATATTAGAGCCAGTTTGTCCCTCATCAGCAACTACAGGTAATTATGGAAGCCAAACACAGGAGGATTGCAAATGGCATCAACTTTAAACCAATAGTTATTGCCCAAGACTAGCTGAACTTTCATTGAGTTCAGACAAACATCATAAATGTCCTATATTCACGTTTCCCTTATACAACATGACAGACGGTGTGTGTTTGGTCTAACGGTAGAGCATCCACCTCTCACACGGAAGGCTCACTTCCCAGGTCTAGCCATACCAAAGACTCTAAAAAAGGAACCTACTGCCACTTTGCATGATCGCTGCTCTGTATAAGCAGTGGGGTAGGGAAAACAAGCCAGTGAGCCACAACTGGAAAAAAGGCCGTGGGTGGTTCGACTTGAACCAATAGGTTGGAAACTGGGCCATAAGACTCCATCTAACTACAACATGTATTACAGCCAGGGCTGCAAAAATATTTATTTTCCAGGAAGGGAGTTGCATTATTTCCCAGGAAGAGAGTAAAAGTTCCCACAATTCTCCCTGCATTTTCATGAAAAGGGAAATTTTCCTCCAGATGTCCAAATTTTCTGGGAAGGAGCTTCTCAGCTTCACAACTCTTTTCACCCTTGATTATAGTATTGTAGTACATGCTGTAAGAAGTCACAACATCCGGCATGGTGCCATGCAGTCTCTTTCCAAGGGAATGATGAAATCCTGCATAAGAGGCATAAGCAACCCAAATCTATGGCCAAACCCAGAGATTTGTCTGGGAATTATTTTGAATAAAATGTTATGAAAGAAAAGTTGAAAATTTGGATTTTAAATTCAATGTTCATTTGGGTTTGAAAATTAAATTTCAACTTTTATGTTTTTAAAGGACAACTGCATTTCCTTCAAGAATTAGAAGGAAGTACACAATTGGAATGTTACTTGTCACTTTCTGGACAATAAATAACATACCCATCTTTGCTCCCTTGAAAAGAATGGAAATTGTTTCCTAAAATGTTTCCCATATACAGTGGGGACCATCCATCATAACTGGGCGATGAATCCCCTGTCGCACCTTGCTCCCCATAGCACCTCTCTGGCACTCCTGGTTTTACTGAACATTTATGGCAAAATAAATTGCCAAAACACAAAGGGTCATTCAAGATTTTAGTTGTTTTGCCCTCTACCTAAACAAAAAGGGATGGGGGTATTGGATGCCAGTCTTCCCTTGTCTTTCTGCAGTGGAAGTGTGATGTCTTTGCCACAGTGTGGGAGGAGGGTGCAATATTTACTGTAATTGTCAAATTGAGTTCTAAAGCTTTGACTATTTTCATGACAGTAAGCATTTCTTCTGGAGTACAGTACCGTAGCTTGACTGTCAGAAATGCATCTCTCTTCTACTCACAGTAGTTGTATTTCCTTTTATTTTTTAACCTAGCTAGGCTACTCTCATCATTTCAAAATGGATTTATGAAGTCAGAAGTCCTATGTTTTTTATTATTACTTACTTTATCTATTATTCCAACAACTTAATATACTACCCAATCTGTTTCTTTGGGTGTTAATTCTGAAAATTCAAGTTCTCTCTAGTGATAACTGGTTGACCATTTTCAAATGCAGTCACATGCTTGCAAATCATAATTACCTGCTTTCCAACGTGCTTTTGAAATGTCGGATATTAACATCAAAAAGCTGACCAGGAAAGAAAAAAATCCTTTGTTAAACAGAATTTGTTTTGTAATTTTTTAACGTGCTGTATAGGCTCAGTCCTGGCAGATCTGCAATTACAGGGTCTTCCCATTTTAACCATACTACTCCAAGGCACATGACTGCTGTTGTCATTTTTCCACATTGAAAGGCAAAAACAGTCATCCCAAACTTACTGTATTTCGAAGCAAAGGCTAAAGCTCACAATTTTCTTTTCACTTCTTTTAATTTCTTAAAAGTATCTTTAGTAATTTTTTAGGACTTCAATATTACATATTCTAGGAAAACCAAGCAGTGACTCCCCCAAAAATGGCACATGACCGTGAAGAGCCAATCATGAAACAGGGACGGTGTACTACACTACTTTTAGTTGGGGAGACTGCTCTTGCCCTTTAAGCTTTTCATTAATCATGCTTTGATATCAAAGGGCAGAAAGGAGGATCTGAGATTTCTCTAGATTGAAACAGTATCATTAAATTGCATGGTAGGAACATTTACCATTTGCATTTGGCATGAACATATCCATGGACAAAAATACCTTTCCACAAGTTACAAATTTTTTGCCATTTGTCAGTTTGTTAGTTTTTTTCTTCATTCATTTATCTTCAAAATATGATGTAAAGGATAAAATGTAGTTTCCAAACTTTGCTAATTGCTCCATTATTGTTGCCTGCTTGGACAAGAGGTGACTTGAAGCACAGGTCTAAGTGCAGTACAATCTAGTAATCTACTTTGTCAACAGTTCAGTTGAAGATTTCCTGGATTGCCACAATGAAAATGACACTGATGAGGCAGAGGCAGACAATATAATGTGGGAGGAAGCAGTCAAGTCTAAACATGAAAGTAGACTAGCTAGGTAAATTCACTATGCATTGGTTTCAGTTTCTTTGAAAAGAGAATCCTTGTACCTGATGGAAAAATATCAAGTTTTTGTTACATCTTTTGAATTTCCATTGTGATCTGGATTCTGCTCAAAATATTCCCGGAATGGTAGTACGCCTATCCCCAGTTCCAAGACCTACTGACAGTAATACCAACCTCACCTCTGAAGCTCTGGCCTTGTCCAGTTAATCAAGTTTTGGCACCACAAGTTTGAAAGAAATCTTTTATGAGTAGCTCTCTCTTCAAGAAAGTGAGAAATATGAGAACAATTTCATCTTTTTGGAATTTGTGACAAGGAGAATAAAGAAAAAAATTATAAGTGTTTTTCATAGTTCCATTTCTAGTTCCAGCTGAGCCTGCTTATTACATTTAATTTGAAGAAGTACCAACTCAGATTACTGAGCAATCCAGAAAAATTTCAAGTAAGCAAGGACAGAGCAAAAATTTCTCTGTGGGCATTTCATATATTATTCTGTTTTTATTTGGCACAGGAGGACCAGCCCAAGGATCCACCCAAAGTTGTCAAGTTCACCTCTGCATATGCTAGTCATTTACGGTGTCATGTTCAACTGGACTGAAGATTCAAAATCTCAGCTACAATTGGGGTGTAAAAGGCACCTGGTTGATGCTTCCCAACCAGGATGGATTTATGCATGATTTTGAGTATCCTGGCAGAACCCAGAAAACCACATCAATACTGGAAAGATTGCTTGCCTTGCTTGCCATGTAATGGTTTACATCACAAAAGCAATTTTTATTGGCCAAATGTGTTTTGTCAACTTTTGTGTATGAAGTTTTGTGAATAGGAAGATGGTGTGATACCTGAACAGTATTGCCAACCAGCTTGTAACTGTATTGAAGCCTTTCATTTATATGTTATAACATCAGCTATACCTGAAACTTTAGGTCTGAATTTTATTCCAGTTTAATAAAAAGCATGAAAGAAATAATGGGACTATCATATCATGCACAATAAAGACAACAAGAATATAGGAACAATTTTTGGTGCACTCAGTGGAGCATGTGTCTTTTGTAAGCTTCAAATGAATCATAAGTTGAAGCAGGGTTCCTACATATCTGGAAACTAATTTTTCACTTTTCCAGGACCAAATATTAAAAGAATTTGCACAACTTTTTTTTTTTTTTTCTTGGGGGGGGGGTGGCTGTTACATCAAATTATGAAAATTTGTGAAAATTTCCATGAATTTTTCATGACTTGGTTAGCACATGTTTTTGAATTGGAAAACTTTACCAGGCCCTGGAAAATATTTTTTCAGTGATGGCAGGAATCCTTCTAAAGGTGTTTAAGTCATTTGTTTAATAGAGACGTTGGTATGCCATAGGAAGTGGAAGTTTGAAACTGCATGTTCAGGATATTCAGATTGATAATTATAGATTATTTATTTGTAGTAACTGTCAGTGTTGTAACAAGTCACGACTCAAGTCACTTTCTCTCAAAATGATAGTGACTTGATAGAATTCAGGAGTAATATCCCCATTGAAATAGTACAGTGACTCGAGTCACATAAAAGTTTGAAAATTGGTGACGCGAGTCACTAATCTAGTGACTCAATTACAACACTGGTAACTGTACTGTGTAAGAAATACCCATGCATCATGCTGATATCAAATTCAAGAAGGCAGAGTGGCTCATGTTCCGGCAGATAGTGCAGTCTGATTCAACAGGGTTTTGTGTGCTCACTTTGATGATATACCCTTCAAACAGTAGACTAGGATTGTGTCTGCACAATGAAAAGTTTTAAACAGCTGTGGGTGGCTAGAATTAAAAAGGTTGGGACAATGTATGAAGTAGTGAGAGGACTTGGCCTAGCTTGAATATTCTACCTCCAGAAGTAGACCCTAATTCACATTTAAAAGATATCCTGTGAAAAATGTTTCAAATAAATTTATGTTTAATACGTCGAAGTAGAATGTTCTGATAAAATTCTTAACTCAGTTCTTCAGATGCTCAAAATATATGCAAGTAAAGTTATCAGATTTTAGATTCAATTTTTGTGAACTTAGAGCAAGCATTTGTTACATATCCTACCCTTGCACTGATCAAATGTGTTTTCTTAAACTTCTTTTGCAAATGATTGAAATATTTCTTTTCTTAGATTTGAATATGCCATGAGCAAGGGTGCCAGTGGAAAAACCAGCAAAATGGGAAGCTCCTTGCCAGGAATTGTTGAAAATTTGGAAGAATATATTTTTTATAGACGAACATTTAATTTCCAGTGTAAATTTTATTTGTGATGAAAATACACATTTCCTAGCTATCATCATGTTTGGAGCTCTCGCCATGGTTAGTGGGACACACAAATTTTCCAATCTTGAAATTTTCTATTAATGGGTTAAACCAAATCCCTGTGTTTCATTTTGAATAAAAGCAATTGTAAAATCAGGACTTTATACTGTAAGCATTGCCCATCCGTGCTGAAACATTGACATCACTCCTTGAACAGTACTTCCTTCAGGTGCAGTCATGACATGCTTTGGGTCTATGTTGCCACATTCATGTACCTTATTACCTTATGCCAACATTATGACTTGAATAAAACTTTTGATTACATTTAGTTCAAGCATTGAACATTCCATGAGAACTCATTTTTCAGCTCTCTTCCACTGATTTGGTTTAATCCTACAACTCAGTGATCCACAAGCTTGTTTATATGTGATATTGTGCAGTACTTTATGTGCCCCCACCTGAGTGCCATTTAGAAACCAGCCTGGTAGTAATGGTGCATGCTGGTGCCTCTTAAATTGGAGACTGTGGCACTGCTTCGATGGGTCTCATATATGTCCTAGCATCATCATTGTTTGCTCTTAGTTATGGAGGGACTAGTACATTTAGATGTAAAATGATTTTGCTATGATGCAGAATTTAAGTTGTTGCCATAAGCAGGAGAAAACATATTTGTGCAAATTGCATGCATACAGTATGTGCACTTGCTTACTGTACAAACAGCACTGCTACACTTGAAGGGAATGTACTGAGCATATCCACAAAGATAGTTAGGAGTAGCACTTTATACATGAAGATCAGTACCAATTGGTTAAATTTTGATATGAATTGAAACAATTACTCCACTCTTATTGATCAATGTTTTTTGGGTACTGATAGTTGTGTACTCAATCAATGGCATAAAGAAGCCTTCTAGATGCATGGGGAAGCTAGACAGCAAGGGGGTGCCCAAATTCATTTTTCTTGAAAGCCTCTAGCTCCAATATTCATGGGTGGGGGTGGGGGGGTATGGGATAGGAATGAAACCTTACACACAAGCCCTGAGGTGTTTGAATTCTCCATGGACCCCTGTGCATTGTCCACCCAGGTCCACCCTACTGCTACCTAGAAGTCCCCAATAAGAATGAAGTTGTATGTAATTGTAGACTTTGAAACTCAATTCAGCTTTGCTGAACTTCTAGTGCTAAAGGTGCACTAGGCTGGTGTTCTTGTTTAAATCGGAGAAGGTACTAGAGTGTGTAGAACACAGCTTTTAAAATAGGGCTTCATTGTGATCCTTTTTGAAGTCTGAAAACTATGTAAAAACTTGCTGTCCTTCAGAAAAAAGTGGAATGTGATCTATTGAAAGTTTGACAATACATTTTCTAGGGATGGATTTGTAAACTTCAAAAAGGAAGTGGGCTAGTTCTTGTCAGCCTTTCAACCTGCAGGACAGTGTGCATGGTAAGTATCACCTCCTCCTTTCTCCCCCTCCTCCTCCCCTCCCCCCTTCCCATTTTGGTCCAGAATGTTAATGAAATACACTAGGTGCATGCTTGATTCTATATGAGAATGAATGGCTTTAATTGCAAACTCAAAATCATCAAAACAGCTTCTGTCATTCTCATTCAAAAGAAATGGTAGGTAGGCTATACATCTTTCTACAGGTCCTTGCTCTGGCCAGTGAATGCAATTTACAACACTACCATAACTGTTGTAAACCACTGGAAATAGATTCTTCTACATCCTCAGTGTAAATACCCCATCATTTTTCTGATCTACCTCTGTAAGTGAATAGCCTGACCCAACTAGTCTTCAAGGCATATGTAAAGGTATAGGAAATATGTAATTCACTCATATCTCATAGTAATATTAAATGATTTTTGACAAAATTGTAATAATTACTGGAATTCCTAAAAATTCAATTGACAGAAATATTACATAAAGCAAAAGACGAAAATCAGGTAGAGTACCATATGCTTACTGGAATCTTGTACCAGCTGTTTCACTTTATTGTTTTACACTTAAAATTTCCCATCAACATGCCATAATACATTTCTTGATCAACAAGCATGACAGTGGAAAGCTCTTATTTTTTTATAATAGAAGACACTATGATTAATTCCCAAACAAAACATAACTCTTCTATTTTGCATGTTGTTATGAATTTACTTCAAAAATGATACAAAAACTTGTGTTTTTCTTAAAAAAAGTTTATATTTCAAGTAACATGAAAAACTACTGCCACATTTGTAAATGAGAGTTTTTAAAATATAGGAATTGAGGCTTTCATGCAACTTTCATGATATATCTTGCATGATAGTTTGGGTCTACAAGTACATTTTTTGTCACTGATATCATGATATGCAATTCTCATCTCAATGTACTTCTGGATGGCCTTTCCACTCCTATACTTGCTCTCCTGTCACTGTACCCTAACATGATGACACCAGCGGTCTTCCCCAGTCTCGAATATTGCATTGAGTAAGTATTGACAGTCATATGAAGCAAGTTTGAATAGTTGAATTCTCTAGGCAATCAGTTTGCAGTGGAGATGTAGTTCTCAAAGCCACCATACAGACCTGGCCTGCACTTTCTTCTTTAAAGATCCAGAAGACATTTTCCTTCCAGCCTTACAAGAAGATAATGGTAGGTTCCCATGCATGAGTTCTGCCATATAGTAGGTATTGTAGGTGTTTTTTTCCAGAAGAGTTGATGCAGTTCCTGTAGTGCTAGTGCCTTCAAGGTTACAAAGAAGAGCATAATATAAATAAGTAATATGTCACATGTAGTAATTAAACAACCTTTTCGTTTCAGTAAACTGTTGAAAATGTTGTACTCTTGAAGGTTAGTTTACTCTGGTATGATATTTTAACTTACTTCATGCTATGTACATAAAGCCATGTTGAAGATTCTTGTGACAGACAGAGGCTACTGAGCTGTTACATGAATGACACGTAGGCCTGGATTAATATGATATGTTTATTTCATATCATGTTAATTAAAATGCAAAATAGTTAGCATATGAAACATGAGAGATGATGCACGCTAGCTTGTGAAGGGAATCATTTTCAAAAAATGTGGATACTCATGTCGATTAGTTACAAGAGAGTAACCTTTGTAATAAGTGACTGCTCTTCCATTGACCAATTCAGAAGATGCTGTAGGGAGCTAATGCTTTCATTACAACATGCAGTTGCATGCACCGCAATTGTTCTGATTTATTAAACATGACAGCTACTTGACAGGGTTAGTCTCTTAGCAACAAAAGTTTGTGTGCTTTTTGAGGAGCTAAAGATGTTAGCCATCTTACCAGAACTGGTGCGAACCATCTGGAATGAAGAGATTCACCCTTTAAAGAAGCCTAGCAGTGGCAAACATAGTTTGACAAGAATCTTTGTCATGTGGGGTAGCTAGAACCCTTTTTACTAATTTGGAGGGTAAGGGGGAGGGGGGGCTTTAAATGATTGATAGATTTATATTCAGTTACACTTCAGGTATCAGTGGAGAGAAGTTCTTATTGCCACCCCCCATTACCTAGTTAACAGGGCTGCATGTGTATACTCTGTTACATGTACAGCATTTCACTAGGCCATTTAACTGACGACATAGACCTGTTTGAGGGCTATTTAATACCCTGGTGTTTTAAAATGAGCAAACACCCTGAAAAGTGTTAAAATCTTTGGTCTAGTAAACTAAGTTCTCCTGAGGTCCTGTGTACTGTTTCAGACAACCATCATGGCCAGATTATCCCTAGATGCAACTTGCTGTCACATGTCAATTAAGCATTCAGTGGAAATTGTTGGCATTATTTCAACAGTACTGAGCTGGTTGGATACTGCATTCTTATCCTTTGAACATGGTCATCCAATTTATTTCTAATCATACTGTATATAATGCTTTCATCAAGCAAACCCTTCCTAATCTTTTGTGCATCACACAACTATTCTTTATTGATTTTGTCCTGACTTAGGGGGTGAAAAGCCAATTGTCGAGCTAGCTAGGCCATCGCATGTGATCAGAGTGTAGTCTGAAATCCGTCAATTCACACAAGTCTTTCTAATTGTGGGATATATTTTACTAAAACACTATGTAACTCAATTGTAGGACAAAGAGTGTTGTGCTTGAAGTAATTTCATACTGGCAATGACTTAAGTTCTGTCCCTTTCACAGCTGTTTAAGATATATCAGCCTTAATTTGAAGGTGTATCCCGGTAGAAACTACTGTAGCATTAGTTATACACTCAATTAAATAACAATTAAGGATCCACATGCAACGTGATGGAAGTTGAATTTGTTTCTTGCTTTATTAAGTTGTATCGGACCTTGGGAATTTGTGCCCATAATCTGGGGAAAGTTTCTCCCTTTTTCATTTTTATATGGCATATACACGTACGTAATACTACACATCGCCAAGCAAAGGATTTTTCGCAGAATTACTGCCAATGTCTACTAATTGCCATCGTATTTGCTCGTATCTTTTTCCTTACCTTCTTACAGCTTTAAACATCACAAATAACTCGTTCATTAAAGTTGATAAAGCGTTCCCTGGAAGCCGTGCCGTCAATCTCATGTTAATTTTAGGAAAAGTTGCCCTCGCCGACATCTCTTGTTATTGCCGACGATTATTCGTTGTATGTGGTATTTGCAAATGTCTTGCAGAAATCCACATCACCCGAATGAGTACCGTCTAGTACTTCCATGCTTCAACATCCCTCCGTCGATTCCACGAACATTTTTCACGGCCAAGAAGGGTGATGGCGCTGTAACAGTTTTTGATGCGCGAAGGAGAAAAGAACAATTCCAAAAACATGCTGCCTCCCCCGTTTCGCTCCACGATACAGTGTCTTTAAATATTGCAACAAGGTGTTCTCAGGCAAATGATATACTGGTTAAATTAAAACATTTTTAAATTTATAAAATAATAAAATGCAATCAAGGTGAACTAAATACAATGCTTCTATACAAATATTTTTTATAGTACACATATAAATTTCAATTGAAGAATTCTTTACACAGTAAGTTAGCGGCAGTCGACAGTGGGGCAGTCTTCAGTGGTTGGAAGTGTGTCAACTAGGATGGCAGGACAGACGAACCAATTTAAAAAGTAGTGATGACATTTTTGAGCAGGAGTGTGCAAACTTTTAGAAAACCCGGCCAGATCACAATGCTGTGGCCATCTGTGGGGGATGGGGGGTCAAAGAGGAACAGACAATTGTATAAGAGGGCGGCATCGTACCCCTTCCCTCATCTTTCCCCTGTGAGAGTGTTTCACTGTGAGAGTGACCAATGCTCCCACCTAGTATGGGCTACTAACTGTTGACGAAACTTACCCCCTTCACGCTTCATCTCAATTTTGTTGACAAAAATGTCTTTTCAGATTAAGACAGCATTTTCAAATGATTATTTAGTTTACTGGTCCAAATATGGAAATGCTTTCCATTTAAAGAACACATCCCAGATGAAAAATGAGACAAATAAAATTGTTTTGTGGACCACACAGAAGAAGTGGCATGCTGCATTTTGCCCAGGGCCTTCAGTTTGCACACACCTTCATACAAGCATAATAAAATTTCAGGTAAGGCAAATGCTAGTTTCAATAGTCTAGTTTGGATGATTTTTCTTTTTGAAGTTTGGTTATCCCGAAGATAATTTCTGCTATAGGCACTGAGGCTGCTTGGTGGGTGGGGTGAAGAAGAAGAAAGGCTTGATGAGTGGGGGTGGGGGAGAGTGTATTCCCTTCTGATTCAGCAAAGGCAGACATTACTAATATCTGCAGGAAATCAGTGCCCAAAGCTTAAAAAAAAAATCATAGAGTTGACCTGCTTTCACAACCATTCTACACTATCAATGGAACAAAGACTGATAAAATTATGTAGCAAAAACAAAGAAAATTTTTGTCATTTGCAGTGCATAAAAGCATCACAAATTATTTAATAATTTGCAATGAAAACTGAGTAAAAAGTTAAGACATCAGCCGTGAAAATGGAAGGCAGATAAAAATGCAAAATTATGATCATAAACATTAATCTCAAGAACATTTGGACAATTGCTAAACAACCACATTGACTTTTCATTTTTTCCTCTTAGTTTAGTATTTTCGAACTTAGTATTTCTGTATTCTTTGAAACAATGTATCAAACAAAATGAAAAAATGCATTGAGGTTTCGATGGTACATAAGTGATCCATTTCATATAATGTCAGCATGTACCATATCTTCTCACTCAAATGTTATACTAGAATGTTCAAAAAATAATTTTGATATCCCAGATGACCTTTGACCTCCACCAATAAAAATAGGGACCATCTTCTCACCATAATGTGCATCCACATAATACATGTGAAATCTATTTTAAGTGTCCAAACTTGAGATATTTTTAACACCTAACTTTTTTTCATATTTTGACCTGTAGAGGACCTTTGACCTTCACAAAAGCCATAGATAGATAGGTTTCTTATCTTGAAATATAATGTCAAATGAAAATTTCAGATTTTGACCCTGGTGACCCAAGATGACCTTAGACCTCAACCAAAAACAATAGCAACCATCTTCTGACAAAAAGATATCCACATACCAAATATGTTATGTATTCCAGGTTCCTATCTTGAGATACTGGGTAAGCAAGATTTTCAGACTATGACCCTGGTGACCTTTGACCTCCACCAAAAACAATTGGGTTCTTTCTCTCAATATGAGGCATCAATGTACCAAGTTTGAAAACTGCCTGATATTCCTATCTTGAGATATCGTATTAACAAGCAAAGTGTCACAAAGACATAAACATCCATAAACACGACCACACGCACAGGCACACACATATTCACACAAGCCATCATGACTGCATAGGCTTCTCTTTCATCAAAACCAAAAATAGTTACAGATTTTGGCCACTCTTTTTAAACATTTTTTTTAAAATAGGGCTATATCAATGTTCCCAGGGTTCAATGCTCCCAGGCTGGGAACAGACTGAACACCTTGCTGGGAACATCAAGCCCTAGAAATAATGAACTTGTAATTATCGCCAACCACTGAAATAATACAAAAATGGAGAACATGAAACCAGGAGCATTGACCCCAGGAACATTGGGTAGAACCAATTAAAAACATTTGCTCTGAACATTTTATGAAAACTCTCCACCTAGAAAATTACCTCATAGTAAGGTACCACTGCAGATCAGGAGTAAAATGGTCTGGGCTAAAAAGCATTTTGCTACTAATTTAAAGAGCACATTTAATGTCATCTGTGAAATTGCTCCTAGCTTAAGGACTTTCCTGTGGAAAACTTTTCAGATAAGTAATCTCCCACCGTGAGACAGAACCTGAAAATAGTACACAATAGGGTTTCAATTAACCAAAGAGATAAAATACTCTAAATGTGTCTAAATAGGCCAACCTTCACACAGCTCTGCAAAAAGGCAAACAACAGCTGTCTTGAAAGACTTCAACGAGGTTAATACCTTTCAGGGAAAATTCCTAAGGCTAGCTCCCATTAAACATGCTAGACTGAAACTACTCCTAAAAGGAGTAACAACCTTGATGGAGAACATTTTTTCAAAACCATCCTGGAATCTCTGGCAAAGAGATGAGGGCAACACGAACTATAGACAAATGCGGACAGCAAATGATGGTCAGACATAACTGGGGTCTATCACCTTTTAATCTTTCTATTTCTTTGCTTACCAGTACCATGGATGATTGTACACTGTAGTGCCTCTTGAATCCCTCAGTTTCACTGTTAAAAAGGGTTTGAAATAACATTTATACAATAAATGAAGATGATTTGCTGATGGACCCCACTCATGGCTGCCTGCAGTCACTAAACACAAGCTCTGATCGGACTGTCTATAAATAACGCCTGAAGGATTTTTACTCTCCAATGGGACTTTGGTTTTAGAGAAGACAACAAAGCCGAAGACTGTCAACCTCTTGATTATGGCAAACAATGCCCATTATGGATCTTGACAGAAAGTGTACAGCCTTGCATGTAATGTTTATTACCTGAGTCCTTTGACCTGTCACTTTCATTTCCTATCTGCAGTTCTTATCTCTCTTAGCCAATTATCTTTCCCAGCAAGCCTAAACAGCGATATTTCATGGCCATGAAGCTTGTGAACACAAGACTGATATGCATCTCTGCCATGAGCTGGAGATGCAAACTCTTGAATAAACATTCTGCCTAAAACCTGATCAATGGCCCACAGAGTGAGATTTTAGGAGTGCGCATTTCTGTAAGAATGAGGTGGCACCCTTCTGGTTTCTAGATATTCATCCTGTCATGCTGTCGACTTGCCAAAGGATTACTGAAGGTAAGTAGGGTTTCATATTGTATAGGAGGTGAGTACTGGGGCTCGTAGATCCCCAAACCAGAGAGTTTTGGAAATTTCATGGTATGTCTTCTACCCTCTGCATGGGGCTATGTCAATGTTCCCACAGTTTCATTTTCCTGCGCTGGAAACTTGCAAGGAACATTGAACCCTGGAAAGAACAAACCTTGTAATCATCATCTGAACCTCAAGAACACTGAACCCCTTGAACAAAACACCCCTCCTATATGAGGCACCCCTCACCTTAGAACTGAAGCAAGGGCCACCTTGAACAGAAAAAATAGGTTTATGTTGATGGTTGCTAGCAAAATATCTATCAGCAAAGACCAGCTGCTATGAAAAGTTATATCTTTACGGGCATTGCTTATTATTACTAGTTTTGTAATTTAAGTAGATTTACCAAAATAAAGAAAAAAAAAAAGAACAAAATAAAGAGATTTATAGCCTAGACATGTTCACCTCAGTACTTGAGGCAGGTTGAATTTATCAACAGCGTAGTAAACATTGAACAGGTTTGTGACCCTTGACTTAATACTGGTTGCGCCTATTTGAAATGGATGTATATTTATTGTTCATTCAAATATAAAATTAATCCCTTACTTTAATTAATTTTAATAATTGTCAATTGTCAGGATTCTTAGCCCAAATTTATATTCATCATTCATACAATGTTTTACAAGCCTTTTATATCTTTCTGGTCTCTGTTGCTTCTGTTGGTTGGCTGGGATATCTCTGTATCTGTTCAGTCAGTGTTTCTTGGTAGATTTGAATTTCTGTCCGAAATGTATGAATATTCATGAATCACAGTATAATGCATGTCTTGGATCTATTCACATTTCCTTGTTGAGTCTGTGTACCTGTCTTGGAATTAGATTGTGCCTCATCCACTGTCCTCTCTGGAAGATCCTTCTTTTTCCAAAATTGCCATGGCTATGGGAATAAATCATAAAATATTGTTCTGAATATAGTGATCCATAGAAAACCTAAGATACTGTATCCATTTAAAGGAAATTAAAGGCCTTATTCTCTCACCTCAAGCAGCTACAATTCCTACTAACTTAAGCCCCTCCCACAACTGTCTAAAATTCATCCTCACCCAGACCCAATCTCAGTTTATTGCTTTAGAGGGAGTACACAAGACCCCAACATGTAACGTAAACACTCTCAGTACAGTCCTTGCTACATAGCATGAGCTTCAATAATCTGCATTTTTTAAACCTGCTGTCAATCATAGAGCTGTCACAATGGGACCTTCTGCGGACTACTACAAATATTATAGTTTGGGGTGAGAGGATGAGGCCTTACACATGAGATTTATAATACAAACAAAGTGTTTTAAACTTCCATTAACATTGTTTCCAAATTGCAATGCTGAGAAAGAGCTGTTTGAAGTAGTGAATGCTGGACTCATTACTGACATTCACTTTTCTACAATTCTGCAAAGTTAATGGGAAAACTTAGTTTTATTTAAGGAATAAACTGTATTTGGTTAACTATTGTTGGTGAATGAGACTCCAAATTTGGCAAAATAATGGACAAGGTGATATGCTCAGTTGCCAATGATTTTTGCATATTAATGAGTTACAATCCGAGTACCCGTTATTCCAAAAAATAATGGATGGTAATGTGGACGGTGTGAGCCAATCAAAATCAAGAAAATGAAATAACGGTTTGTTAGGGGTTGTAGACTTCTTCTTAAAGACAGCAGTACTCCCAAATCAGATTTCACATCTTAGACTGAGATATTGTTTCCCAGTTTAAAACTGTTTAAACTGCTCATGTTTCATATTGAATAAAATTTAAAATTTAAAATTTTAAATGCATGAAAAATTTGTGTATCATCATCAGTTTGGTTGATGCTGAGAAGTAAAATGTAGGACATTGGAAATAGTTGACAATTTTGTGAGCATAATGATTCAGGGAATAACTAAAAGGTTGAAGTTATGAATCATAAGGCATTATGACATTAAAACTATTTGCACATAATTTACTTAAACAGGAATGAAAGGAAAAATTTTATGTTTCCAGATAATAATAAACAAAATAGGTACACAGTAAGTTCTCACATGTGATGAAATGTGAAATATTGTGAAGTGAAAGAGTAAAGTATGTGTGCATCAATAGAGTAAATGGAGTGCACACAACCACTGTCATAGAGAGAACTTTTGTTTGAGGGCAGCAAACTGTGGGGCCTGATTGCTGGCCTGGGGGAAGGGTCTACAGGGATGTCCCCTACCATTTAAGATTTTCTTTCAATAGTTAAAAACCCTCTAATGCAATCTGGTGAAATATTTAGCATCACTGAGGTCATCTGTCCTTTTTCATTATAGAAAATTCCTTTTACAAAATTCAGTTGGGTGGGTGGGAGTGGAGGGGGGGAGGTTGACAAACACCAATGTACACACTACATTTGTAGCATTACATATACATTCCTTTGAAGGAACCTCTACCACAAAAAGCAATTTTCACAATATTATCAAAAAGGCTGAGAATACGTCCGGCGGCGATACCTGCTTCACATCACACAACCTTCTAGGCACATGTCACACATACCCTACAGCTTAATACAACACAGCCATACTTAGCACAGCACATGTCACAAACTGCACAACATACTAAAGGTATATCAAATGCCATGCAAAATACATGCGCAGAAAATCAAGCGTGGTACAACACAAACCTCTGTCAAGATGCATGCAGCATACTATACCTCAAGGAACATGCAAGAGATGCTCAAAAATCATTTAACACAACAGCAGAAAGTGTGTTAAACCCTACGTACATTGGACACATTTCAGGACACCTGTCGCAATATGTTGCCAAAACACCTCGAGCCCAAAAATGTTACCAGTATGTACAGAGCAGGCACACATGGCAACATGTGTCCCAACTTCTGTCTGCAACATGTGTCTAGTGTACACAGGGGGAAAATTTCTGTGTTCAGTTGAGTCAGCAACATGTTGTGACACATGTGTAATGAAATGTGTCCCGTGTACACCGGGCTATAGACATGTAAAACTACACATCCCCTTTATAAGCTCAAACTAACATGTGTCTCAAAATCACATACAGTTCACAACTCTTCCTAACCAAAGCTTAATCTTAAGATGACGCTTAAAACTCTAATAAACTAAACCAATCCTTGTCTGACATCTATGGGAAAGGCGAGGGGGACTAAGAGTAGGAGCACCATGCAAGAACTTGTTGCAACTGGAATGTAAAGGACTTCTTACAGTTTATGACTGTTCTGTTGTAAAGTTTCCATTATTGTTCATTCTTGCACTTGTACACAATGAATATGACCTTGGTGCATTTCAATTTGACACACTGGCTGTAAGTTCTCATGTGATGTGTGCTATCAATAGGTTTCATGTACATCAGGGCTTTGGTCAGAATGGTGAGCTCAGAAAAATCCAAATATGTAATTCTTGTGAAAAGGTACAGTAATGCAGTTAGTTAGTTAGATAAGATTTAACAACACACAGACACGAATGTGTTATATAGTGTCAAACTGTTCAAACACTGTTTAAGTCCCCCCATAATAGTCACGACAGGCAGGGAATACCATGGGCATATTCTACAACCACCAGCCCACAGGGGGAAAAAGGTAATGCATTAAACTGTGCTTTACATATAAGGCAATCTAGGAATCAGAGAGTCCCAATGACTTCTGGACTGCTCTCTGGCTAAGAATTTCATGTGCATGACAAGACCTTAGTAAAAGTTGTCGTACTAAAAAGTGAGTGACGTGCACTGCAGTGAAGACCTCAATGACAATCTTTTTTATAATGATTCCCAGGCCAAGTCAACCCAAAGAGTTCAATAATGGAACCTACTGCTGTTGTGTGTGATGCTCTTCATAAACAATGCAGAAGGGATAACAATGCAGCCTGCCCCACAACTGCGGCACTGCTAGATTAAACCAGAAGGCTCCAAACCCTTTCTAACCCTGACCATCTATGGCTGTCTTAATTCTAGTAATAGCTAGCACAAGCACTGGAGTTTCTTAAATTGAGTTTTGCGGCCCAGTTTCCAACCAATTGTTTCAAGTCGAGCCGGCCACAATTTTTTTCCCTGTTGTGGCTCACTGGCTTGTTGGCCCTACTCCACTGCACATGCTTAGCACAAAGCACAATGGAAGTAGGTTCCATTTTTACAATTCTTGATATGACCCAGCCAGGGTTCAAATTTCCGACCTCCCGACTCCAAGTCAGATAGACCACTTGACCATGCATTCATAAGCACGGGAATATACCAAATAAGACATATAATATGGGTGAACTTACACAGAGGTGGTGATCCATTACAAAAGTGAGTGCATAAAGAAAATGTGTATGAAAGAAGGGGAAAAGAAAAGAAAAATAAAAGAGAAAAGTTTGAAGAATCCATCAACATCAAGGAAGTGCATCCATACACAGAGTAAAGCGAGTATTTTAGAAGAAGAAAAAATCTTGGGGTTAATTACATGATTGTTACAGTGAACAAGCTTATAAGCATCTCCAGAATAAAAAAATTTTGAGTCCTGGGAACAAATATGATTGCACACTTTGAATTGAAAAAGAAAATTTAAGAGTTTGATACCATTTCTTGTCTTTTCCCTGGCTAGCTTTGGTATTCAAGAGTTAGTTAGTTAGTTAGTTAGATAGAGTTTTATGGCCCAGTTTCCAACCTACTGGTTCAAGTGGAGCCGGCCACAGCCTTTTTTCCAGTTGTGGCTCACTGGCTTGAAGAGAGTCTTTATTTGACATGTATGTGAATCTACCTTATGGAAAGTATCCAGTGCATCCTACGTTAGAGGTTTACAAGAGCATTAAAATAGCACAGGGAAATTGCCAAATCTTACAGGAGTCTAGCTCCATCGCAAAAGTAATGAACCCTTATCAAAGTACACCCTATATTCCCAAATATTGGATCATGAACCAAAATTGTGACTTACACAAAATTGGGCAGCAAGATCTAAACTGATGGGCCAGGAGCCCATCTGTAGGTTGTGAGGTTTGCAGAACCTTGTAAAAAGCTGCTTGCAAGGCATGAACCAACACTGCTGAAATGTCTTCACATGCCTCTTGACTGGCTTGAATACCACATCATGAAATTTGTGTTACTTGAAAAAATAAGTTGGGAATCACTAAATTACTCAGATATATAATTAAGTCCTTACCTTCCTTTCCTCTACCATTGTCTCTTTTACTGTTTTCTTCTCTGCATCTTGACCTTGGTCACCTGCCCCCATTTCCTGTATTTCTCCTTTCTTTTCAATCTTTTCATCATCTTTCTCAGGCTCATTCTTAATGTTGCTGCTAGAAGCCTTCTTGTTTGTACCATTTTTCTTTTCATCTCCCTTTCCTTCTTCCTCTGCTTCCTCACCATTCTCTTCCTCTGCCTCTCCCTCATCATCATCATCATCGTCGTCATCATCATCATCATCGTCATCATCGTCGTCATCATCCTCATCCTCGTCGTCATCGTCATCTTCGTCTTCATCATCCTCATCGCCTTTGGTCTCTTTGTCATTTTTTCCTGTCACTTTTGCTGTCTCTGTCTTTCCAGTCATTGCCGCGTTTGTCTTTGCAGTATTTCCAGTGATTTCTTTTGTTGTGTTTTTCTGGTTTTCTAAAATTAAAAAGGCAGCTTTGGTGGATAAGTTCTCAGGTAAGATGAAATAATCGAAAGTGATCGAAAACACAAACCAGACACGTCTGGAAAGGGAATAGTAGTACTAGTATGGCGCACTGCTCTTTTGTGCTTTCTCTATTGATGAATCTGGACAGTCAAGTGACAGTCTGATTTAAGTCGGACATAACTGGGGTCCACTATCTTTCTTCTTTTAATTTCCTTGCTTACATGTATCATTGATGGTTGTACACTGAATTGTATCTTGATTCCCTCAGTTTCACTGAATATGAGGGAATTCATGTATAAGTGTGACACTTTTTTCAAATATTTCAGGACTATTTCATAGCCCAAAATGCATTGCAACACCCTTGATGGATACTCGTCTCAAGGATGGGAAGCCAATAAGCCATGCACTAAATTTTATTTGAGCCCATTCATATAGGAACTGGCGCTCACATACAGCGACTGAAATGTGCAATTTCCACACTTTTCCCAACAACCACGAACAGGAGTTCCACACCTACAGTCCTGCACTTGTTCAGAGAAAGTTGATTTTTCAAGTTGCAATTTATTACAACTCCCCTTCTCTTCCTTTGAACCAAAGTCCTCCCACCCCCTAAAAAGTTTGACTGGGTTACATCTGCACCCCCTCCCCCCCAAAAAAAAGAAAAACAAACCAGAAAGCCAAAAGGCTTAGTGATTCCTTGCCACTGAAATTTAAGCCTATCAGTTTCTTTTTCAAATTGACAGTGCTTTGTAATGTTTTTCAATTTGACAGTGCTCCATAATGTACCCACAAAGTATACATACAAGGAATCGAAGCTTTCTACAAGAACTGGGGTTCTGCTCATGGTATCGCATCCACATACTATGTGTGAAATTTTGCAGTATCTAAGACTCCAACCATGGGAAATTTACCATTTGACCTCTCCTGACCCCAAATGACCTTTGACCTCCAGAAAAATCAATAGGGATCATCTACTCAACATCCAACCTACACACCCAAATATGAGCATAGTCAAATGTACAGTTCTTAAAATATCCTGTTTACAACTTTTTGACCCTTTGACCTTTTATAACCCCAAACGACCTTTAACCTCCACCAAAAACACTAGGGATCATCTACTCAATATGAACAACCTACACACCCAAATATGAGCATAATCAAAAGTAGGGTTCTTGAGATATCGAGTTTAAAATGTTTGGACCTTTTGACCTATCGTGACCCCAAACGGCCTTTGACCTCCACCAAAAACAATAGGGATCATCTACTCAATATGGAAAACCAACACACCAAATATAAGCTAAGTCACATGTACCATTCTTGAGTTATTGAGTTTACAAAGTTTTGACCTTTTGACCTCTCATGACCTTAAACAATCTTTGACCTCCACCACAAACAATAGGGATCATCTACTCAATATGAACAACCCACACACCAAATATGAAATAAGTCACACTTAACCTTCTTGAGATACCGTGTTTACAAGCAATTTCTATGGAATTTACCATATGACCTCTTGTGACCCCAAATGACCTTTGACCTCCACAAAAATCGATAGGGATCATCTACTTAATATGGCAAACCAACAAACCAAATATAAGGTTAGTCACATGTACCGTTTTTGAGTTATCGAGTTTACAAAGTTTTGACCTTTTGACCTCTCATGACCTCAAACGACCCTTGACCTCCACCACAAACAATAGGGATCATCTACTCAATATGAACAACCCACACACCAAATATGAAATAAGTCACACTTACTCTTCTTGAGATACCGTGTTTACAAGCAATTTCTATGGAATTTACCATATGACCTCTCGTGACCCCAAATGACCTTTGACCTCCACAAAAATCAATAGGGATCATCTACGCATTATGGCAAACCAACACAACAAATATAAGCTTAGTCACATGTACCGTTCTTGAGTTATCGAGTTTACAAAGTTTTGACCTTTTCACCTGTCATGACCTCAAATGACCTTTGACCTCCACCAAAAACAATAGGGATCACCTACTCAATATGAACAACCCACACACTAAATATGAGCACAGCCACATGTACCATTCTTGAGAAATCGAGTTTACAAGGTTTTGACCTCTCTTGACCCCAAACGGCCCTTAACCTCCACAAAAATCAATAGGGATCATCTACTTAATATGGCCAACCAACACATCAAATATAAGCTTAGTCACATGTATTGTTCTTGGGTTATGGAGTTTACAAAGTTTTGACCTTTTGACCTCTCATGACCCAAAACAACCTTTGACCTCCACCAAAAACAATAGGGATCATCTACTCAATATGAACAACCCACACACCAAATATGAGCATAGCCACATGTACCGTTCTTGAGTTATCGAGTTTACAAAGTTTTGACCTTTTGACCTCTTGTGACCCCAAATGACCTTCGACCGCCACCAAAAACAACAGGGATCATCTACTCAATATAGCCAACCCACACACCAAATATGAGATTAGTCACACTTACCCTTCTTGAGATATCGTGTTTACAAGCCAAAGCATCACATACACACACACACACACACACGCACACACACACACATACACACGACATCACCATCGCATAGATTCCTTGCCTGCCTTTGGCAAGGAATCAAAAAGGCTGAAACAATGAGCTTATACTGGTTAAGAAACATCTGAAAATACATGCTTTAACTTAAAAACAGGTTCCTCATTAGAATGCTATATTAATTGATTCAATGTTTTGTAAACAAACCTTCTGAGGTTTTCTTCGAAGTTCCTTTTGATGAGGAAGTATTGCCTGGATCTGCCACAGTCTGAGAAACAGAAATACATCTCATTATCAAAACATAGAAAACAGGTACTGGCTGATCAAATTGTTTACTTAAATTGATGTAGAAATATATTGTAAAGACATACACTTTACATGGAACAGCCCTAACTCAAATCAGCAACCACTTTAATAGTCCAAAATTCTGACCTATAGGCCAAATGTTAGAATTTTACAACAGTTTTTGCTTTAAGTTTTGTAAAATGAAAGAAACATGTAAAACACTGATTAGACTGGAGCATCTGCTCTAAGTGGCTCCAAAAGTGTTGGTGCGCACATCAAGTATGACATTCCAAAAAGATTGTGTAGAGTAGAGATAGGAGTTTACCGTTTTGTAAAATTAGGAAACAAAATGTGATGTTCTGGTGCTGCACTATTTCAATGGACGTTTGTGAGAAATGACAAAATGGAATATGGTTTTTCAAAACTGGGAATTCCTGTTTCTAGTTTAAAGGTGGGCAATAGAAAGGGATATTTCATGTAATGAAGCACAAAATGGCTGTATAGTGTTGGACCTTTTCAAAAGTACACTTTGATGACCCAACATAAGACTTGGTATTCCTGCAAACCTGATAAGATTCAGATGCATTTGCTAGAAGCTGACAGCTATGCATGATTTTGTTATGCAACTGACTTTTGGCTTTCTCCCAAAAGCCAATTATGGTTACCCCATCATCTGTCGAACAGTCCAGCTCCAACTAGGAGGTCTGGAAATCCTGGAACCATATTTAAGAAAGCTTAAGAGTAATTTCACTGACTAACCTCTATATGATCCCCACATAACCCTCAACTGACTTCCAAAAAAACGACTTTCAATTACTGACCTTAACAAGGGCCATATTTGACAAAATAGGCACATTGAGCATAATTAGTTGGAGATTTTTGTGTTTTTCTGTGTACCATTTTACCTTTAACAACACAAGTGTCCTTTGAAATACTTGCTTATACCATAATTTCCAAGCCCTTATTATGTATTATAACCTTGTACTAATTTTGACAAAGATTGCTCAAAGCAGTCTTTTTTCCAATGTCGACAGACAGAAAGACAAACTGACAGACAGGCAAACAGATGTATGGCCATAGCACTAGTTTAGCTAATAAATAGAATTAAGAGATGAAAGTGAGACTTGAAATTTCTCATACTTCGCAAATACTCCCACCAATCACCAATCTGGAGTTTTCAAGGTTTTGTGTGATTATTTAAACCCAGTCCATCTCAAACCTGAGCCCTTCATTATAAACCAAACCCAAATATCACACATAATTTGATTCTTGACAATGTACACAATTCCTTTGTGCAGATTATGCCCCACACATCTACAATGTACACTGATGTGTACTAGACATTTAGAATTCAAAGATTGATCGTATCGTTTTAAGTCAAGAATGAACATTTAAAAAGGAATTGTTAAATAGTGCTAAGATGAAGAACTAAGGTGATTTGATGCAACATTTGTGAAAATGTGCAAAACTTGAAAAAAGATTAATGTGAAAACCTCAAATTTACAAATGTACCATAAAACTATCAACGGGCCCTTGCCAGCTAAGCACATACATTTACATAGTCAAACCAATTCTGCAATCTGCTAACCATGTACATGTATCTGTTTTTGCAACTGATGTTTAGACTACAGTACCTGCACTTCATGCAAATCTCACCTGCACCCTTGACCTACCCCCCCCCCCCCCCCAAATGAAAGTTCTGTAAAAAAAAAAATTAAGGTGGCACTATTTTACAATGCTGTAATAGGGCTTGATATTAAAGCTCAAAATCAAAATCTCAACTCAGCAAAGGAAAACCAAAGTTCAGCAACCTGTTTTACCTATATGCAGTTTGGTAGATGTATGTAAAACTGGTAAGTACAAGGGGGAGAATGAGGTATCTCATATATTTGTCAATGATTTTAGAGGAAAGAGAAGACAAAACACAGTTTTGAGGCATCTAATCTGCTCACGGACATTAACTTTAAGCCTAACATTATTGCAGGGGTAACAATAGTATACTGTACAACAGCAAAACCTTTCTAGCCTTAGTTATTGCCATTTTTTGCTTTGCATAAATTGCCCGAGTGTCCAGAATGTATTTTACAGTGTAAGCTGTGAAAGGGTGCAGTCACAGCTTACACTGATTAGGTTGTTTTCAGAACTGATGGTTAGAAATCACATAGGTTCATTCAAAACCCTACAGAGACCAATCAAAGAGGTCAGCACATAAAGGTCAAATAATACTGGTCATTACTGTGGGACCATCAGTTTTAATATTTGTAACCAAAAGATTGGAAGCACTCCAAAATTCTAATACAAGTGTGAGCAGATTTAGGTATAGGTAAACAAAGGAAATGGGAAGATAATCCTGGTGGCCCCAGCAGTCATAACAAAATTTCACTTGGATTTGTCTACATCAAGTTGATCACGGCTGAGAAACTGTGTCATCTGCCTTCTACTTTTAATTTATTAGTATACTTTAATATTGTTCACAATCCTGCAGTACCATCCACTAGGGTTGGGGGGGGGGGGGGTACCATGAAAATATTGGTACTGGTACTGTAAAGCTTACAGAACCGGTACTGAGGCAATACCAGTTCTCAAATCTTAGGTAGGAAAGTCAGGTGGGAAGGAACCTTAACTGTCTATGGCACCCTTGTTATCCTGTACTTTGATGCAGAAGGGCATATGATTGCATTATTAACGTGCAGAAACCTCTGATTTGACTTTGTTTACCACATTTCTTTACAGTCATGGGCACAATCATAATTAATACTCCTGTTTCTTATCTCGACCTCTCCAGGGTAATTCTTTTGACTACCAGTATTTTTTTCAAGAACCGGTATTAGAAACACACCAAATATCTCCAGTATTTCTATTACCTGTGCCTCTATTACCGGTATTCATATCAATACCGGTACACCCCCAACCCTACCATCCACAGGATGGGAGAATGCCTGTATGCAGTTATTACTTATTATGGGTTGTTGGGATTGAGGATTCTTGCTGTGCAATACTTCTTGATAGCCATATAGAACAAAAAACTGAAAGGGCTAATTTCCTGAATCAATCATCAGACAACTGGAGGCACTTTTTTAACCATCACTTTTTGAGATGCTTCCAATACCACAGCAACCTGTTGCAAAGTAACCTTTTGAGCCTTTCGAAAATTTCAAGTTGGCTGCCACTAAGATTTGAGATCTATAAAAGAGCCTCTCAGATGCAAGGTGTGCACCTTAACTGCCGAGCAAGTTCTCTTTCCCTACCAAGAGAAGTACATACCATAAATCACTGCCACTGGGCTTAAAGGTCTGGTGATATGAAAATGCCAGAGTTGGGCACGGCCATGTAGCCAGGGTTGTGTCATGGGGGGGGGGGGGGGTTGCGGGACGACATGAGGGAAAAGTTTAGAGATAGAGAGAACAAAATGCTATTTTAGGTGTTTTTTGCATTGCAAGGTTGGGTCATGGGGGAGGGGGGTTCTAAGTCCCCCACCCGGGCTTTGCCACTGGTTGGGTATTTGGTGTAAACAGCTTTAAAAAACCAAGAAAATATTATCAATCAAGAATCCATCAAATCTTGACCATTTTACAGGCTAACTTTGCACTAACTCATACATATACATGAGCTAAATATGCAAATTTTGTGACTTCATGAGAGGGGCATGCTGTAAACGGCTAATGTTATCCTTTATTTTTGCAACCTCCATTTCAAGGACAGTTGTAACATTACTGTGTTCTGTGGGTATTAGAATGGGAGTTTAAATTGGGTCCTTGATTACACTCTCAACCAGTATCACTTACCAAAACCATAAACTATATCATAAGTATTTAGGAGATAATTAATATATGGTTAACAAAAGAAATGTCAACACTGTGCAAAACTCTACATCATTATATTTGCATAGGCAACAAGTTACTCCAGAAAGATTCAAACTTTGAAGTGGTTTATCTTCAAAACAGTAAAAGATATTGCCAAACTTCCAATGCATGTTTCCATGTAAAATCTGACTCTTTGACTGTTAAGTAAAGTCAGTGCTGGCATGTCACCACAAAGACTGGAATGTGTTACAAAGAAGGTTTGAGGAGATAAGGGCTTGAAGGGTGTGTTTGTTAGTTAGTTATATAGGGTTTACAGCCCAGTTCCCAACCAATTGGTCCAAGTCAAGCCAGCCAAGGCCTTTTTTTCCAGTTCGAGCACACTAGCTTGTTTTCCCTACTCCATTGCTTATGCAGAGCACCGAGCACAATGGCAGTAGGTTCCCTTTTCATAGTAATTGGTATGACCCGGTCAGGACTCGAAACTCCCAACCTCCTGACTGCAAGTCTGATGCTCTAACCACTTGACCACGCAGTCGCTGCCTCAAAGGGTGTGAGTAGAAAGTACACATTGGGGCACTTCAAACTTGGTGAACAAGAAGACTGTTAAGGTAGCAGTAGCAATGACTCAACAAAAACACTACCTCTTGTGCTACCATATTGCTATCAGACAAATCACCATCCCTCCTGTCACCATCCTCTACACTATTATGTGATGAATCCTTTTTGTAATCACTAGCTTGGCCTTCTTCTTTGTCTTCCAACTCACTGGTTGGATTATCATCCTAAAAATGTAAATAAACTCTAAAAGATGGCTCACATGGACTTTTTAAGTGAAAATGAAAACATATTGGCTACCTTGGCCAATATGCAGCAGTTGTACAATAGCTAGTTAGTTAGCTAGTTAAATAGAGTTTTACGGCCCAGTTTTCCAATCTATTGGTTCAACTTGAGCCAGCCACTGCCTTTTTTCCAGTTGTGGCTTCCCTACCCCATTGCTTACGCGGAGCATCCCTCACAACGGCAGTTGGTTCCATTTTGAGAGTCTTTGGTGTGACTTGACCTGGGAATAGAACCCGGGCCTTCTGCGTGAGAGGCGGATGCTCTAACCCTTAGACCAAACACGGGGTCCCCGTTCAAAAGCACACCAGATAATCTTCTTATTGTATTGTGTGTAGCAACAGTGCATAGCTGAGGCAGCTAGCTGAGGAAGCTGTAGCCTACAATATATCTTAAGGATCACAAAAGTAAACTGGATGCAAGTTTACCCATAGTGCCTAAAATATTCTCCAAAAATTGAGTGTCACATATACCACAAACCAAATGTTCAAACCACAAGCTTATATTAAATTGGATATATACCTAAAACAAGAGCTAGTGAGAAGACCATACACCCACCATGTAAAAAATACATGTTGCAATGGCCAACTAACATGCACGATAGAAAGTAGTGTTAAACCCTTACTTTTTCTTGATTCTTCTTGGGCTTATGTTTAATTGCTGCCATCGGTTTCATGTCAGATCTGTTTCCACTTTTAGAGAAGTATGTCTAAAAATATTATTGGGATAAAAGAGAACAGATAGAAAGATAAATGATTGAAACATTGTTATATGCAATTGCATTGATACTTGACCAAAAATACAAATTTTAAAGGTTTTGGTTTGATATTTACATCATATTCAGGGTTTAACAAAGAAGCAAGTTGAGTTTATTGAGACCACTATTTCAGAGAAAACAAAGACAATGAGACTGGTCTTTAATAATATTTATTAAACATTCAGGGTTACAGAAGTAACGAAAGCTCATTGAGGATCCTACATACAGTTGGTTGTAAATAAACAAAGGGTTGATTTGCTTTTTTTTTTCATTGGTGCCCAGAGGGGGAGGAAACAAGAGTGTTCAAATACAAATCACTCCTATATACAGGGGCAGATCCAAGGGGGAGGGGGGGGAAGCTTTTACAGCTTTGGCCCTCCCCTTTTCACCATATCAACTATAAATCATATGCCAAATTAGCACTGCAACTCCCACACACCTCTGTTTTCTCTTAGGTCAGCCCCCCTCCCTTTTTTGGAATGTCCACGCCTGATATATGCTTCAAAGACTGGAATTACCTGAGACAGAGGTTCATCAACTGGAGTGCCAGTATCAACCTCATCCTGTCCCACCTTCTTGGCATTGCCATTGTCATCATCTTCATCTGTGTCACTGTCATCTTCGTCATCATCATCATCGTCCTCATCATCGTCATCATCATTGTCACTCTCCTGGTCTTTTGTTACATCTTCTTTCTTGATGGTTGAATTCTGATTTGAATCTTCAGAAAAGATAAATATACTTCCCAGATAAGATATTGATGCTAATTATAGCTTCCAATTTAACAAGCATATGATACCACTATTCTTAACCTTCAGAGTTGCTAAAGTAGTGGTTAACCATGAGGCATTCAAGGACTAACAATTGATAATTCCCTGGATGTTGAACCCTATCATCCTGAACATTTCTCTGACAGCACTGTTCACAAGGCCTTTAGCCAGGGTTCTGATTTTGGAAGTCTCAGCTATCACTGATGATACACTAAGATCTAAATTACTGGGTGGATGCAAGGTCACAAAGGCATGGGTTTAGGGAATAAGCCCCCTTAAAGCCAAGCCCCATGTAGCATCATACTTGATTCAAATGCTTCCAGCTAATATATTTTATTATTTGTTGCTTACCTGCATGTGAGTATTTATTTTATACACACCAGTCCCTTTTTTCAAGACATTTTTTCATTACCTGTACCTGAACCATACTATCACAGTTTGGCCATCTCTATGACAGCAAAACATATCACTGGTTTAAAGCCCACTGTGCACCCTACAGTGCCATGCTTGTTCTACAGACTCTGCTACAGAATCTATACATTCTCAGTCCACACAACAAACTTTATCCCAACTAAATTAACCTGTAGCTCCACTCTCGTCCTTCAACCTAAAGAAAAACACCCGTCTGGTACAACTGTGACACAAAGTAACCGTTACAGTAGCTTGATCACAGTTTAAATTGTTCAAGACAACATCCACACTATCATACAATGTGTGAGCTTGGGGTTAGGGTAAGATAGGGTTTCATGCCTCAACTTACAACATGGTCTAATCTGGCTGTGCCAACAGTCTTTTTTTTTCAGTTGTGGCTCACTGGATTGTTATTCCTACTCCATTGCTTATGCTGATCATCACACAAAATGGTAGTAGGTTAGTTAGATGCAGTTTTACGACACGCTGACACCAATGTGTTATATAGCGTCATGTGAGGAAAAAGAATGCAATGGTGGCTCAAAAATCACAACGACAGTAGGGTCAAATTTCTTTGGTATGACTTGGCTTAGGAGCAGAACTGACTGAACAAATCATCTTTAACAAACCAGGGCATTAGCCAGAGTAAAGTTTTTGTTTGAATATTACGTCAATCAAAGTGCCATCATCACCAGTACTGTACTTTTGCCAGCCTACATCTGTGCAACAAATTTCATACAAAACAGAAGAGAACATGACCAATTTTGTAAGGCAATTTATTGAAAGAAGATACATTGATTGAGTTTTGAAATAATCAGTCATTACAATTGCATTTCTCACCTCATTTCCAAAGTCTCTCAAACTGACAAATTTTTCCAAAGTAAAAGGACACGTAATGGATTTGCATAAGTAGGAACAGGAATGTGATTCCTTTCAATGACTGGCTGGGGTCTGAATTCTCTGGTAATTCAGCTCTCAGACATTGACATGTCAACAGCCACTACGTCAGACTTCTAATTTACAGAACATACATTTTTGCTGAATTTTTTTCTGTGTGTTGAGACTGCCATGGAAGCAGCTAACAGAGCCTAAGGATGTTTTGACTTATTTGCTTAGGTTTATAAAATAAATAAATATATTTTGTATAATAGTTTTGTGTTTTTGATACTCACCGTTAGTATTTAGTATGCTTGTTGAATGATTTTGGTGCTACAGTATTTTGTATGTTATACATGAGTTTATTATTGCTATTTACCTTTGTAATTTCACAGAGGTTCATAAAATTGCACTTGCAGTAAGGAAACCCTGGGGTATTAAGTTATTTTTTGGCAAAATTGTGACCTACTTTTGCAGGATGCCTCCCTTTAAGATCTCCTCCACATTGTCAACTCAGAATGTTGGACTCGAGAAATGATGTGGCAATTAAATCACATCTCATCAACTGCCCTTAAAGCTTGATAGAGATAAGATCATATTCCTATTATATAATTGGACTGATGCTGTAGTGAAATGTAGTCAGCAGCTAATTTAATGGAGAAGTATCAGTCATCCAAGCTCCTCAAGGCTGAGACAACGCAACAGGCAAGGTGAAGAAAAGTGCTCTAATTGGGCTGGGTCAAATACCAAAAGAGGTCCTCTCCACTGCCTGGAGCAAAGATTGACCTGGAGTCTGGTGTCATCACCTGGATGGAGCAACTAGTACTATCTCTGACCACATTGGCCACCTCCTTCACCAGAAGACCACACCTTTGGGCCAGGGAGTGGCTCAGGCTGCTAGGTCTAATGGCAAGTCTCATTGACATGTTCCCTTTCTGCCACCTCTTAATGAGACCTCCCCAAACTCACCTTCTGAGACACAAAAAACCTCTGGTACAACACATGGCCAGGAAGATTCCAGTCACCCCACAGGTCATCCCTCACATCCAGTAGTGAATGCAGCAGCCCCTACGTAATGTTGGGATAGATGTTTGGGCAGGTTATATCTCAAGAGACCATCTCCATGGATGCCTCACTTGGGAGCCATTTGGTGGTCCAGAACAGTACCAGGCGTCGACTTTCAGGAACATCAGAAATGAGTCATAAAGCTTCATCTAACTTAACTATTTTACACTGCCATCACTAGTAAATGTCTGCAAACCATCAGCAGAGGAGCAATAGTCATAGCTATCCATGCCGTTGGTAGATTATATCTTAAGAGAATATCTCTACAGATGCCACACTGGGCTGCTGGTCTCATTTGAGAGACCAGGAAAGTCTCATTCTCACACAATCCATGCCATTGGTCATTTGGGGTTTTTAGAGGGATAATACATTTCTGTTTTTAAACTATTTCAATTTAAATGCAGATGCTTTTGAGTTACCCTGCTTCTATAAAAAGAAAAAGAAACAAGATTTTGATTACTAACCTGGAAAATCAGCTGGAATGTTTGGTATCTTCTGTTGGTTAAGAGAATTATCCCCTAATGTTCTGGCCCCCAGAGCAGGAAGAGATTTTGGTGTAGAGGTACTGAGAGGGGGCAAAGTCCTTGCCAGGGGTGGAAGAGGAGAAGTCTGCAAAAGACAAACAAAACTGTCATACATATGATTCATTCATTCAAATACACTATGCTATACAGTATCACTACAGGGCTGATTCTCTGATACACTGATTCATAAACAAAAACATACATTGGCAAAAAGTTTTGCCATAGGAACACACACATTGCATCCCATGTGCTGTAAACCCAACTTTTCGACATGAGAGCTCAATCCCAAAAGAAGGGGGGACTAAAAGAAGGGGAAAGAGCCCAACCTTCATATTTGCCAAGGGCTCCAAAGAGTGGGGACCGAGTGAGAATTTGGAAACTGGAAGAGCTGAACACATGCTTGATCTGTCCAATGCATGTGCAGGTAAGAACACTATGCAAAGTGTTTTTTCCACTGTGCTCACAGAAATGATTTCTGCTGTGGCCATATATTTGTGGCTACAAAGTATTAATCCTATAAATTATGTAATTGTGGTATAAAATGCACTTTTTGCCCATAGATATTTATCCCATAAATTGACGATTTTCCACCATTAAAGGGGTATGTCCTGTCAATAAAAATTATTCACTGGGTGTGTCATGGTATGAACGTCACAAATCCTGAATAGCCATACCTTCAAACATAACCACTCATCCCACAGTGAAAAAGTAGGGGGATAAACCTCACCATATAGTACATTGGCTAAACTTTTTGCAAGAGGCACACATGCTATTTCTCTGGATGTACAAATACAAGATGAAGCAACCAGTTTTGTCATTTGTTTGGGTACATGTACATACATCATTCATTTGTTCAGGTAAAAAATAATTCCGAAATGCATCTCTACGATGTTTAGGGGACAAGTGCAAAATGACAGAACGTGTATGCTACATTTTGCCTTATTTATGAGTGCAAGTCCAATACACACATCTGTCAGGAGCACAGGTACGAGTTAAGTGCTGTACTCCTCAGCTGATTTAAGTCGGGCAAGAAACGGCCTTTTTCCCAGCTGTTGCTCACTGGCTTGTTTTCCCTATTCCGTTGCTTATGATTAGTACCTAGTGCAATAAGTATTTACACCTAGGTGTGACATTGCGGGATTCCAGCTTTCAATTCACAAGTCCTGCAGAGAAAATATTTGCCAGCTGGAAATTGCTACACTGTTTCCTATCTGAGATCAGCCTAAAAGACTTGTGGAAATGGCAAAATTCAGGCACATATTTTTAACTATAGTGTAAACACTGAGCACAATAGGGCTACAAGTTTAGGAACATTAACATACCTATGGCAAGTGATCATTCCTATCTATGTTGCGCTATGAAACGTTTGAAGTAAGTATGGTTTTAGTAGGTAAGTGTTCTTCAACTCTCACAAGTTCAAGTGTCATTGTGCCACTCAGTGTTTGCACAAAGGAATTAATTTTTGAAGGAATTTCCCCTTTCATACTTTAGGTGGAATGAGAGGGCATTTGTAATATGAAGGTGGATTTCCTAATTTAACACCAGTGTGCCGCAGGAATGTATATTGTGTCTATGATTATGGCATCATAATATCTGTGCAATGTGGTGCATTCCTCTGTATGGGCATGATATAACTAGAGGATCAATTGTAGACTATCCACTTCTGAATCAATAACTTTGATGGTCACTTTGCAGAGTGTTTTTTTCACACAATTAGTTTGCTCCCAGTTTACGTGGACATGAGTACTAAGCAAGTGTTAAAGGGCAATATTGCGTTTTAAAATGCTCCAACATAGCATTAAAAGTAAATAGCGCTAGTCATTTTCAAATCATTCGGTCTCAACAATATACCCCAGCAATGGCTTCCTCTCCTCAAAATATTATGCACAAAAAGAGTTATGGAAGTTGTATCTTTTGAAATGTTGAAAGTTTGGGTGAAAAAAATAATTTTGAGCGACAAACAACTGAATTTCTATCAGAGGGAAACTTGTTTCTTCAAAAGAAGGCTACCATACTGCCTTATTTGTATTTATTTGTCACTCTTTGCCAGTAAATATTGGTTTTAGATGAAGAAATTCCCTTGTAAACAAACACAATATTTCCCTTTAATTAGCTGTATTTACTTTTCATTGAAAACAAAAAATAAAAGGGAAATATTCTCACAAAGACAAAAAATAAGTCATCCAACCAGAAAACCAACCAGCACAGTGACCATGAATTCAACCTGATGTAGCATTATAGCAAAGCTTTATATTACTGTATTTGCATTTGGTTCAGTTAGGTTGGATGGAGTTTACAGCTTGTTTTTAACCAATTGGTTCAAGTCTGACTGACCTCTGCCATTTTTTTCCAGTTGTGGCTCACAACTTAGAAGATACACAGTTATAAAAATACTGAAATCACATCATCATGGCTATTAAAAACTGCCTCCAATTCCATGTCTTACATGTCAGACATGTGATTCAAATAAATTTTATTTCAACAGCTGTTAAAGTCAAAGTAAACAACATTTTCAAATGCAAAGTGAAAAATAAATAATGATAGTACCTCTCTCTGTCGTCGACGTCCCCTTGCTGTACCTCCCAAGGAACCATTCAATGATCCCTGTAGTTCAATTGAGTCTGCTAATTTTTTCAAATTTTCTCCAAGTTCCTTTGAACCAGAATCTCCCTCAAAGTTGCCTGAGTGTCTCAGCACTTGTTCCTCATTTTCAGTTTCAGAGTCTGAGGATACTTCTCCCTGTAAGGGATGTTTCTTCCTAGCCCTGACCAATGTATGACATCCGCCACATGAGACCTAAGTAATGGGAGGAACATGACAAACTATATTATGCCAAGAACAAATAAATATTAAAGATGACTGACTTAAATTATTGACCTACTGCATACAACAGCAAAGTGAAACCCAGAAAATCCTGGGGCCATCAGCCTTAAGTTTAGGTTACTTTGATCAACCCAGCAATTTATCAACATTGCTGTCAGATTCGTCTACAGGACTGTATTACTGCAGCACTTGGTGAAGGAACTGGAAAGCTCTGACTTTTTACTTCTAATTCTACTGTAAAAGATGGGTGTGTGTAAATAGTTTGACATTGTTAATATTCTGAACACACATTTCAAAATAAGGTTGTTCCCAACTGTGTCTGGGTAAGCATAACTGAATTTTTAATACGTACTGCATATTTTGGACATTGTATTTTGCAACTGAATCTGTGGACCAATTGTTTGAAACATCAATACTGTTAGTCTTCCAATTGTTACACATAACGATTGTGCAATTTGGTGGGAATTCCTGTATGAAAACACATGCACAATTCATAGCTGATTAATTAAAAAAATAAATGTTTAAACTATTCACTCATTAATCACAAATTCACATTTCATATTCCTAGCAAACCAGTGCCACAGATGGCTGCAAAAAATTCCAAACCCCACCATAGAGGCTTTTCATATGATGTCACAATACTCCCCAGCAGTCATGTTGGACTAATTAGTAGACCACACTCGATGAGCTTGCTCAATGAATAGGTCCACTCCATGCCTACCACAGTGCACATTGTGCAGTGCATTAAGCACAATTAATAATAATAATAGTTAGGTTTCTATATAGTGCATAAATGTTACAAACATATCAATGCAATTTACAAACGAACCATCACAATCTTTTCATTTCTAAAGGTTCTAAAGGCCCCCAGGGGCTATACTAACCACTGCAGCCATTGCAGCGCTACCGGTTAAAAATCCACATTCATTCAAAGCCATGTGTATTTGACACGATTGTGTCCAAGCACGGCGGATCCGTAATGAAATTGCAAAGCCTCTATAAGCAGATATGTTCAGGTTACTCATGGTACAGGCAGATGAAGGAAACATGGAGAAATTGCCGACGATTCTTACAATCACTTGACCAAGGGATTTTTTTAGCTTCCCAATAATACTCATGAGTGGAAAGAAATCAGAAATGTGGGAAGTTACTTGCATGGATATTTTCATGATAGGTTTTTACCATCACCTACTCTTACATGATCTGCCTATGGCAACGCGGGTAAAAAGATCAGGCCACCACATAGTTTTGTTGCGGGATGGCCTTCGAATGGACCACTTGCAACAATAAAAGATTTTTGAAGTCAAGATGAGATTCATGTTTGCCCAAAAGTTGAGCTGCACAGAGTTCAGTTGTAGTTGGAGTTTCACTAAGAGCCAGCCAATGGAATCCCCTCTAATGTTGGTATTTGGAGAAGAGTATGGGTAGTTGGAAGGACTCTTGGCTAATTTTGAAAATTAAACATCTCAAAACTGTGGAAAATTAAACTTTCTTGAGAGACAGAAATAAATATTTTTCCAGCCCTAATATTCTGGAAGAGTGCTAACTTTTAGTGACACTATACAACACAAGCAAAAAGATACAATCAAACAGGTTTTCAGGATTTGATATGCAACATAAAAGATATCATAGTCTTGGAAGCAACTTAAACATTTTGCAAAACTGAGCCTTGTTTGAAAAACATTACTCAGCAAAAAAAAGAAGATTTGAATCTTACCTGTTCAACATAAAATCCTTTAAAACGTTTTACACGTGTTGGCACAAATAAATTACTAAAACTTTCTTCCCCCTGGGCAAGCTTGCCATGCCTTCCATCTCCAAAAGTGTACAGGCTTGCACTCTCTGAAATTCAAGCAGCAGAAAAATTTCTTGAAATTCATTACGTGAAATAGCCCTTACTGAAACTGCCTACCACTTAAAAGCCTAAAACCTGACTTTGGGTGGTAAGTGGAGTTTTTAATTGATTGTTAACACCCACAGCTTATGGCCAATCCAATGCTTACTGGGTTTTATCATATTTTACTGATTTTAAACTGTATGTGCAAACATCAAGTAAAAACCTGACTTAACTGCCTAAAAGTCGGGTTTTAGACTGTGTAGTGGTAGGCAATTTTACTAAGGGCCATTTTACGTAATGATAAACAAAGGATCTGGTAAAATAAAATACTGGTGTTCCTTAAAGGTAGGATGACAAGTCAGCAAAAAGATCTCAAGGTTTCCTTAATAGGAATCCTTTGGAATTATGACAGTATCATTTACTGCTCTTGAGATATATCTCTTCAAAGTTTAAATGTTTCTTGAGTAACTTGTTGCTTTTGCAAAAATTATGATGCAGAATGTTGCACAGTTGTGTCATTTCTTTTGATAACCCTTTATTAATTATCTCTGAAGTACTAATCAGATAGTTTACAGTTTGGTAAGTGATTGTGATCCAGATGGATTTTAAGGAAGAAAACTTCAGATATCAGAATAAGACCCTCAGGATATATTACTGTTACAACTATCCTTGAAAATGTTGCAAAAACAAAGGACACTCCATGGTCATGGCCTGTTGTCCCTCTCTTGAAATCACAAGATTTGCATATTTAGCTCATGTTTATTCATGATTAAGCCCAAATCAGAAAATACCCTGTATAATGGTCAATTTTTGATGGATTTTGATGGGAACTGCAACTATTTTCTAAGTTGTAATGCTTTACACCAAGAGGTACCCAGCAAATATCCAACTTCACCGTCTTCATGTCACCACACTATTTAAAAGTAATGCATTATCACACAATGAACTAAGTTGAAGATTTTATTGCTTGAGTTACAACTTCAAAATGTATTAGAAACAGGGTTCTAGATGGAGCATATATAAAGCTAGCAGCAGTTAGTTTCCAAAATGATATCCTGGGAGAGGGTATATGGGGAAGAGCCTAAGGGGGGTTTCCCCCTCCTGTTTTCAAAAATACAAAATGGTGGGACAGTTGATATTTTCTTAACTAGTTACATGTGTTATTGCATTCTTTTTATTCAGTGCATACCACTGTAGCTAGAACCTTAATTACAAACTTCAATAGAGTGGTTAGAGTATCTGACTTGCAGCTAGGAGGTCTAAAGTTCAGCTGCCTGACTAGATCATACTGAAGACTTTTAAAGTGGACCTACTGTCACTGGGCTTGGTGCTCAGCATAAGCAATGGAGTAGGAAAAAACAGGCCAGTGAGCCACAACTGGAAAAAAGCTGCCCAACTTAAACCAATTGGTTAGAAACTGGGCCGTAAAACCTCATCTAACTAACTATCAATAAAACAGACCTCTCTCACAGACTACAGTATAATGTCAATCAGTAAGTGTAACCATTATCAAGTCCTTAGGCAACCTAAGTGGTTTTTCAACAAGACAGTGTTTTCACATTTTTGACATTTGCCCTTAGGACTGTCCAAAGAAACATACATATTACACTTTAATTTTCAAAACATTAAGACACAAAAAGAACTCCTTTGAATTTAACATCAAGTTCAAATTCTCTGTCAATATGATCACTTCTAAATATAGCAATAACCAGTTTATTTACCATCTTATAAGGGCTGGGTTCTTAAGTGGCCATTTGCAATCCTCATCTTGCACAAAAAAAAATCATATTCCAGCTATGCAGCAATAAAATTAAACCAATACATTGCATAAAAGGACTTATCCCAAACCCTTGAGTGTCAAGACAGTCAGGCTGCAGCCCCCTGGGCCAAGCTGCAACAGTGGCAGCTATGACTTGTTACTAAAAGCATCACAAGAGAAAACCAGGTTATTCCTATTTTTGTAGAACATGTAGCAACAAAAGATTCCTGAGGGAGCTGAAGCCTAGCTCAGGCTGCTGCAGCCTAGAGTTTTGACATAGTGCCCAAAAGAAATGAGAATCCTTCTTGTGAATTTCAAAATAACTCACCTGTAACAACAGCTGTATGGCTCTCGCCACATGATATCGTTTTACATCTATGCTTCTTTAATTTAGTGACCAGGTGAGGTGTGCTGACCTGCAGCAACGATGGACCCAAGCCAAGCTGTCCTTGACTGCCTTCCCCAAATGTATAAACATCCTTGTCACCTGAGAATATAGAAAAAGTTTTACAATTTAAAGAATGCCAAAGCAATGCAACTCATATCTTACCTCAGTAAAAAGTGTAAATGTGAGGAGATATCCTATCAGGATGGACAAAACTGTGTACAGTATGTGTGAGGGAAGGGGAATATTGGGTGGGGGACTCAGGAAGGCTGGTAAATAGTCCACTGTGCTTGCACATCAAGAATACCAGTGCAAGTGGTTAAAATAATATCTGCTAACATCGGATTAAATTCAAGTTATCATATTAATCTAAATCACTCTTACAGGTAATAAAAATTCTTCCTTATAGGACTACTTGTTCAGTACTGTAAGTCATGATACACTGCATAATGCACAGGGCTCCTGCAGTTCATGAAAAACAAAGTAAAGACTATTTCATGACCTTCCCATGACTATTTCATGACTAAATTGCAAATTAAAGCACTTATCATCTAATTTATGGAAGAACATATATAAACTGATGTTCCATGCATGGAGAGTAAACTTTTTTAATTGTAAAAAATAAGGCTGCTCCCTCTGGTCTAAATTTCATGACTTTTCCATGATATCTGCCACTATCACAACATTCCACGACTATTCCATTATGCAGGAAACCTGTATACATCTTAAACTAAAAATGGCATGCACTTAAGTAGGGATTTTAAATTAGCTTGATTATTCCAAGGCAAGTTATTATTAAATTCTATTATCAAATGGAAGCGACAGGATAATATCCCTACAGAGTCAAAAGAAAGAACTTATTCTAAAAAGAAAGACTACTTGCTTTGGTAAATTTGAAACATTGGATAAACATTTCTACTTGCTCTCTTTTTCACTAACAAATATCTTTCATGATTGAACAAACAAAAATATTGATTATTAAATAATAATAGTACTAATAAAATATTAAAATATTTGTAATAGTGGTTAAAAAGAAAGACTAGTTGTTTTGGTAAATTTGAAACATTGGATAAACATTTCTACTTGCTCTCTTTTTCACTAACAAATATCTTTCATGATTGAACAAACAAAAATATTGATTATTAAATAATAATAGTACTAATAAAATATTAAAATATTTGTAATAGTGGTTAAAAAGAAAGACTAGTTGTTTTGGTAAATTTGAAACATTGGATAAACATTTCTACTTGCTCTCTTTTTCACTAACAAATATCTTTCATGATTGAACAAACAAAATATTTATTAAATAATAATAATACCAATAAAATATTAAAATATTTGTAATAGTGGTTAACTATGTAGTTTTTTCATAAACTGAGCAATTCAGTGTTAAAAAAATCTTGTCATGAAAATGAGCAGAGCCAGCGTTTCTGCCAAGGGGGTAAAAGGGTTACTGGTCCCCTCCCTCAATGAAATTAGAGGAAGGACATATCCCCTTCCTTTTGGTAAGTTATAAGTTGTCTGGTGTATATTTTGAAGATAATTCCTCCAAATAATTTACCTTGGGGTGATATTATATAAGTCAAATACACAAAACATACTGTGTGCCCTGTCTTTCTCTAACAATTGCAACCATGGATTGTGATCACAGACACCACTGCAATCACAACTTTTGTAAATACATGTTTATTTTCTTCAAATTGTAGGAAATTGAAAAAGCTTTTAAGCAATTCCAATTTTTAGTCCCAGATAGACAAGTTAAGACATAAGATTTGACAGTTTGCATCAACCACCAAATAAAGCATATTAATCACTTTAAAAATTTGACAATTTGCTAGTAGTATGCCAAAAGGGGGCAATACATTTATGCCAACTTGATTGCAAAAGGTCAGTTGAAACCATAAATACAACACTACCACTCCCTCTCTTCCCCAATCCCTTCTCCCACGTCCTTAACTTGTTGTTAGCAATTTCTGCAGTGTATAATTGGTGATTAGTCAATGCATAAGGGCAGAGTCATTTTTCGCACTGGGGTTTATTGCCAAGTCACATAAGAATTTCCTGCACCCAACTGTCCATACTGGCTGGTTAGATAAATGACTCTGCCCTAACTGAACACATATTGTTTTTTTTTTAAATTTGTAATGTATGTTTCACTCATCATACAAGACCTCTCTTCAAATCACTCCTTTTTTCTTTCTGTTTTCGACCTTTACAAATACCAGCTTGGTGTTTTCATGCATAACTTTGTTAATTACAAGTTGTCTAAATGCTACAGTAATTTCTATGTTCAAAATAGGCATTACCATGATTATGACACCAGGAAAAAGCATCTGCCTACTATCCCCTACTCTAGAACGTCTCTCGCCAAATCTCAGATTAGACACTCGGGAGCTATTCTCTGGAATTCCCTTTCAGATCACATCAGACATTGCATGCACTTCCCTGAATTCTTTTAAAGTCAAGTACAAACAGTTTCTTCTCGACACTCCTAATATTTCAGGTTGGATATAATCTATTTTTTTATATGTTAATTGATCTTCGTTCCGCCTAAAAATTTTTCTTATCTTTTTGTTTACTTTTTTCTAATGTTTTTACTACTTCTATGTTTTGTTCTGCTTTCTTGATGGGCCAGACTAAGTAAAAGCATCTCTGCCTCCCTCTGGCTCCTTTCACCTTTAATGTTAGTAATTTTCTTTACATGTTGTATTGTGCATTAATGTTAACATCTAGCATTTTGTGGTGAAAAATAAACTTGAAACTGGAAACTTCTTGTACAACGGTGTCTTACGTTGGAAGGAAGTCAAGAACCATGATGTTGGGGTGGAGGGTGACCCTATGCTGAGACAAAGGTGATGGGAATTTAAGCTCAGTCACTAAAGGAGTAGCTTCAAAGAGCAACAGGATAAACTAGAGGAGCCAAGCTGCTGAATCTTAATACTCTGTCAAAGTTATAAAGATTCATATTGAAACAAAGGTATCATCAGTGAAAAGTGATACAACAAAACTTTGTTTTAGTGTACTGGAGTGAATCATGAATTTGCTTGGATACTATGCTCTCTGATGCTATCTTTTATAGTCTCATTTATATATTTTGGCAAAGATCAACACTTGTGAAGGTTGCAAGCTATTTCTCTGCTATCATCCTGTTTTGGAATTGTTTATTGGTAAATTGCTCAGGTAGGTAAAAAAACACCCATGGAATTTATTTAACAGATCCTCAAATACACTTCAATATACTCTGAGGGGCAAATTTTTCTTCATCACCTGGACAAAGTCACTAAAATCTTGCCTCTTGTACTTATTGCACAAACTCAGTCATTTGTTAATGAGCCCCTTCCTCTCAAGACAGCGAATGGGCAAACAATATCTGCTACAAAACCCTTACCTCTTGGTCTCAGATAACCCACAACACTATTTTGTTATAGCCAGGATTGTGTCATGGGGGGGGGAGGGTTTGGTGTCATGGGGGTTGGGGGGGTTGGGGGCACAAAATGAAGGAAAAGTCTAAGGATAGAGAAAACTGCTATATAAGATTTTTCTGCACTGCAAGGTTGGGTAATGGAAGGTTCTAACCCCCCCCCCCTCTACCCATGGCTATGCCACTGGCATGTGTACAATAAGGCAAAACTACAGGTAAATACAATGTTTTCCAGTCTGTGTTCTCACATACCCCAAGTTAGGTTGATTAAAGTATCAACTTACCTGCTATAACTGCTGTGTGGTTGTTGCCACAGGCAACACAATGGACAGGCGCCTTAATATCAGACACATGAGTTGGAATGTTAGTACTACCAGTGAAGTTGTCTCCGAGGCCAAGCTTGCCAAGATCATTTTCTCCAAATGTAAATAAATTTCCTTCTTCTGTTAGATCAAAGAGCAAGACATAGCTATGCAAAATTTTATTTCTTTACTTTTGGCCAAAGTTGCAATGATTCTGTGCTGCCCTATGAACTTCAGATGAACATTATTAACATACTGCTCAAATGTTCCAACAAGAGTGTTAGTCAAAATACTATGCCTTTGGACTGACCAATAAGACTGCCATGTAAAGTTTGTGAGTAGATGTTTGAACTTACCAAAGTGATAAGGTATTGAGGTTTTATTTTTTGAGATTTTCCAAGAAACATTTTATTTTCATAACCAGAAAACCAAAAGGCTTAGTGATTCCTTGCCATCAAATGCCTTACCTGCTTTCAAATTGACAGTGTTTGATAGGTTTTTCTTTACATTTTAGGCACAGAATTTTCACAATTTTACCGCTGGTGACCTCAAATGACCTTTGACCTCTACCAAAAGCAATAGGCTTCTTTCTCTCAACATGACAAATCTATATACCAAATATAAAGAGTATCGGTCGCTCCTATCTGAAGATATCATGTTTACAAGCCATTTTCGGTGTTTTTGCATTTTTACTGCTAGTGAACTAAAATGACCTTTGACCTCAACCAAAAACTATAGGCTTTTTCCTCTCAACATTGCAAACCTATATACCAAGCATGAGAAGTGTTGGTCACTCCTATCTGAAGATATCGTGTTTACAAGCCATTTTCGGCGTTTTCGCAATTTTACCGCTGGTGATCTCAAATGACCTTTGACCTCTACCAAAAACAATAGGGTTCTTATTCTCAACATGACAAATCTATATACCAAATATGAAGATTATCGGTCACTCCTTTCTGAAGATACCGTGTTTACAAGCCATTTTCAAAGTTTTCGCAATTTTACTGCTATTGACCTCAAATGACATTGGACCTCTACCAAAAACAATAGGCTTCTCTCTCTCAACATGAAAAATCTATATACCAAATATGAAGAGTGTTGGTCTCTCCTAACTGAAGATATCATGTTTACAAGCCATTTTCGGGGTTTCACAATTTTACCACTGGTGACCTCAAATGACCTTTGACCTCTACCAAAAACAATAGGGTTCTTCCTCTCAACATGAGAAATCTATATACCAAGTATGAAAATTGTCGGGCAATCCTATCTGAAGATATCGTGTTTACAAGCCATTTTCGGCGTTTTCGCAATTTTACCGCTGGTGATCTCAAATGACCTTTGACCTCTACCAAAAACAATAGGGTTCTTATTCTCAACATGACAAATCTATATACCAAATATGAAGATTATCGGTCACTCCTTTCTGAAGATACCGTGTTTACAAGCCATTTTCAAAGTTTTCGCAATTTTACTGCTATTGACCTCAAATGACATTGGACCTCTACCAAAAACAATAGGCTTCTCTCTCTCAACATGAAAAATCTATATACCAAATATGAAGAGTGTTGGTCTCTCCTAACTGAAGATATCATGTTTACAAGCCATTTTCGGGGTTTCACAATTTTACCACTGGTGACCTCAAATGACCTTTGACCTCTACCAAAAACAATAGGGTTCTTCCTCTCAACATGAGAAATCTATATACCAAGTATGAAAATTGTCGGGCAATCCTATCTGAAGATATCGTGCTTACAAGCCATTTTCGGCGTTTTTGCAATATAACCGCTGGTGATCTCAAATGACCTTTGACCTCTACCAAAAACAATAGGGTTCTTCTTCTCAACATGACAAATCTATATACTAAGTATGAAAAGTGTAGGTCACTCCTATCTGAAGATATCGTGTTTACAAGCTATTTTTGAAGTTGTAGCAATTTTACCAATGGTGACCTCAAATGACCTTTGACCTCTACCAAAAACAATAGGGTTCTTCCTCTCAACACGATAAATCTATACACCACATATGAAAAGTGTCGGACATTCCTATCTTAAGATATCATGTTTACAAGCAAGTGTCACAAACACACACACACACATACACACGCAGGGCATACCCGTATTCAATGCCTTACGGGGTACACAGAACTGTTCCCTGTAAGGAAATGGTCGGAATTCCCCTCTAGCTGTTTATGTCACGCATCACGTGAACGCCGCGAACGAGGGCGGGCTCTTGCCTATCACGTGACAGAGCTCATTGCAGTGTCCGAATTTTCGGGTAGCTACGCCAGTTACGAGCTCCGCGTGAGCGAGGAAAGACGTGCGAGGCTTCAGCTCTCGTGAGCTGCTTGTACCCGGCAAGGTATCGTTTACAGGCTCACACATACACACACACACACACGACATCACCATCGCATAGATTCCTTGCCTGCCTACGGCAAGGAATCAAAAATGCAGGTTCTGATCAAATTCAACAGACAGATTGAATGACTGGGATATTTCTATAAATTATATATTTTGCCTGACATGTTGCAGATTCATCATTAAATTATGCAAATCGCAAATCTTGGTGATCAGCTTGGTATGCCTAATTTTACAAAAAACAGTTTTAAGATGAATTATTCCCCCCTTGCCATTGTATTTTAAAACTCCATCATCACGAGTATTGCCTTACTTTAAGGGGGTTAATCCCAATAAAGCAGTCTTATTGAATAACAACATCAATATGTGATACTGCCTGATCAACTTTACATGCCAATTCCCATCAACATTAAACACTCATGATGCACATGGAACATGTACTAAAATGCTTTTTGGAGAAAAAGAAGAAGGTTGAGTTAGGTTAGATGGAGTTTTATTTCCTGGTTCTAACCAGTTTTTTAGTCAGGCTGTTCACAGCTTTTTTCCACTGGTGTGGCTCACTGGCTCATTTTTCCTACTCCATTGCTTGTGCTGAGCAACAAGCACAATGGCAGTAGGTACTGTTCTTTCAGTCTTCGGTATGACAGGGCCAGAAGTGGAACTCCTCAACTCCCGACTGCCAATACAATGGTCTAACCACTTGACCATGCAGTTGGAGAAGAAGAAAGTATTGAATAAGTACAGGCTCTATGGCATTTCAGACCAAAATATGGGCACGATCAGGCTGGGGGCGCTCCACCATTACCTAAACTTGCACTTTGGCCAAAAGTGATCCCTCTGGCCTTAGTCCATCAAACTTTTGTTTGGGTTAATTTTTCAAAGTGTTAAAAGAAAGCAATGAATTGTTTGTTACATTTTTTTGGTAGTGGTTGAGTTGGAAAATATACCATGAGAAAATGGTTGAAACTGGTTACACCTGAGTGACTCAGAGGCTCTGGAATGTAAGGGGACCTATCTCATATGCTGGGTAGTAACAAGGGGGGTGAATAACAATTTTTTTATTCATACCCCTGCAGCTCAAAAAGCCAATGGTCCTGCTATGGGGGTTCTTGTCTGCCATTAACAACCGACTCGTGAGCATTGCATTGATGGAACACTTACTGGCATTGAAAACTTTGACAAGGAATAACAGGCGGAGTGACAAAGCCTGTTTGGTGTGTAAGTTAATGGCAACAATTAATGGTCCACTTTGCACTCACCAGTTACAAATGCAGTGTGGTAGTAACCACAAGAAATCTGTTTGATTTTACTCCTGAAGGGAAGCTCTTTGGGTATATTACACTCCATCATATCATCCATACCAAGCTGTCCTTCAGCACCTCCTCCCCAAGCAAGGCACACACCTGCATCTGATAAAGGAAGAAAATATAAAATACAAGCAGATGCCCTCAGTTTGTTCTCTAATTTCAGCTAAATCTTACAAAACTTTTCCTTATAATTATCTTTATTTTATTCCTCAAAGGTGTATGTCACTATGTTTCTGAATAAAAAATGCTGAACATTTAAAATCAGAGAGCCAATAGGCTCAGTGATATTGTACCTTGCTGCTGAAATGTAAGTCTGTTTTTTTTTTTCTCAAATTGACAGTGCTTCATAAAGTAACCACATAGTATGTATGAAAAGCATCCAAGCTTCCTATATTACATTGAGATATTTTTTGTAAAATTGGGTTCAGAGATTTAAAACCCTGAAAGAGCCAAGATGACACTTGACCACCAAAAGGTAGGGTTCTGCTCATTATAATGCATCTACATAATATGTGTGAAATTTACTGTATTGACCATTCAAATCAAACCAGTTTTCTGCACAAATACGAGAAAAAAGTTTTGTCACATCACTGAAAAGAGCCCTACCTAAATTAGGATACTTGGATAAACTAATTTAAATTAAAGTAGGTGCATTTTCTCTAAAAATATACTGTTGGTCCACTTAAATGACCTCCATCCTTATTCTACCATAACAGTTTGACAGAATTTCTATCATGGAATAAATAATGGCACTGTGGTGCATGATTGCACATTTCAGGTGCAGAGTTCACAAGTATCCCAAAGAGAATGTTTGTAAGTGGGAAATTCCTGCACTTTCTTCTATTCTCTTTATGAAATCACACGCAAAAAATTTGGATTGTGGGAATTTCATGCACATATTTTGAACACCTGATGCTAACACTGCTGGGAATGTTGGTGACTGCCCTTTATTTCTCCACCCCTGTGTTCCAAAAATCTTTATATTCATCTACAATCGTTTTGTCGGAACATAGGGGTGTCTGAACGAAGCCTGTGTTAGAACGTAATGGATTTGTCGGAATACAGGGGTGTCAGAATATAGGGCTGTGACCGAAATGTTACTTCACAAATTACATGTCCCAGTTTGTCCCAGTTTTTCCCAGAAAATAAATAGTCAATGAATAATGAACATTACAATGAATAATCGAAAGGAAAAATATATCCAGTAAAGAAATACACAAAAATAGACAAACAAATAAAAGAATTAAAGGTGAAACTCTCACCCCACACTTCATATTTTGTAGTTCACAGAAATTCTCAATTGACACTGTTCTTTGATTGACAGCAAGTTCAAAAACTGCAGAGTACTGTAGCTCATATCACACAGCATGTGCTGTACTGAGAGGGTTTTGATATTACACAACAGGGTCTTCTATATTCACCTTGAAGCAATAAACTGAGATTGTGTCTGGATGAGGATGAGTTTTAAACAGTTGTGGGAGGGGCTAGAAGTAAGTTATTTAGGACAAGTGGAACTGTCTGGGGTGGGAGGATTGGGCCTTTAAGTTTATTCATAAAAGTTCCAATGGTTACCTGTTAAAATGAATGAGTGGTCTGTACCACAAGAAATCTGAACGACTGTGTAGCCGTCTAATGATTGCACTTGTTTAGGAAGTTCTGACCCATCAGAGTCACCGAGACCCAGCTGGCCCTCTCCTCCAGCACCAAATGTGTACAGCTTGCCCGCTTTGGACAGGACTATAGTGTGTAGTCGACCACATGACACTGACTTTACTCCTTCTTGCTTCAAAGCTGGATAAAAATAAAGTAAAGTATGTGAAACAATGTTATCCGAACAATTACACAAACTTAGAGAAACACAGAGGTATGTGGACTGTAACATTTTTAGACCCATGGCAATGAACAGTTTTGGGAACCAACTGCATGGTCAAATGGTTAGAGCAGCTGACTTGTGGTCACAAGGTCTGGAGTTCCACTCTTGTCCAGGTCATATCAAAGATTTCAAAATTGAAACCTACCGTCATTGGTGCTCAGCATAAGCAATGAAGTAGGAAAGACGAGCATGTGAGCCATAATTTGAAGAATGAGCCATCTTAACCAACCTAACTTGGACTAGTTTTGGATTTTTCTTTTATTTTGCATGTAGTGAAGTTTGCTTTTGTTTCAATTGTCTGTTCATCTGTAACTTATGTAGTAAAGTATTGATAAAGTATTGATTATTGCCAAAAAAATTCAACCAATCAATTAATCAACTTTCTGTAGTTATAGTCTTTGGGGCAAGAACTTGAGGATTTCTTCAAGGTCTGATGACATGCAAATTTAAAAACTGACTGTTTAAAGGCATACACTCATCACCCAAATCTGCATTTTTCCGAAGGGAAAGCAAAATCCTCAATTGATGATTGCTTGTTGATTGATGTACATTGAATAGATGCAGGTACAGAGATTCACAAACAAAATGGATAATTATTTACCATTCATAATATGAATGAAAATATGTTAATGTTTGATTGTGAACAAAAGGCATTCATAAATAATTTGAAAACTAATGTTATGTACTGTTTTTCACAAATCCTTTCCACAGCAGTATAGTGTTATGTCTAATAAACCCTGGGTGGTGAAAACCCCTGGCAAACTCCTTCCCCCCCCCTACCCAAAGACAAAAAGTCAACAATGATTTAAAGGGCAAGAGCAGTCGTCTGAAACTAATTTCTAAGCAACAGTCAAATCTCACCATTTTCTTCTTATTTTTGTTTTCTATCTTTCATAATATTTTAGGACTTCAATATGTATAATCAAGGTAAACTGTAGCAATTAACTCTAGCAGATTTCACATTTGAAGGCATATTTTGGTGGCTTTTTGCCTCTATCTTGTAAGAAAAACAAAAATATTCCACACCATGTCCTTCAAACCCTATCACAGTACCATTTTCCTAACTCAAGATATCTCACTTTAAAGATGGGTCACTTTTGTTAAAAAGTACCTCTGCTTTTCAACAAAGCCACAGAAAGTTATGTAATGTGGGCACATTGCTTCACATTTCTTTTGTTTTTCTTTATAATTGAACATCCTGTTTGTCCTTGAAATTTGATACTGTTGGAATGTTTGAATATCTTTTCCTGTAGATCTACAGTAGCATTACCCTTTACCATATGTAGGGCACAACCGTCAATGTTGCTTAATATTGCCTGCAGGGACATCATAATTAAAATAAATTGAATGCAATGTCAAATTCATGTGCCACGATGACATCACAGATTTCCTATGATGCATCAAATCCCAAGAAAAATTTGCAATACTTTAAAAATGTGCATCTTCCGAACGGCATAAGCTATTAAAATGCAGTTTTCATCTTCTGAAAGAGAAAATTTTTTGGCTCATTTGGAAGTTAACAAATTTTATTTCCAGAATATGCCTTTAAAGCGGCTTAAATGGTCAAACTGAGACAATCCCCATATCCTACATTCAAATTACTGCTTTATGAGTGAGTAAATAACGGCTCAATTCGGTTTTCAAAAATTCGTGACCAGACACTTTTTCAAATTATGCACAAAACCGTTACAAGCCCGGACACAACAAAACTAAAAATTTTTAACTTTTTCCGTAACTACTGGATATGAAAATTAACTTGTTATGCTAACTGTAAGCATTGTCATGTGGTTGTGACCCTTAAACACTCTCATTAAGGTATCGACATCAACTCAATGAGCCTCTTTAAGGAGAAAATATTGCCACATGACTCTCAAGAGCCAATCATGAAACACGAAAGCCTACTACACTACTTCAAGTTGTGGGAACTGAATTTCTCCTTTTATACGTGGTGATTGACATAAAATTTTTGCCCCACCCTCATGTCCAGAAGCTACTTTGGTCAAGTGGTCAAGTGGTTAGAGCATCTGACTTGCAGTTGGGAGATCAGGAGATTGAGTCCTGGCTGCGTCATATAGAAAACTTTTAAAATGGAACTTACTGTAATTGTGTTCAGAAGAGAAAACAAGTCAGTGGGCCAGAACTGGAAAAAAAGGCCTAGGCCTGCTCGGCTTGAACTGATTGGTTAGGAACAGGGCCGTAAAACTCTACCTAACTGCTTTGCTCCCATTTAGTACAGTACCTTGTCTAATAAGAGAGCAACAATCTGCCCTTCAACTTTGCTTTCCTATTACTTTACTTTGGACAATGCCACCACTGGGTAACATACTTTACCTTTGACACTGCTTGGCTTAGTGGTTGACTTTGATGACCCTATTCCCAGCTGACCCCATTCATTGGCTCCAAAGGTGTACAGCCTTCCATTCTCTGTGGTAAAGTTAAAAAAACAGCAGAATTTTATGAAAGAATTAAATACACTGATGAGTACTGTACAGAGATGATTATTCTTATTTTTCTTTAAATATTTATTCCCAAGGCTTCAGCAGTTGTTCGCAAGGAATGCATTGTTCCAGCAGCCTTAGCAGGGGAAAACCATGGAGGTGAAACTGTCAGTGTTTCCAGTAGGGGGAGGGGAAAAGGGGATTTGTCCCTCCTTTCCAAAATTTTCCAAAAGAAGTTGGGTAAAATACCCCCTTTTCATTTCCATAACAATTACAAAAATTGTCAATATCTTGGTTCTTTTTAAAGAGTGGAGACTTTTACAGCAGTGCTTGAACTTACACAAATAAAGGACCTTTGAAACCCTGCAAATTGCACCTTACAGGGGCAGGCTTGAAGCAAGCTTTTGGTCCCTTGACCCCATGTTTGAACTTACAGTAAATATTGCATATATCCAAGGTAAAGCAATGAGTTCACCCCACATAACTTTCCCGATTCAGTGAGAAAAATATTGTCACATGATTCTCGAGAGCCATTCATGAAATACAGTAGGACAGACTTGCTACAGTAGTCTACTTCTAATTGGGATAATTGCATTTCCCCTTTAAAGTACTGTACATAACAGAACTTAAGTACAAAGGAGTGAATTACATACCTGTAACAAATGCAGAGTGGTCATCCCCACATGATACATGAACCACTTTATCATTACGAATCCAAAACTTGTTGGGAGTGTTGTCTGCAAAACGACTCTTGCCAAAAGTGAAGACTGCACCACTTTCTACAGAAAGGTAATTTGAAAAGGAGTGTCATATACAGTATTAAAATCATGTTTATAGGGGAGACAAAAAATCAGTTTCAAGCAAAGCAAAGTAGCTAAGTCTTAACATAGACTTTTGACAGTGTTATAGAGTATTCTACTTCTCACTTTCAACAATTGACTTTTTGGATATAAATGCTTTTATTCTCTCTTCCTACATGTATCTTTTTTAATGTTACCACTTGTAAGAGATGACTTAACAGGAGGACTTGAACAGTATGACTATATAACAGATTTGTTTTGGTGTGTTGTTAAATCTTATCCAACTAATTAAATGTTACCACTCACAATATCTCCTCTAGTTTTGGCAAAAAACAATTTCAAACCAAGCAGCTATAGCTAAAAACTTTAACACTACAGTATGATAGACATTCTATAAAACTCCTGCTTTTAAAAATTGAGTCTATGGATAATTTTTTTTTTATTCTCTCTCTCCCTTTTTACCTTCAAAAATGTTACTACCTACCAGGGTTGGGTGGTACCATGAAATATTGGTACAGTACTGGTACTGTGGAGCAAACAGAATTGGCATTGAGGCAGTAACAGATCTTAGCTATCAGGTCAGAAAGTTGGGGTGCGGGGAGAAAACTAAACCGTGCACGTTTTTTATCATGTACATTAAGGTGGTTATATGATTACGCTAATCACTGTGCAGAAACGTCTGCTTTGACTATAATTACTACATTTCTTTACAATCATGCACATTCATAATTAATACTCCAGTTTCAAATCTTGACCTTTACAGTAACCAAAATATCCAGGCTGCATATATTTTGTTTCTTGCGGGAAGCAAATCACTGTAAAAATTCCATTGAAAGTTCCCTACAGGATTCACTTCATCATCTTCCATTTCAGGGATACCATTTCTATTTCGATAAATTCCATCACCTAACCTTTTAAAAAAAGTACTGTACTTATACCTAGCTAGACCAATGTGTCTATTCTCAGCTAGAAACATACACTGTTCATGAGTTGGCTTCTTCGTTACAGCTGACTACAGCGTGTATTACATTGTCTTCGAGATTCTTGGAAAACTTATGGTGTGTTACACACACTAGACTAAATAGCAATTTATGTACAACATAACATATTGTTGTGTCATGTATGGTTGAATAATGCATGCATTTCAGGCATCCGTACTTTTGTCTGCAAACTCACTTAGAAAAGTCGGTTGGGAAGGAACCTAGAAAGCTCAATTTTTACCATATTGCCCTATGTGATTTTTTTAGAACAGCTAATTTCAAATAAATCCCCTATTTAAATTCTTAAATACAAATATCTTCAAAAGTTTTTTCCCTGCAAATCTGTGCCACAAAAGTGACTGACAATTAAAGGGCCAATCCTCTCACTCCAAACTACAATTTTGGTACGGGGGTACCAAAATTCTCAATTGACTCAGCACTTTGATTGACAGCTAATTCAAACAATGCAGATTACCAAAGCTTACATCACACAGGCATGAATGGTTCTGAGAGTGTTTCTTCACTCACCTTAAAGCAATAAACTGAGATTGCATCTGGATGAGCATGAATTTCAGACAATTGTGGGAGGGGCTTAAGTAAAAAGGTTACGAGAATTGGTACTGTTTGGGGTGAGAGAACTGGGCCTTTAAGCAAAGACATTGCTATCACTTTGCTATAATTCTTAGAGGGATGGAGCCTCATCTCGTGGCATTTCACTGAAAAAGGATGGAAAATATCTTAGGATCTGAATACCAGGCTAGTGACTCTACCATCAGTTTATGATTTTATGAGGCATAAACAGTCCTAGGGAGATTTTATGAAGGAGAAAACCAGAAACAATCCCTTAAATTACAAGTTGTTTGTTTTCCCTAGCAATAAAGAATTTCTGCTATGTGGCCGGTTTGTGTTTTGCATTGGCAGATATACAGTAAAATTGTGAGAGAAAGAAGGAACATTAAGCCTTATTTCATTTCAGTTTTTGTCTGGGTATGATGTTTTGGTAAAATGTTTAAATCAACACACATCCTAACAAAGTAAAACATATTTTCATTGGGGATTAAAATGTGTACCAGAAAGTTTTTTGATTAGCCTAGCATGAGCTAATTAATGTTACCAGTAATTATTTTCAAGAACTGGTAGGCTGTAAGAAATTAGAATTAGTAACACACCAAATATTTTCTGTATTTTAATTAAGTATATGATGGGGTGACCCTGGAGTGCGGGAGCACGTTGAGTGCACATCTGCATCAACATAAGATCATGTAAAAATCTTGAAATGACAGAGCTCTTGGTGCGCACTCGATGGTACACTGAGTATACACTGAGTTAGTGAGTAGGCTATACCACCAGGGATGAATTTCGGCGGTCGTCTGATCGTCCGAGACGACCAAAATTTCTGCAGGATGACCAAAGTAACCACCCAAGGTTGTCCTTTGGACGACTAATTTTTACCTTTGGTAATGTATATTGAGACACAAAGCGTACAACAAACACTCCCATGCAACCAAAACATCTTAACATTTCATGAACTCGCATAACAAAACACATCTGTACCTTCACGAAAAGCACACCAGAACAAAACAACCCTGGAAACAGACCACGATACGCACAACGCCAAACAAGCAGCCTCGTGGATGATCATTGTTTCAGCTGAACTGTACAGAACGTGCTCATACACATTCTCCGGGATTATGTTCAACGTACGTGCTGGTGCAAAAAGTTCTTGGAAAGGACTGTTCACCTGTCTTTGTTGTTATGTAATCAGCATCGGGCCAATTATTCCGTTATCGGTAAATATTTGGCATTGGTAAAATATCTCCATTCAACAGATCATTGCCACCGATTATTTGCAACTTGAAAGTTGCTCTTAGTTTTAGTAAAATTCCTGTTAATACTCAATCCTTTAACTTCCCGCCAAAACGGGATGCACTGATAATCACAAACGTATAAATTTTCCCCCTGCCGTTTGATATTTTCCGCTATAACCCAGTAGTATTACCTTAAATTAAAATTGCATTCAAGGTGTATACCTTGCTGTCTGGCAGAAAGCGCCGCGTAAGTTGCTGTACAAACGGTTCTGCACAAAACACATAGAAAAGACTATCTAGCTGCAGTGTTTCGCCGTTTTTTCAAATCCCCAAACTTTGTATACATATCTGTGCACGTTTTGTACACATAGCATGAAGAATCTTGTGAAGTTCGGTGGTTGTTATCTTGAATAAATTAAGCCATCCCCAGCATTCCTTCTGTAATGTTATTTACAGTAGGACTTATTCAATGTTGTCATACGACGTCATTGCAAACGAAAGCAGTGATGCACGTGGTCTCGTGCAGCAAACTTCTCGGCCCATGCATATGCTATACTTACGTGCGTGTCCCTTTTTACCACCAAACAAGGCACCATGTTTTGCTTGGTGACATCATATGCATAGGATCCATTGCAAAATTTAAATTGGCCCTTGCATCGTGATTGGTTCAATTGCGTTAATTGTAGCTAGCCAATCACAACTCGCGCCTTCGCCTATGTGATTTAGTGTGTGAAAATGCTCGGTCTCGAGACAAGTTTTCCTGTTGAGTTTGTGTGACGACGATCGCACTTGTCATATAGCCGGCTAGCGAAGCCGGGAGAGCCCCGTGCTAAATTCACCAAGAAACGGCATCACAAATCTCTGTATACGTGGATTCTCGAAAAATCGAACTTACGTGCATTTCAGTTGCACATTCTTTTTAAACTAGCCGTAAGTTTTGGACAAGAACTGCTTACAATATACGGGGATATTTATATCCGGAAGGAACCATAAGATACGTTCATTGGGTGCATTTGCTCTGCTGCTCAGGTCTGCTAGATTATCATGATTGCTCTAACATGGGTTCATTAAAGCGGGAGAGTAGCTACTGTACAGTACATTTACGCAACAGCAAATGTTCCGACATGATTGGGGGATGAAAACTAAACAAAGCATGATGTTGGCCTTAGAGCTTAATTATCAAAGGGCATGTGACATCGACTGCAAACAATTCAACTGTACTATCAGTTAATTTGTATCTCCACTTTTGAAGTGAAAATATGACACCTATACAAAAAGATATTCCGTTCGTAACGATTCCCAATATTTTCCACCCTGAACTGGTTACGGAAATACGATATATTAGATGCAAGGGGCTTAAGGGACAAACATGTCACGGTGACTTCCCTCTTTCTAATAATCGGCAAAAGGGTACTGTATTACCGATTATAGCATAATCGGTCAGACACTATTAGAGCTGAAACAAACAAGCTTTTAAAAAAGGCATTTTGTTCAATAGACACTTCATGCTTACGATTGTCAGATTTTGATTCAAAAGGAATGAGTTTCAGAAATCGTGATATAACATAACATAACAGGTTGAAGGGCAAAGGAGGGCCAAGGCCCCATAAGATGCCCTGAAGTCCAAGCCCTAATCAAAGTCAAAGAACCAAAGCTTGACAACAGCCCCAAACAATCAGATTCTACCACAGCCATGGAAAAACCTGTCAATGTTACTACCGTTCAAGGTAGGTAGGCTACCGTTCAAGTTTAGTATTAATGCACCATATTTTGACGGTACAACTGCATGTCCTAATGTACGAATAGGGTGTCTAAAGATCACATTATTATTGCGTCTACCGAACGTTGGGAAGTTTTCAGGAGAAAAAATGTCTTTTGTCCATCCTTGAGTAAGTGATGAATAAAATGTGGGGGGGGGGGGGAGTAGCAGTGATCACAGAGGCCAGACCTCTGTCGTCTCGGAGATTCCCCAATTGTTACTTGGGTAAATTAGGGGGTTTTCGACCACTTAAGGGGTTTTGGTTTTTAAAATAAAATCAAGCAAGGTAATTGAACCAACTTACATTTGGTCAACACCTCCAATTCCTGTTCTTACAATTTATGTTTGTCCTTGATTTTATTAGTTTCCTTCTATTGGGTTATGAAATGTTGACAAAAGAGGTCGAAAATTGGCTATTTTCAACCTACCTTGGGGTATTTTCAACCCCCCTATTGAAAACCATGCAAATTTAAGGTAAAATTAACTTTATGAGGGTCATAAGGGGTAATCATCCAAATGTTGTAATAAAAGTTACCAATGAAGCTAACTCTTTTACATCTGGTAAATGACCATAAATTATGCCTCTTAAAATAAAAAATTGATCAAATTTCTGTAATTTCAATGATTTTATGAAGTTTTAAAACTAGGTGGTCGAAAATAGCCTTAGACATTGAAAAGTGTTGGGTGGTTTTCAACCTCCCCACTAAATGAAAGCACAGACGATTTAGGGGCAAGTTCTGTGTGTGACAACATCCCTCCAACTTATTTTTATTTAGTTTATCAAGTCTGACCACTTAATAATAAAATTTGTGGGCTTAAAGATACGTGTAAATAAGCAAAGCGGCTTACGGACCATTATAAGAAAACATGATTTTTAACCAAGTTCATCTGCATTTGGTTTTTGATTAGTTCAGATCAAAAGGTGGGTGATTTTTAACTGCCATTAGTTCAAATTACTTGTTGATAAAGTCTTCAGAACTGTTGTTTCTTCAAGATATTTACAATTTGCAGAAAAGGCTTAGGCGGTCGGAAATACCCTGTAGGTTGAAGCCCCCTAGTTTACCCTTTGGGTGTTACTATCACTCACACCAGCCCTTTCATGTGTATTTTCAATAAAGTGACTTTCACGCTAGATATAATGCAATGCAAATAGCAGCCAGTGCAATAAAAATAAAACAATCGTCTTGAAACCACAAAATGCACATTGCACAACTTTTTTGTTTTCACATGCCTTTTATGGAGGATGACTAAATTTTTGGAAGGACAACCAAATTCTTGCAGCTGGTTGTCCTTTGGACAACCAGTTTCAATTGCTTAAAAATCATCCCTGCTATACCACCATTGGCACCAGTAACTGTATTCACTTGATATTCGGTGCACCACCCAACTCTAGCCTAGCCTTTGTTTAACTTTGTGAAATTCCAAGATAGACTGGTTACAACATACTCTAAAGTTAAGAGTAGAAGCTAAGCCTACAGTGAGGTTTGAGCTGTCACTGTCACAAAATTAACACTCATGACTTGCGCACTATCCTACAGGTACCAGTTCCACGACGACTCAAACACAGTGCGCATAAATTCGTAGCCTAGCCAACGCTGTAAATAAAGTATAGCGATAACAAGCACACTTGCATAAGAAATTTTCTACAGTATACCTGGTATGTCTTCGTCCTCTAACGTCATGTCTGCAATTGTGAAGCATTGGGCCTAAAAATGCAAATCTGACTCTATAAAAGTGGTTTGCAACATTTTTTCCGAAGGGGTCCGTGCGAAGTTTACGTTATGCAAATCACCGTCAGAAACTATTCGTGCGCACGTTCAGCTGATATGCATCTTAGCATGGGGTGCGGTTCCCTAGAAACGTAACGCAGTACACACTCTTACGTATACGTAATACGTATACGCAAACACTGCAAGCTGTATTGGCCTGCGCAGCTTCTCTGGGGTGGCCTGATCTTGTTCCATAGAACAAGATAATAGGAACTATAGCAGGATAATAGGAACTAGTTCCTATTATCCTGTTCTATGTCTTGTTCCCTTTTTACCTCAGGTTGAGCACCTTGGCTGTACAACCAGTAAAAACGCGGATCCAGGGCAGTGGTGGCGTCAGGATTTCCCCGACAGGGGGGTCAGCATTAGGCCTACAAGGCCCCGACAAAGGCTTTGAGTTAGTCTCGGTGGGGGCCTCGGACCATATTGAAAAATTTTCCCGCGGAAAAAGTTTGGCTTCCAATATATTTGAATTTTTTTATTAAATATATTGACATAGACATACGGGAGTGTACATTTTGAAAATTTTAAAACCCCAGACAGCAGAAAATGGCACGTCCTGGGCTCGTAATTTTAAAAAAGCAGTTATTATTTTGAGCTTTCTTTGCAATAAAATTTTCACTTCATGATACTGCCCCAAAACGAAGACTAATTAATTGCAAGCATGTATTTTTCTGTTAAGTAATTTGTTCGACCAAAACACTATCTAAGCGGAGCGTCACCATAAGTTGGCGCGGAACGTACAGAAAATTGTTAAAAAAATCTAACCCATCAGACAACCGGAAATGGCAGACTTGTAACTAAAAATGAAGCAGTCTTTATTTCGAGCTTTCATTTGAAATGAAAGTTTCACTCCAATAGAAAACCCCAACTTTCTAAAAGGTACTTCTACAATTAGATGTAATATTCTTGTCTCTTTTCGGGGAAACTATGCAACGGAATTGAAAACATACTAGTGTTTTTTACTCTTTTAAGAATCTTCCGATGTATTCAATTGCAAGGTCCTCTAAATAGACAGATTTCCTACGTGACTGCCCTAAGACTCCAGACTATCAATGGTTTTACTTCCAACATATTTGAAAATATGTGACGTTAGAAGGTGGCTTCAAGCCTTCAAATGAACTTTTAGTCAGGCTCATTGGAAGACGTTCTCACATTATACTGTTTATCATTATGTGTAGTTGAAACGGCCTGGCCGATTTCCTTTACCTTTTCTAGAATTCGGCTGTCGGGACAGGACAGATGGCAGACCATTTGGCACTGGAAGCAAATGAACAACCGGCTCTCGTCCGTTTTTGTAAGGGAAATTCGGAATTATGAGTTCCTTGAAGAATATGGTCTTCTATTAAGCAAAATCAAGAAGATCGTCCGGGTGACTGAAGTTTACAAGGCCCGCAACTTTTATCGTGGACGTGTAGATGAAGCCCCCCCCCCCCCCCCAATCCATCCAGTAACTTTCAGTCCTTTACGTTCATTTTTAGGCCTCCTCAAAGGAAATTGCCGTCATTCCCCGACGGGAGAGGAGATAGGACAAGGTATATGGAACGAGGAATAACAGAGCTTAGGAGAAGTGATAAAAAATCGATTCCGATATGTATTAAAATAGCATTTTAAAACCAAAAATAATGTTCAAGATCACCCATCCAATAACTTCTGTCCTTATAGGTTCTTTTTATTTAATTTTTTTTTATTATTTTTAGGGCTCACCGAAACCGCCGACCGTCCCGACGGTGACTATGCCCCCCCCCCCCACCGCTGGCGCCACCCCTGATCCAGGGAGGAGGTAAGAGGCATGAGTGCCGGATCCCCTGCCCTTGGCTACCAAAAATCTTGAAAACGCCAATTTTAAACATGTCCGCCACGAAGGCGATTATTCTTTCAAGTCAGTGAAGTTCCTGTTTGTTAGTATAGTTAGATGCATGGAGTTTTACGGCCCAGTTTCCAACCAACAGTGAAATTCCTGTTCAGAAAATCTTCATTACATGTACTTATCATCTTGTTCATTTTCTGTTATGATAAAACAAATAAATGAAATTAAAACGCTGAGTTTTCAAGGAGGCCACAACAGTTCCGAAACGCAAATTTCTACTCATCTATCTATAGCTTTCTTGCAATGAAGAGAGAGTAGCCTGCCAACACAAGTAAGGTATCACTTCACCGTCACCCGGCATGATTCGGGACGGAGGCAGAGATAGCACAAGCACAAGTACGTGACCGTCAGCCTGAGTTTGTGGCCATTCAGATTGTAATTCATTTTCACTCTGAAAGAATTTTTCTGTGGGGAGAACTTAAGCTCATTTTAAAAAAAGCGTAACGAGTAATGTTAGCCTGCTTCAAGATCATGTAAGCCAGTATAGTCATCGTCACTCAAGGATATTCAGTCCACTGCACCGAGGAAACCCCTTGACGATGAAAGGCAACTAACTTCAGGCTTTCCCAAGCTTTGGCTTTGGTAGTTTATTGAAAATTGTTTTCAAAGGCATATTCCAACTTAAACAGACGTGTTTAGTGCTTTCACCTACGTCACAAGCACCGCCCCTTTTGACGTGCAAAATTTATTGGTGTTGTACGTTAGGTAGTGTAGCTAGCCGATGACGCACGTTTGATTCTTGGTGAAACGTGGCATAAGGTCTATAAGACCTTATAAGACCTTATGCCATCTAACTCCAATAGTGCATTATGGGAAGAATTACTCCGTTACTGTTCCAGTTCACAGTTATGGCAATGACATCCCCATGATAACTATTCACTTCTCTGGTCGTATACATGGAATAGTCCCTCCCATGTTGCAGTTTTCAATCGTCCTCTATTTAATTGGCATAAGGTCTGTCGATTTTTGCCCAGCAGTGGGCGTGGCTTACCAATTGTTACGTAACTAGACACGTGAAAATGAAGCTCTACATGATAAGTTATAATTATGTGCTTGATTATGTGCTTGATGATATCTTCTTGTATCCCTCGACTTTGTCCCTCCTATCTTCACACCAAATGCGGCTACCCCTGCACTTTTCAAGTCAAATTAATTATCATTCCACCCTTTTTAATTTTTTTTTTAAACTAATTTAAAAATTTCATTGCAAAGGAACTCACTAAATAACGACTGCTTAAATTTTGCTTTCAAATCTGAGGAATGACATTTCCGACTGTCTGATGAGGGCTTGTGATTTTCAAAATTTTCCTGGACTCCTCGCGCCAGAGGGTGGCGCTCTTTCGGGCAATGCTTTTTTTGGCTGTGTGAAGGGAGTTTTCAGATTATCTGTGAGCTTTGTGCAAACTTATTGGTGGCGCTCCACTTGGAGAACTTTTCGGGCAGGATTACAAAATAAAAACTGCTTAGGTTCTGCTTCCAAGCTTCACTCACCACGTCAACTGATAGTGGCGCTCCGCTTATATAGTCTTTCAGGATCGCATTTTCGGGGAGAGCATTTTTGGATCCCCTCCCCAAACTGAAGTCCTCCCGTATGCTTATGCCTGTCTGTATCCATACGCATGTCTGATGGCTACAAACACAGATTAAACTAGTAACAAACTTCTGAACAAAATTGTAATTAAGATGAGACATCACAATATGTAAGACATCAATCAGCGTTACTTTACTTTGTAAACTAAGTGACAGTTGCAATTGCTACAGTTGCTAAAGCAACCTTTTTATTCAGCCTGAGCCATTGAGAGCACAAAGCTAAAAATAATTGCAAAATTTTCTCATATTTTCTCATACAAGTAGTGCCGTTTTCCGACCATCTAGATTATTTGTAATCACAAAAATTTTCCGTATAGCTCCGCTCTAACCAATGCTGGCGCCCAGCTTACATAGTCCTCCTAACTGGCACTCAACCCCGGCTATATTTTTCCATTCCGCCACAAACTGACGGTACCCCCCCCCCCCTTCGGGCAAACCCTGGGTCCGTTACTTATTTTGGTGGTTCCCCTATGTGTACAGTGCCCAAAGTTTTCGCAAAAAATTCTATTCGTACATGTTTTCTGGTACCGGTAATTTTCTGATAAATTTGTAAATTGCTCATTTTTTCGTTTCTCTTGCAAAGTAATCTGAAAATGACGATTGCTTGGATTCTGCTTACAACTCCGGGATATGTTATTGCCGGCTGTCTAAGGGATAGCACTTTTCTGGCCTCCGCACCAATCGGCGGTGGTGCTCCGCTTAGCTAGTCTTTCGGGCAGGATTACTCTTTCCTGTACCCCAAGAAAAAAGTTTTATTTGTACTGCATTGGGTGGTGCAACTGTATTGCACACAAAGAGTAGCGCCATTTACCTCTGGAAAATTATTCAAACTGCTAAATGGACTCGGCAAGGGCTACTGAAAAGACATGCCTAACCAGGGGGTTAACTGTTCCCTGAGGAAATCAGCAACCCGAAGTGACGATTTTCCTAAAAAACAGCCGAATGCAAAGTTTGGCCCTGCGAAGCGCGCGAAAAATGCGAAACCCCGGTTAAGAAAAATTGAAAAAACTTTTTAGTACGTGTTAATGAACGTTACATCTCATGGTTTTACAAAAGAATGTTTCACTCTTAATACAGAAATTTCGATTTTCCCACCTAAGTTATTTTTAACTCTAAATAAACTCTTGAACCCAAGGTCATTGTACAGACGCGAACCCTATAACATGGAAAGGTACGGAGCTTGCATTGCGTCCGAGGTCATAATTCAAGTAATCAGAACGCTCCCTGTTGCGTGTCGTATAATGGGAGCACGAAAAAACTTAGGACTTTGATACCAAAGGCAAAGGTGCAAAGGTGGATTAGCCCCACGAACTTCCTATACATTAACAGTTCGAGCATGTAACGCATACGTCCTATGCGTTGATTGTCTCCACCGCCTGCATGGGCAAGGCTCACCAAGATGGCCTCGTAAGCTATGATTTGTATGATTTGATGACAACTTTGTAATATTTTAAACAAAATTTAAACTTGAATACGAAACAAAATCATTTTCCTGCAATACGTGCAGTGATTTTGACCTTACCTTGCGTTATTTCGAAAATATTTCAACTTTCTTGCAAAATCTGATGTTTTGAACTACATGAGCAAATCCAAATTTTACTATAACAGCTAGACAACCATCTTGCTATGACTATACGACACGTACGGTAGCGACAATCTACGCAAAGTATGCTCTGTCTATGTATAGGAAGTCCGTGACTAGCCCCTTCCACTACCCTGAGGTCAAAAGGGGCTGGTAACAGCAATGTTTGAGGGCAAGTCTGTACGTACATACCTGCGCTGTCCTCAACCATGGCTGAAATACTCCACGTGAAAACGATCTATGACGTCACGTTACATGAGAACTATCTTCTGAGACACTAAACATTTCAAATGAAATTTGATATTGCATCTTGGGTAATGAGTCTTTCAATTTTTATTAAGGAGCCCTCAGATATGAAATTATTGCACATTATCTTCTCGTTTTCCTAGTCTCAGAGTCCTCACCATATGCGCACGAGGGGGGGGGGGGGCAGATGGTCTACCCCAGTCCTCGCCCCCAAATTTCCGCAAAATCTACAATTCAGGCAGAAATTTGGGAAATTTTCGGGCAGGAGTCGAAATAATTCGACAAATAAAAAATGACCTTTTTTTTTAGGAAATTGCTAAGCGTGCACCCTAAAGCTCTTAAAGATATGCCCGAAAAAAGGAAAGAAAAGTCATAGTCGCGGTAACATTTTCATAAAATGTCGACAAGATTTTAAAAATCGCTATGACATTCGGGCAGCGCAGAAAGCCTATCATTTGCAAGTTTCATTTCACAGTCTTCCACAACACAATGTCCAAAATGGTCTAACATCCGAATTCTTTCAAGCATTTGCCCGAAAAGAAAAGTATCATAGTCAGGGTAACATATTTATGAAAAATCAAAGAGATAAAAAATCGCCACACTTTGGGAAGCCTGTCGCTTAAAAGAAACAATCGTTTTTAAATCTTGTGCAACACAATGCGCAAAATGGCCAATTAACTTTAATACTTTCAAATTTTTGCGAGAAAAGCACTGAGAAAACGCTATATTAAAAAAAAGGCAAAAAAAAAAAAAAAAAAAAAACATGAAAAATAACTGACAGCAAACACTTCCAGAACGTATATATATATGGTTTCAACATGTTAAATGATTAAATGAAACTCACAAGACGTACGAAGTGTCATTCTCGGCGCCCTGCAGGGAACGCATTTCACAAATATTTGGCAATTAAGATATTTTCTGTGAATAAAGAATTAACCTTGATTTGATCAATCAAACATTTTGCCCCACCCCTTCCTTAATTTTTTCCTGAGCACGCACACGTCTGATACCCTTATAACCGGATATTCAGAAAAGAAAATTACTATTTACATTTCCCATCTTGTAGTTAATCCAGGTGTCATATTTCTAGTGGCGTAGCCAGGACTTTTTCACCAGGGGGGCACTGGGGGAACAGACTTTTAATAGGGGACACAACATATATAAATCAGGGATAACTATGGTGAGACTATCAGAACTACATTTTGTTGAGACTGACTGACAGCTTAGGCTAGGATCGACACCAGTCGAAGCTGCATTAACAATTACTAACGGTTACAGTCCACTCATCATCACTGGAAAATACAATTGCCATAGCAAATATACTTACAATAAAATACGAAGAGGGTATATAAAAATCTGAATTGAGATTTATGTTTACCTTACTGGCTGCCCTTGGACATAACACGCCATATGCAAAACATAAAGCGATATGGCTCAGTGATTGCCTTGTGACCGAGAGGGATAGACCGAGGGAGTACAAGTTGGGTTATAAGTGAAAGCATCAAATTGCTGGTATAAATTTTTTCCCATCATGTGCCAAACAAGAATCCTGTCCTGAACTCCTGGTCTCACACACTTGATCACAAGCTCGAAAATATTCACTGACCAGATGGGATGGGGGCACCTGGGGGGCACAACTTTTCTGGGGGGGCACATGCCCCCTCGTGCCCCCCCCCCCCGTGGCTACAACACTGCATATTTCTACTATTTTAAAATATATAGATAACTCACGGTAAATCATATGGATTTAGAATAGTCATTGGTAGCTGATTGAAGTTAGCAAGATTGGCAGATTCCAATTAGACTCCCACGTTCCCTACAAATAAGGAAAGAGAAAGAATTGAGTTGATCACGTGACAAAATAAAAAGCACCGCATGACAACCCTTAAATTTAACAGAAATACCAGCCTCTGTTTACTGAAAGGTGTAATTTACCCCACATCCCCTCCCCCATCTGAGAGTAAACTGGAAGCTTTAACCAGGGAGCTGCCAGCTTTATCCAAACCTTCAGTTTCTCATAGTCAAGTCGTTAGAGCATCCCACTTGCAGCCGGGAGATCTGGAGTTTGAGTCCAGGCTTGGTCATACAGGTTAATTTAAGATCTTGAGTTCGCTTTAACATTCTGTCGTGATGTTGGAGCATATTACCCAGCAAAGAATAATTTAGCAACTTTTCCTGTGATATATTCAATAGGAAACAGTGTGCTATGCGCGGCCGGTGCAACGCGCTCAGATGTTTTGTTACCAGTTAGTTAGTTAGATGGAGTTTTACGGCCCAGTTTCCAACGTTTTGGTTCAAGTCGAGCCGGCCACGGCCTTTTTTCCAGTTGTGACTGCCTGGCTTGTTTCGCTACTCCATTAATTATGCGGAGCATCAAGCACAACGGCAGTAGCTTCCATTTTTAGAGTCTTTGGTATGACTCGGTCTGGGAATCGAACCCGGGCCTTCCGTGTGAGAGGCTGGTGCTTTTACCGTTAGGCCAAACACGCGGCCACTTAACAGTTTACCTGAACAGAAAGGTCACACACCCATGCGTAAATGTTAACTTCGAACTCGTCTACTGTTGTAAAATGGATACCTGGATGCAGACGCAGTGACGTCATTGCTTGACTTTTATGGCCAGGAATTATAGCTATCAGTGATGTTCCATGGGTTGGCCCGGATCAACAAGGCCATGGGACCAGATGGCATCCATCCTTGGCTCCTGAGAGAGATTGCCACCGATTTTGCACCTGTTCTAAGCCATCTCTTTCAGCAATCCCTTAACAAAAGGATGCATTCCAGAGGATTTGAAGACTGCAAATGTTTGCCCTATTTTCAAAAAAGGTGACAGTTCCCTACCTTGTAATTATAGGCCTGTTTCTCTTATATGTGTCTGCTGTATATTGTTAGAACATATTATTGCCTCTAACTTTATGAACCATTTTGAAACATATTACTTGCTCTCTCCCACCCAACACGCCTTTCGTAAGTTTCATAGTTGCGAAACACAACTCGTGTCGATAATTGAGGACTGGGCTTCCTCCCTGGATGCCCATAAACAAATTGATGTGTTTATCTTGGACTTTGAGAAGGCCTTCGATACTGTTCCTCATGAACTGCTTAAGACCAAGCTGTATACACTCAAAACAGATTCTTCGTTGGGTTGATGACTTTCTTGGTGATCGTAAACAATCTGTTGTTGTCAATGGAACGCGGTCTCCCCGATGCAAGTTCTGTCTGGAGTTCCCCAGGGGTCTGTCCTAGGACCGATTCTCTTCTTAGTACATGTCAATGATATTGTCGATGTTGTTTCTTCCAAGGTTCGCCTTTTTGCAGATGATTGTGTCTGTTACCGTATTATTGAGTCCGATGACGATTGTCATAAACTTCAGGATGATATCAAGCAGTTGGGGCTGTGGGCTTCTACGTGGGGCATGAGATTTCAGCCCACTAAGTGTAGCGTTATTACTTTTGCTCGAAAAAAGTCCCATATTTTTTAGGTATGTTTTAAATAGGATTGAGCTCCCAAGGGTAGATAGTATTAAGTACCTAGGAATTACCATCACTAAAAATCTAAACTGGGATAAGCATATCCAAAATATCTGTAACAAGGGAAATAAGATTCTTGGTATTTGGTATAGAAACCTATCTTCCTGCCCTGGTGATGTCAAGTTAATCCTTTGCCGTTGTTTGGGTCCTTTTGGACCCATACGGAGAGGGCGGCTGTCACCCATCTTTACTATTTCACGCGGAGCTCGAAACTGCGAGCAGCTACCCGAAAATTCGGCCACAGCAACGAGAGAGACAATAGTTTAAGGTCACGGGGTCAATAGCCTACTTAAGCTGATGCGGGACGTGCTACTTCCGCTTTTCCTCCCACTCCCGAGGCGCGCAAATATGCCCCGATCGGAGCACAACGGTAAAGGGTTAATGGCTTATGAAGGAATTCTTCGGCCTGTGCTGGAGTACGCCAGTACTGTTTGGGACCCTCGCCAGGTTTACCTGTGCGACAAGCTTGAGAGCAAACAAAAACGGTCAGCTAGATTCATTGCCTCTGACTATTCTAGAGAGCCAGGATTAATGACCAGTCTCCTTAAGGAACTATCCCTTTTGCCCTTAACCGATAGACGGAGACAAAGTAGATTGATCCTTTTTTCCAAAGGTGTGTTTGGCCAGGCTCTCATACCTGTTGATTGTCTCCAGCGGCCTACTCGAAGAACTCGTTTAATGCACGACTTCCATTTCTGTCTCCCACATACTAGTTCTAACTGTTATAAATTTAGTTTTCTGCCTCGAACCATAAAGGATTTGAATCGTCTTCCCCTCAATGTAATGAAGGGTGCCTCTGTCCATAAGGACCCTGTAACTTATATTACTGGGCATATTTAGCCTTTTTTAACCTCTCGAAGCATGCGTGGTGAAAGAATGTCCCTTGGATGTGTCACCTTTTTGAAGAAGAAGAAGAAGAAGAAGAAGAAGAAGAAGAAGAAGAAGAAGAAGAAGAAGAAGAAGAAGAAGAAGAAGAAGAAGAAGAAGAAGAAGAAGAAGAAGAAGAAGAAGAAGAAGAAGAAGAAGAAGAAGAAGAAGAAGAAGAAGAAGAAGAAGAAGAAGAAGAAGAAGAAGAAGAAGAAGAAGAAGAAGAAGAAGAAGAAGAAGAAGAAGAAGAAGAAGAAGAAGAAGAAGAAGAAGAAGAAGAAGAAGAAGAAGAAGAAGAAGAAGAAGAAGAAGAAGAAGAAGAAGAAGAAGAAGAAGAAGAAGAAGAAGAAGAAGAAGAAGAAGAAGAAGAAGAAGAAGAAGAAGAAGAAGAAGAAGAAGAAGAAGAAGAAGAAGAAGAAGAAGAAGAAGAAGAAGAAGAAGAAGAAGAAGAAGAAGAAGAAGAAGAAGAAGAAGAAGAAGAAGAAGAAGAAGAAGAAGAAGAAGAAGAAGAAGAAGAAGAAGAAGAAGAAGAAGAAGAAGAAGAAGAAGAAGAAGAAGAAGAAGAAGAAGAAGAAGAAGAAGAAGAAGAAGAAGAAGAAGAAGAAGAAGAAGAAGAAGAAGAAGAAGAAGAAGAAGAAGAAGAAGAAGAAGAAGAAGAAGAAGAAGAAGAAGAAGAAGAAGAAGAAGAAGAAGAAGAAGAAGAAGAAGAAGAAGAAGAAGAAGAAGAAGAAGAAGAAGAAGAAGAAGAAGAAGAAGAAGAAGAAGAAGAAGAAGAAGAAGAAGAAGAAGAAGAAGAAGAAGAAGAAGAAGAAGAAGGGAAAATGTTGGTCCAAAATGACTCTCAGATCGCTGGAAATGCCCGGGCACATCCCGAGCTACCGTATTTGGATATATGGAAACAACAGAAACATTGTGAAAAAAACGTTGTTTTAATGGCACCAGTCGTGTTTGTAAATTTTGTTAAGGGAGAGGGGGTTCTAATCGAGCCAGTTCGAGTCATTGCGGGCACGAGTTAAGTCAGCAAGTCGAGTCTAAAGAATTTCATTAAAGCTGAATGGAGCCTGCAGATTTTGGGCCAGTTCATGTGTAAAGGATTGATCGGAGTAATAACGTATAACGGAATTTTCATTGCGCAGAAATTAAATGGACTTCTTGCTCCTGACATCGGGCAATTTAGATCTCGGATTATTAGTATTTACAAAATAAATTGAGTGTACCTGCCATTTGGCTCCGTGTTTAAATTCTAGTGCATGCACTCATGACATGTTTGCATACATCGACAAAGGCAAACTAGACTGTCGCGTGATCATGTAGGCTTATCAAAGTCCAAATTACGTGAATATTCAGTTAGAACGCGCTGTGGAGAGGTAGACCTATATGACACAGTCTTTTATATACATAAACCTATCTTCGCAATGTGTTGAAACTTCCGTGTAAGAGATGAAAGTACGTTATTAACTGGAAAATGGTCAAGCAGTAAAATATGATTTACTTTTACCCATGGATTTTGTCTGAATAATCGAGTATTACATGAGCCATTCTCGACAGTATTGTGACTCACTGAGAAGAGCTTCTACCTCCGCAGCCATGATACCATTTTACGTTGCTTTGTGCTTAGTTCACATCGTCTGGGCCACAGGTAAATTATGTAATACAGTTTAAGTGTAAACAAAAGTACAACACGGGCTGGAAACTGTTGTATATTTCTCATAGACAAAGTCTAATCGGAGTCCATTACTAGACGAGTAAGGACGTCTGGTTACAAACTCAGAGGGTTCAGTAATCTTTTTATTTGGGCACCAAGTTTGTGACCTGGCATGTTTATTTGGGTACCAAGTTGTGACCTGGCATGTTTGGCCCCAAATTCTCTCGCATATACATGAAGCAGTGTCCAGACTAGTGCTCAACAATTTACAAACTCCTTAAAGGGCAAGAGCAACCACCTCAATTTAAAATAGTGTAACAGCAGACATGTTTCATGTTTGACTCTTGAAAGTTATGTGACAATATTTTTCGTACTAAATTATGATTTAGGAGACTAGTAACTGATTTGTTTACCTTGAAATTTTGTCATGTTTAAGTTCTAAAATATCATGAAAAATACTGGGAAGCGAAATGAGAAGAAATCTTTGGAATCTGGCTTTTGTTTCAAAATAAGTTTGGTGTACTGAATGCTCTTTCCCTTTAAGCTGATTACCGAAAATTAATAAAAAAGTTGAGGAAGGGGCAAGAATATTCCGAGTCTTAAGCATGCATAACAACCAAGTTTACATGCGGTAACTGAAACTATTTCGTCAAATGTTCAAAATTAGCCACAGCCAGGTTTTAAGTATGTGCATTCTACAAATTGTCTAAACTTTTTCCAATGCCGGGTCGGGTCTGTATTCCGCCACCGAAACTGTTGGGTAAGAAACAACCTAACGTTTGTTAAAATTCGCCCCACTGTCTCCCCACATTGACACTTTTAACCAAAGTTGAGAAGTTCGATCCCACGGACTTCCTACACATGGACAGAGCATACTGCACGGTACATTGTGGCTACCGTACGTGTGAGAAAAAGCGCACCAAGATGGCTGTCTGATATGGCTATGTGTGAAACATGGGCGTCCGGAAGGGGTGGGGGAAAGGGGGACACTTGCCCCCCTGGAAAATCAAACTTGTGAAAAAATTAATTAAAAATTGAAATAAAAAAATTAAAAATAAATCATCAAAATATCTTCACTCACAGCGTCATTTTCTACTCGTGAAATATGCGGACATTTGACCAGGAATAGCAAAACAGAAGATGGTATGCTGTAGAGTGAAATCGTAATTTGGGGACCATCATTCGTGACATCTATTAGAAATTTGTAATTGTAAAAACTATGCCAAAATTGTACTAGCTGTCAGGTATGTAGTGTACACATGACATCCGACTATTGATGAATGCGTTGGTCTTGGTTTGGTCCCATGCTGATCTCAAGTGGCGACGCGCGCATGTGACTGGGGTGTACAAGGTGAATATTGGGGGAGGGGGGTATGACTCATAATTGGGTAACGGATATAGGCCTATATAGGCTGTTTGGCAGCGTAAGTTTTATCGTGCATAGGCGTGCGAGGCCGTGACAGAGAGGCAGATTTCCCTTCAACAATTTTGTACATTGAAAATTCTAAAAATCTAAAAATTACAGACATGAAATTCCTGTTTCAGGGCTGAGGTAAATGCAGCTTATAATACTCGTCAAGTGTCGTTTCCGGCCATCTGGAGGGTTTGTAAGGCCCAAAATTTTCTTGTACGCTCCGCGCCAACCGATGGTTGCGATCCGCTTAGATAGTGTACACAATTCAATCATCCATGAATGACCCCCCCCCCCCTTGTAAAAATTTCTGCGGACGCCCATGGTGTGAAAGTTGGACTTGCTCAAGTATGTCACCGTATTTTGCAAGAAAGTTGAAAATTTTTTGAAATATGGCAAGGTAAGGTCAAAATCACTTCACATATTGCAGGAATATGATATTTTCCCCCATTCAAGTGTAACTTTTCCTCAAAATATTACAGAGCCGTCGTTAAATCAGACGATTTATAGCTGCACGGCGACCATCTTGGTGCGCCTTTTTTGTTCCAGCCAGTGGCGACCATCTAAGAATACGACGTATACGTTACATGCTGTGTCCATGTATGTAAGTCCGTGTTCGATCCTTACTCGACACGTTAGCTAGTGACATACGGAGTCAACCTTGGATAAAAGTTTAGCCAACTGTTTTAAAGTGTTTGGTTTTCATATAGACCATATTCTATCAACAATTAAAGCAATATTCACAACAAGCGGGGAAATACAAAGTTTAGAACGGCAAATTTAAATGTCACATTTGTGACCTAAACATGGCCAAGTAAAGCTCAATTTGTTAACGCGTTTTGTAATCAGAAAGCTCACTTTGCGATCGAGACCGATATAATTGAATGACTTACGAGACCTACCCAGACTACCTAATACAGGACAAGTATGCTTGCCTTCTTCACACATACATATTACTCTAAAGAGAAGATATACATTAAAATGTAAGGAAAATGCTTCAGTATAACAGAGTATTTTATATGCAAGGCATGACAAAAGCATGAAAAAGACTGGGCAGAAAAAAACTTACAAAAAAGCGAAAAGAGATCGTATTTCCAGTTATTCGATGTTGGTAAACGCAAGCGAACAGCGGTAGAGAATTAAGGAGGGTAAACTGGTAAAGGCAATGCATGGAAAACTGTGTTTGATAGCAAGAAAGGTCATTTTGATGGGGTGAGATCTGCAGAAGGTGTCATGGATTGACATTAAGGACTACTAAAAGGTGTTATTTCTATTTGGAGTCGAAAATTGCAATTGTCGTACACAGTGGCGTTGCCACGGATGGGGGGTTGGGGGGGGGTTGGGGTTAGAACCCCCTCGCATGACCCAACCGTGCAATGCAAAAAACAGCTTAAATAGCGGTTTTTTTCTCTCTATCCTTAGACTTTTTCTTCATGTAGTGCCCCAACCCCCCTCCCCCCTCCCATGACACAATCTTGGCTACGCTACTGGTCGTACATGATTGGATTTACATAGTCTAAATAAAGCTAAAAAACACCGTAGTTTTGAAGTTTGTCAGGAATCTCAAGTTTCGTCTTGTGAAGACTTAAATACCCTTTCACGTAATTCAGCAATCATCGAGGAGGGGGTAAACGGGGAGCTTGTTAGTAAATAAATTACACTAATAAAAATTGCATTTACTTGCATTATTTTTTTAAACATTATTTAAAAAACAAGATTCGCGTATTGTATGACTACATGCGGTCACTTTTCAGCTCAATCTGTAAAATATTAGTGAGCTTCACAACTTACGTCATGTCTGTCATAAAAATGCCTAACTTGTTATCTACATTTCATAACTTCAAAATGTAGTATCACATATTTCGAAGAAGAAAACAGTTGGATCAAACAGAATCGTTTGTAAGCTTTGAAGTACAAAGTCCAAATATTAGAAATTAGATAAAACTTATGAATATGTTAAATTAATTGGCGGTCTAAAATTTAGACAAATATTGGTATTAAACTTTTCTTCAATTCAAACCACTTTTCCGAACATTACGTGATGGCTTTAAGCCTGACTTGGTTTGTTACACGGTTTAGAGTTAGGCGTGACATCTACGGTGATAACACTTCAGTACTTGATTCTTTCATTGGAATATTCGTGGTAACATGTGTCAGAGTATAGCTATGTAAGTGTTTGATGGACCAGGCGTCATTTGGACTCGGAACTCTCTGACGAGGATCCACCTCGCGTTACACGGTGACTGAAACGCAGAGTTGTTAGGTTAGGTCAGATGGAGTTTTACAGCCCAGTTTCAAACCAATCGGTTCAAGTCGATTCGGCTACGGCCTTCTCTCCACTTATGAGTCACCGACTTGTTTTCCCTACTCCATTGCTTATGCTGAGCACCAATCTCAATGTCAGTAGGTACCGTTTTAAGCTCTTCGATATGACCCGACGAACTCCCGACCTCCCGACTGCAAGTCTGATGCTCTAACCACTTGACAATGCAATCGGTCTGAAACGCACAGTTGCGATCAGGAAGGTGTGATTAGTAACACCTCCATATTTTAATCAAGTCAATGTCTTAATTGGGGCACACTAAAGTCAAGTCAAATACGATCATTTTAGCGACTAAGGCCAAGTCATGAGTCGCTTCATAAGTCGAGTCACGTCTTGACTGGGGTCAAGTCATGAGTCAATTTGTTATTCCAATGGAGTAAAATCCACAAAACCCTCTGGTTTGGAAGTCTGTGAGGGATGAAACCTACCTCCTATCACCCAATGTATACCATTTATAACTTACCACCGTCTGGCAAACTTTTAACACCATTGCAACCCTTAACAGAGGGCACCATACACCGTGTAACTTTCTACTCCATTCTATCCTCTGCTGGTAGCGGTACCACAGTGTTAATAGTTTTCCAGAGGGTAAGTATAGGTATAAATGGTATACATAGGGTGATAGGAGGCAGGGGAGGACCGAAATAGACTCAAGTATAAGTTTTCAAGTCAAGCAATTTTGCAAGTTGTGACTCAAGTCATGGTTGTTAAAACGTGATATGTCTATATATTTTTTTTTTATCTAGGACAAGATACCCTTTTAAGAGACGGTGATCTCCGTTTGTTTGGCGGGAAAACACCCCGTGAAGGTAGACTTGAGGTTCGGCACTTGGGTTTCTGGGGAACAGTATGTGATGATTACTGGAACAGGGACGAAGAAGGGCTGGTAGCTTGTCGTCAGCTGGGATTCACTAGTTACGCTAGCTTTGGTGGATCACGTGAGGGATTAACTAATGATCTACCAATCCTATTAGATGATGTTTTCTGCGATGGTACGGAGGAACGGTTGGTCGAGTGTCAGCACAGAGACTTTTATATAAACGATTGCTCACATTTTGAGGACGTGTTTGCGGCCTGTACGGGACATTATGGTGAGTGAAAATATATCATCACCTGAAGCAGAAATAATGCACCTGTTGGGTTGGCTATTGGAAGATCTTTTTTTCTAATCCTTACAACTTCTGTAAACATGATCGAATCCAAAGAAACATACGTTTCTTAATGTGCCTTACGCTCCTATATTTCCGGCACAGCAATGTTATTTGTAACCAGAGTTAAACTGATCCCCACGGTCACGACCAACCCTTTTTGCGCCGTGCGTCTTTTGCAGTCTGGCAGATACGCCCCTTTCTCTTTTTCAAGTTTTCTTGGATTCATCACTGCCTGGGTCAGGGAAGGGAGGGGCAGAAAAAATAAACTAAATCACGTGGTTTCTTGTTTCCCGAGACCGGCGAATTGAATCAAAACCGTTGGTGAACACGTGCGAAAGAAGAGACTGTATGTAACGAGGCACTCTGATCAAAATTTGGAAGTTTCAGTTTCAATCCAAAACCAAAGAATTTTTTTCAAACTTAAAGGATTTTAAAAGTCACCCAGACTGGTGGAATGAAAGAAATTTAAGATTTTGTAAAAACACGGTTATTACTTATTTAAGGTCATTTTAAATTCCACGTCATTGGAACCATTTTGGAAAGGATGAAAGACCAGTTGTTTGCGTGCCTTCGTTATAGTATGACCCCAGATGTAATTTATACTTGAAAACACATTTAAGCGATACGTAGTTGAAGGAAATGGGCTCGAAAAAGCACTTTCTTGTGATCTGGAAGGTTACCACCAAAACCTTTCCGGTGCGCTCGCTTCGCTTGGTATATACTCTGCTGTACAAGTCCTACAGCAAACATATGGTAATATGCGAACTAAATAGTTACACCCTGTCCGTGTATGGTTTGAAACAGTGGACATAATTACCTATTTAATGCTGACATTAAATCGACTTAATGCTGACATTAAATCGAATTAATATCTAGGCCTATAATAATTATTAAATGCTAGCATTAAATCGATTTGGTTGCAGCATTAAATCGATTTAATGCTGATATTAAATCGAATTAATGTCAACATTAATTATTTAATGCTAGCATTAAATCGGTTTAATGTCAGCATTAAATTGATTTAATGCTGACATTAAATAATCAATGTAGATATTAAATTGATTTAATGTCAGCATTAAATCGATTTAATGCCAGCATTAAATGATTTAATGCCGGAATTAAAAACTGTGCTCTGATTAGCTAATAATGAAACATATTTAACGCTGACATTAAATCGAATTAATGCTGACATTAAATCGATTAAATGCCAGCATTAAATAGGTAATTATGTTCACTATGGTCAACCATATCCGTGTCCTTCGCTTTCAGACCGCTCTCTCTCATTCTTTTTTTTTTTTTTTTTGTCCTCCATTTATTCAAATATTTTCCAGAAATAATTCAATGTAATACATAGTTGTTAAAGTAATCCAATTATTAAAAGACGTTATCATCAATTCAAATTTGAAAAAAAACATTTACAAGTAGGTATCTGTCCGAGTCGCACTCAATAGTACAAACGCAGATAACATAAATTTTGCATCTTCTTACAACGATCGACTCCATCATATATTAATACCTGTTAAATTTTATACATCATACTTAAGAAATCATAAATCAAAAAACCTCATTATCGATACTAATAAACCATTACACATATCAAACACTTCTTTCAGTTCTACGTAGGACACCATAATGCTCTATCTTAATCCTTTTTGTTGACTATTCTTTTAAATTCTCATTGCAAATTATTGACATATAAAAACAAATTACACAAATTTATATACATCTTCCTACTTCGATCGACCCCTATATGCCTACATATGTACATGTGGGTTTATATACTTTATAATCAAATACTTTATATAATAATATATCATTAAACGGAAAAAGCTAATTATCAAAATCAAATAAACCATTACACATATTGAAAGCTTCTTTCAGTTCTACATAAGACACCATATTTTTCTTTCTAAACTTTTTGTGTTGATTATATCTTTCAATTCTCATTGCAAACTTAAATTTGTGAAAAAATACATCGATATTTGGCAACTCGCCTTGTCTCTTACAATGATAAATATAATTCTTCATGTTTAAAATGAGATAATTAAATGGGTGAATAGAACCTTTCCCGAATCCAAAGAAAATATCATACTTAGAAAAAAAGAATTGTTTCCTTAAGAAAAGAAATTCAACATCAAGAATAAAGGCTGAAGTAATACCGCAATCCCAAAAAAGGTGTTCAAGGCTTTCTATTTCTATTTTACAAAAGGAACATTGGTCACATTCCACCTTCCCCATGGCATACAAGAGCTTATTCGTGGCGATAATCCTATGAAGAAAACTGTATTGAAAGTACTGTAACTTAACATCAGAGACGACCTTTCTAGGCATGTTGAAAAAACCCTCCCAATCATTTGTTCCAATATCTACGTATTGTCCCTTCCATTTTTTAACAGCTGTTGGTTCAGTGACATTTCGCTTAGCTTGTAAATTATATATGTATTGTGAAACCCGTGGTGCGTGTAATATTCTCTCTAACAAATTATCATTACTTTCTGGGTCATCAAGCTGAAATCCAGCCATTTTCCAGCTTCGTGGTATACTATGAATTAAACCAAAATATAGGGGAAAGGGGAATCTCTCGATCTGGAAACGGTGGATGAATCTATTAAAATCTAGTGGTTTTCCTTCTTGAGGAATTCTTAATGATAGCTACCAAGAGCGCATTTTAGTGTGATATGAGTAATTTCAAGTTACATTTTGCTTAACGCAGTAAATGGCGCACTGGCATACATCGGTAGAAGTTTCCCACGATGAGCACACGCTTGCGCACAAAAACACGCGGAATCATCACCTGAAATCTGTGTAGGCCTACATCCTATTAATCAGATATTTGAAGGGCAATGAAAAACCATAGTACACTGTTAAGAACTGTGTTAATACTCAACAAATGTTTTAAATTTCGGGGTCTACTTTATTAATACAAGTTTTGGCTGCCATGGTCTGCAGTCGCTCAGAACATATTTTGAAGCTAATTCAACTTCTGATTGCTCTTTAGAGTACCTTTTATATATTTCATCACTTAATTATGGTGATGTCGTCGAGTCCGGAGAGTCCGAGTCACGAGTCCGGCAATATTCAACTTTCAAGAACTCGAGTCCGAACCCGGACTTCTACCGATGTATAGAAGTGTGCCATTGACTCGAGTCGAGTCCGGACTCGGACTCGAGTCCCAGTACTTTCTCAATGGAGGAAAAATCCATCTCTATGACCGAGTCCTTCAAATTCTGAAATCACGAGTCCAAGTCCGGACTCGACTACACTCCCCCAGCCCTGCTTAGTTATTGCACAAGGTGAATACTTGTAAGCGAGCAAGTAACCACAATACAGAGACAAACATTTTGTCACATAATTGTCAAGCACCATTCTTAGAATAAGGTAGATTACTACACTAAGCACAATCGGGAGTTATTGCATCTTACCTTTAAATGCCTGGGGCCATCACTTAAATGGGAAGAGCAGTATCCCCAAGGTTATTTTGAAGCAACAGCTAAATCTCACAATTTTCTTCTCATTTCTTTTCAAAGTATCTTTCATAATATTTTAAGACTTGAGTATTGGATATTCAAGGTAAAGCAAGCAGTTACACTCGATCCATAACATGATATCATGTATGATAATAAGTGTCAAGACTTCTAATCCTAATTTTTCCTCACTATCTGTAACCCTAACCTAGCCTTATTATAGGTACATCAGGTATGATATACATGTCTCCAGACACGAACGAAAAAAAAAAAACTTACAAAACAAAACGTGAGGAATTGGTGGCAGTTACTTCAAGTAAATTTCACATCTGAGAAGAAAAAAGTATTGTCACATGTCAGGCTCAAGAGCCAATCATGAACCAGAACAGTGTACTAAACTAATTCAAGATGAATAGACTTCATATCCCCATTAAAAGAATAGTCCAAATTTGCCCAATCTACTTTTGATATGTTAAAGAGGGATATATTCTAAGCATTCTGGTGAAAATTCTTTTATATCCCATGTTCGGTTCTCGAGATATTGGCAATTGAATATGGCAAATTTTCAACACAGAACGAACTTGGAGTAAGCAGGCGTGATGCCATAGATTCACGTCGTTGGTCAATGTTTTGTTTTAATTTATAATTTACCACGAATTTTATGCAACTAAACTTTAATATATTGATACCATACGTGCATCCTGGGCAAAAGAGGTTTAAAACCTTTATATGCCTTAGGGGCAAAATAGCATGCCTAATCAATTCAAGGTCAAACTAATAGGATGAAATATAAGGAAAACAAAGTATTGGCCAAGAATGTGAATTCAAGACATCACACCTGCTTGCTTCAAGTTCACTTTCTCTGGAAAATGTGCCAGCTTCAATTGCTAATATCTCGAGAACCAAACATGGCAAATGAATGCAACTTTCACAAGAATGCTTAGAATATGTTCCTATTGAACATACCAAAAATAAATTTGACTCTGGACTATTCTTTTAAATGACCTTTCTAATTTTTTTCCAATACAGGATTGTTACTTTAATTCGTGTGTAGATATAATTTTCAGTTTAAAGATGATCTGTCGTGTCATAAAAATGCACGAAAAACTATGCAGGATTCTAGATGACGTCACAGAATACGGTTGTCTTACCTTCGATTGCAAACTGATTCGACGCACCGTGGACAATGCTTAAGTTTTCTAAACGACATCGCCGATGTGACAGTATTTCATTTCATTTCATTTATTTGTTTCATCACATTACATATTACAATATGATGTGAAAGGAAGTCATCCAGAAAACCAAAATTGGCTTAACAAAGTGAATGACTCCCTATAACCAAGAAAAAAGATAGGGGATATTTACAACGTCTACAAAACAAACAGCAAACAAAAAACGTACATACATAACTATGACATGTCTCCGTATTATGCACTCACATTTGGGAAAATTATGAGCATACTTGAAAAATATTAAGAATAATTTCAATTTCATCAAAGAAAATTAATAATTATCAATGATGCCTTCCTTAATCGCCTTCTTAAAGATAAACAGAGAGGCAGAATTTTTTACTGAGTCTGTGAGGGTATTCCAGATTTTAGTGCTACGATTACGCATTATCGATAGTGTACTATTAGTTCGCAATTGAAGTAGGACAAAAGTATGCTGTCACGTCATCCAGTATTTCAAAAGATTATTTTATTGCATTTTCATGAGAGAGCAGATCACCTTTTATTTATAAATCGGATCACACGAACACTTCGGTACAATGCTAGTCTAGGGATAAAAACGTCAGAAAATAATGTCCAATGAAAGCTGGTACGGAAGTCCAGAATGACCAGAATCATTAAAAGAAGGGCTTAAGGTCGCAATAGGATTTGGTATGTAAGAGTGGTACTTATTCTAAGCATTTCAGTGAAACTTACATTGGAATCCGATGCATGGTTTCCAAGATATGAGCACGTAAAGTTTTCACATTTTCAACATAAAGTGAACTTGAAGCAAGCACATATGACATCACATCCCCACATTAATGGGCAGTCTTTTGTTTTTCTTTAATCTTTATACTTATTTTTCTCCTCGACATACCCATATTATTAAAATGTGATTGCATAAGTGGCATGAGAATTTTACAAAATTTGCATCCCCCACAGGGAGGTCATACTCCTGTTAACTTCAAGTTAACACAACAGTCTGATAAAACAAAGGGAAACAAAGCATTCCCTGTCAATGTGAGGAAGTGATACAAGCTCTGCTGCCCTCAAACTCACTTTTGAACACAAATCTACTGGCTTCATTTACTGATATCTCAAGAAATACATGTCCGATTTGAACAGATCTTTCACCACACTGTGTAGATTTTGTTCCTCTTTCACATATGAAAATTAAATTGTTGCTTAAACTTCCCCTTTAATTCTTCGATCACCTATTTCTAATTTTAACAGATACAGTTAGACTAGTCGGAAGCATATATCCAAACGAAGGTCGAGTCGAAGTGTTCCAAAACGGCAAATGGGGAACAGTTTGTGATTTGGCCAGCAGGTGGAACATTGAGAATGCCGAAGTTGTATGCCGACAACTTGGGTATAGGGGAGCTCTCGGGTCGGCGGCTAGCTATGCATTTGAGCAGTATTCAGACGAAATTGTTATAAATAATGTTCGCTGTATGGGGTTCGAGAGATCTCTCATGGAATGTTCTTATAGTAATGATACATCGGGATGTTCGCACTCATTTGATGTCGCAATCGTATGTGACGGTGATAGGGACCAGCCGCCAGGTAAGTGACATTAAAAGACAGTCGAATCTCGCCCCAAACTACAAATTTTGTAGAACTTTAATGTAACAGAAATTCTCAACTGGCACAGCTCTTTGATTCACGGCAAGTTAAAAAATGCACGGTACTGGAGATCATATTTCAAAGCATGTACTTAGTACTGATAGTGTCTTGATTACACATAAAAGTCTTGTATATACTCACCCTCACGCAGTAAACTGAATTTGTGTCCGGATGAGGATGAGTTTTATATAATTCTGGGATAGGTTTCGGACGGAGAATTGAAGCCGCAAAAGCACAGGTCTTAGGAAAATATGCATTTCCGCAATTTATAATTCTGTTTACAAAGAGACGAAGGGGGTCGAAAAGAAGGTTGGACTTTTTTTTAACAATATCTTGAAAATGACCAACCGTGATCCGTTGCAACCTTGGAAAACCTATTCAAACTATCATCTCTGATCAGGGATCAGGTAGGCTACGGCGGACGGCTTCGGGAGGTCCGTCTGTAAGCACTTCTTTTTTACGCCTAGCACTACGGTCAAATATTAACTGTTCGGCCTAATACAGATTTTCGGCAATTCTTAAACCGTTGCCAAAATGCGGCGCTATTTTGGGTGTATTACAATGAGTAAGGTGTAACACCATTGTCATCATAACCTCCGTTAAAGGTACACAATTTTCTCAAAGAGGAAGAAGTCTCGGCCTTTTGGTTAAACTGCATCCAGGTTGTGGCTTCTGTTCTATTCAGCCAGTCTAGAGCAGGACCACTCAGTGTTTGCCCTTTGGAGGGCGTACTTGTCCATTTGGGACGTTAAGCTCCTTAAGGGAGCAGAACTCCTCCGGGAGTAATCGTTTGGTTTTCGCCCCTTGGCTCTTCGCCAGAGAGTCGTGGGGACTTTTAGAAAAAAGGCTAAGATAATGTGTAGTATCTGTTCTTTTTCAGCCTGTCTAGAATGGAGCCACACATGACAGACCATGGATGTAAATGGTCTGAGGCGCCTTGAGGTTGGTCAAGTGTTGTCCTTCAGTGGGCGTAATAGCTTCTTTGGGAAGCAGTTATTGTTTGGTTTTGCGGAACGGCTCTTTGACTGAGAGTCGGGAGGACTTTAGGAAAAGTTTCGTAAACGGATGATTAAAACAACTGCTATAGGCTATAAATATTCCCAAGAATGTACCTTGCACATGCATATTTAAAGGCCCAGTTCTCTCACCCCAAACAGTACCAATTCAGCAATTCTCCTTACCTTCTTAATTGCGCCCCTCCCACAATTGTCTGAAATATTCATCCCCATCCAAATACAATCTCAGTTCCTTGCTTCAAGATGAGTGTAGGAAAACTCTATTTATATAACCAAAACACTCTCAGTACCTTTCGTGCTGTGTAATATAAGCTTTGGTACTCTGCATTGTTTGAATTAGCTGCCAATCAAAGAGGTGAGCCAATTGAGAATTTTGGTACCCCCGTACAAAAATTGTAGTTTGGGGTGAGAGGTTTGGCTCTGTAAAAGTGTTCATGATATTTAAATAATTATTTTTCCTTTAAGGGTCAATCTTCTCCCCCCAAACCACAATTTTTGTAGTAGCTAGTCCACAGAAATTATCCGAGTCAGTTGGCCGAGCTGGTTCTAAAAATGCAGAGTTACTATAGCTCATCATAACACAGCATGTATTGTAACAAGAGTGTTTTGATTACATATTGGGGTCTTGTACTCAACCTGAAGAAGTAAACTGAGATAGCGTCTGGATGAGGATAAATTTTACACAGTTGTGGGAGGGGTTTAAGTAAGAAGGTTAGAACATGGAAGTGCTTCCATGGTTAGAAGTACTGGAACTGTCTGAAGTGCCGGAGGATCCGTCAGGCCTTGAAAGAAATATGGATCAGTACGGGTGCAGTGGTTCCAACAAATGTGACATTTGATGCATTTGCGCTGAAAATTAATGTTAAAGGGCCAATCCTCTCACCCCAAACTACACTTCTTGTAGGGGGCTACAGAAACTCTCCACTGACCCAGCTTTTTGATTGACTGTTAATTCATATAATGCAGATTACCAAAACTTATATTACACAGCATGAACTGTACTGAGAGTATTTTGATTAAACACATTGAGCTTTTCTATACTCACCCCGAAGCAATAAACTGAGATTGTGACTGGATAAGGATGAATTTCACACAATTGTGGGAGGGGCTTTAGTAAGAAGGTTAGGAAAATTGGTACTGTTTGGGGTGAGAGAACTGGGCTTTTAACTCGTCAATACACTACAAATATCCACCAAATCACCCAAATATTATTTTGCCTAAGCTCATCGGATCTTTGGACAAAAAAGCTATATGCGTTACGTTCATTGGTGTTAAAAGCGGAAGAGGGGAGAGGAGGAATATCTCCCACGTGTGACGAAAATGGAGGGGATGGTTCCTTAATTTTCATTAGAACCCTATAAAACGAAAATGTACCCAAATGCCCATATATGTTTCTTGCAGTACATTCTGAACATTCTTGAGTCACAAGACTCAAGTAAATCAACATTTAGGTCAAATTTCAACCTGAGTCTATTGCCGCCTTATTTGACCCAAATATTTTAGCCGGTCTCCTGTCTGACGGGCCCACTTTTGGCACAAATTGACCCAACCGTTTTTACGGGGTAGCTGATTAAATGAAATCAAATTAAGAAACGGTAAAAGAAACTTATGCGGTGGATATAAGTCAAGGCAACATGCTTCTCATTACACCATTACCTCATGTGAGCACCGAATCCTTCAAGTAAAAGATTTTCCCTCTCGCATTTTAACCTATCGTCCCGTTCTCTTTAACAAGTTTTGATGCTTCAAATATCTGATCCTGTCACCTCACACAGTTCCAGTTCTTCTAACTATTCGTACTTAACCCCTCCCACAACTGTCTAAAATTCATCCTCATCGAGAAACAATATTTAATTGCTTTAGGATGAGTATACAGGACCTCATTCTCAGTACATGCCGTGTAATATGAGATTCGGTACTCTGCATTTTTGAACTAGCTATCAATCAAAGAGCTGTGCAAATTGGCCAATTGAGAATTTCTGTGGACTACTACAAAAAATGTAGTTTGGAATTAGAGGATTAGCCCCTTTTAAGTTTTTAAGTTGCAATGTGGTAAATAATTTGGGGTTTTACATTGTATGGAGTTACAATATCCAGGTCCACAGAAGTGAAAGAAAATTCTCATAAACTTAACTTACATCTTCATCATGCTATAAAGTAAAAGGTGAAATAATCAAAAGGGGTTCCTTTAGAAGATGCGAGTTAAACTGTCTCAAAGTGGAATAATTAGACGGAATATCAAGAGATGAAAAAACGTCGCGAAAGTGGAGGTTTTTCATAATTTTATTTGAACTTTCAAATCCAATCGACTAAAAATATTTGAATTTTGATACGTATAATTATTGATAGTAAAGTTTTTCGGTAAAGTATCACAATATCTTCCTCAACGCCCGAAACCACAATATTGCAAGATCGTTTTAAAGAACTTTAATGAACTTTTTTGCTTTCCTATAGACAAAGGCGCAGATTCGTTTTCAGTTTGGAACATTGTGGAAATAACACTCATCTCCTTCTTCGCGCTATGCAGTATCATCTTAGCATGGGCCCTCGTTTCTTTGAGAATCAAAACTGTTCGACGTCGAAATGTTTTAGCTCACATCAGCGGTAGCGCAGGGTTCGAGAATCCAAACTATCCGTTTTCCTCTCCTTCTGATCTAAGCATGTTTCACCCCACGGGATACCCTACAACCCCTCCCCCGTATGATCATGGTACGAGGGATGCGGATTCGGCAAATGTGTCTCAGGAAAGTGCTGTGATTCAAGCCACTCGAGGCCGACATACCAGTGCCAGTAACGAAGATATTTCTCACATTCAGCACGAAGGAACGTCATCGATACAATCTTCACGTGGTCGTAATGTATCACGTGACTCAGCTAAAGACGAAGCTGAACAAGAAGGAGATTGTTATGTTAGGTTGACAAACTGTGAAAATGACGACATTCCCCCTCCCTATTCTCCTGCCACTCAAAGTACAGGTTCCATACACTAACCTTCAGTAATTATGATTGGATGGATTAGGCGCTGTAACTCTAAAGCCGCGGTCACACTACAACGAATTTGAATCGGATTACGATTCAGTTTTTCGGGGTTTGTTAAAATCTTCTCCATCTTTGGTAGGAAAGAGCCAAAAATTGGTCAAACAGTATAAAATGATTTGAATCTGATATCTATGAAAATAGAATGCCAACTGACTTTCGTGACGTCACACGGTCATACATTTTTCATCGGACAGCGAATAGTGCGATAAAATCTGTCTGCGGATGGAACATCATGAAATAAATTAGCATAAATTTAGTTTCCAAAGTCCTGCGATACAACTCAAAGGCCTATATTTACACTGGTTGGCAAATATTTGGCTCTTTCCAACCAGAGATGGAGATTTTAATAAAAACTCACAACAATCGGATTGGAAGTTGTAATTAAGTGTGATCGCGACTTAAGATAAATGAGTCCCTAAACAGATAAATATTTGATGCGTAAATTATTATTGACACCACTAATGACGGGAGCTGCTAAGTTCAAGTATGGTTATTACATTGAGTCAATTAACTCCTCTTGGGATGCCGTTTATACTCATAAAACGTTTCAATGAGGAATGACATAGGTTTTTAACTTCGTTCTATTACTATTGTTTCTAACTTGAACTAATGGTGGAATGAGTTGTCGTGGGGAAGGGGGTGCTAAAGTTCAAAGTTTCTCATGATGTCTCAAATACGTATTATTACAAACATGTATGACACTATGGACGAGAATATTGGTTGTCAATATTAACCAAATAAAAACAAAAAAGGCAAACAAACAAACAAACAAACAAAAGCGCCGATTAGCGAGAGGCTATGATGTCACAAGTCTTTGCTTCAAGACCGAATTGGGACGACACCATTACAATCCCACTCAGTTGCTATGTATTCAAACGTTCATATATATCAGTAACATTTTATTACGATGCATTTAATTCCTGTTTAAAATATACCTAAGTTATAAAGAATATACATTTTAGAATCGCTTGGAAAATGTATCCATGGCAGCAGTGTAGCAAGAGGGTGACCTGGATAGATAATTTCCAGGAGTGAGGAAGAATCTTAGGTTTTTTCCCAACCAAACCGAAGCTGCAGGGCGCCTGCACGGCTTCATTATTACCAGCACCTCTTGTGGAGATAATAGAATGGTTTAAATGGGCATGGGTTCCTAATTGCTGTCTCTTGTCAATGTCCCCGAAGGTATCGCCACACCGCTTGAGCAGGGAAGTTTAGTTGGAAAGGGACGCCTCTGCTTGACTCGGCGTTTAAGACGTATTTGGAAATAAGCGGTATCTTTTATAATGTATCTAGAAGATTTCTTTACACATTTTATCAAAGATCTTAACATTCTTAGGACGATCAGTAAATTGAAAAGTGTTTATTATGAATAAACCAGTAACTGGACACGTGATACCAAGACCAGCCGCGATACCAGTAGGTCATCGAACACAAAGATTATTAGCGGCCCGAAAATTCTAATTCTCCCAACTGCCCCACATGTGTTCCTACAACGAATCCTCCAGGTAACAGAGGGAGAGAGCATTCAGCGAGTCACTTAAAGAAGTATGAGTATTTAAGCACAATGAAAGATGGCGATTCTTATAGGTAACACCGAAAAAGCTAACAGGTTCTTGTTGGTACCTGTTGAAACCTGTTCATTTGTTTACAATAACCTGTTGAACCTGTTAAAACCTGTTCAACACTGGAATTTTCTCCTGGGTCTTGTCGCATCTTCTGTTACTTTCCTACCGATTGTTGATACGATTATGCGTAAGAGGTCCATCGATTAACAGAAGATCCACAACGAATGGGGAGAGGGTATATAGGGGAAGGGGCAGTGCCCCATGAAAGTTTTTGGTAGGTAGGATTTGTATGGGCTCAATACATTTCATATATTCCCCTCCCCCCGAAAAATATTTTGTCCAACGAAGACAGCTATCCCCCACCAGTATAACTTCTTTAGCTCTTTGAGCATGCCTAGCAGTTTCTTCCAAAGTGCACAACTCAGGGAAATACTATACCGAAACAATTGTCTTTGGCAACATTAAGATTTAACAAATGTAGGATAAATAATATATGCAAATGCCTATGGAATGAGCGAATTCGGCAAATCGTTTTAGGGGGTATGCACACGCCCACATCCTTCAAATCGCAGGAATACTAAACAAACCACACCCGCATCAGCAAAACGTGTTTCAAAATCTGACTTTACATAAAAATTTGGCCGAATTGTTCTTCCTTAATCCATCCATAACATAAGGAGGAATCTTAAGTGTGGTGGATTTATACAGTGAACTTTTGTCTAAATTGCATTTTAGGTGTAATAAAGTAGCATCTACCATAAAATAGGGCTAAGACGCCTATTTTAGTCATTCAAGTTGGCGAGACACCCAAATTTAATCTTATGCTGTAAGGTTAAGGTTGTAAAACTTGATATAGCGCACATTACTGTGATGAAACACACTCAATGGCGCTTTACAAAGAACAAAAATCAAGAAAAAGATTTCCTAAAAAGATAAGTTTTCAAAGCATCCTTAAAAGAATTAATAGAAGGCAACTGTATGCACGTACTCAACGAAAACCATGGAACGCCGTCGGTGCATTATGTGCTGAGCTCGGTTTTCGGATAGTGTATCCAACGCCGTCTCCCACTGACACAATTCCTGCGCCAGCGATTTACTTAGCTCGCTTATGAAAATTTAACAAACAGGTGTGTGTAGATTTCTAATGACATCCGAGACTTAGGCTGCATTATATGACTTCATTTTAGTCAAGATGAAAAATTTTTTAAGTTAAATTTTTGTCACACAATGAACAGGGCAAGAGCAGAAGCCTCAACTTCTGAACTTGAAGTAGTGAACTTCGTCCTGTTTCATGGTTGGCCGTTGAGTCTGTTACAACATTGTTCTTCCTATAATGAGAAATTAACTGTAAGTAACTGTTTGGTTTATCTTGGGTATGCAATAGTTAAGTCATAAATTATGATGAAAGATGCTTTGAAAAGAAATAAGAGGAAAATTGTGATATTTAACTGTTGCTTCAAAATAAGTTTGGGGACTGCTCTTGACCTTTAACATTTTTCGTAACGGGTTTTGTAACTATTTGACGGTTAGAACTCATTTTAATTGACACCACATTAAAGGGATATATGGAACATTTATCAGGTTATATTATAAAAAACACAACTACATCAGTCAAAATTGTGCTAACATATGAAACAAAACAGAATTGTTCTTTTGACCTTTCGTTCATCATTTACAATCCGATTGTTTTTTATTGATATTCAATGAAATTTTATCAAAATATATTTTAATAAAAATAAACACTAAAAGTGTGTAGTTCCCTTGTATTTGCGAGTCACGAATAAATGATTTAAGGAGTACGGGAAACGCGGTCGCCAGATGAAACGTAACAACTTTTTACATCATGAATTATTCTTGGTGGTTGCTTAAATTGAAAATGCAGTCACTCCAATTAGGATCAGATAGACAGACAGACAGACCGACAGACAGACCCACAGACAGACAGACAGATATTACTTTATTAAGCCCAAAAATGAGCAAATTCAGCTCGCATAAACAAATAAATAAAACACGAAAGTACGACAAAAAAATTAGTGTAAGTATTGCACAATCGTTACGTAAAGGGATGGCCTTTCAATTGGCAAAAGCGTGTGGCAAATCTGTTGCAGCTGCTGGAGGTCTCATTCTATGTATAAAGAGTAATAAACTGAACTGAACTGAACTACTCCTCTGTTATGGAAATCTCCATGTAATGGATGCTCAGCATCTCAGTTTAATCACAGATCATTTTGCGTTCGAGAAAGGAGTGGTACAATTACTCCAGGCAAGGAAGTTGACTCCTTCGCCTAATTTATGAATGGCTTGTTTACATAACGAGAAAAATGATATTTTATTGGAACCAAAAATTTAAAAATTTTCAGCAATGAAGAACAACTTCTTTTTTACCCATTGTTTTTGTAATCGATATGTCCACTGTACATCAACTCTAAGACAAACAGAGAGACATTTGCAAAATCAATCCAGTTGCTTACTTTTAAAAAGTACTTTTAAGCAACTTTATATTGCCTTCAGTTGAGTCTTTCGGATTAGAGCATCCAACTTGCAGCCGGGAGGTGTGGAGTTCGCTTCTTGAGCAGGTCCTACCGAAGACTTTAAAGGGAAAGAGCAGTCTCCCCAATTTGAAGTAGTGCACTATGGTGTTTCATGATTGGCTCTTCAGAGTAATGTAACAGTATTTTTTCTCCTCAAATGTGAAATTTCCGGTATATCATTGCTTGGTCTTAAAGCAAATTTAGAAAATTGTTGTTGCTGCTGCTTTGAAAATCAAGTTTGGGATGACTGGTCTTGCTCTTTAAAATGGACCTTACTTACGTTGTGCTTAGTGCTCAGCATATCATGATATAAGCAATGAAATAGGGAAAATAAGACAGTGAGTCACAACTGGAGGGAAACTGAATGCTGTTCTCGGTTTAACTTTAATCAATTGTTAAGAAACTGAACGGTAAAACTTCAACTTACTCCAATTCTTAGGTTATGAAAAAGATATATTTAGGGAAACATACATAAGCAGTTTATTGGAAGAATTACACCTTGGTGTCCTAGTAACCCCTTATGATTGTATACAGAGTTGTCTGATCTAAAATAAGTAAGTTATCCTATTAGATAAATTGATACGATTCAAGCTCCGTATATCGTGTTTAATGATTTTACAAAAAAGTGACCGCATCTTGCAGGGTTACGCATTTCTTTCAAATTATAACGGGTTGTTGTTAAGGGAGAGAGATCAAGATTCAGTCCGGTGGTTGATTAATGGATGCTAACTCGCATTATTTGAAAGAAAGTCATGGTACTCATAGAGACAGCACAGGCAGCGCCAGAATGTCAAAATTGAAGGGGGAAGAAAACTAAGTGGATGGGGTAATGATGGGGGCAAAAATTTTCGGGCGAGGCACGATCTGAGCCCCAAGCGCCCGTTCCTAGGGTGGGGGTCCAAGAGGAGAAGCCCCCGAGAGCTCTGAGGTTTAAGTATATTTCTGGATAAAAGATTAGGTTTCTGGAGGGGTATAATTTTGGGTTTTTTCAGTTAACCCAGCTCCTAACTGACCTTAGTTGGAGTCGCGCCGCCACTGAGTGAAATCCTTCTCAGTGTGGATATTTTTCTGGCTGAAACTAGGCACGGCACCTCCCTCCACCGTGTGTATCTAGTACAGTCTTTACCTTCCTTTAAAGCTATTTATCAAACAACATTATTGAAGTACTCCAAACTGAACCGAGGTTCAAAAACATGATTTTATGAAACATATCCCAGCTACTACTTAGTAAGAAGCGACTTAAGTCTGAAATTTAAACACAGTCCCCGAGAAACGCACTTGCCAGAATGTTCGGCTATCGTCCATGCAATCATCACCCAAATTTAAAGTCAACGATATAAAATGATACTGTGGAAAGGCCTTTATTTGTTTCTGTCATCAAAGGCGTGCTGTTCTTGTTACAGAGGAGAACTTTGCACTCTTTATATCTCTTCAGCTCTTGGCACTCGACTAGCAACGTGAATCAAGTGTTCATGGCGCGCAGTGAACGGTAATATTTCGTTTTTAGGAATTAAGAAACAAATTCAGTGGTGTTTGATAAGTAATGTATATCAAGGAGAATATTTTTCAATACATCAACACAACTTATTAACAGGCGACTTAACCATTAACTAGTATTAGCATATTGTCAGTCAATAAACTACAGCCTACTTGGGCAATGTTACTCATTTAAAAGAAAAATCAGGTCACAAAGCAGTGAACTTTGTAACAATGTGCAAGAGAAGAGATTGAGTAAAAAAACATATTGACACACGGACAAAAAAGACAATAAAAAAAAGAGTTTCCAAAGAGTATTTGTGTTGAATTTGAACCTTCTCGTTTAGAAAATTAATACCAAGGGGAACTTCTAGGGAGTTACAAAAAATGTGTGCAGACTTAACTGTACGTATTTCGTAGAGAGCTTGGATTATACATTGAAGTGTAGGCTAACAAAAATACAGTCCTAATGTGTAAGAAATCTTTTGGAGAGTTGACCTTTTTATACTGAAATCTACAAAAATCATTCACTTTTTAAGAAAACAATACATCATCCCATTTGTGCTAAAGCAAAGAAATAACATGATATTTGCTTATCACCTTTAGGCCTAGTAGAAATTACCAAACAACAACTCCTAATGCCGTAAAATAGCAGCGGCAACAGAAACGGAAAGATTGGGCGCTGTAAATTGATAAATGGGTTTTTATTTTCTTGAACATATTGGGCTCATTCGATGATCGCACCACTTCAGACTTGACTCTGAAATAATTGTCGCTAAAACCCCCGGGTCACATCGTCACGAAATCGCATAGCCGCGGAGCGGACGAGGTCTTTTCGTTCAGTCCATCGCAACGAAAATCTATCTGGGGGTGGCGGCAGCCTAAAGTGTAAAGTATTCCGACCACGATTTCACCGGTTTCTGTCTGGCCCCAGATCTCCGGGCCAATTGAACATGTCTTATCTTTATCGTTTGGTGGCTCGCATGATATTGTCACTGGTTTCGGGAAGCTCAAAATGCCTTCGACTTTTGCAAATTGTTTACCGACTGAGATGTTGAAAGTTGCCAGGTTGTGGCGATGCCTCACGGGCTAAAGTGTGGAATATATAAGCGAATTCCAGGGCTGGAGGACTAGAGTCCGGACTAAACCTCGATTCCGGACTTCAGTCAACTTTTTTGGACTCCGGCGGACTTGCACTCGGGCTCTCTGGAAATAGCCTTCGGTTTGGACTCGAAGTTGAGTCCATCAAGTCTTAACCTTTTTATCCGCCTCATGTTTTGTCCTTTTTATTTTCATGATCCAGCAAAAAGGGTATAGGAAAAGGATGTGCTGAGAACAATTGAAATCAGCTTCTTACTATGTCATGTTTTTCGGCAAGAGGTTTCTCTGTTTGTTTGGTCACTATGAGGCAGCGTATAGAGCTTAGCGTGTTAAGCCTTCAAAGCTTAATACCAGAAAATCCTATACTTAATTTACAAATTTTTAACTTGAACTCGAGGTTTGACTCCAGCCCGGTTTTAGGTCTTGGTCTCGGACTCGGACTTGTTGGACCCCTGGAAAATTCCTATTACATATATACATTGTAATATTTATGTTATGTGCTTACACTTAGGTCAAAGTTCACTACAAGCAAGCAAAGAAAAACTTAATGTAGGCCTACTACTATTTAAAAACCGGAAACGCATTCGACCATTTCTGTGGTCATTTTATTCAAAAGATATTAGTAAGGTACACAGGGCATGTTCACGATATTGATCGGAACTTTTCCGGCCCCGCTCTCTGACGTTCATCTTCTCTTGTTCGACAATCTACGTCATGCTTTGTTCGATTCGCCTCCAGCAGCAAGATACCTAACGGAGCTCCTTTACAGCGCGTGCTTTAAATAATGCTTAGTGATGATTGTCGGTACAAATCGTGGTTATTTCTATTTTGAAAAAAAAAAATAATGTCAGTATTGTGTCTTTAAAGGGTCTATCCTCTCACCCCAAACTTCAGTTCTTGTAGGGGTTTACCGAAATTCTTAAATGGTTCAGCTCTTTGATTGACAGCTTTATTCAAACAATGGAGAGCACCAAACCAATACATTACATAGCATGAACTGTAGTGAGAGTGTTTTGATCATTCACATTGAGCTTTTTATATTCACCCTGAAGCACTAAACTATGGTTGTTTCTGGATGAGAATGAATTTTAGACAATTGTGGGAGGGGCTTAGCGAAAAATAGGTTAGGGGGGAACTGGTACTATTTCTCGAGAGAATCCGGGCTTTCAAAGGGAAATAAGGCCACCTCATTTTGGAATAATGTATTAAATATTAAGTTAATATTCTAGTTCTGGGGGGGGGGGGGGGGAGGGGGGTAAACCTGACATTTTTTTCACTGCAATGTGAAAATTATGAGGGGTAACTGCTTGGCTCTAAAACAATAACATAAAGTCCAAAAAATTGAAAACTTGGAAGAGAAAAAAGAAGTTTGTGAGATTTAGCGTTTTTTCACAATTAGTTTTGGGTGTCTTCATGCCATTGGTTAATTTAAACGTCCCGACCCCCACTCCATCCCGAATGCGTTATGAGCTCTTCATGCAATTCAGTTGAATAGTGTGATACCCAAAAGCGGGCAAATTAACCTACTCGTTCCACAACTTAAGTAATTGAGAAAATGACAAAGGATATCAAAGTACAATTGACAACAATTGTACTTTGGTAATTTCTAATTGCAAAAGGTTTATAACAGCATCCTTCAGAAAAAAAACCATCGACCCCCCCCCCCCCACCACCACCACCAGGGTGGCTGAGACTGCTACCCTGTCTCTCACTGGGAGAAAAAGTACCAAAAGATGCTTCAAAGCTTTTGACACTTTTACAAAACAATAGATTGCTATCACAGTGTATATTACATGAATAAAAAATTTATTTCCAATGTTATGATCAAAATCCCATAATTTCCTTACAAAGAAACTCTTGCAAATTTAACAATGAAGGTTGGAAATGATGTCGTTAACTGCATAGTATTCACTTGAGCTGGCTCAAGTATAAAAACTCTTTCTCCCTGGTTATAATAAGTGAACAATAAGTTATTTTTTACAGCAAGTTCAAAATAACTTAAAGTGCAGATAAGTCTGAAATTCCAAAATATATTTTAAAAGTTGAAAAAACAATCCAAACTGCACAACTCTCGTCTTCACAGGATATTTCTGAGCTGAGATATAAAATTTTGATATATAGTCCCATAATTCAAAATGATACATTGTGCAATAAGTTGTGATGCCATCCCTGTGCTTTAAAAGTTACAGTGATTCATTTTTTCATTCTCAAAGCTACAACACTTTATGTCTAAATGCGTTCCTATGCATATGACATGATATGCATGAAAACAGTACATTTCCCAAGGCTATATGAATGGTTATTTCAAACGGAGGCAAAAGATGTAACGTGAATTTCACAAAATGACATCACAAATTAATGCTCAACGGGTCATTACAAATAAAGCAAATAAATGACAAAATCTCAATGGACTAACCTATGAGTGACTATGGGAGATGGATGATGAATATTCAGTGAATGACTATGGGAACTGACTGATGAATATTCATTACATGACTATGGAAATGGATGAAGAATATTCATTGAATGACTATGAAAGTTGGGTGATGAATATTAGAGAATGTCTATGGGGATTGGATGATGAATATTCAGTGAAAAACTATGAGAGAACAATTAGATGAGGAATATTCAGTGAATGACTATGGAAGTTGGGTGATGAATATTCAGTCTCCAATCTCTTTAGTACATAGGCTATTCTTGCAACTTTAGCTTTAGAGACACCTTTATTAAAGAGGAAAACAGAGCTTGGCAGTTAAATTTTTGTTCCAGCACTTAGTTTTTTTAAATGATTATTTACCAGAACTAACATACACTGAAGAGGTCTTCCAAGTAAAACATCAATTCTGTGGTAATTAGTGATGAATTGCAATTTTGTATGTTTGTTTAAGTAAAATAATTCAAAATTCCACACAAATGTAAGACTAGGCAGCTTCATCCATATGATGGCCAATCAAAATGTCAGATCACCTTGACAGGCCATATTTTGTTACTTTTAACTCAATGTATGATTGTAGTAAAAAATTTAAGTTACGGAAAACCTGTAAAAACAAACTCCATTGCTGCCTTAACCCTTTACCATTGTGCTCCGATCGGGGCATATTTGCCCGCCTCGGGAGTGGGAGGAAAAGCGGACGTAGCCCGCCCCACATCGGCTTCCATAGGCCATGGGCCCCGTGACCTTAAACTATTGTCTCTCTCGTTGTTGTGGCCGAATTTTCGGGTAGCTACTCGCAGTTTCGAGCTCCGCGTGAAACAGTAAAGATGGGTGACAGCCGAGCTCTCCGCATGGGTCCAAAAGGATCCAAACAACGGTAAAGGGTTAATAAAAGGTTTCTGTGCAAATACCCCTTGCCTTTGAATGGCTTGCATCAGAGCCATTAAAGGTTAACAGAACTATTCACTCTTCACTATCGAAGAAAATTAACTTAAGGTTATTTAGAAAATCTGCTTCAAAATATCTCAAACAAGAAGTTTCTTGAACGAGTGAGTGAGTTACTGGAATGGAAACATCAGGAAAATAACTGATACTACATCTGGTTTGCAGTTAGTAAAAGACTCTTATTTACAAAACACTGGTGAATAGAATTTATTGATTTTATTTATACACTGTATATTTTGTTAGTAAAATCATGAATACACTAAAATGACACATGCACTTCTATTTAGAACTAGAGACAAAGTCACCATAAATAATTGTTAATAAAAGACAATTTAAAAAAATATTGAAACAAGGACTGGCTGAGAACTTCCAAACAAACTGTATACTGTACTACAACCCAGGAGGAAATTCCTATTGAGACCTGATGAAATTCCAACAGGTTTGAACAGGTATTAACAGGTGTGAACAGGCAATGTTCCAACTACCTGCTGGAGTGATGAAAGTCAACAGACATCAACAGGTTACACCAAAAAAGGTAACAGGTTCCTGTTGGTACCTGTTAAAATCCTGTTAAAACCCGTTTTTTGTTTCAAATTACCTGTTGTACCTCTTAAAACCTGTTTAACAGGTTTCAACTGGAATTTTCTCCTGGGAATTCACTACCCTCAGTACCTGACGACCTCAAGATGACAATGAGAATGCAACATTCAACATAAACAATTAGCATCTACAAGCATGAAACCAACAGATAAATATACTGCGACATGCAATGACATTAACACTGCATGGTGTGTGCTATGGTGTGAGTTTGCAATCATTGGACATAAAGATAAATATATGATGAGTTGGTGATGAGGCATGCTACATAAAATTCTGAGTTTCAAAAAGATTGTAAAAAATTTGATAAATTTAGATGGTGAATGATCCCATTTCAAAGGCATTTTATGGTGGCTTTTGCCAAGTTCTTGTGTAACGTACCAAGAGACATAAATGACTGGCACTACTATGGTCTAAATGAATACTTTGCAAGTCAAAGCGTGCCTTTTTCATTATTTTGCCAAGACATGTTGTTTCAGATCTCAAAGAATGTGATGAAAAGTACACACTGCCTCAGAACTTGGTAATATCACACATTTCCTGAAATGCAATGCATGTCTGAGGAAAATCATGTTTCTGAATACAGTACTTATATTAGGTTAAACATAACCTTCAAGATGCCAATTTTCCTTAAAGGTTTACCAAACTGTACAGAGAAGTTTCCAAGTTTTTTTTTCCAATTTGGACCTGACACTCCATAAAATGCCTTTCATATGATGTTATTATATGATGGTAAAAATTAATAAATTTCCTTTCAATGGTTCAAAAGATTGGAAGACTATTTATAAAGATAAAGCTACTTAAAATGTGATTGCATTTTTCTGACATGATCTTAACATTTGAAAACAAACAAACAAGAGCTTAACCTAAATGGCTGAAATGACTTTTATTGACAAAAGAGAATGACTTTGCGATGGACCATAAAGAAAGATTCATTACATCAAAATACAACAACATATCTTGACATGTCAATGGATATAGTCCTCTCCCTTGGTTATGATTGGATCAAAAACTTTGAAACTTTGAAGAAAATCATAAAAGAAAAAAATGCATGCAAGTCTTCAAAGTCACTTCAAAAATAATCTTCATATATTACACTTTTTTGAGTAAAATTTTTAAAATGATCCAATAAACAAAATATACGTAAAAAATCTACAGACAAAATTGTTGTTTTTTGACTTTCTTTTCGCTCTTTTTATTAATATTTTAATTTTGGTATAGATTCTCCTTAATTACATGCAATACTATAAAGCACACTGGTGTTTTCGATGTCCTTTTTTTTTTGATCATGAAAAATCTATCACACAAATTCTTTTCAGAGTAAATTTTCATTTTTAAGAATGGCTTGCATGTTATTCTTAAAGGGAAACATTGCACTTAAAATGCTCCAACATAGAATGAAAGGAGATGGCTCTAGTCATTTTCAAATTATTTGGTCTCAACAATATACTTCAGCAATAGCTTCATCTGCTAAAAAATATTATGCACAAGAAGAGTTATGGAAGTTGCATCTATTGAAATGTTGAAAGTTTGGGTGAACAAATTAATCTTGAGCAAAAAACAACTGAATTTCTATCTGAGGAAAACTCATTTCTTGAAAAGAAGGTTACCACACTGCCTTATTTGTAACTATTTACCACTCTTTGCCAATAAAAACTATTGGTCTTATAGGTTGAAATTTCCTTGTAAAACAAATGCAACATATTTCCCTTTAATCCTTGTGGGACGAACATGTGATTTGCAATATTTGAGTTCAGGCCAGTTGAATTTTGAGGTCTGTGAGTGCCATTACACACCATCACTCACCTTAAAACAATGTGACGAGAGTGATATTTTGTACACACATATGAACATTGGAGTACATATATCAATAAAAGTTATATAAAACAACACAATCTACCACATTCCTTACATTCCACAGGGGTGCAGTTTATAGCACACCTAAAAAATTTAAAACACAAAGGCCTGTGAGTTAATTTTTTTTTCAGAGCAAAAAGAAGGCTGAGAGTAAGAAAGATGGACATGGGAGGCAGGGGATAAGAGAATAACAAAAGATTGAAAAGAGCCATCAAAATAAAAATGAAAGATGAATATTAGGCATCAACAGAAAGAAGCAGGATGAAGGACAATTACTTCCCTCCACACTTTAAAACAAAGGCATTTCTGCCCCACCCATACATACATAGTTCTGACCATCACCATATCCCCTTCCCTGTCCTGACCCTCACTTTTGATACACAATTTACTGAATCTCTGGTAAATATTTTAAAGCCTTGCATACCATTTGCAATAGAGATAAAAGTTGAGGTAACACTTGAGTTGATTTACATTTCTCCAGCTTACTTGAAAATCATTTTTTAAAAACTATTTGCATCACATTTGTAGTTTCTATGGCAAAAGTTGTGATGCAAGCCTTTCCCAGCCTTTGATCCTTTATCAATTTCATTTTTTTTTTTAAAATTATGTGGTCAATACTATAAACTGTTACTACACCCGATGCATGTGCAAACCAAAAATGAGGAAGAAAATTCTTTTTCCCCAGATATTTTTCTTTCAATATTTGCATATGTATATACGTTATTGCAGTTTCATTGAGATGTCTTCGATGATTTGTGCTATGACACTTCAGGACTACTTGTTCAAAGTTGAATTGAAAATATAATATATTGAATAGTCACATCCATTCATGCCTTAAAAATCTGAGGAGCATTGAGAATTAAAAAAAAAAAATCATTAACATAACTGACTGATTTCCTATGCATGTGACTAGAAGTATTCAAATGTACAAATTACATTTTTTTTTTTTTTTTATAAAACAGGTAACTTTCCTCCATATTCGTTTTGTTGACCAGTTTTAAATTCAATTTTACAAATTTACTTGACAAATTGTATATAAATTTATTAAAGTTTTAAAACAATAATACATAACAACAATGTGATAAAAAAATTTAAGTACCCTCAAACCCTTCTATGACTAATGACTTTCACTACGGAACAGATTCTACATACACATAAATGACTATAAGCACAGGACAATTTACATCTTAAATATGATAACGTTTTCTTTAAAGAAAAGACATTGGTTATTGTATAAAACAACTGCACATTATAATACTTTTCAAAATATTACAATTTATTCCACAAACTTCCATAAACTGCATCATAATGATTGAATTAAATATCACACAGATGCATACATCATATACATATATATATTCCTATAAATTGGGATTTAGCTATGTCACTACACCTTCCATTTGTACCTGTGATGCACGCCGTTATTTCTACCCATAATATCACAGCTCCTATTCGTACCTTTGATCTCACAGTTCATATTTGTACATGTGCAACTGCAGTTGCAATCTGTAACTATGTTGAAAGGTTTAAAACGGTACCTGTGATACCACAATACCACAATTGCTAATTGCACAACATAGACCAGTTACCATCTGTACCATTTATGCCATATTTCCTACAGTACCTTCACCAACAGTCCCAGCGTTCCTACAAATTGATCAAAAATGACAAAATTCCATGACATTTCCATTACTTTCATGGACCTTACCTGATAATTCCAGGACATTTAAAAGCAGTCAGATTTCCCAAACTGGGAGAAACTGCATCACAGTCTTTGGACAGGCAAGCAGGAAAGAGGATCTCTCTGGGATCTCTGCCAGAGGTCACCCAGAGCCACTATGCTATTAAGGCTTGCCAGGGACTTACTGCAGGTAACTGGGAATTACAAAGTGCAAACAGGCGGTAAGGAGAGGCGAAGTAGATCCCGTATTTCCATTCTTTTTTTTTAACAAAATATTAATCTACCTGAACACTGAGAAAATTAAAGCAGTGAGTCACACTTTCAACAATTCCATTACTTTTCTGGGACCCTTTCAAAAATTGCTCATTTTCCCTGACTTTCCAGGACTGGAAATTCAAATTTCGATTTCCCTGACTTACCAGTATTTTTAGTTCTTGTACAGACCCTGAGTACCATCTCACAATTCCTGTATGTAGTGATAACACAACTCTTCACCTGTACCCTATGGTGCTACAATGCCCACTCATTTTTAGAAAGGTTACCAAACTTCTTCCTCTCCCTCCATGCCATTATTTTTGTGATAGTTCCTCATTCTGCAATCTCTTCTGTAAGATCCAGCTCTTCATGTTTAACATTTTGGCTCTGTAGGAGTGTCCTCAGCATGCTTTCGATAGACTCATTGGTTGCTTTCATTTGTTTCAGGCGATATTTGATATTACTAACCTCCCTGATAAGTTGATCTTGTCTTTTGTTCAAAATTTGTATTTCACCCTGCAAATTAAATTATATATGAAAAGGAAAAGTGTTATATATCTAGTTTCAAAGTGATGATAAAAATAAACTGTAACAGACTCATAAGCATACAGACTGACAGACAGACAGGCAGACAGACTGGTATGCAGAGAGAATAACAGACTGACAGACAGAAAAACACAGGTTGACAGACAGATGAGGAGGCAGGCACATAGAAACAGAGAGGCAGATAAAAAGTCATCTGATCAGTCATGACAGACAGACTGACAGGCCAACACATTGACAAACAAACTGACAGACAGACAGACAGACAGTGAGAAAGAGAAACACACACTGACAGACAGAAAGATGCAGGTTGACAGGCAGACAAGCAGGCAAACACAGAAACAGAAATACAAAGGGGCAGCCAATCCCTCAGGCAGACAGACAGGCTGATAAAAAGACACACCAACAAACAGATCAACAGAAAGACAATCATACAAACAGACAGAGAAATACCTATATTGGCAAACAGAAAGAGACAGACAAAAAGACAGAAATACAGACAGACAGACAGACAGACTTGGAAACAGAAAGAAGGGCAGGATATCAGGCAGGACAGACTGACAAGCAGGTAAACAAATAAAATCAGACAAACAGACAGAACGGCACCCAGACATACAGACCAATAGACAAACACTTTGATGTTGTTTCATGTAAGGTGATATATGAATCTATTTTACTATTGGCATTATTATTACAAGCAAACAACAAGCATACAGATGGACAAAGCTCAAGATGGGAAAGCAACATTGAACAGACGGTTAATACTTACCAGTTCAGGATTAAGGGCTGTTGCAATAGCATCAGTGAAGGTTCCTTCTTCACCTCTAAACCAATCAACAAGTTTCCCAAATAGTCCAGAAAACCCCCTGTTGGGGTGAACTGTCCTTGATTTGATCACATAACGTCTCCAGATGAACATGGGCAATGCTTCTTGTACTTCAAACGCCAGATTCACCTTAATTTGAAAGGAAATAAAAGTTTAAGTTGAAAGCATACAGATACCTCATTCAATGTGGACTATTATCAAATGGTTTGTATAAAATTGTTTCATCTTAGCAAGAAGGTGTGATATTCTAAATGTAAGTTTGCAGGAAAAGATGCAAATAGGTTCTGTCAAGGATACTAACATTAGCAAGCAAGAAAGGTAAATCAAAACAAGGCATTTATGATGGCTTCACACTATTAAATGAGTTGGTAAAATCACAATTATAATGTTGGCTTATGTTGAGGGTCATTAGGAAGACAGTTGCTTTAGAACTCTTTTAACCACATACCCAGCGAATCAGGAATTTGGACAGGGACTGTGGGTAAGCATCAAGTCCCACATGCAGCTGGAAGTGACCCACGCATGAACAAAGATAAGGAAATCAATTGTTCTGCCAGCAGAGGCAAACAATCTTCCTGTTCACAGATGGGAGAAAGCAGCCGATTACAGAGCACTGTTTTAGATAAGTCACAATGTAACCCTACAATTAAGAAGTAAACTGCATTTGTCGGACTATTGTTGGTGTGTAAGCCATTGAAACTCCAAATTTGGAAAAATAACAGACAAGGCGAAGCCGGGTCCATTATTTCTTTCAAATTTGGAGACAAGATGGGTAATTCACCAACACTTTATCCGACAAATGTGGTTTATTCCTTTTCTATCACCCAAAAAATGTCCTTTTGAGTATACTTCTGCTTCTGCTAATCATTGTAATGGCCGGTGTGTTGAAGAATAGCCTCTCAGTGTTAACCAATCAGAATGCAGGATTCTAAATAACCAGAGGTGGTAAAATTACAATTACATTCCCCTTCAGACAACATTAGGATCTCCTAGTTAAACATCGCCAAAATTGAAAAGGAACAGCTTAGAAAGAATATGGAGAGCAACTTTTTGTATAGATCTAGAAATGTTATTATAATTATATTTTGGAGCACCTTTACAGTAATATGTCTTTGCTAAAATGATAGATGGTAAAGAACTTTATATTTAACAGATATGGATGGGTTGTTTTTTTTACCTGCATTCCAAATCTCTGAAGTCTGGCTTGCTCTTGGACTGCCTTGATGTCATCAACAGCTAGACCAACCTGAAAGATGCATCATAACAAATTAGCAATGACCAATTTTTTCCAAACTGAAAGGGAACTAAGCTGCCCGAATATGTAAATCTTAAATGGATCTTTGTCACAGTAAAGTTTTTTTTTTCAATCAAAGTCTCATGCGATGCCAGCAATAAACTCTTTTGCCATCATTGTGTAACTTATATGACTCAAGTGATATTTGTTCACAAAACCGATCTGATTTAAGTATGTGTGTCCACTACACACTGTCTGTCAAAGTGATGTCAAGAAATGCAGGCTTTTCATATGACGTCAGAATATTCCCCAGGTGCCATGTTGGAGTACACATTACTATACAGAAGACCACACTCGATATGCTTGTTCGTTGAATGTGTACAGACAGCATATATCACAGTGCACAATGTGCATTGCATTCAACACAAAATCACATGTACTTGGCATGGTTGTCATTCAGCATGGTGGATCTGTGATGCAACTGCAAAGCCTCCACAATAAGTTAACACTTCATTTTCATTTAAATCATGTACGAAACAAAAGACTAATTTCTAGCTCTTTCCAACCCAAAATGGAAAAGACTTGAACTAAAACTTAGAAAAAATTGTAATGCATACTCTTATTGGAAGGATATGTACTGTCTGTAAACTTAACATATACAAATGCCCTCAAAAGCATTCATAAGCATACAAAAATGATGAAAAGTATAGGTGAGAATCCCTCTGTTTTAGAGTTCATCATTTAGATGAGGTTTTAATGCTCAGTTTCTACCCTCCTGGTTTAAAGGGCCAATCCTCTCACCCCAAACTACACTTCTTGTAGTGGGTAAGAGAAACTTTCAATTGGCTCAGCTTTTTGATTGACTGCTAATTCAAACAGTGCAGAATACCAACACTGGTGCTTCACAACATGAATGAACTGTACTGAGAGTGTTTTGATTAAATACACATTGATCTTTTCTTTACTCACCCTGAAGCAATATAAACTGAGATTGTAACTGGATGAGAATAAGTTCAAGACAATTGTGGGAGGGGATTAAGTAAGAAGGTTAGGAAAATCGGTGCTGTTTGGGGTGAGAGAATTGGGCCTTTAATTCACAGCCATTTTTCTAGTTATGGCTCACTGGCTTGTTTTCTCTACTACATTGCTTAAGCTGAGCACCAAGCACACTAGCATAAGGGGTTCTATATTTTAAGTGTTCAGAGTCTTTTTGGAGTTAGTTAGTTAGATGGAGTTTTACCGCCCAGTTTCCAACCAATTGGTTCAATTCCAGCTGGCCATGGCCTCTTTTCCAGTTGTGGCTCACTGGCTTGTTTTCCCTACTCCATTGCTTATGCTGAGCACCAAGCACAACAGTAGTAGGTTCCATTTTAAAGTGTTTGATATGACCCAGCCAGGACTTGAACTCTCAACCTCCTGACTGCAAGTCTGATGCTCTACCCACTTGACCATGCAAGTCTGAAAGTTAATTGAATAATTTATCTGTGTGTAAAACTTACCAGCAAGTTCATAATCAGTATTGACATGATGATGGCAAAGAGAACAAAGATGGTATACGTTGAACCGGTGTAAAATACTTTGGTCAAGAAGTACTCTTCGGATGCTGGATCTAAATTCTGTGACTGCAGGTAGTCTTGAGAGTGGAAGATTGAGTCAAACTCAAACTCACCGATCATCATCACAAATGTTTTGACAAGAGAGTATTGAAAACGATGGAATGGTTCCTACAAAAAAAAAAGTGGTTCTGAGAACGAGTGGACAAAGGAAGTGGTATCTGAACCAATGACTCTTAAACAATCAACCAGAAGGTTCCACAATGGATTGGGTGAGATTAAGTGGAGATCTGAGTTTTTTTTTCTTTTAAAAAACAACCAACCATTTCTTCATCTCAGTTTTCCCACATTCAAATGATAAAATTTCATAACTTTTTCATTTCTTTCAAGGACCTTGACTGATATTTTTAGAACCTTTAACATTCCATTTTACCACCTCTTTTCCACAAATAAATGTACACGAACAGTGAGAAAATCAGAACAAGTCCACTTCCGAAAACTCCCAGACTTTTCTAAAATTTTTGAAATATTGCTCATTTTTTCCAGACTTTGTAAAGCCCACGCTGAAGGTACGCCAAGGTTTTCGTGATAGTACACCAGAATTTTCTGTGCACATACAATGCTACATAGCAATCTGCAGGAGTGCGCACATACATACAGTTTACATGTACGTGACACATACATGATCATCGTACTTTGTCAATGTATGTACAAGTATAAGGTACACACATAGTAAGTAGCAATCCATATGCGATAGTACACACTTATATATACATGTACGTAATGCATACACCATTCATTAGCAATATAAGTACTGTATAGCATAGTATACAGTACGTTTATTATACAAATGGAATTAACTGGTGCGCTGGGAGTACAGCTTGCCCACTGCTACGCCGAGAAGGAGTCGGTGCTTACGCCGAAGGTCTTTGTGTTGGAGTGCACAAAATGCAGACTGGATTTAAAGGCCTGGAAATTCAAATTACAGTTTTGCAGGGTTTCCAGGACCTGTATAAACCCTGTATTCTTCTCTTTCTTAAAAGACCCAAGTGATAAAATACCAAGCTATGCCTCTAATCATGCATAAACAAAGCTTACAAGACAAGATTGAGAGCTTTCTCCCATGTCTCAGGTCCCGAGTTTTTGATTTTCAAGATGTGCTACACATCACACTCCTCAAGAAATTAAGGAGTTTGGTAGATGTGCTGTTTCATTTAACTTCATCCATTTATTAAACTTCATCTAGGTGTATAAAATCACAATTCTCACAGTGATTCGTGTGGAGTGATGGTGTGGGATCCCACTCACATGCCTCAAAATTCAAGGCCTGATGTCTGTCTCACCTGGTTCAAGAGCAGAGTGTAAAAGGCCATAGCAAATGACACGATGAAGAGGAAGAATACCACACAAAATTTGAGGAATGTCTTCAATATGTCTGGAGTAAAATGGAAAAACATGATGATTAACAAATCCAAAAAGTACAAATCAACACAAGAAATTTTTAAATGTTGGTCAGTACAAGATAAAAATCTTACCTTACCTTCAAGTTTTATTGCTGTGTGATATGATTTCCATACATTGGAAAATCATTTCCACAGACTTCCAACAAAATCTGATGATGACACATTTGGTGGTAAACTTCATCTGAACAGGTCTCATGATATGCGTAACTTTACTAGAAATGAACCGTGACCTCAAATTTCCCCGTGAATAAATAAATAAGTTATCTCTGTTTACCATACTTGGATTTCCGCCATGATAGAAACATCTTGAGAAAAAAGTCATTTTGTAAGGACTGGGATTTGATTCAATTTATTTGCATCTTCAGTCGAATTGAATATGACATAAACAGTTAATGATAAATAAGTCAGATTTAAACTAGTGCCATAAATATACCAGTCATCCTTAAAATACAAACCCCTCTTCTCAAAATAGCCTTTACAGGTGCAACCTATTAAATAGTTCTGTTGTGAGAAATCTTACCTGTGAACATGACAACATAAATTCCAAGTTGCGGGAACTTCTGTATGAAGAGGATGAGGTTCAACCAGGCAAAGAATATTCCAAAGGCCCCACACTGCCACTGCCAGTCCTGCATGAGAGAATAATTTGTGATAGCCACATAGAAGAATGTTGCACACATTTGACTTGACTAAAGGCCAGCATTAATAGTACCATCACTTCAATGTTAATGAAAGAAGACTTTGATGTTTATGTAAGAAGACTTCAATGTTTATGTAAGAAGTTTCTTTGGTCAAAATACCTACAAACCAGAACTTTCGTAAGTGGTATTCACAAAAGCAACTTACACAGTTCCGTAAAGATATGCAATGTAAATACAATAAATGCACACTAGCCAATAATGTGAGCAACTGCAGTTTGTGCTGTGACACTCTAAGCCAACCACATTGCCTCTTGTCAATAAAATGACATACACTGTTTTCTGTAGTAGCAGGTGTGGAATAACATGGTGCCCATTCCCTTGGTACAAATTGCCTTTGTAGGTTTAGCCACAAATTTTGAGCTTACCACAACTCTGAAGCCTGCTTAAAGTTATGTAAGATTTTCTACTTCAATACTACACAACAAATTCTATCATGTTCTTTGACTTACATATCGCAGAACTAGACCATTGCCATACTGCACATTATTCAGTGGTAAGACTGTAAGAATTGCGAGAACATATATCCACCATTCCAAAAGGTTTTCCCAGTCCAGGTAAGCCAGCTTCTCATTGTAAATTTGCACAACCTAAAAGAAGGAAGGTACAAGGACAGTTTTCAAAATTTCCCTTCTGATATCATATCAAAACAGATCATGGACACAAAAATATGAGCATCTTTTACCTACTAAATTTATGAGACTGCCAAAAGCGGGTATGAGCCTCAATGAGTCTACAAGGCCTTCAAATCAGGCAAAATGTCAGTAAAAGTAAAGCCAATGAGATACCTGCCAACCTCCAGGATCACAAAACTGTATTATATGACTCAGAAGGTTGTATTTTCACCTTACAAATTTTATTTTTTACAAACATTCATAAACATCATACAGAGTCTGAAATATTACAGACTTAACAGACTTTTCAATCACAACCTCCATGATCTCAATGTGCATTCACAATGTATCCCTGGGTACTGTGCCCTGATGCATGCATAGTTTGAATATGCTCAAAAGGTTAGGTTAGATAAGACGGAGTTTTACATACAGCCCAGTTTCCAACCAATTGGTTCAAGTCGAGTCAGCCATGGCCTTTTTTTCCAGGTGTGGCTCACTGGCTTGTTTTCCCTACTCCATTGCTTATGCTGAACACCAAGAACAAGGGCAGTACAGCAGGTTCCGTTTTTAAAGTCTTTGGTATGAGCTGGCCAGGGCACGAACTCTTGGTCCCATATAATACATTATTCCATGGAAATCCCGCCGTGTGGGAAATTGCTACAGTTTTAAGACATGGCAGTTTCATTTCAGTTAAGGAAAGTACTTTATGGGATGAAAACAGCATGGTCAATTTTTTAACAATTCATCATACTGCATATGACAAAATCGTTCAAGTTGGCAGGTCTGCAAAAAAGAAAATTTTTTTGGTGGTAGAAAAATTTGGAAAAATAATGGACTCGACTTCCCCTCATTCATTATTTTTCCATATCTGGAATTTTGACAGCTTATTCACCAACAATACTCCAACAAAAGTAGACCATACCACCTACGCAGTCAGTATATGAAGACTCATCGAAAGTTGCCGCTACGAAGGTGATTGTGCAATACTGTAATTGTCAGACCCTTCAGGTTTCCATGCTGCTAGAATTCAACAGGACATTTTAGCCAATATTACCCGAGAAAAAGGCTTTTTCCCGGGTGAAGCTTATCTCTATAATTGCATCAGTTAATACCTTTTACAACCAAACTTGCTCCATTGACCAATCAGTCTTTAAAACGGTTCAAACCCCTTTAATTTTAATGATCTCAAGACACCTGAACAGGAAGTTCTCTGATAGATTCTGGATTAAGAGTGGTCAACTAGAGATGGCTAAAACTTGCTATTCATTTCTAGCGTCATGGTGGTCACATGATTAGAACATCTAACTTGCAGTGGAGTTCAAGTCCTGGCCAGGCCATGCCAAAGAATTAAAAAATGGAACCTACTGGCATTGTGCCACTGTGCATGGTGCTCACCATAAGCAATGGAACAGAGAAAAACAAGCCACTGAGCCATAACTGGGAAAAACAGTGGACAGCCCCACATAAACCAATTGGTTACAAACTGGGACGTAAATGTCCTTCTATCAAGAGTTAGATAGAGTTTAACGGCCCAGTTTCCAACCTATTGGTTCAAGTCGAGCCGGCCATGGTCTTTTTTCCAGTAGTGGCTCACTGGCTTGTTTTCCCTGCTCCATTGCTTATGCGGAGCATCACGCACAACGGCAGGTTCCTTTTTTTAGAGTCTTTCTATCTAACTCTTAGGTTTCGATTGTTTTCAACTTTTCAAGAGCACAAATACTACTAATAAAGAACAAAAATTGCTGTACATACCTCTTTGACTAAATTTAGACATGATAGACCTATAATTATGAGGTAACCAATCTCGGCAAATATAAACAGAGTAGTATCTGAAAAGCCTTCCTCCCACCTCTCCATGCCTGTCTCATACCAGATCACGGTGCCATTCACTTCATTCAGAGCGAAAAATGGAGGCGGGTTGACCAGGATGAAGCCAGTGAAAAATCCCAAGAAGATGAGGTAGAGAAAGAGCGACACATAGTAGAAAACGCGGCCGTAGCTGGCCCATTTGTGGTGCAAGAGACTGGTGACCAAAGGATGACCCAACAGGTTGTCACGTCTGGATTTCAACTATAAAAGGAAAACAAGGAAAATGGAATATTAATCAGGAGAATTTCAAGACTGACAAAGAGGTGTATCACTTTTGAGTGAAGTTTGAGATGATATCATAGAATAGACGAACCTGATCAGCCCTTGTTTTAAGTGACTATAGGCAGTCATTATTGCGGTCCATCAGCTTTAAATCTTCTTCACATATTGTCTACATGTATTTCAAACACTACTATTCAGTGAAATTGAGGGAATTAAGATACGCAATTTAGTGTAAAATCATCTATGGTACCGGTAAGCAAAGAAACTGAAAGATTAAACGGTAATTGACCCCAGTTATGGCCAACTAAAACCAGACCATTGCTTGATGTCCGAATTTGTCCATAGACCTTATGAATAAGACTTCGCAAGGCAGAAGCAGAATGTGTACCCTCCAAATGCAGGTCCAATGGGGATGCAACCTAAAAAGAGGGATTTTAAGGTCACATCAAGTTTTGATATGTTAGAGGGGTACTTATCCTTAGCATTTTGGGGAAATTGGCATTGAAATCAAATGTGTGGTTCTCAAGATATGAGCAGGTAAATCTTGTCACAATAAGTGAACTTGAAGCAAGCACATATGACATCATATTCTCACAGTCTTTTGTTTTTCTACAAACTTGATATCCAATTTTCTTATAAACAATCACATATTATCAGAATGGGCTCGCATGAGTGGCATAAGATATTTACAAACATTGCATTCCCCAGGGAGGTCCTATCCCCATTGAGGTGTACTTCAAGCCCCAAAAAATTCAGAAATAAATATTAAACAGCATGAAAAATGAACTGTAACAGTCCAACTCCCATCTTCATAGGACATTCTTGAGCCAAGATACAAAATGTGGAATGTTATTCACTCAAATTAAAATGGTACATTGTGCAATAATTTGTGATGTCATAGGTGTACTACTCAAATTACAATCTTTGTATTTCTTTTTCTGAGAGTTACTGAACCTTAGACCAAGGTGTGATAGCACTCTAAATACTGTTACGGAATAATGTAATTACGCCCTCTCTGTGCAACATGCTAGGCAAACAAACAGGAAGTGTTCAAGATCATAAAAATATTTCCAATTTTAAAGGCTTATTCAGCTGTCAAAACTAATTCTGCTGATAAAAGCCCTCATGCCACCTAAACTACTAATGTCATAAAAACCCATTCCCTTGTCAAAACTCTATTTTGTCATATTTTGTATGAGGTTGTTATCCATTTTGACCAATGACAAACCCTGATGATTTTTGAAGGTGCAGAAAGAGCTGATTTGAGTATGATGTGAAGTTGTCCGTACACACCATGAGTAATATAAATGCACTTAACACACTTGCATTATCGATGTTGCAATTTTGAATTCCTGGTACCGGAGATGGAGAAGATTTTAATAAAAATCCACAAAAATTAAATCCAAATCCAATACGACTTTGTTGAAGAGTGACTGTTGCTTAAGTTTACCAAATTATTAATCTTGTCCATTAATATCTGTCTGCTACTTACCATGATGTAGAGAGGATGGTTTATCTTAAGAATTTCTTCACTTAAAGTGTACGGTTGTGCTTTTGATGATAGCCGTCCATCCTCACGAAATGGAAAGTTTTCGTCACCGGATGAGGAGTCAGACATTGACCCAGTATCTGTTTGTGAAAGAATACAAAATCAATATTTACAAATTCTCACAACAATGTTAACATAATTTAGTTCGTTGACTTTTCCAAGACACAAATGGCCACTTTTAAGATGCACCTTCAAACTGAAAATTTAAAAGTATATAAAACATAGCATTAACAAGAGCCCAATGGGCACTGTGGTTCCTTGCCAGATATTATAAGAACTGTACAGCCAGTCTATGAAATAGAGCTAAGCAAAAGTTCATACTGTACTCAATGTTTGTAACATCTTCACAAGTGGTATTTTAGAACTAATTTTACATGAAATCAAAGATTAAATTTCTGTGGCCTTAATGACATTCAACTTTTGTAATGCTTGGTAATCCTTCAAAAACACTACCTCATTTCCATATGTATTTATGCTTGTAATCAAATTTTATATTACCACCAATAAATGATACACAATGTGGTCAGAGAGAGAAAAGCACCCCAAAGGTTGTATTTCTCTCACAAATTATTTTTACCGGCTCTCAAATAAAACTTGCTGTTACTTTAAAACAATCTACCACTTGTCCTGTTTGCTACCTCTACACAGAAAACAGGGTTTATTCAGCAGTCACACAGAAAGCAAGTGATTAATGAAGTATGATAATAGAATGAGAATAAGGTTACCCCCACAGAGCACAGCAGTATTAAAGAGACATATTGTAGAATCCATGCATTGCTTCCACTGGCAGAGAGACCAGTTTAATGCAGAGTGACCTGTGTTCGGTGAAATCTACAGATTTCAGTTATTGCCCTCTTAAAACTTTGAATGATCCAAAATATGTGTACAACCCAAAGGAATCATTACTGAACGAACATAAAGGACAAATTTCTAAGGTGTTTGGGTGTGTAAGCATGCAAAACCAGGTGAGATAAAAAATCTATTGAAACTATCTTTATCTAGCTTACAAGATTTTCTAAGTAACATTTCCAGCAGTTGACCTCCAGTGACCTTGATGACCTTTGACCTTAACCAAACACAGATTGCTTTGAAATCTGTCCTTTCTACCTTAAAATACTGAGTTAAAACGTTTTTCGGTGTTTGACCCCTGGTGACCTCAGACGACCCCTTGACCTTCACAGAACATATCCAATTTCATCCTTACACCATAACACATCCACACACCAAGTATGACATCTATCCAAGTTTCCTAACTAGAAATATCCTGTTGAGAAGGTTTTCAGTTTTTGACCTCTGGTGACCCCAAATGACCTTTGACCTCCACCAAAAACGATAGGGCACACCTTCTTCCTATGATGAATCTATGTACCAAATCCAAGTTCCATCCAACCTTCCCTTGTTGAGTTAGAGCGTACCGAAGCAAGTGTAACACACACACACACACACACACACACATACACACACACACACGCCAACCTGACTACATAGGTTCCTTTGCTACCGCAAGGAACCAAAAATGAATTCATTCTAATCCGATACAGGATAAACACTTTGTGTAATCATTAAAATCATGACATGAAACGTGAAAGTGTCCTTTTACCTCAAATCCTTATGTACCATATGTGTGAACAAATTTCAGCTCATCTCAATGTTACTAGTAAAAAAAGATTCATTCAAAAGGTTCTTTTCGAACCTCTAATTTTAAATATTAACCCCTCTTTTACATAGCCACCTAATCATGCGCAGTTAGTTAGTCAGAGGGAATTTTACGGCTCAGTCTCTAACTGATTGGTTTACCTCAGGCTGGCCACCACCTTCTTCCAGGTGTGGCTCACTGGCTTGTTTCCCCTACTGCTGAAAACCAAGCACAATGGCAATAGGTTCCATTTTTAAAGCCTTTGGTATGACCCAGCCAAAAGTTGAACTCTCTCCCAACTGCAATTCACAAGCATACAGAAAGATTTACTTAGCTCAATTCACCTCAAGACATAGTGTTATGACCAAGGACTGCCCTCGATAAATTTAAAAGACACTTCCTTCAGCATAGGCCAAAACAAGTACATCTGATGTTACTAACCCTAAAGTGATGTGATTCAATGCTACACTGCTAAGCCTTGAAGCTGGTTGCTAAATAACAGAGTAGAAAGCAGACTTATCTCTTTGTAAAATGTCAATATTCTTTTGAAAATTACCATTGTTTTCATCCCAACTACTAAACATGTCATCCAGAAGCTCATAATTGAAGGTGATGCAGTAATCTCTGTGCTCCCTTGGTTTGTCGTTTTCTGTCAGGCAGCGGTTAAAAACCTCCTCAGCAACATCTACAAAATAAAGGACACCCAAAGATGAGAGGACAAATGCAAGCAATGGTAGTCGTACTTTATCTCTTGCCCCAATGGTATAGTAATTGATCCCAATGAGGGTTCTTGAGAATTTAATTCGTTTCTCACACCTACATTTCTCATTAACATTAAGTTCAAAGGACTTGGTACAAATATATGTGATGCATCCTAGCCATTACGTGTACGGCTCGGTTACTTGCCGTTTGGTCTACCCCCGGAAAATGAAACGATATTCCGGGTGTCACGTGATCAACGAAGACACCAAATGTGCCTTCACTATCTCTGAAAACACAAAATCACATGATTTGGTGTCTTGATTTTGTGTTTTCAGAGATAGCGAAGGCAGATTTGGTGTTTTCGTTGATCATGTGACACCCGGAATATCGTTTTATTTTCCGGGGATAGACCAAACAGCAAGTAACCAAGCCGCACACGTCATGGCCAAAAACATCATCAAAGCTAGTGAACATAGAAAGAACATTAGCATACTTTTGTAGTTGCTATAGTGCAAGCACTTAAAGCCCATAGCTTCCAGGAGTTTTGCAATTAAACTACATGAACGGGTCACCCCTAGACCCATAAAGGGTTCTTGTACAGCCTTGAACCACACAAAAGAAAAGGTAAGAATCCTTTCAGGTTTGAAACTATACTCTGTTCAAGTCCACTTCATTCTAGCATACATATGTTACATCCATATTTACATTGCAAATGGCCAACAATGCAAATGCGAACAGTTGCACCCCCAACTCAAAATGCAATTGCGGGAGGGAGTAGGGAGTTGGGACGGGAGGGGATGGGGAGTTGGGACGGGAGGGGGTGGGGAGTTGGGACAGGAGGGGGTAGGGAGTTGGGATGTTCGGTGGAGCTGTGTGCCTGAAACACATTAACGTCCTTTTCTGGACACTAAGATCCTGGATCCAAATTCAAACTTTTCCTTTTTGAAGTGTAGCCATATCTTCACCCCTCCCCCCTACTCTTTGGGAAATAGGGTAAAATATGAAAGTAGAATAGAAGTGTAGCTCCTTGTATGTGCTTACACTAATTGTTCGCAATGTCCATAGCACAACTCAATACTCTCAATATTGTAGATAAATGGCATTGTTCTAAACTCTTCACTTTGAAAGGACAAATGAAAAGGTTATATAAAGAACAAACAACACACTATGAAACAACTAAATATTGTAATGAAACTCTCTAAAAGTGACATTGAAATCTACTGTTTTGATCATAATCCCTTTTTGCATATCTCCCTCCCCCCTCCCCTTAATAACAATGAGTACTAACAAAAGGCTTCTGCAAACTACCCCAAGCGTACTAGCCACGAGCAAGCAAAAACACTCAATGTTCAATACCAGAGTCTACAGGGCAATTGCATTTTCCTTAGATATTAACTCAAAATGCAAGCATGTCATCTAAACCTACAGTTTCAACCACAAAATCCATCATAGCTAACTTTTTCTGCAATCTTTAGCATCATGTCAGCATTACCATTTTCATAATAATCTCAGTGGTAGGGATTCAGTGGTAGAGATTAAGAAAGTCAATGACCAGGCAAATAATTTGGTTCACAAAACATATGCCTATACATAGAAAAGTCCCCACCCACCCCCCTCCCCTCCCCCCCTTAAAAGTTCAAACCGAGGTAGGGCATTGTAAGGTGTAACATTACCTGGCATTAACTTGATTAACTTTCTTAGTGGCGTTTGTCTCATCCCAGTGGTGGGGTCTGAACTGACAGAACACATAGCATCCCACCAGTTTTTGTGACGAATAATTACCAAGGCCACATCCCTGTATGGAGGTGGGGAATAAAAGAAGAAACATTTCAAATAAAAGAGAAAATTATATGCAGAAAGAATTAAAAGTGCAAATGTAAGCAGCAATGTGGCAGGCCATAAATAGGTGATGTTAGAAAAAAAACACCAGTTAAAATTAATCAGTACAAATCACATACAGTAAGGCTGTAGCACTTGCACTTCAAATAATTGCATTAGAGTGCAAAATAATACATATTCATAGGTTGTCCCAGTGCAACTTGTTATTTGCATAAGCTACGTGTGCAGTGGACCAGACTGACCAATCACGCATACGACTCTTGTGTTGAGCAGACATGTAACGGTCAGGAGGTCCTCACTAGCATCAAGTCAGCGACGCAGGAAAGACGTGGACACCAACTCCGCCGAAGTTCCGAATTGACCGTCCTCGACTTTGACAATACAGTACTTACTGCACTTGAAATTACCTACCAAAATCTCGGAGATATCTACAAGAAATTATTCGTCTCACCAACACATCAGTCCTGTGTAGTCGGGCAGCAGCTGGCAGCTCGACAATTTTGCTTGGGACTGAGGTGTTGAGTGCGGCGGTAATATCAGTTCCACTACATCGCCGAGCACGAGGTCCTTACAGTGACGCCATTTTGTTGCGGCCCTGGTATTAGTTTTTCGTTAATGGAGGTGAGACCATTTCACTATACATCTCTAAATTGGTGACCCCGACGCCATTAACAGATTTGCTTGCAGGAAAAAGCAAGGATAAGTCCATTACGTTGCAAGGAGATGCACTTACTGCTTTCGAAGAAATTAAGTCTGCTTTGGCAAGTGCCACACTTTTAGTACATCCCAATTCCACGGATGAGTTATGTTTGACTGTTGATGCTTCCAATGTTGCTGTAGGCGGTGTTCTACAGCAAAATGTAAATAGTGTGTGGAAGCCAATTGCATTTTTTTCACGTAGGCTCTCCCCTACTCAAATGAGGTACAGTACATTTGGGAGAGAGCTGTTAGCAATCTATTTGTCGATTAAGTATTTTAAGCATATGCTTGAGGGTCGAGCATTTTATATACTTACCGACCACAAGCCATTAACATATGCCTTAAAAGCTAAGCCTGATAGGCATTCGCCTAGAGAGATCAGGCAGCTTGATTACATCGCCCAATTTACCACAGATATCCGTTATATCAAGGGCACAGAAAACACTGTTGCGGATTCACTGTCTCGCAGCACGTGTTCTTTAACTAATCTAGCCAGTACTCTAACTATTCCCCCTAATTCACCCTAAATTTAGAAGACATTGAGTCTGAGCGAGGAAAAGATGATGAGCTTACTCAGCTACTAGGATCATCTTCCTTGAAGCTCCAGGATATACCACTACTTGGGACAGGTAAGACTATTAAGTGTGATATGTCTACCCCCGCACCTAGGCCGTATGTCCCTTCTAAGTTCAGACGCACTGTTTTTCACTCACTCCATGATTTGTCTCACCCAGGTATTGCTGCTACTAGAAAGCTTATTTCTAGCAGATATGTCTGGCAAGGTATGAATAAGGACATTAATGCCTGGTCAAGGTCTTGCTTGCAATGTCAAAAGTCCAAAATTCATCGGCATACTCAAAGTCCTTTAGGTTCTTTTGAGTCACCAGGACGTAGATTCAGTCATATTCATATGGACATTGTCGGTCCTTTACCGCCCTCCAACAATTACACTTACCTGTTAACAATAGTAGATAGGTTTACACGCTGGCCTGAGGCCATTCCAATTTCTGACATTACGGCTGAAACCGTCGCCAAAGCATTCGTTAGTCGTTGGGTCTCGATGTTTGGCGTACCCTCTGTAATTACCACCGATCGAGGTGCGCAATTTGAATCTGCACTTTTCCGCAACCTTAATAACTTGCTAGGATGTAAAAGGTTCAGAACCACCTCATATCACCCCATGGCTAATGGATTAGTAGAGCGGTTTCATCGCCAGCTTAAGAGCTCAATCAGAGCTCACCCTAAACCTACTGCTTGGAGTGAAGCATTACCTTTAATTCTGTGAGGCATTCGTTCTGCTTTTAAAGCAGACATAAAATGTAGTTCAGCTGAAATGGTGTTTGGTACCACCTTAGTGTTGCCTGGTGAATTTATACACCCGTCAGATCAGTCAGCCATTCCAGACGATACTTATGTTGATAGACTGAAATCTCATATGGCAAAACTACACCCTGCTCTGACTAGGCCTACATCTCGGTCAAGCCACATTCCGAAAGATCTTATTACTTGTACGCATGTCTGGTTACGTAGCGATGGTGTTAAAAAACCCTTACAGGCACCATATTCAGGGCCTTATCGAGTCCTTGACAGAAAGGACAAGCATTTTACTATTAGCATCGATGGACGTCGTTCCACAGTAAGTATTGATAGGCTTAAGGTTGCTTATACCGAGGATTTCAGAAGTACTCCTGATTCTGGCCAGGCACTGCCTTCACCAACACCTACCCCACCACCTGACCCAGCTGTTTCTACACCTCCAGTAGTGCCACACCCTGCATCTGACCATAAGTCAATTTTAAAAAAGTCAGACGATAAGACCACTACTACCCGGTCTGGTAGAAAAGTACACTGGCCGAAAAGGTACCTACAGGTTGTCCAGTTTTAGTAAATTTTAGCTTTATCGATGACTTTTTAATTCACAAGTCATCTAGGGGGGGACTAATGTAGCACTTGCACTTCAAATAATTGCATTAGAGTGCAAAATAATACATATTCATAGGTTGTCCCAGTGCAACTTGTTATTTGCATAAGCTACGTGTGCAGTGGACCAGACTGACCAATCACGCATACGACTCTTGTGTTGAGCAGACATGTAACGGTCAGGAGGTCCTCACTAGCATCAAGTCAGCGACGCAGGAAAGACGTGGACACCAACTCCGCCGAAGTTCCGAATTGACCGTCCTCGACTTTGACAATACAGTACTTACTGCACTTGAAATTACCTCCCAAAATCTCGGAGATATCTACAAGAAATTATTCGTCTCACCAACACATCAGTCCTGTGTAGTCGGGCAGCAGCTGGCAGCTCGACAATTTTGCTTGGGACTGAGGTGTTGAGTGCGGCGGTAATATCAGTTCCACTACATCGCCGAGCACGAGGTCCTTACAGTGACGCCATTTTGTTGCGGCCCTGGTATTAGTTTTTCGTTAATGGAGGTGAGACCATTTCACTATACATCCCTAAAAGGCTAAAATACAATGGCTGGAGGCATGATATTTGTATCTAATATTCTAGCATCCCATGTGTACAGGGCTTCTGGCTCCGGATGTGACCAGTGTAGATAGTAAGTTTGTGATAGAGTAACAACTGAAACTTCCAAAACCAAAACCCTGGTTTAAAGGTCTAATCCAATTCTCCTAACTTACTTCCTTAAGCCCCTCCCACAATTCTCAGAACAGTACATGCTCTGTAATATGAGCTTTGGTACTCTGCATTTTTTTAACTTTCTGTCAATTAAAGAGCTGTGCCAATTGAGAATTTCTGTAGACTACTACAAAAATTGTTAATTGGGGTGAGAGAATAAGCCCTTAAAGACCTTGTCCTGCATGAAGTATGCCATGGGATCATCCATCCATCAAATTTCTTTATGGACCATTTCAACATATGATAAGGCCAACCAACTTCAAACTTGTCAGATAGACAAAACTTGCAAGTAAAATTTGTTCAACTGTAAATCATATTATTTCAATCTCCTTTGTGGATACATCATTATTCTGACCTCATGTCTCAGCCTTCAACCTTCAAATCACAGGATAACACACTCAATCTTCTTTGTAAACAATTTTGTGATTTGCTTTAGTTTGTTGGAGTTTTACACCTCACATCATAACCTTTTGGTTCAATCCAGTTTTCCTTGCAGCCTTTTTTTTCAGTTGGGAGTGACTGGATTGCTCTCCCAAACTAGTCCATTTCTTATAAAGAGCATAATGCACGATGACAGTGGGGTCCATTTTTGTAAGACTTTGGTATGAAATGGTCTGCAAATCCCAACCTGGACATGCTGGGTGTGAATCGGATGCTCAACCTCTAGCCCAGATACCCAGTCTGCCAGCTATCTTTAGTGAAACCCTGCCAAGCTACTTCAAAAAAAAGAACAATAAAAGCTTTTTACCTATGGCCATTGTCAATTGCATAATCTAAACAATTGTTCTCAAATGCATCCTTAAGTGAAACATTGGCTTGCTTCTTTAAGAGGAGTTCCACCATATCAACGTGACCATTCTTTGATGCAAGATGCAGGGGTGTTACCTGGAAATAAAAAAAACCATTTGTTTTGTTGTACTGAGATAACCACAACCCTTATACAAATTTAACTATGCAAAATGCATGTAGAGAGCACCAAAACTGCATTATACATGTACGGAGAGGCAGAAACATGCAATCTGCATACTTGTACATGCCCCACACATGCTATTCCCACACAACTAGCACACATTCATCCAGGGAGCATATATAGTTACAGTCAAATTAAACATTAAAGCATGTTTTTCAGACAGTTGTTTGTCAAGGACTCAGCCAGCCAATCAAATTCCTTGGATTTTTAGAGTGTTTGAGTACGTACTGATAGCCTGCCTTTCCTGACCCTGAAATATAGCCAGTGAAAGCACGTAAAGGTATCAATTTGGTCATGTGACCTAACTCAAAGCATGTGTTAAGAAATAGATATTTTTCTGAGTGCTTGTAGGACATGTATTTTGGAGTTATAGTCAAATTAAACATTAAGGCATGTTTTTCAGACAGTTGTTTGTCAAGGACTCAGCCAGCCAATCAGATTCCTATATTTACCACAATGGGTCAAAAGAATACGCTCTTCTGTTGGCTGTGTATAAACTTTCAGTTGGAGACTCAGTCTGAATTCAGCTGTGCTGCCACTTTGCTACAGTACCATGTATGCAGTAGCTGCTGGAAGACAGGAGGGCTACAGTATATAGACTTAAGTTGCACAGAGTTTGTGACTGCAGGCAAAACATGCAGGTGAGTATATTTGACAACAAGCAATCCTTTCCTTAATATTACTGACACAATTTTTGAGGAATGAAGGACACCATTACTAGACTGCAAAACTTCCAGCTACGGTACAGTACGTCATAAGTTTATACTGCAGTAAAGAGTGCCTCTTGGACTGTTGAAGTAGTGTTACTGGAAGTTGGCAGTGTACACAGTACCATATGGTACTGTGCAGCAATTTCTCTATGACATTTTATGTCAGGTGTTGTAGACTTCTAGTACTGGTAGTGTATATCAATTAACTGCATGTTGGCCTACTGTTAACTGTATAGGTAGTAGCTCTTTACAGACGTAGGGAGTTTTCTGTATATTAAGGGACAATTAGTTTAATTGTCATGGCTCAAGTGTCACTCCAGCACCTCAGTTTTTCTTTCTAAATTGTTTGTTCCAAAACAATGTGGTTGAACTGGGTTTTTCAAGTAAAGAAATGTTATAATTAGGGAATAAAGTCAATGGTGCCCATGTCTCTACATCCGATTTGAACAGGCTATGACTTCACACATATGAGCTGAGAGACCCGAGGCGGCCGAGGGTCCCTGCCAATATGTGTGACGTCATAGCCTGTTCGAATATGATGTAGAGACATGGGCACCATGACTTTATTCCCATTCATAAATACTTTAATTGCGAGAAGTTCTGAAGGGAAAAAGCTTTCTTTTTTATAAATTTTCCACTGATCATCAATTATTCGCCTTAACTGACTTAAGTTTCATGAAGTGCTCGTACAAGTGTATGTTACCATGACAATGACATTGAATAGAGTAGCGAATAGCTGTATTACTGCAATGCACAGTAGCTAGCTAGCTACACGCTACCTTCGTCGCTTGTACGTACGTACTCTATTGTACAAAGTAGTCGTGACTCATAGTCATACAATGATGCAGGCATAGGCCTACTTTGTGCCGTCTATTTGACTACTAAGTTATATTTTGGAAGTCTGGAACGAGGTCATATTTGGAACGATTTATCTATTGGATTTGGGACTAGTCCTGAATAGTTCCACTAAAATTAAATACCAGCTTGAGGATCTGTGGTTTGGTTTATATTGCTCACTGTGACATCTGACTTTGACACATTAACGTCCTGCCATACGTTGTTGAAAACAGACTAAACAATTAACGTTAGGCTAACAACGTTAGGCCTAGCCTTTCATATTAGCGGAACGTTGTTTTTGAAATGAGGCTGAGTCAGTAAACTAGTTTGACCTTTTTGTGTGGAACTTTATGGAACCAGACATATTTGCCTTTACTAAAGGTGGCTGTCGCAATTCCTAAAGTTTTCATTGCAGACAGAATCTATCACAATCTTGATGAGTTTTTCGATGCAGTAGGGCCGGCTAAGGCTCGTCTTAATATTATTAGTATCACATCTGCATTTCCTTTGGAGATTCTGGTGCTAAATTTCCTTACATAGCTAATGGTGCACAGAATACTTGACCAAACCCTACGTATGGAATATGCCAGATGAGCTTTCAATGTTAGTGAGTAACGTTTTACTCGGGCATTCATTTCAAAACTGCTTTTTTCATCGCCCCAGATAGGCTAGAGGTTTCGAGTCTAACTGAGGTAGGTCTAGTCATAGGAAGTCATGTAGTCCTACTTGTTTATGTCTTTTTCTCACCAACAGTGTACCATATCAATATTTATACCATCAGGGTCTAAGCCTAGGCCTAGGCCCTATGTGGACTTTGAAACACTAATAAGACCTTCACTTAATACTCTCTGAATTAAAGGTCTGAAATCTGATTAGGACCTAATTTATTTGTTTCAATGTACACACAACATTGCAATCAACCAAGTATATTTGTATAAGAACACAATACTGGCTTACAAAAGTGGGACATTTGGGTCTAAATCAAAAGATAAGAATGATTAATGTTTTAATTGCTGCAATTTGTTGATAAATGTGCTGGACAATTTCATCAAAATGTAAAGCATCATGTTTGTTAGATGACAAAATTTTGTATGTCACAAAAACTGGTTGTAATGTTTTGTTAGTTACATAAGACACCATTTAGAAAAGGTATCAAAAATAAAGATAAAAGACTGAAATTGGTTTAATTTAACTGTAAATTTGTTCTTATTACAAGTTACAATGATATATTCATATCTCTTGACTAAAGATCCCCACATTTTGCATCCCTGACCATGTATGCACCAAATCTAACGTTAGATACATAAGACACCATTTTGTCCCACTTTTTGTGTCCTCGTAAACCAACATTAAATTTGCATTTAAACATTCCTGGTCAGCCACCCATTGTAAAATAATAGGGAAGAGTAGTTTATAAACATGTTAAATTTCTATTCCAACATAACCCGGGTACCCGCCTGCCATCGCATTATCCGGTTCTAAATCTACTACCCGAATCTTAAAAAAAAAATGCATGCAAAAGGATCATCCCATTTACGCCATTGCCCACGGTAATGGACTAAAATATTTTGCCAATTTGGTAAACATTTTCCGAGACTGAGAATGAAGAGAGCCCCTAGAAATTATGTGTAAGTTTGATAGTTGTCTGTACTTCGTTTCTGAAGTTGAAATTTTTATCAGGGTGCGGCCCGATCACGCTATCGTCACGTAGTGGGTTACTTCTCACACATCACATGTATATGGCTTATAAACTTACTCGCAAGCAAGCTATCTGACGGCCGATTCAAAATCACATCGTACTGTTTCATGCAGACATAGCAAGACATACTGTATCACCCCCTGCCCAGCTCGCAAAGACAGTGCCCGTAACGTTCAGCATGCTAGGTAAACTGAGCCTTGCATGTATATTCGATCTGATTATTAATACGGTATGCCACCTTGAGGATAATCCTCGAATATTTCTTAATGGTTAAAGGTGTCAGTTTTACACAAATCAACACTTTGCCGCTATCTGCAAAGTAAAACGACATCAATGTAATAACACCGTAAACATTCACAAATTTTTTTTTTAAAACAGGCCAGTATATATTACGTTATTTTGCCCCAAAATGGCGCTAGAGCAGACTACGAAGTTTATGTGTGAAAGTTATGTTACCATGCCTGGATGTCGACATGAGGCTAGCTACGTAAGAACGTACATACCCCATTAGCGATTATTCCAACGCACATTGCAAAGTAGTATGAGGAAAGTTCACAAACATGACGTTGTTTGTTTACAATCAGTAATTTTTGACGTGCAAGAGAATACCATCATACAGGACTCTGATTATTAGTTGATATTTTTAAATCAGTGGTTTAAAAGGAGAAGCTTCCAGCTCTTACTATGCTGGCTTTTCGAGTAGGAAAGCGTCCCAAAATTCAATATCAAATTGATATAGGCCTTGGGAAGTACAATTTTCTTATTTGACTGTTTTCTGTTACGTTTTCTTTTTTACTCGTCATTTTGATCTAAAACGAGACGATTAAACCTTCTAACAAATCAAATGTTTTTGAACTTGGGAACTGTGATCGCTATACCTATCCAATACAGATGTTAATGTTACCATGCATGTCTTATGGAGTATGCCTTACAAAATGCTCATATCTTTTAGTCACCATAACACCGGGTAACCCGGGTACCCGACGGGTATGGCGATCGGGTACCCGGGTCCTAATTTTTAGTACCCGTGCAAACACTAAAAGACAAACATGTTTACTGTAGAAGTATAGACCAGTATATCACCAAATAACAGCATCAAAAATGAATCATGAAATTATGAGTCACAGTCACATTTAAGCCCAACAAAAGTTTATGCCAGTATTGTGTTCTTGCACATTCACATTTTAAGTTGGAAAGTTATGGGGTTAATTACAGTCGTATGCCTTTAATTGCTTACAATGTCAGGCACCATTATGGAGTAGTTGGCTGGTATGTGTGTTATGTATGTAACCTAAAACTATGTAGTCAAGCCTACATAGGCCTATACCCTGTCAGCAAAGCTGTGTTTATAGTCATGTTGATCAAAAAGTTTCTCTCCATACATCCTATGTCTCTCCACTGGATTAGAACAATTGGGTAACTGACCAATCACAAGCCAGCATTCTCAAAAATTATTTATGAATTAATGGTGTTATATATAATTGCATATCTTTTAACAATGAGAATTTTATCAGGAAAACACAAATCCCAATTACCGTAGTATATGCAAAACAAGAATTAGCTCTGCATGATTAATCATAGACTAAGACAATCATATGAGATTTTATTTTTTGCTTCAATAGTCATAACTCAACTAATTTGTGAAAGATTTATGGTGCAGGATAACTGGGGAATTGAAAACAGCTTTTTATGTATATTTTTCACCACAAATTAGGGGTTTACAAGGAATATTTTATCAGGCAAACGAAGGGCTTTATTGACTTTCATCCCAACTTTAGACTTCATCATATGCAAAAGCAAAGCCTATGGGTTACAAATTCTTTGCTTAAATTTATAATGGGTGATTGCACACTAAAATATTAATTGATTCCCTCAATTTCACTGACAAGAGGGTCTAAAATTGTATATTGACAATAAAATTGAGACCATCAAAGACTGATCGACCTCACTAATGGCAGCTATCTGCTTGAATTTGTCTATATAACAATGTCTCCTTGGGTTTTCAGAAATTTTGTATATCCTATGAAACATTGCAAACTGGAATCTTTCTACAGCACAAATTGATTGAGTTAAACAAACCTTTGCTTTATCAGTAGCGTCAATCGGACAGTCAGCTTCAATCAATACATTGGCACTCTTTACCCATCCTCTTGATGCGGCACAATCCAGAGGAGTCCACAGTGATTGATTTCTGATGATGACAATAGAAAAAAAAAATAATAATTGACAATAAATTAGGGTTCTAACATAAAACAAATGCTTGCATGAGGTTTTTCCCCTTTTAGCTGAACTTCAAGAAAATTCAGCCACTAACTGACCACAACTTATCTCTTGTGACAATATCCTCAATGTCTTTTCTGTCCAAAAATCACATCACCCTAAAGTTTATTGAAACAGATATTTCCTGCTTGAGTGTATTGTGTTCAAATTAATATTGGCTTTCACTACACACGGCATTCAATGCCTTTTGAAAGCTGTTTTGTTAATGGCCTAGTAGTTGGTTAGATAGAGTTTTGCGGCCCAGTTTCCAACCAATTGGTTCAAGTCGAGCCGGCCACAGGTTTTTTTCCTGTTGTGCCTCACTGGCTTGTTTTTTCTACTCCATTACCTGTGCGGTGCATCACACACAACAGCAGTAGGTTCCATTTTTAGAGTCTTTGGCATGACTCGACCTGGGAATCAAACCCGGACTTTCCACGTGAGAAGCAGATGCTGTACCATTAGACCAAACACGCAGTCTAGTAAATAGATATGAAGGCAAAACCACAGATACAGAGTATTCACCAGGACTGCCTATCCCCTTTCCTCAAGCTATGGGTTAAAATTTGGGAATGAAATTCTATGGGTAGTTTCATACCATGTTTCAGCATCAAATGTTTTGTTGATGAGACCATGACCAAAAATGAAAAGTTACAGATGCACTCCATAGTCGGGGACAAACTACTTGCCACACATAACCCCCCCGCCCACTCTGGATGCAGTTTAATACTGTTGCATCATACTCAGGTTCCTTCTGTTGATGGAACCATTACCAAACACAAGAAGGTACAGATGCACTCCATAGTCAGGGACAAACTACTCGCCACACATAACCTCCTCACCCACCCTGGATGCACTGTAACATCATACTCAGGACCCTTCTGTTGATGGGATGATGACCAATTGCAAACACAAGAAGGTACAGATGCATTCCATAGCCAGGGACAAACTACTCACCACACATTACCTCCTCACCCCACCCTGGATGTTTCAGCATCAAATGTTCTGTTGATGAGACTATGACCAAACATGAAAAGTTACAGATGCACTCCATAGTCGGGGACAAACTACTCGACACATATAACCTCCCTGCCCACCCTGGATGCAGTCTAACACTTTAGCATCATACTCGGGTTCCTTCTGTTGATGAAAACATGACCAAACACAAAAAGGTAAAGTTGAAAGATAGTAGAAGAGGCAAGACCCAGGGGATTAACAATACCTTGCTTGTATATCAGCTCCTGCATCAATTAAACACTGGACTGCTCTTGAATGACCTTCCAGTGCTGCCAGATGAAGGGGAGTGTTTGAATTCTCATCCTCGTCATTTACTGAACTTTCATCTCTTTTGACAAACTCCAAAATGCACCTTGGTGGAAAAACAGGAAAATAGAATTGGAAGATAAATTTGCTTAAAAGTGTCACCATGTAAGAATCACACATATTAATGTAATTTTAACTGCAGTGAAAAAAGTTTGGAAGCTGGTAGGCTCATTCCCTGCAAATCTGAGCATCTGGAGGGAACTTAAGCAATTAGAGGGAATTTTCCCTTTTCTGTACATGAAAATAAAGGGAAAATTTTGGGAAATTTTATTTACTTCCTGAGAAGTAATTTTACTCCTTTCCTGGGAAAAGAACATTTTTTCCAGCCCTGTTTGATCAATAAGAAGGCATAGCTGCAAAACGAAGTCAAAAGAGAGCACGCTACTCACAGCAGCACTAGAAATATGTATGACATAACTGAAAGAAACATGTCTAAAAAACAGAATTGCTGAATGTTACAAATTTTTGTATTATGTCTATTGCAAGCATCTTTCATGTTACTTCAGGAATAAATGTGATGTTCTAAAATGAATGATAGGTTGTACAAGCATAAATATGAAAATTCAGTTAGACATCTGTTGTCATATGGTTTGAGAGAGCCATTCAGAACTAAGGATACCCAGGTGTGGTAACTTAATTTCGGTTAGTTAGATGGAGTGTAACAACCCAGTTTCCAACCAATTGGTTCAAGTAGAGTCAGCCATGGCCTTTTTTCCAGTTGTGGCTCACTGGCTTGTTTTCCCTACTCCACTGCTTATGCTGAGCACCAAGCACAATGGCAGTTGGTTCCGTTGTTAGTCTCTGGTATGACCGGGCCAGGACTCAAACTCCCAACCCTCTGACTGCAACTTAATTTGGGGTGACTGCACTTTAATTTCCTTTTGTTTGTAACTATTGCCATTTTTGCATCAAACGAAACAAAGCATAAAAATGACACCATTTGCCAAAGTGAGAGTTGGCTGATTGCAAAGGACAGTGGACTTCGAGTCAGGAGGTCTACAGTTCAAATCCATGTAACAACATTTGCCAAACATTTGACGAAAACAAACAACCAAAAACAATGGCCAAGAAAATGTCACAAATGCATTTTGGGATTGGAAATGTTATGGAACTCACTGTACATGACCATTCTGAGCTGCTAGGTGAAGAGGAGTCATTTCATCTTCATTTTTAGCATCAACATCTGCGCCACGATCTAAAAGAAGCTATATAATACATAAAAGGAGGAGAGGTTATATGATAGGGTTTTACGACACAACTCATTATAATCTTCTGGTTTAATCTTGCTGTGACACAGTTTTTTTTTCCAGTTGTGGGGCATTGAATTGTTATCCCTTCTCCATTGTTCATGTTGAGCATTATGCACAGGTCCCTTCCTTAATGTCTTCGGTAAGGCCTGACCTGGGAATCGAACCCCAGACCAACCAAGTGTGAGTCAGATGCTCTACAGACTAAACAACACAATCAGTCTGTGAAAATGGCAGCTGGATGATTAATGATCATGAATTATTCTCTAATCCCTAATACATTTATATCCAGAGTTCTTGAGGTATACTTTAAATGCTGCCACTGGTTTTTGACAACTTACATCAGCTGTAAGAGGTACCACTTGTTGCACTCTGTATGTATAAACTTGCTACTGGGTAAATGTTGAGCTACCATGCACCTGAAATTTGTTTTTTACAAATTTACATAAAAGCTTCCTTTCCATTCTCCTGAGCTTGGCATCATAACCTATTACCCACAACATTCCAAAATTATCTATCCCATGTATTGCCAAAATATCATTGCAATTGGCAGCATATTTAAGATACCAAAAATACTTTTTCAATAGCCACAATATTCCAAGAATGACATCTTATTGCCAGATTTCTGTAACTGCAACTGCAACTAATCTCTAAAAATATCAGAAAAATTTCAAGAGACTTTTTTCACTGCTGTTAATATTTTTATAAATGCCAATACTTGATTAATTTCCAAAATATCAAGCTTATTGCCAAACTACCTTGATTATTGCCAGAAAACCCTTCTCACTGGCAATGTGTAGAGCTGTATTGTCGTATCTGTCACTTTCATCAATCAGATCCTTGGCTCCTTCGTGATCCAAAAGAACCTGTGTGAGAAGACCAGATATAAACATGTAAGTCGATATTCAACCCTTTACCGTTGTTTGGGTCCTTTTGACCCCAGACGGTGAGCGCGGTGGCTGTCACCCATCTTTACTGTTTCACGCAGAGCTCGAAACTGCGAGTAACTACCCGAAAATTGGGCCACAACAACGACAGAGACAATAGTTTAAGGTAACAGGGTCAATAGCCTACGGCAGCTGAAGCGGGGCATGCTACGTCCGCTTTTCCACCCACTCCTGAGGTGCCCAAATATGCCCCGATTGGAGCACAGCGGTAAAGGGTTAAAGTAACAATCATAGTTTGTTTTAACAAATTTTTCACAAGTTTAATCCTGCACCACATTTGTACACTGACCTAAAACTAACAAAAATTGATTTGTGATCCATAACTGATACCAAATTAGCATTTCTCCTAAACTGAAAGACCTCTTCAATGTGTCTGGTAAACAATCAGTTCAGGAGGCAAAAATGAGGTGCTGGAACAAAAAAGTTAATATTTGCTGCAAACTCTGACTGCCCCTCTAAAGTGGTTGTTTTAATACCTAAAATTCTGTTCTCTCCAACTAGGATATACAGATTGACATAGTTTCCACCTGTAGCATGTACTAGGATTGTGTCATGGGGGGTTTGGGGAAAGACATGCAGGACCAGTCTAAGGATAGAGAAAAAAACGCTATTAAAGGTGTGTTTTGCATTGCAAGGTTGAGACATGGAAGGGGGGTTCTAACCTCCCAACCACCCAAGTGGCTATGCCGCTGGCTTCCACATGAATATAGTCCCTTTACAGGATGCAGATTTTACAGTATGCCCATGGTATTCCCCACCTGTCACAAGAGGCCATTAAAGGGGAAGAATTGAAATAGATATGGGCTGTTTTTGAAACTAACCCATATTTAAAATGGTATTTAAACTGTGCTTCTGTATCTGGCTGACTCTATGTAAAACTTATATGTTGGTGTGTTGTTAAAACCCATCTAACAAAATAATTCACATGAATATTCACGTAACATCATCATGTAACATTATCTGAAAAATTTAATAGGTTGATGTGAATTTCAGTAATAATGCATAATTTTTACATAAACTACATGTAGGTAGGTGGAATTATGTGTAAATACTGTGGTAAGAAAAAAATGGGTAGTGTAGACTAGATTAACTCAAGCTAGGTAACAGTCTCATTTAGCCGCCCAAAATTTTAATACTAGATGTAAGCTTAAAGGTTTCCGTGACTGACTATATGGTTAGAGCATCAGCCTTGCAGTTGGAAAGTTGAGAGTTTGAGTTCTGGCTGGGTTATACTGAAGACCTTAAAACAGAACCTACTTCCATTGGGCTTGGTCCTCAGAATAAGCAATATAGTTAGAGTAAGATAGAGTTTTATGGCCAAGTTTCCAACCTATTGGTTCAAGTCAAGCTGGCCATGGTCTTTTTTCCAGTTGTGGCTCACTGGCTTGTTTTCCCTATTCCACTGCTTACCCCGAGCATCACTCACAACGGCAGTAGGTTCCATTTTTAGAGTCTTTGGTATGACTCGACCTGGGAAGCGAACCCGGGAGTAAGCAATAGGGTAGGAAAATCACGCTAGTGAACCGCAACTGGAAAGGAGGTCAGTGTGACCTGTGGCCAGGTCACACATGAACCAATTGGTAGGAAACTGGGCTGTAAAACTTACATCTAACCTGAATTAACCCATGTAAAGTATGTATTAACTTAGTGAAAAATCTTGCGCCACTCAAAGCAGTTCCTTATTCTCACAACCTATATAAATCTAGCCCCTGACAACTGTCTAAACTATTCCTTTGTGGGGGAAATAATCCTACTTCGCTGTTTAAATGCATCCTGGTGAGTACAGAGGCTTTGCATAATTGCATCACAGATCTGTCATGCAGGAGACAATCATGCCCAGTACACATGACTTTGTGCTGAATGCACTGTGCAGGGTGCACTGTGGTATATGAGGTGTGTGCACAAATTCCTCAAACAGGCATGTCGAGTGTGCAGTCCCACAAGAGAGTACTATGACATTATATAACTAGAAAGCCAACAGGCTTAGTGATTCCTTGCCATATGATATATCATAGCAAACATGGAAACAAACATGACATGCATGAGATCCCATACAATTATCCTACTTAATTGAGATAAAATACTAGTAGGGTCAAAACTTTTTGACCTCATGTGACCCAAAATGACCTTTCGACCCCTTAAAAACAATAGTGATCACCTTACCAACATGTCCATCAACATGAGTAATTCAAAATTAAGCTTAGTACAGAATGAGTATGGAAGTACTACCACCATGGTATGAGATCCCTCACAGTTATCCCCCTAAAAATATTTTGTCTACAAAGTTTGATCTAACTGTCACCTCAAACCTTTGATCTCCACACACAAGAGGAATTTCTCACACAGCTTTAATATCCCAGAAAACTGTCTCATTACTTGATAAAGCGGTATTCTGAAACCATTTTTATCAAAAGTTTGGTCAATGGGGACAGCTCTCCATTCTGAAGTCTCTATGTTCCGATGCCCCTATGTTTCGAAAAGTCTGCATCGAGGTTAGTGTTTAAACAAGCCCTCATCGACACACTCTCCTACAAGCATTGGATCAAATACTGTGTTCTCACATACCCCGCGCTCGAGGTAACACTGTATTACCTCACGCTCGAGTAACATGGGAACGCAGGTTAACGCGGGGTCGGTGTTTAAATTTCGATCCACCTCAAATCGCAGGGTTAAGCAGTTTTAAACATCGTGTTTGTTTTAATCAAGCAAGGTCACAGGTATTTATCACACTGATGACAGGTATTTTCTTACATTTTGCTGTAATCGGTGTGTGAAATATTTGGTCTCGTTAGTATGGTAACACTATCCAATCAACGAAACACTGGGTACGTGAGAACACAGACTGGAAAACATGGGGTTAGCCTGTGGTTTTGTCTGATTGTAAACACGAGTTAACACTGGGTGTTGCGGGGTATGTGAGACCAAGCCTAAAGAGACATCTGAACAGAGATGTGTAACCTTGGCTATTACTGACGGCAATTTTTGCTTTATGGAGGAAATGCCCCACCCATTGTCCATGGTATCCTTTGCAAATTAACAAAAGCAGATATCCCTATTAATCCATAATTTAACAAGACTTTTAATTCGCCTTTTGTCTACTTATACTGTAGGTGCAGCATAACATACAGTACAAGTTTTCCTTGTTTGATACACAGTATACAACATTATGCTTGCTCTTATTACCTGAACTACTTTTAAATGAAAGCAGCAATGCAAAATAAAATCTTAATACTTTTGAAAAGTGTCATAAAGGGTAATCTTGAAGCAATAGTTTTATGCATTAAGCTTTATGGTACACTTTTTTTTTTTGGGGGGGGGGGGGGATAGTGACATGGATAAAAATGAAATGTGAGACAAGAATTCCCACTTGATGATGATATTTGACATAGCTATATAATCCTTCACACAGGGGTTACTTTTTTGGTGCGGTTATCCAGATATAAGCAGAGATGAGGCAAGTAGTATGCTGATACATTTTATGCTATCAAAAATTTAAAACAAATTCTAGAATGAAACTAAGGGACAAATAATCACTGTAGAGCATATTGAAACTGTAAAGCAGAAACACCAATCTAGACAGACACTAATGTTTAAAGTTTTGTTCAACAAAATTCCTTATACAAACACACTATTTGTTCAATTCCACCAGCTTCTATGTAAAGGACACTAATTTCTGAAGGGTGTCAATCTACAGTATTTCTAAGATGACTTTCAGTTTAGAAACTTGATCAGTGTACATGAACTTCTCCATCTCCAGACGATGGCTAGGCAAACAACTTTTATTTGTGGTCAGATGAGACAAGATAATGTGGACAGTTATTTTATGCTGGATTTAGCAGAGGTGTGACTTTCATGGAGGTCTGACATTTTGATCACAAAAAGAGTACTGAATGCCTGCAGGGAATGGCAGGAAATAGGAGTATATACAAACAATGGGCTGTCATGGTTATGTACTGAGATAAAAATAAGCTTTCTTCAGAGGGTTTATAAGAGTCAATTAACACCACTTATACAGTAAAAAGCTTAAGTCAATTGAGCTGTATGTTTGTATGAGGTAATCCTTCAGGACACTGTGGGGATAGCTGGCAGTCAACTGTGAAAAATTGGGCGAGATAACTGTGACCAAATGGCAAAGAATGGGTCAGTCACAATTTGATTCACTCTATTAGGCAATGACAGTTCATGTGCGCTGAAGGGTATTTGATACCAAATGATCAGTGTAAATTAGGTTCTTTTTTGTAAAACTAACTAACTGTGGTATATCTAATTAATCAATTCCCACTTCCAATTAATGCATGCTTGCATGCACATGTCCTCATGAGGACAGTAGGCACAAGGTTTGTCAAATATTAGCACTTTTTGCCACTAAATTTAATGTTTTCTTCAGGTTTTCTTTAAGGTTATTGAAAAAGCAATGTAGGTATGTTATAAAAGAGATTCTTGTGCATCACACAGAGTACTCTCTGTTCGAAGTTTATACTTATGAAGTTCCACATCAGTCATCTACTTAGTGTGCACAGAAGCATCTTCTAATATTTTCAGACTATGTCCCTAAATGACCCTTATACAGACTGTTTAAACTCACATGTTCCACATCAGTTTCATGAAAATCTATTTACTTGTGGCTGCAAAATCAGCATACCCATGAGCATTGAAGCATGTATGCCAGCCTGATGAACAGATTTTGCCTTTTAAGATTTTATATTTTGCTCTGCCCACTTTTTCATGTATTAATACTTGGAACTTAATGTAATAACAGGGCACAATTTCATGCCAGAATCAACATACTGTACAGTAACTACCATGTGATGTGCCTTTTTGTGCACCTTAGACCTTCTTCCTATGAGTTTGCTTCAGTACTTTACAAATGCATTTTCAAAATTACCTCACTAGAGAATTTACATAGTGAAGTTAATAAACTGTTCCAAAAAATTATATACCCTATGCCTATTACATTACACATGCCAAATTATTCTTACCCTTTCACCCTAACCGCTCACGGATATTAACTTCAACAGTTATATACTCTTTTGAGATATAGTGTTTGCAAGGTTTAGATGTTTTGAACTCTGATGACCCCAAATGACCTTTGACATCCAATAAAAACAATAGGGGTCATCTACTCAATATGGACAATCCACTTAGTAAATATGAGATTCCTGGCAGTTACCTTTCTTGACATATGGTGTTTACAAGTTTTTGAGCTTTTCATCTCTGATGACCCCAAATGACCTTTGACCTCCACCAAAAATAATTGTGATCATCTACTTAATATGGGCAATCCACCTGCTATGTATGAGATCCCTCACATTTACCCTTCTTGAGATATCCTGTGAACAAGATTTTCAGACTTTGACCCCCAGTGACCCCAGATGACCTTTGACCTCCGTCAAAAACAATAGGGACCATCTACTCAATATGGACAATCAGCAAGGTAAGTATGAGATTGCTCACATTTTTCCTTCTGGAGATATCGTGTTTACAAGCAATTTCCAAGGTATTTACATTTTGACCTCTGGTGACCCCAAATGACATTTGACCTCTACCAAAAAAAATAGGGACCATCTACTCAATGTGGACAATCTACATGCCAAATTTGAAAACTGTCAGACATTCCTATCTTGAGATATCGTGTTTACAAGCAGGCGTCACACACACACATACACACACACACACACACACACACATACACACACACGACATCACCATCGCATAGATTCCTTGCCTGCCTTCGGCAAGGAATCAAAAAGCCTCTGCAAAAGGCCCTTATGTGTTATCAGAACATTCTCTGTGCATGTTGTTTATTACAAGTTACTCTGCATCATTTAAATTTGGGGCTAATCATAAGATATAGAGCATTATACCAAAAAAGAATTTTGCTACCCCCTATCAAAAGTGCTGTTTAAGGTGAAGAATGTCTGTCTCTAAAATATATTACTGTCTGGAACAAAGGTTGAGGGTTCTGGTATTTACATTTAATTTCTTTCCACTTCCATAAAACTCTTGTTATACTAACAAATCCATACTTTATGAAAAACAAAATCAATTTTCACAACATGAACTATACTTACATTAAGGAAACAGATAACAAAATGATAGTGAATCTGATTGACATGCCCATAAAATTCTGTGCAAACAGTGCATACAATCTGATTGGTTTAGAGCTAACATCACAGACTTAATTATAATACCACTGTGAATGGCAAGATTAGACAGACTTCATGCATTTTTTAGCACACCTGCCATGTCAAGCACTATGCCTGACAGATTATAAGTTGTGCAGTCATGGATGTACAGTAATACTGATTTCCCCAAAGACTGAGTCCAGTTATTTCCATTTCCTCCTGCCAGCAGTTCTAATCTCTCTTTAGCAGATTATCTTCCCCCCAATAGCAGTGTATGATGAGGTAGCTTGATAACACAAACCTGATAAGGTTAGGTTAGATGGAGTCTTACAGCCCTGTTTCCAACCGATTGGTTCAACAGCATTTTTTCCAGTTGTGGCTCACTGGCTTCTTCTCCCTACTCAATTATCTATGCTGAGCACCAAACACAACGGTAGTTGGCTCCATTTTAAAGTCTTCAGTATAACCTAGCCATGACTCAAACTCCCAAACGCTTGGCTATAAGTTTGATGCTCCAACTACTTGACCATGCAGTCAATTTAAAGATATGTAAAAAAAAATATCTAACCTGTAATGCTTCAAAGTTCTGTTCTTCAGCTGCCCAAAAGATGGCAGTCTTGTCATGTTTATCTCTAGCACTGATGTTGGCATTGTACCTCAGAAGAACCTGAATGGTAGCTGTGTGCCCTTCACTAGCTGCTATCAACAGGGGTGTAAAATTATCCTTGTCAGTGCGCTCCACATTTGCTCCACTGTGTAAAAGAAAACAAACAAATAAAAACAGTCATTACATATTGCTCTAGAAATGAAAGTTTACTAATGGTGCAAGTTCTACTTCTCAACAAAATCAAACTGGATGTTTGTTTGGTCCTGAGGTAAAGCATCTCTAGGTAACTCTCAAAGTTAAAAATCTGAAGGCTTAGACCAGACCTCACATAGGGAAGGTCTGGTGTAATAAGATCCTACTTATCAGTTATATTTCTTTATAGACCTATTTTCAAATAGCAATTACAAAGGATTGTGGGGTTTGTCATTTTTGTCAATGGCATTTTACTGTGGTGAAAAATGACGTACACCCAAAACTCTATCCCACAATTCATCGTACTTGCTATCTGGAAATAGGTCTATTGTTACAAACCACTATCACTTCTAGAATTATACTAACCACTGGCCCAGTGAGGAACTTTTGTCCTCTTCGTGACACAACAGATAAACTCCCAGTGGGCAATTAAAAATCTTTTACTTATGCTTATCTCAGGAAGTCTAAGACCAAGCAAAACTGGATCAGCTAGGTAAGAGATACAAATTTCAATTGGTTCCAAAAATAGGCTTTGAATGTTTAAGCACAGGAGTTCCTAATGTCTGTCTTTCTCCCAGGATGCCTCAGCATTTTATTTTAAAGACTTCCAAAGTAGGAACCTGCTGTTGTTGAGCCTCATGCTCTGCATAAATAGGGGAGTAGGGAAAACAATCCAGTGACCCCACAACTGGAAATAAGGCCATGGGCCCCCCTGAATTTGACCAGAAGGTTATAATTATGGGCATAAAATTCAAACAAACTCAAATGCACAAAAAACAACATAGGTCTTGATGACAGCACTCCCATGAGCTATTGTAAATAAAGCTTATTATGTTCTTGCACTACCACTTAAGATGGTGCCAGTCATTGGCTCACTAAAAGCAGCAAACAGTACAGTTCACCTCATGAATACATGGATAACAACAAACTTAGTCATCATTATGATCAGGCACTCCTGTTTTCCTTTTTCAATGGTTATCAAGTCCAGCATTAAACCTGCTGAGAGATGGTGCATTGATAACAAGTACACAGAAACTGCTTAAAAAGGCTTCAGAATACAGCTGGCTAAGCAGTTTCCTAATAAACAGAGATGTAAATGAAGAAGAGATCCACTTTCTGTAACTTTGTTATCCACGACTATCACCCTGGGAGTCTAAGGGGAGGATTCCATTTTGAGACAACTTTTCACATAAGGTGGTGAAAAATGATGCTGTTTTTTGTAGCAGGTTCATGCAGTAATATGTTAAAAATAAAACAATAAAAAGAAAGACTGTGAAAACTCTACCCACTCTTGACCATTCTGACCATTGTGACTAAGGAAAAACCTTTATCGAGAAAAGGGATTTCCTGTAAATTTTGAGCAGAACTTTTAAGTTCCTGAAATCTTTGAATAAATATTTGAATAAACATTCCGAATTCAAAAAGGCAAAAGGATCCTCTAAAAAGGTTTTTTAAACAATTAGTCATGTCCAAAACCAAAATACAAACAATAGCTCTATGCATGAGTTCTCCCATTAGTGAGCTAGGGTATTGTTTGCTTGAGGTGATTAAGGATATGCCTTTAAGAATACTATCTGTTCCAAATCATACACAGCAATAGCTGTGCATTGAATATTAACATCAATAAATCTTAAATAGCCTGTGTTAAATTGAATGTTGGAAGGATGAATCATACATACTTCTGTAACAGGAAGTCTACGATTCTATGTCTGTTTGTTAGACAAGCTTTATGCAAAGGAGTCATCTGGTCCGAGTTGCGGCTGTTCACCCTGGCCCCTCTTTCTAAAAGTAACTTGACAGTTTCTAGGTTGCTACTCTCACATGCTGCATGCAGGGGCGTGTTCTTCCCTCCACATATTGCATTGACATTGGCATCTGATGAGGAGAAAAGAGACCATGCTTATCAATTTTACTTCACATGGCTGCCTTTACAGTAATGCAATGACTATCCTAAACAATTCACGTGAAATTTACAATAACTAACAAAAAAATTTCAAAACCTTAATTTTTTATAATGACTATCCTGGGTATTTCAAACCGATTTTACAATGGCAACCTAAAGCAGTTATTTTACTACATTGAAAATCTTAACCAAATCAAAAGACTTTAACAGTAACTTCTTAAAGCATAAAGTTATCATAAAGAACGTCCTAAGTAATTTACAATACGTTTACAATGACTATCATATGTAATTCAAAGGACTACACACACTACCCACAGACTACTTATGACTCTCAATAGCCAATATTGAAACACAACAAGCTACTATTTCAAGTTGGGGCGCGACCATGTGTTTGGTCTAACGGTAAGAGCATCTGCCTCTCACGCGGAAGGCCAGGTTGGATTCCCAGGTGGAGTTATACCAAAGACTCTAAAAATGGAACCTACTGCCTTTGTCTGTGATGCCATACATAAGCAATGAAGTGGGGAAAACAAGCCAGTGGGCCACAGCTGGAAAAAGGCGGTGGTCGGCTAGACTTGATCCAATAGGTTGGAAAATGGGCCATAAAACTCCATCTTACTAACTAATTAACCAATTCCAGTTGGGGCGACTGCTTTTATCCTTTATGTTTACTATTCTAAGCATTTCACTAGGATCATGGGTGGAAAAAGTTGGGAAGCTGGGAGGCTCCTTCCCAGGAAATTTGGACATATGGATAGAAATTTCCTTTTTCTGTACATATATATATAGGGAGAAATGTGGGAAATTTTACTCCCTTCCTTGGAAATAAACATTTTTTCCAGCCCTGACTAGGATGTTACAATGACAATTCAAAGCATTAAATGAACTCAATGACTATCTTTCTTTACCATTTCACAATATTACTACAATCAATAAGCATTTCATTCCAAAGCATTTCAAAGGACAAATTGGAAGGTGGGGGGGGGGGGGATTTATATTTTTATTCAACAATAATTCTCAAAGAGAAATACCACTTCTTAATGAGAAAAGTCGATTCTTAGCATTTGGTAAAACACTACACCAAGTCTGCCCTTAGGAACTGAATTTGGGGAAACCCCGATCTTATCCTTTTTGATAAGGGCAGGTGGGGGGGGGATACATTTGGAAGTTGGGATTTCCAAATTTTCAAATCACAGTGCAGTTAGCACATAGCAGGTATATTGTTACTGCAAATATCTTATCTATAGCCAACAACCATGGTACGGGAGACTTCTTCCACATAAATACTGGCAGGTGTACAAGACTGCAGTCTCTGTTTTATTGAGTATTTCAGTGTCATTAAGTTTGCTCCGAGTTTTGTGTACAGCTGAGCAAAATTAAATGTGCTACATTTAAGTTGTCTCTTAGGAGAAAATTGAAGGGGGATTAGCTGGTCCCTTGCATTTCATTTTGGAGAAGTTTGGGCATACCTAAGGAAACCTACAATTCCACACTTTGATATGATCATGATACCCCCTCTCCCCCCCCCCAAAAAAAAAAAACATACACCAATAGAAGCTAACACTCTGCATCAGTGAGGCAGTTTGTAAGGTAGAAAGGATTTTTAGCTTTAACTTATAACAGTCTGGTTGAATCTAACGCAGCCCACGACCGTTTTTCCAGTTGTGGTGCAGTGAATTTTTGTCCTGAACCCCATTGCTAACGAGCAGCATCATGCACAATGGCAGCTGCTTCCATTTTTGAAAAAAGGCATCTGAGGTCAAATCAAAGTGTTGTTATTTTAGAGGGATATTATTCTTAGCATTTTAATGAAATTTGCATTGAAATCCTATGTGTGGTTCTCAAGATACTGAGCAAAGTAAACCTGTCGCATTTTCAACAAAAAGTGAACTTGAATGAAGCACATTTGACATCATATCCTAACATTAATGGACAGTCATTTGTTTTTATTTTAATTTTATAACTTCCACTACTGATGATAACAAAGTTTATAACTCACTATGGTTGAGACAAAGTTCGATAATTTCTTTTTCTCCACTGTCTACCGCCAGATGCAGGGGAGTACCGTAGTTGTTGCTTTCTCTGTCTGTCAACATCTAATATTAAACAAAACAAATGCACCCTATGAATATGGTGTCACCATGCCAGGAGTACAGCCTCCTTTAGATGAACAACAAACAAACATCAACAAATGCAACCCCTGGTCGGTCTTCTACACACAGAATCAAAATCCCTAGAGCACATGGTCATTTCTAATAACTTAAATGCTCCTTTCCTAACTCTTTATAGCTCTGGGTACACATCTGTGTCAAGCCAATGAATGAGACGCTGGTGTAACTTGAATCTATGTCAATCATGTGAAGTGCAGTCATGAACTATATAGATATTTGGGTTATGCTATACACCCTTTAAAGTGTACCTAAGTCTATAATTTTAACCAGAAAGCCAAAAGGCTTAGTGATTCCTTGCCATTAAATACCTTACCTGCTTTCAAACTGACAGTGCTTGATAGATTTTTCTTTACATTTTAGGCACAGAATTTTTGCAATTTTACCCCTGGTGACCTCAAATGACCTTTGACCTCTACCAAAAACAATAGGCTTCTTTCTCTCAACATGAAAAATCTATACATCAAGTATGAAAATTGTCAGGCAATCCTATCTGAAGATATCATGTTTACAAGCCATTTTCGGTGTTTTCACATTTTTACTGCTGATGACCTCAAATGACCTTTGACCTCAGCCAAAAACAATAGACTTCTTCCTCTCAAGATGACAAACCTTTATACCAAGCATGAGAAGTGTCAGTCACTCCTATCTGAAGAAATCATGTTTAAAAGCCATTTTCAGGATTTTCCCAATTTTACCGCTGGTGACCTCAAATGAACTTTGAATTCTACCAAAAGCAATAGGCTCCTTTCCCTCGACATGACAAATCTATATACCAAATGTGAAGAGTATCATTTTCGGCGTTTTTGCAGTTTTACTGCTGGTGACCTCAAATGACCTTTGACCTCTACCAAAAACAATAGGGTTCTTCTTCTCAACATGACGAATCTATATACCAAGTATGAAAAGTGTCGGTCACTCCTATCTGAAGATATCGTGTTTACAAGCTACTTTTGAAATTGTCGGAATTTTACCGCTGGTGACCGCAAATGACCTTTGACCTCTACCAAAAACAATAGGGTTCTTCCTCTCAACATGATAAATCTATATACCAAATATGAAAAGTGTCGGACATTCCTATCTTAAGATATCGTGTTTACAAGCAAGTGTCACAAACACACACACATACACGCACACACACACACACGACATCACCATCACATAGATTCCTTGCCTGCCTACGGCAAGGAATCAAAAATATCTATTTTAGAGGTTGCAAAGTGAATCTCATTCATCCAACTCCCATTGTTGTAACTCATTCCATTGTGGAGATACTAAATGTTGAAATTTATTTAAGCAAATTAATTGAGTCCATTGTGTAATAATTTGTGACTTTCTTGTTGTACAACTCACATTACCTGCTTTCTGTACGTCCCTTTGAAAATAAAAATGGATTTTATTATTTTGACTGTTTCCTGTTTTCTTAGATAGCATGTTGCACAGAGAGAACTTGTGTTTAATCCCATCACCCCATAACAGTAAGATTGCTATCACATACTGGGACAAGATGCAGTAGCTTTCAGAAAAAACAAAGAAATACAAAGAGTGGCACTATAATGAATAATCGTAAATTATTGCACCATTTACCATGTTAAGATGAGTGAATTCAAAATTTTCAGTCTCAGCTCAGGAATGTCCCATTACGATGGGAGTTAGACTGTTTGAATTCATTTTTCATGCCATGTAGGCATAGTCGATATTTTTGGAGCTCATGGTACACTCTACAATAGCTTAACTTTGGGGCTACTCATAAATATTTGGGGTGTGCTACAGACCTTTTTGAGCACTCATTTAACTCACCTCACCAAGGACACTCTGTTCTTCACCAGCAGCAAAGAGCAACTTGACAATCTCTGTGTGACCCTCGAGACATGCAAGATGAAGGGGAGTATTGTCCTGTTCATCTTTGCAGCGGATGGCAGCTCCGTGTTTGATCAACATGGCTACGATTTCTGTGCTACCATGGGTACATGCAAGATGAAGGGGTGTCATGATCTGCTCGTCTACAGCCTGAAACAGATGAAAGATTGATTGAAAGTTTCTTGAGAAGCAGAAGTTTGAAACTTTTTCATGCACTTCCTCTCAACATTGGTATTTATCCTGTCATGTTGCTGACTTGCCAGAGAATTACTGCAGGTAAGTAGGTTTACATAATGTGAATAAGAGGTAAGGAGGGGCAGCAGATTATCTTGACATTACCCACAACTGGAAAAAAGTCATGGGTTGGCTAATACTGTGGATCAAACAAGAAGGTTATAAGTTAAGGTGTTAAAGCCTACCTCACTTGCAAACCAACTCATATAATAAATACAATTTTGCAGGTAAATAGGGTTACAAAATGTAAATAGAGGTGATCAACATCACTGCATTGCACGTCTTGCTATTTTTCCATCCAGGGGTCCATTGTACAACAATTGTTACTAAGGTGCTGTTGTGCACACATATTGGTAACACACATACTGCTCATGATCAGTTCCATCCAGTAAACCAAATTGAAATGTGCTGATATCAGATGCATAATCTCTATAGGAGGTCAGGAGAGGCAATGTAGACTTTCTTGACACTTCCAACAGCTGGAGAAAAGTCATGGTACTGCTAGATTAAACCCAAAGGTTATATAAGGTGAGGTGTTAAACCCTACCTCACTAGCTAACCAACTCATATCATATACTGTACTTGGTTAGTTTGTTAAGTGAAGTTTTACAGCTCAGTTTAAAACCAATTGGTTCAAGTCAGGCCAGTCTTTTGTCCAGCTGTGTCTCACTGACTTGTTTCGCTTACTCAATTTCTTATTCTGAGTACCAAGCACAATACTTCATACCACTAGTGTCCACGACAGAACTTAATGCGGGCTTAAGTTTTAGTAAACTTAAATGCGTAAATAGAAGGTAACGAGGGACGATGTAGAACACTGCGGCAAACCATGCTATCGAAATCATCTTTCCGTTTGGTACTTTAAAGGTCTCTTTTTACCTTACTACAGTACCACACCTGGTGTGTGGTCTAGTTGATAGATCATTTGACGCTCATTAGATCAGATTAGATGTGAGTTTCAGAGCTCAGTTTCTAACCAATTGGTTTAAGTCAGGCCAGCTTTTTTCCAATTGTGACTCACTGACTATTTTTTCCTACTCCATTGCTTTCATGTATGTATAGCAGCCAAGCACAGTGGCAGTAGCTACTGTAGGTTCCATTTTTAAAATCTTCAGTGTGATCTGGTCAGGAGTCGAATTTTAAGCTGGTCAAACACTTACATGACTTTGTACACAGCAACTCAGCTTGATCGTGTTATCTCCAACAGTCGTGTAATGTGCATGAGTTTATAACTACAATCAGCAGTTGCAAGACCAGTTTTAAGTCGCACCAACTTCAGTCGGGAAGGACCAATGTTGTTTCTTCCCAACTGAAGTAGGTGCAACTTAAAACTATCGCCTTAACATTGCCAATCACAGTTGTTGTGACAATCGAGTTGAGTTGCAGTGTGCAAAGTCGTGTGGTGTGCGTCTAGTTTTAGACCTTTTCATTAGGATGGTCCTAGATTCAACTGCAATGTAAGACATACCAAAGACTTAAAAAGTGGAACCTATGTGCCATCTTGCATGATGCTTCATGTAAGCAATGGAACAGACCCTTCCTTTATACTTACTACAAAACTGTATCTCATTCAAAATTAAAATACTAAGAGCGTAGAAACCCAAGAAACCCTTAACATTTTGTGACAGTCAGCTATAGTTAAGCTCTACTGTTTATTTTCATATCATCAATGCATTTCTTTTGCTATTTTTGACTATTAAAAAGGGGTTATATACCCAATTGAACTTGCTGTACATTCACAGCATCAATGTTGGTCACAGTTGCCTAACTGAAAAATTACCGTAACTACTTTGCTGATTTTTTCAAATTTTCATTAAAGTTCCAAAAATTAATCTTTTGGATCGTATTGTCACAGTACATCGCTAAGAATATATTCATCTTCAGATCAAAATAAGTAATAACCCAGAACCAAATATATTTTTGATACGTCACAGTGAAACATATTCCAGCATTCTGTGAAATAATTTTCATTGCTTTCCCAATTTTGGTTCTTCTTGAGATACTGTACAAAGTGCTTTGGAAGTTGACACACTTTCAACAAAAAGTGAACTTGAGGCAAACAGACCTACGTGGGAAAGAAATGAAAATTTCAGAGAATGCTTAAAATGTGTTTCACTGTGTTACATCAAACATAAAATTGGTCCTGCTCGATTCTTTGAGTAGCTTTCTTTATGCTCAGAAAGGGCTGGCTGAATGCCTTCAAGTTGATGACGGGGTGGGTTAAGAACTCAAATATTATGCCCATTCAGGATCTCATTACACCAATCCCTATGCTGAGAGGTATTTTCAAAATGAAAATTTGTCCTTTGATCCATACTCTAAAACATACAATTAGTTTGGAATCGCCCTTTAAAGCACTTTGCCATTCACCAAACAGTGGTAGAAATAAACACAAAATATTATTATGATACATGATATTAGCATCCATTTGCAGTGAAACACCTGACTTGTTTATTGTCCACACAGGAGTCTACTGCCTTACTTTAGGCTATTAAATATTTACAACACTTTTAAAGGAATGTCTACCTAATGCATTTTATACTGTACACTGACCTCAATCTGAATACCTCTACAGTTAAGTAATTCTAGGGCAGCAACATCATTGCCTCTAATGGCAGCAAAATGTAATGGTGTTAGACCATAGATATCCTTGCTGTTGATATCAGCACCAAGAGATTCCAGGTAGAAAATGATGCTGGCATCTTTGTTGGGTGGTCCATTCAAAGCCTGTATAAAGTAAATGCATGAAAAAATAATTACTTAACTATACCAGAGTTGGTTCCAGACATTCAGTGGCATAGCCACAGGGGTGGTTTTGGGGGTTAGAACCTCCCATGACACAACCTTGCAATGCAAAAAACACCTGAAATAGAGGCTTTTACCCTCTATCCTAATAGCCTTTTCCCTCTTGTCATGCCCCAAACCCCCCATGACACCCCCCCCCCCCAGCGACATGACACATACCTGGCTACAGTAGTTAACAGCTTTCTTGGGCAGTAACTGCAAATTTCTACGGTGGGAAACATTTCTATTTCCAACAGCATGGACTGCCGCTGTAATCCCTTTTTAAATACTTCTGTATATCCACCAGGGATGGATTTGGGTGGGCCTCCAAAACACTCCATACTAAAAATATATTGTAATAATTATTCTGAAGCTTTTCTCAATGAGTGGATAGTAATAACTACCATGTTTCTATGACATTTATACCTCCCTCTCCAACCCCTCTTTTCCTAATATCCTCATCTACAGTAGTCACTAACCTACTTTTCAAAATAATGAGGCTGAATTATTATTCACAGGGTTCATAAACATGCAAAATTACAATTCAATGACTTTCAAGAACCTTGACTGATATTTCCAGGACCTTTGAAAAGTCATACACCACATTTCCATGTTTTTTTTTTTTTTGTTCACAAAATGATGTATCCGAAACATTGAGAAAACAGGAACCAGAAGTTCATTTAATCAAATTCAATGACTTTTTCTAGGATTTTTTCAAATATTGGTCATTTTCCTTGACTTTTCAGGCCTGGAAATTTGTATTTAAGTCTTTTCCTGACTTTCCAGGACCTGTACTGTACTAACCCTGATTCAACTCCATCTCATGTAATCCTTGTGTTTACACCCTTCCTCATGCCCCCCCCCCCCCACCAAAAAATAAAATAAAAAGTAAGGGGAGAAAGAAGCCTACAGCACAACAAGTGGATCCTACCAGGCCTTGACAAAAATCTTAAAACAAAGTTGCCAGTTGGCAAGCAGGATAAAAAATCTACTCTACCCAATTGGAACTGATGGTGATTTAGACTGTTTAAAAAATTGCTGTCAAATGGCAGAGGTTTTCCATTACAGTGAAGAGGCTAGGGGCGGGTGTACCCTACAAGAACTTTAACTCATTCTAGCTCAAAATCTAAATGTGGTGTATGAAAACTTTGTAGTGCTATCATGGGCAAACCTTGTCAGCTTTCAAGTGATGGATGTTTCAAAATAGGTATGAACCTTGAATGGTCTGCAACTAGGGGCCTCGAAAAGGAGCTTATTTAGTGTGTACTAAGTCAATAGGGAAATTATTGGGGGTGTGAGACCCATGGGGTTTATTACCTCACTGGGAGCACTCTGGCAACACCTCTGTGCATCACTTGCAATAATACAGTAACTGTTGATCACGCATTACCCTAAACTGATGCATAGTCCTTCATTTCTGAACCCTTAAAAGAAGGGTTTAAGGTCATTACAGGATTTGGTATCTCAGAGGGGTACTTATTCTAAGCACTTTGGTGAAATTTGCATTGAAATCTGATGTGTAGTTCTCAAGATATGAGCATGTAAAGTTTCACATTTTCAACAAAAAGTGAACCAAGTTGAAGCAAGCACATATGACATCATGTCCCCACATTAGTGAACAGTCTTTTGTTTTTCTTTAAACTTTAGAGTTGATTTTCTCCTCAAAAAACCCACATTATTAAAATGTGATACAGCCTAAGTGGCATGAGAACTTTACAATGTTTGCATCCCCCACAGGGAGGTCCTATTCCAGTTAACTCCAAGAACAACACAACAGTCTAATAAAACAAAGGGAAACAGAGCATTCCTTGTCAATGTGAGGAAGTGATATAAGCTCTGCTGCCCTCATACTCACTTTGGAACACAAATCTACTGACTTTATTTACTGATATCTCAAGAACTACATGTGAGATTTGAATGAAACTTTCACGGCACTATGTAGTTTTGGTTCCTCTTTCACATATGAAAATTAAATTTTTGCTTAAAGCTTCCCTTTAAAGGCTTATCCTCTCACCCCAAATAGTTATAATTCTCCTAATCAACTTACTTATGCCCCTCCCACAACTGTTTTAAATTCATCCTCATCCAGGCACAACCTCTTTTATTGCTTCAGGGTGAGTATGCAAGTCCCCAATGTGTAATCAAAAACACTCTCCTCTCAGTAAAGTACAGGCTGTGTTATATGAGCTATGGTACTTTTGCATTGTTTGAACTAGCTGTCCATCAAAGAGCTAAGCCAATTGAGAATTTCTGTTAACCCCTACAAAAATCGTAGTTTCAGGTGGGAGGGCTGACCCTTTAAATAATTCACAACTGATGGGATAAGAAGTAAGCTGTCTGTAATGAAGTGAAAAGTTGAAGTTGAGGCTTGCCTCAGCCTCTGACTATGGTTACGAGACCTTGAGGTCTCCATAAATATTTTATTACAAGACTCTGTTTGAGAATGGCTCAACATGCCTTGGACTGCAAAGTATTGCTACAATTTTGGTGGGCATAAAATTAAAACATTCCTCCGAGCCCTTTACTTATTCAAAAGAGATTGAGTTAAAGATTATTCCCTTCAGTCAATAAATAGGAAATTAAAGATAAAGTTTAACCCTCCTGATTCATTTAGAGCACAACTAAATCTTAAGTTTGCTTTCTTCAAACACCCAATTCAGACAGGTTTAACAGGGTTCGTACTCTTTTCTCAAGATGAAATTCAAGCACTTTTCAAGGACTTTTCAAGGTGTCACTTGGTTTTTCAAGGACATCAAATTGCTCTTTTACAGAACACTCCCAAATTTTTTCCTAGTATGAAATACTTGAACAAACTTTGAGGTTTTCAGGGAAAAATCCTTTTTAAGGATGACGGCACTGATTTAATAATCAAAATGAACTTCCACGTTATGCAAACACTATCATCTTAAGGAACCACTAAACAAGTATCATTCAGGCAAACCATCAACATTGTGCAAGACAATCTGCAGTTGAAGGGACATCTTGCAGATTTTCATAAAAAGTACTATAGGGCCCACATGGAACCTTGGACCAAAATGCCCCAAAATGTAAACAGATCACTAACATAGCATCACTTTCACAGGCCTTTCACTCTATTCAAAATTACCTGGAGGAAAAGTTAATCACTTGCAATACTTCACAAAATGAACCCTATGTTCCACCTTGGGCCTTGGACTCCAAACACCTCAGGAGTCAGGAATAACTAGTCCTTGAACAGGACTCTATGCTATGTCCACTTCGTTTTACTCTACACTAGAGTAGGTCCCACCATTAAGCGTAGTTACATGGTCCTGTTCAAGGACTAGGAATAATTAACCTGAAGGTGCCACTAAGTGAAATCATGACCATTGCAACAAACCATCAACATTGTACAAGACAATCTAAAGGATTAAGCAATTCACAGAATTTTATAAAAAAGGGTCATAAGGCCCACATGGGAACTGAGAACTAAGCTTCCAAAACACTGTATGATCCTTAATCAAGTGCAACTATATCAGGCTGGCAGCTCTGTCTAACATTAAGTTGAGGAAGGACTGACCATTTTGCAATATTTCACATTGTGGACCATAGGGCACATTTTGGGCCTGAGACAGAAACTTTCTATACAACCAAAAGAACTATTAACAGAGGATCACTAGATCAGTATGACAAATCATCAACATTGTGAAACACAATTTGTAGGAGGAAAAGGATTTTGCCAACTTTCATGGAATGGGCCATATTGGCCCGGCCCATATGGAACCTTGGACAAAAATTTAAGAATGTCGTAAATAATCCATCAGGCAAGCATCTTTATTTCAGGCTGTTAACTGTTTTAAAAATTAAAATTAAAAAAATTATTGTGCAATATTTTACAACATGGACCCTACGGACCATATTGGCCTTTGGACTTAAAATTCCTGAACACCGTGAAGGTACTAAGTATAGAGTATCACTATGACAAAGGAGGAGAAGCATTTTGCAGAATATCATAAAATGGGCCACATATGGGACCTGGGTCCAAAATTCCTAAGCACCCCACATGGGCCCCACCACCCAAGGAACACTGTGCCCAAATTTCAATCACATTCATGAAAGCACATTGGAAGAAAAAATTTTGAACAAGTGTGGACAGATAGATGGATTGAGTGATGTTGCTCAATCAGTATGAGTTTTATTTATTTAAGGAAAGGTATACCTGGGCCCCGGCATAACATATCTCACCTAGGGCTTATGGTGTCACCCTCTTCAGCTTTTAACTATATTTTGTAATAGAAAAGCCCTTCCTGTCAGATTCATCACTTTCTGGGCTTATTATGTGCAAAACAAGTGTTGCACTTGTCCAGTGACGATCCTGAAGGCATCATTGCACTTGTTTCACACAAGCGACTTAGCCTAACACACTATATGATTGGCAAAGTGGAGCCTGTACACAGAAAATTTTGCCGATTTTTGTTAAGTGCCTGATCATTTTCTGATCATAAAATCAATGGGGTTTAGATGGTTTAAAGGTGAATTTGCCAATATTTTAGAGGATTAGATTTCTGTGTACATGTGTTTGGTAAATGTGGTTTTATAAAATTCAAGCACTTTTCAAGGACTATGATGCAAAAGTACAAAATTCAAGCACTTTCAAAGCCTTGAAAATGAATGATTTAAATTCAAGGACTTTCAAGGTTTTCAAGGACCCGTGCGCACCCTGGGTTTAATTAATTTTTGGTTACTACAGCAACTTGCAAGAAACTGAATCAATTACTCCACGATAGCTACTGCGAAGGAGATGAAATTTTGAAACAGTGGATACACAAGGCCAGAATTGGAAACTTGAAGGCTTGTATTCAGTTAATACTATTGATTTTACTAGGGTGTAAAAGGGCTACCATAGTACCACATGACAATTTTTACTATTAGCATAATTACCCACAATTCAATACCAGTAGTTGTAACATAAAAATTTTACAATTTATCCCCTTTTTTTATACTGGCTTGTAACTGTTCTGTGCATAATTTTATTTGAAAAAGCGTCTGCTGGTCGCAAATTTTTGTAAACTGCATGAAATCTCTAATTTCTCACACATTTATTTATCAATTTGTATGATAGGGGTTAAATGACAAACCCACAAGAATATGTTGCATAGTGTCAGCAAGAGAGGGTAGATAGGCAGCTAATATACTTTTCAAGTTGAAATACAGTTTAAGTTCCCTTCCCTTCCCTCCCCCCTCCCTGCCCCTCCCCCATTTAGTCACCTCTTCCATATTCTATGACCCCTATCACAAACAGCTGTACTCGCTCAAGGAACAGGATTTGTAAATGGGAATATATGAATTTTCTATCAAAGTTTCACCATTTACAATTAGAACAGTATGTGAAAAAGTTTTACAGGTTTGCAAAAATTTGGTGAACTTCATACCACTATAACACATGGATCCATTGCACATACTTCAATCATCAGAACATCAGAACAGAGAATAGGGAGGGATACCTACACTTGGCATCACTTTTTCAGACTTGAAAAAATATCAGCATATAAGAGTAGAGAGCCATCCTCAATACATTAATATAAACATAACATCTGTGTTATAATATGTTCTGCATAAGGAATAAATTGCATCAGGCTGACAGTTGTTGGCTTATAAACTGCCAAGACTGCAAATTTGGCAAAATAATGGCAGACAAGAGCTATTAGTCTTTTATTGTGCCAAAGTTAGAGTTGAGATGGTTTATCAGCTCACAACAGTCAGGTAAATGTGGTTTATTCCTTTTCTACCACAAAGTTTGTGGAAAAACACTATTTCTATCACGTTTAGAATTATTGACTGTGGGTTGGAGAATAACAGGTCAATGATTAACCAATAAAAGATCACAATGCTCTATATATTGCAAGTGTCTACAATCCTCGACAAAAGTACATGGGACAAACCCCGCTCCCCGTATCAATGTTGAAGTTTCAGGACGCCTTGGGCTGCCGCAACATTGAATGGGGGAGTGGGGGGATGGTGTTCCGTACATTGCTTGTTTTGCTTGTTTTGTCCCATAATTTTTGTCGAGGATTGTCGGAAGCCTGTACAAATGTATATGAAGAAGTTTTCGGTCATGGGCAACGTAATGACAGTTGGTGAATAAAGTTTGTGTACTTTGAAAGGAGTGATTAGAAGACAATTGTCACGGTGTTAGCATTATGAAGAACAATTGCTGCATGACAAGACAATAAAAGCGGCTTTTAAGTATTTCACGGGGAGGAAATGTAACTTATCACGCATTGCGGACTTCTGTCCATATTCGGTTTTTCTAATTAGGACCGGGAAGTGATCAAAAAAAGGTACCCATGGCTGGTTTAACGTCGTTTATTTTGTCTTTACCTATTCAGAAGACCCGTTGCCGCAGGGTACCGAAGGGAGGGGTCGCTTTCAAGCCAGAAATATTTCTTGGGAAGGGGGGCAGATCAAAACAACCTTGAGGGGAGGTGGGAACAGATATTGCAGATAAAATACAGGACAAACGCGGCGTTTTAAATTTTTGAAACCGAACTGCTACAGAAAGCTCCGAAAGTAGGCTTTATAACGCCTAATTTATTCGTTATCCCTATGTAGAACTCGTCGCTGCTCCCCATTACTAAGAATATTTAATTAGCGCCACGGTTTACCGTTGACCTCAACACGATTAAGTAACCATTGACCTACACACTATTTCAATGACTGTCGAGGGTTAATCGTGCAAATAGAAGATCTCCCTATTTATAGGGGACTTTCATTGTGCAAATATGGTTAACCGTTTTATTTTCAAGAAATCTTGATGTTAATTGTCACGTTCACTACCCCTCATGCTTACATATAATTTCGTCTTTAACCAGATTGTAGTTTAAATCATCATTCAATGTTTATTTATGCGAAAAAAGAGAGAATTTTGTGGTTAACCGTTGGGTATATCGTGAAATATGTTACCCCCAACCCCTAACACGAAAAATAAGATGGAAAAACTTCTTTGTTTTTTCCCCATTACAGTACATGAAATTTTTAAAGTAAATTAAATCTCTCACCAGGCAAAGTACTATCTCCCCCTCCCCCTTCCTCGTATGAGCTACTTGAGGAAGACAAATCTTTATTCGGGCCCCCATCGCTAATCTAACACGCCAGTATACTGGTCGGACAAATTCAACTGTTACTTCTTTCCTGTAGCTTGAAAAGTAAAAAGGCAACTTTACTCGTTTCAGAGCATTTAAAACGAAGATTTGGAAATTCCTATACCTTTGTACAGGCTTCCGACAATCCTCGACAAAAGTACATGGGACAAACCACACTCCCCGTATCAATGTTGAAGTTTCAGGACGCCTTGGGCTGCAGCAACATTGAATGGGGGAGTGGGGGGATGGTGTTCCGTACATTGCTTGTTTTGCTTGTTTTGTCCCATCATTTTTGTCGAGGATTGTAGAGTTGGTAAAGTATATAGAACATGCGGAACAAGACGAACATTAACATACCTGCAGCAACCCCCGTCTATTCAGATAGTAATTTAGGTAGGAACCATCGTACTGTAGATCAAAAAGTGTCCAGTTGGATACTCTGGTACAATGGACAGCAGTGTCCACAATTTAGTGATTATATCAGGTGGGTTAGCAAGAGTAATTAGAAGGGGGTCATGCAAATGCACATTTTGGAAAGAAAGCAATAAGTATAAATGGCAAGCTACCATTCCCTGAAAATAGCCCATGCTGAAAGCTGCTGTAGTGAAAGAATTGCTAAAATTCAGAGTACAAATTTAAAGGATACAAACTGCTGGCCAAGAGAATATTGGTAAAGATCTTAGCGCCATCTACCATACTACAACGGATTAGTTTGGGCAAAAGACTCAAACTGGATGAATCTTGGTTAGTGAGCCAATTAATGCTATTATCTTGCACCAGGGTACCAATAATGACAGACTATAAATCTTTGGGATTACAAATTTTTTGGCCTTTCTGATCTTGCATGGTTGATATATGAATACTGCATATAACTGTACAGGAATCTCTAAGGAAGTACCCACCAAGTTTATTGATCAACAATGGTATTATCCAACACCTTTTTTTTGTACCATATTGCTTTACCCACCTTGTTTTTGACCAAGATTTATATAATGGAAGATTTTTTTTTCTTAAACATGGTTGCTATCATCAAATCAATTTTTGGATGAAGATTGGCACTGTAATACCCATCAGGTACTTTACCATGACTGGTATTAACCCACCAATTTTTTTTTCAAAATGACTGGTATAACCCACCATCCTACCCACCTTATTTAACCTTGTTGAAAATACCTAACATAGTTTTTACCATAATTGGTATTAACCACAAAGTTTTTACCAGGATTGGTATTACCTACTACATTGTTTTACCATGATTGGTATATACACACCAACTTTATACCATGTTGGCATTAGCCACCAAGTTTTTACCATGAATGGTAATACCCACAAATTTTTTTCATAATCCTGAATGGCACTGCCCACCAAACATTTCCCTCATTGTCAGCATTGTTTTCTGAGGTTTCACAAGTATTGGTAATGAGTAAATTTGTGACACAGTCCTCACCAGAAAATTGATCCAATTAAAACTTCATCTTTTCAAAACTTCTACATCATGTTTCAGAATAAAAATACCACAAAATTCCAAAATGCAAGCAGTATTTTTATAACCTACATTACGAGTCAATTTCTTTTTCCAAAACTTAAGGATAAAGCTGCTGTATCTTTAGCAGAAGAACCTGTGATGTTAAATCATTTTTGCCTTCCAGGTCATGAAATTTGGGGTCTATCCACTTGACTGAAAGTTCACTAGATCACAGGTTTCTGAGGCCAAAAATAATACTGAAAAAAATAAACTTTGAATTAAAAGTACAGGAGGGATAAGATTCAAATTAGATACAGCATAAGAATTAGGATTAGGGTGGGATTAGGGGTTTAGCTAAGGGCAGTATGTTAATAGGACCAGGATTAGGACTGAGGATGCCATTAGGATTAGGATTAGGATTAGATGACAATTAGGATGTTTTGGCTAATGCACCTTTGACAGAGAAAACATTTGATCTAGTGAACCCCGCCCTGAATTTACAAGGCAGCACAATGATTTGTTATTGAAGACAAATCTGATGATGATGCATATCATCAGTTCTTCATAATATACTTGAGTTTTACCCAAATTTACAGGCCCAGTAGAGGATTATTTGTGTGTCTCTTTTCTTCTTCTGAGACAGCCAATTTTAGCTGCACTACTCTAGGCAAGAAAAGAGATATATGTCTGAGGTAAACTACAAAGTTTAATAGTCGAATATAAGGTAACTAATTCAGCTGTTACAAAAGAATATTAACATAGTAAAAATCTGTACTAAAAGCTTATTACAAGAATGGTTCAGTCATACAATTGCTAGCAAGGAGCAAAAAGGGAATGATACAGCAGTTGTTCTCATTGCGAACAATTAAAATTATGTCATGTAACTATCCAATGGATTAGAAGAAAAATAATTCAGTGACCTTCAACTGGGAAAAATCTTGTGGACTATGCTACAGTAGATTAAAAAATTCTGACAAACCAAAACATACCAAATGAAACTCATTGCACTGTTTTATTCACTTCTAGCCCTCCCCACAAGAAACTTCGATTTTTTCTTGTGCAGACACAAAACTACGTAGTTTTATTGTTTCATACTGTAGCTACTTATGAAAGGCCAAATGTAGCTATTCACCCAAACTTGGGTTAGTCAGGCTATTAATGGACTATGCTATTTCATAAATGGCTCTTAAGAAATCATACGACAATATTTTTTCACTCAATTGTAAGTTTTGAGCATTTTCTGCTTGATCTACAATGTGAATGTAAGTACAATATGCATATCCTGACATATCCTATTGTTAAATAGTCAGATAAGATTCAACGACACACCAACACGAATGTGTTATATAGTGTCATATTGTTCAAATACTAAGATATTTAAAGAGAAATATGAGGAAATTTGTGTAATTCACTTGTTGTTTTCAAATTAGTCTGAGGTAACTGCTTTTACCCTTAAGGTCCACTAAGGTATACTATATTTATGCTGCTTAATATCATCTACAGTGCATCTTATGAAATTGATGTCAACCAAGGAACAATCACCAGTTGATAATTTTGCTTTACCCCCAGAAGTAAAAATGTACTTCGAAAATAATATGAAGCAAAAATGATAAAAATTTCTAAAGCAATTAACCTCTCACCAAATTAAAAAACATAAAAACCCACAAGAATATGCTTTGCAAAAACCAAAGATAATGTATGGTGGCTAAAACCAGGTGTAAATTAAATAGAGCTCAAGAGGTTTTGAAGCCATGCAACCAAAATAAAGGAAATAAAAGCAAAGCAAAATAGTTTTTGTTAAGGAGAAGCTACAACATTACTCATATACTGCACTGAGTGTCAAAGGTTACAGGAAAGATGCCTTTAGTCCAAGCTAAAACTACTGCCTTTTTAATGTATAGTAAGACAGTACATAGACGCCATTTCACTACTGGGAGCTACAGTAAAATGCTGAGTTACTTCAATGAGTGAAAGAGGTCATTTTGTAGAAGGATATGTACCCATGATGGAGTTTCAACCCCCTTCTGGACACCTCCCCTGAATGACCAATAAAAGTACAGATGTTATACCTGGCTTGCACTACTGACCATGCCAGGACCTAGCAACCCCCTCCCCCCTCCTGGCCCAGCCAAAGGAGAAAGTGGGCTCACAAAAATTTTCATTTTAGATGCTAACAGTTACTTCCATCTTACAGTAATCTTCCTTTGCACATCTCCGTTACAACCCTACGAACTTGGATTTCCAAGTAGGCAAATATAAGCTGAGATTCTGCCTACTTTCCACTCTGCAACTTTTTCTTGTTTTCCACTTTCCCTTCATAACTATTACTTTCAACAATCCACCCCTTCCCTTGCCCACAAAATTTGGCTTATTTCATGTCAATTTATTGACCTGTTGACTGGCTACAGTCCGCCGTTCAAACAGTTCATGTGGTATAAAACCCCACCATACAAAATCCTCCTTACTTCATTACAGCACAAATTTCTAAAATTATATTAGGATCTTCTATTTATTATTTTTTTTTAAATTTTTTTTGTCAGTCTGAAGCTCAAAAAACAATGTAGCAACTTGTTGACCATTCTATCCCAGCTATGTCGTATAGCTTTGCATCAAATTCTTATTACTTGCAAGATATTTCTAGACCCCCTGAAACCCCCATTGCCCTAATACTGTTCAGGGTACAAACCTTTCAATGACAGTTGATCCTAAATAGAGACCCACATTAATAATCTGATGCTGTTAGCATACGTAGGTAAATGTAAAGCTAATAGGAAGACTGAAGCATGAAGTACAGTATCCAGGGTGAACTTCATAACTCCAGAAGAAAAGAAGCAATGTTAGCTTTTTCAATGACTATTTACAGTATTAAAAGCATTTACAGTAAGCAGCATTTCAAATCACATCACCAGCTTTTCAGAGAAGACGATAAGCATCAAAAGAAAATATATTGTACATTGTAGATCTGATATAATTAATTTTTCCAAAAAAAAAGGAAAGAATTAAGCATTTTCTATTGATCAGAAACACCCCATCTTAATTCAAGTAATGCTATCTTTTTTATGATTGTACACAAAAAATTTTTATCATTCAAGTTGTCACCCTGTTTTGCTCATATTTAAATTTTTCTTTCCATGGTTTTATGAATCTGCCATGGGGTTGACCCAACTCATACATTGAACAGGAAAGAGACTATCAAAATATGTCACCCATCCTCTACTCTCCCAATAAGAAAAACTGTGTAGATGCTTGGTTCATTGAAATTTTTCAGTCTCCATATTATTCCTCACTGCAATGATTTCCTTTTTCGTCCATATGCCGCTATTGTAGTACATTGTACCTATTTTGTGTAGCAGTATTCTTAGGACCACATCAACTGTTGATTTGAACAGTTTCACTCAAGTGGTAATTGACTAGGATTAAGCTTTATCTTTGCATAGACGAATCTGATGAGCGCTTGTGTTTAGTCACTGTAGGCAGCATCAGTGGGGTCCATCAGTCTTAAATCATCTTCATTCATTGTCTGCATGATTTTCAAACCTTCATATTCAGTGAAATTGAATTAATCAAGATACAATTACATGTACAACCATCCATGATACAGGTAAGCAAGGAAACTGAAAGATTGACAAGGTGATAGACCCCAGTTATGGCTGACTAAAATCAGACCATCACTTGCTGTCCAGATTAGTCGATAGTGTCACACCACACTGCTGATATCATTCCTACAGTATCACACTGCAATGCTTAACATCATTTTCAAAGATGACACCCATATCACAACACTGTGTACACTATTCCCTGCTATGATAACATCTATCACACCACTTTGCTGTCACCATTGTCTCCAAGGAGTACAGTACATGAATCAAACAACAATGCTAGCAATATTCACTTCTATGATGTCTATAACATCACAAGATGATTACACTATGATGCATTTATCACATCACAATGCTACTGTACACATCATTCTCTTCAATGATGACACTCTTTTATGGTTACATCTCATGTTTCAACATCTCTATGTTCTGACAAAATGGCACCAAAGTACACTTTGTCAGTGCCAAAGTATATTTTCATCCCCACCAAAGTATATTTTCATTGGCTCCAAAGTACATTTTCATCAGTGCCAGAGTTCATTTTTTGTCCCTGCCAAAGTACACTTTGTCAGTACCAAAGTGTATTATGGTCAGAGCATAAAGACATCGAAACATAGGATGTTCCCCTCATTCATCTTAAAATTCATACATTATTCTGTTCTATGATTACATCTGCTGTATCACACAACACAATGCTTAAATTGTTATTTTCAAGGGGTAAATCCATCAAATAACAACGCTTATATTATTCACATCATACAACAATGCTGGAATCATTTTCTTCATTCAAAAAATCCATTGTACCTCAATGCTTACAGCACACCATTCTATTCTATGAGTACATCCATTGCAACACAATGTTTATAATGTCACTCTCTTTAACCATGATATACATCACATACATCACAATGCTTACATCATTCCCTTCCATGTCTATCACACCACACTGCTTACATCATTCTCTTCAATACCAATGGTGACATCCATCGAATCAAAACCCGTATATAATTCCCTCTTATGAGTACAGCTATAGCAATACATTGCTCGTCACATCATTATCTTTAACAATGATGTACATCACATACATCAAAATACTACCGTATTTACTCTATTAAACGCCCCGGGGGCGTGAAATTTTCGTTAAAGGGGGCGTTTATTGGAGTCAAATTTACGTGACTTTTCTCTATGCAAGTGCCCCACAACTTGTTTCTTATCTGAGCCCTTCTGATAAACTACTATGGCGTATTTGCCCATTTGGTTGTCAGCTTTCACAATCAGCTGTGAGCTCCTCCCCAATAATCGGTAACCAAACTTTCCTATAAATATGGTAGCCACAAACAACACTGTGAACTTTGCAAGTGTGATCAACTTTCGCCAACATCTTGATATGTAACGTTACACACAGAAGTGACTTTTTTAGGAGCCCGCGGCATGTATGCATGCATGCTGTGCACAGTATACAGCCAGGCCTCACGTTACTAAACTGACCGGCCGGCTATACGCACGTACATACGGTAATTGCATAATAGTTACCGTGAGTAGTACCATTAGCAGTACATACGCGTTCACCGCATTTCACTGTCAAACAGTTTTCCTGTGGTGAATTTGGATTTTCATGTTAGGCTGTTCGGATAGGCTAGCGAATATTTTTATACCTACGGTATGTACAGTACCACTTTCGAACCGCAAAAGAAGCAGCACAGGTTCGCGGTATGTGATAGCTTGATGGATATCAACAGAAATAAGTTGCAGAAACATGCCTTTTACTTTAGGATATGGGACTTTAGGAGATTTCGTGGCTTCAAGGTAGGACTATTTCATTTTCCTTTTACCATATTGTCTTTGGAATTGACAATTTCAGTTTATGCAATGTGACCAAAAAGTTGGGGGGCGTTTATTAGAGAGGGGGCGTTTAATAGAGTAAATACGGTAACATCATACCCTTCCATATTTATCACACCACAATGCTTACATCATTCTCTTGAATGGCAATGGTGACTTCCACTGGATCACAATGCTGATGTCCTTCCCACTTATGAGTACATCTACCACAAGCACAATGCTGATGTCCTTCCCACTTATGAGTACATCTATCACAACACAATGCTTGTAAACATCATTCTCTTCAACAATGCCATCCATCACTTGCATCACAATCCTTACATTAATCTCTTCCATGATGACATTTATCACATCGCAATACTTCATACATCATCCCTTTCATGAGTACATTTATCATGCACCAAAATACAATGCTTACATCATTCTATTCAATACATCATTTCCTTTCAATGTGTATCACAAACATCACATCACAATCCTTACATCATTCTTTCCATGATGACATCTGTCACATCACAATACTTCATTCATCATCCCATTTATGAGTACATCTATCATGCACCACAATGGATGACATCCATCACATAACAATGCTTCATACATCATTTCCTTTCAATGTGCATCACATACATCACATCACAATCCTTACATCATTCTCTTCCATGATGACATCTATCACATCACAATACTTCATTCATCATATCCCATTTATGAGTACATTCTATCATGCACCACAACGGATGACATCCATCACATAACAATGCTTACATCATGATTTTCAACAGCACCCGATGGATCCTGATGAAATCTAGATCTTCTGAATCTGGCAGCATAATGTAGAGGGGTGGCTCTATCTTCTCCCTCTCTCCTTACATCTGGGAAACAAAATTTAAGACAGGGAATAATTTAAATGATGATTCTTCACTCATTCTGACATAGCAAGCATTCTGTGTATTGAACATATTAAGCAGACAGGCTTCGAGTACTTTGGTTGCAACATAACTTGCAGGCCTACAGTATTAAATCTGGTCACAACAACAGATGTACAAGTGGGCAAAAAGGACATTTGCTATGAGTCCAACTCCTCACAGTTAAGCTCTGTGCCTACATGTACAGTAAATCAAAATAAAGTATCAGATTCTTCACAGGATTAAGAATAAAGCACTAGGAATTAACAAATTCAAATGGCTTTATTTATATCTTTCATTGTTTTGCTTTTTGTTATGATTTATTTGTTAATGAAGAGCTTGCTTCCTCAGCTTCCTCAGTCCTCCTCCACCACCTTGTGTAAATATTGTATCATTATATTGTTTATTTTACAATGGAAAAAAGTCAACCTCAAACATCTGAAGTTTAAACAATGACTTTTACTTTTGCTCTTACAACTGTGAAAGTTCTGTACATTTGTAGATGAGTAAAAACTGAAACATCAGCACAGTTTAAAAGTATACTGAAACAAAAAGGAGGGCAGACTTGGGGCATGTTTTCTTTGTTTTAGCTACACTATTGTTGTGTGATGTAATTTCATCACTTGATTTCATAAGGAACTATTTTGGTAAATTCTCAAGGAATCCCAACATCAAAATGTTTATTTCTTGTCCCTATCAAATTTCATTGCTTTTATAATTGTTTGCATGGGTTGATTGGGAATCCAGTCACATTAATGATGCTAATGAGTTGAAGGCATCCCTAGAGTGCTTTTATTCCAGTCTTTTTGTCAGGAAATGTTTGTTGTTATACTGTAGCAACCAGCTTAACTTTGTTTTGTTTAAATGGTATCCTATTATTCAGGTGTGTTGCAGTCTCTGTGATTTCAATTAATCAAACTTCCATTAGGCCAGGTGGGAAATTTCCCTCGATGCCGATGTGTAAGTACATGAATATCACCTCTGAGGCCACAAAGATCGTAAAAAAGGACAGAGCAAATAGAGCCAGATAAAGAACATTTGAAGTTGACCATTCCACAGGCGAAGAAACAAGGGCAAGTTAGGCTTGATGGCATAGGAAGTGGCATAGCCCCACCATGTATGTGGTCACATTTCATGGCCAGGAACCATTCTGCAGTGAATAGGACTGTCTAATAGAAATCGCAGGCAAGGAGTTAGTCAAATGGAGTATTAGTTCCTGGATCTGGAAAAATACTGCACAACACTCCTAGTGGAGTCAAACGTGCAGGGTTGAGTGTGCGCATGTAGTTAGTCGTCCCGTCTGAGGATCCTCAAGGCTGCGCTCTTGAACTGCTTGGGGTCCTCGAGATCTGTAATGTTCTGGGGGAGTAGGTTCCAGTCTCTGATGGTCCGAGGAAAGAAACTGTATTTGTAGCAGTCCTTATTGGTTGGTATATTTGTAAAGCTATTAGAATGGTGATGCCTGGAGGGCCGCCGGACCGGTTGTAGGTTGTTGATTGGCAAGGCTAGGAGGCCCAATCTGGCTTTGTGAAGAATTGCTAGCCTGCTGGCAGTACACCTGTTTTTGAGACTATCCCACCCTAGGTCATTTAACATTTCAGTCACACTACTATGGGGGGAATAGTCATTATAAACAAACCTAGCAACCTATTGGTTCAAGTCGAGCTGGCCATGGCCCATTTTCCAGTTGTGGCTCACTGGCTTGTTTTCCCAATTCCATTGCTTACTGTGTATGGCACATCATGCACAACGGCAGCAGGCCTAGGCTCCATGTTTAGAGTATTTGGTATGACTTGATCTGGGAATAGAACCTGGGCCTTCTGCATGAGAGGCAGATGCCCTTACTGTTTCACCAAACATGCAGTCTATCAAAGACAAGGAAGGTAGTAAGCATAACAGCTTGTATTATTCAGGGGTGTTGTAGTCTTTGTGATTCCAATTAATATACTGTATACTAAAAGTTCTGAATTATTTGTTCACCTACTGTAGGACAAGTGGAAACATGTTTACAGTTTGGAGTTCATTTCTCTCACAGACAGACATTTTACAATACTTTACATGTACTGTAAGTTTGCCCAACAAATTCAATTACTCACATATAAATTCCATTCCTCACATTCAGAGATTCCAATCCTTTATTCGTTTGATCATAACTTTACAATATGTCAAAGATCTTCCAACTGTATGTACTATACAAGTGCTTCCTAAAACACTGTATAGCAAACAGTACACTTACAGAAATGTTTAATTAACAAGTTAACAGCTGTGGACCGTCTTTACATTATCACAACATACAAGACAATGCAAAATCTGGGTTTATGCAAGTCATAGGACCACACAAGGGCACGGCCTGAGTGCATTTAGGGAAAACATTACTGTAACTTCTGAGAATGAATATTCTGTGAATTGGCTGTCCTAATGCACAAGTCCAAAGCTGTTTACCCTTGTTCTTTAACACATGGATAACATTACTTTAAAGAAGATGAAAAAGAAATAGAATTTGTAAATAACCAAATTAAAAGAGTACAATCCTATGAAAGGTAAAATGCAGTAGCCCAAAATGAGTGCATTTGTGTGTTTATCATGATATAATTTATCATGGGATTGTGAACAGCCACAAAGAAAATTCAACCAAAATTCTGTAAATTGTGTTTTCAACATAAGTTCATGCCCAAACACAATTTAAATAGGATGTCTTTTACATGTTCAGCTACTTGTTTGTATTTTTATATTCCATCCTATACAACATATTGTACAATATTTGTATCAAGATCTAAGAACATAGACAAATCTTGAGAATTTGCGACCATGCATTGTTCAAGTCAATTAGAACCAAAAATCCCTTGGGCAATTTACCCCTTCCCTTTTTCTCATTCAAAAAAGCAGCATGTTAGGTTATACTGTACACTAGTTAGTTTTTCACTTCCTTTATACAAAAGGGAAATGGGCAGGAGACTTGTCAGTCTTTGCACCAGAAAAACATGAATTTTCCACATGCAGTTGGTCACCCTATAAAAATCCTGCCTGTGCCAGTAAACAGTACTTCTGTACTCACTTGCTCCATTTTCTACCAATAATTTAGCAACCTCAAGATGGTTATATCTTGCTGCATAGTGCAATGGAGCTAGATTATTGTCATCTAATTCATTGACTTTCCTCTTCTTCCTGGTCGTTATGGAGTTGAGAAGTTTTGCCATTGCTTGGACATTGCCATCTCTGGCTGCCTGTGACGGTGAAAGAAAAAAAAAGTTGAAAAAATTGTTAACATAAGTCTGGAAATACAACCTGGAAGAAGGCAGAAATCCTCTTGTATTGCACCAACTGTATACACTGCACTGGCAAATCATGCAGTACTAACTGCAGAGCAATTGCCAGGATTCTGCCAGAAACACAAAAATGGGGGAGGGGATAGACGCCCAAGTTAGTTACAGTCGTTCAGTAGATTGAGTTTTATGGCCCAGTTTCCATCCTATTGGTTCACATCGAGTCTGCCATGGCCTTTTTCCAGTTGTGGCTCACTGGCTTGTTTTCCCTACTCCATACTGCTAATGAGGAGCATCGTGCACATAGGCAGTCCAAACTGAATACTGTCTTAGGTTTAAATTACCAGTGGGTTCAGAGGGACTGGAGCTTGCTTCAAGGCCCCCTGTATGTGCAATCTGAAGGATTTTAAAGGTCATTTATATATTTTATATCTAAGTAATCAAACATTGCTGAAAAAGTGTCTTCTTTTTTAAAAAAAAAAAAAGATATTGACAATTTTTTTTTTTTTTGAAATGGGGAGAATGTTATCCAACTCCTTTTGGAAACTTTTGGGAAGGGGAGACAAATCCCCTCTTCCCCCCTTTGCCAGAGACACTGATGGCTAATGTGTGCAACCTTTTCAGCAATCAGCACAATGCAGTTTTGCATGTAAACACTCCATTTCCATTTACATCCAAACATTTTTTAGTAAAGCCATGGAACTGCTCTATAGCAAGTTCAGCAGCGTATGAAAGGGGGGGGCTTTGGCCCATCCCTACCCCCCCCCTCACGGATGCCAATTTTTTTAATTCTAAAAAAATGGAGCCTTACTTTAGTAACACAGATTTTACTTCAAAAGGTAGCATATGTGGCACCAGATTTCATGTAAGGGCACCCAATTCTCCAAAATTTTTAAGGGGAAGGATTGTCTCTGCAAGCTTAAGGCCCCCTCGGTGATGCCATTTTTTTTTAATTACTAAAAATAGGCAAATTTTGTCAAATTCCAAATTTTACTCAAAAAGGTAGACTGTAACTTCCTGGTGGCACCAATTGCCTCTAAGGACACCTACATCTATAAGAATTCTCAAAAGTGAGGACTCCTTCCTGCATAAATGTAAGTGACAGGGGCATGGAAGCAGAGGGTTCAAGTGTGGTGAGCAATAGTACGTTTGCAATTTATCATGCAAGAAACGTTAGGGGTAAAATCATCAATAGTCAGGAGTTGGAGCAGTCACAGACAATTTGATCAGTTCAGTGGATCTTGAATTTAACCAAGAGTCACTATCTAGATATAAGCATTAACATATTTTCAATTCCATTGTATAGTTTCCCAGCAAAAGAATCAAGACCATTTGTGGTAGAATATTTTATGTGGTAATATTCTGATCATTAAGCATGTTGCTGATTTTTTGTTAATTGCAAATAAAAGCTAAACATAAGGTTGTTTAGATTCTCTTTCTAAACATTAAAACACAATTTTTCGCCACCTGAAGGGTTGCAATTATTCAAAATATTCTCAACCCTCCGCACTTACTATAAATGGTGAGGATCCACTTAGATAGCCTTTCAGGCAAAATTACATTTTTCAGGTCAAAGTATTTTTTACAAACTTATTTTGAGGGGAATGTTTTATTGCAAACGACAAAAGAAAATAGCGACTTGTTGGATTCTTTGCTTAAGTCTGGAAAATGCTATTTCTCCCCATGGAAGAGGTGTGACATTTTAAAATTTTCTCTACACTCCACACCAACCAATGGTGGCGCTCTGCTTTGAAAGTCTTTCGGCAAAATTACATTTTTCTGGTCAAAGTATTCCTTCACTCTCTGATCACTTTGCAGTTTGCAACACTTATTTTAAAGTGAGCATTTTATTGCAAACAACAAAAAAGAAGATCATAGTGAGTCGTCAGACTTTTTGTATGAGTCTGGAAAATGCTATTTCTGGTTATCTGAGGGATCTGATTTTCTGCACACTCTGAGCCAACCAATGGTGGTGCTCTGCTTAGACAGTCTTTACAGCAAAATGAATTTTGTGGCCAAGGGAAAAAATGCGAATGCTCCCTTTCACCTATGCCGACCTCTGTTCTTTTATTTTGGCTCCTAAAAGGATGCAAATTTAAAATCAAATTTTACTTGTGAAAGGTAGGGTAAATGGCATTATTATTGCATGTGAAGACATAAAAGTTTCAGTTTTATCTTCATCAACCATCACAATTCAACTTTTAATACTTTTCTTGTCAAAGTAGAAAATTTTGCATCTACAGTAGGCTCCTTAGACTCCTCCCCCTGTCCGGTGATCACTCAACATACTGCATGCCCCCCTCCCACTTCTGAGAAATCCTGCAAACGCAACTGCTAGCCATGCTGTTTCAACTGCAGTAAAAAAAACTGATTTTCTAACCTCTGTAATCTATTGTTCAAGTGAGATATAGTGTCCAAACCCACTGCTAGAGGTCTATTATCATCACTTTACCGAGTTTCTAGTCCACTTAGGTTGCAAAAAATTACATGGTACTTTGAGCAGGATTGTAATTAAAACCCCCTCTGCATGCTCTGCATACTGTGACTAGGGTTTCTTGACTTGGATTAAATGTCTTTGCATGGACTATTACTGTCTGCCAATCATCAAATTATGTAATTGGGCAAGGGAGGAAATCAAGTGTATATTTTTACTGTGACCAATTCGTCATGGCAACTCCCTGGAAAAACTAAATAACACCTGAACTACCTACAGTATGTAACTAGTGTAACAAATTGTAGTGCAAAACTACAGTATTGTACTGTAACAACATTTCCTTATTCCTAATTACCAAACTTTAACAGTAATGTCCTTTGTTCTTTATTGATTTTTCTCCTGTTCATTTCATCGTAACAATTGCTACCCTCACATTGTTGATTCATCCTGATTGCATCATGATGGCATAATTGATCTGACAATGCTTGCATGTAAATTAAGCATGGTACTGTACTATAGTGCTGGTACAGTGTGTACTATTCTGACATAATTAATGGTCACACACATCAAGGTTTTTCCACATTGATGTTAAGATTTATTCACATACTGTAGGTTACAGTATGTCTTCAAATTTCAGAGTCAATAATCATTGATGCCTCCTAGCACAATTCACAGAACATTAATAACATTAATACCTGCTTTTGTTTGCTTTTAAAACAAACTGTTCATGAATACATCCTTTATCAAATATTTATTTTTCTATTCAAACAAGTGGAAGTATCAAAGAGCTAATATGTAAACAGACAAGCAATATAATTGCATATCAAGAAAAGTTCAAGAGTTCTTCTATAGACCTTTAATTTTGAGGTTTGGAAGTGAGTGAGATCACAAACCATCACTTACTGTACAGTACCTCCACTCACTATGAGGAGTGTGATTTTTTGCACACCTACTCTAGTGGGAGCTCATATAACCCTAGTATCTTAGTGAAATACAATGGCACACCTACCACACTCCTTAATTTCCTGGGGAGTGTGATAATTTGTAGTACACCTAAAATATTGGAAACTCAAGGCCTGTTTATCACATCTTCAAACAACAAGTATTGTTCTGTATTTTCTGTGAAAAAAGGGGGAATATTATCAAAGTAAACTATTGCACATGTGGGCTTTTTGAGTGCCCATCTGCATTAACATTACAAATGATCTTGGAATGATGCTGTAGGGCCCTTATTCTTAGGTACAGTACAGTATGCGCTTGACAGGACCCTTAATACACATAGTACATGACTATATACAGTATCAGTGTTACAATCAAGGGAGCCCCTTCCTAGAAGGAGGGGAACCCCCCCCCTTTCATTTCCCCAAAAATAAAAGCAATGTCAGCATCTTGGTTTCTTATTTAAGAAGAGGATACCTTTGAAGTTCAATATTAATACTTAGGGAATAAAGTCAATGGTGCCCATGTCTCTACATCAGATTCGAACAGGCTATGACGTCACGCATATGGGCTGAGAGACCCGAGGCGAAGCCGAGGGTCTCTGCCTATATGCGTGACGTCATAGCCTGTTCGAATATGATGTAGAGACATGGGCACCATGACTTTATTCCCATTCATAAATACTTTAATTTCGAGAAGTTTAGAAGGGAAAAAGCTTTCTTTTTTACAAATTTTCCATTGATCATCTAGTATTCTCCTTAACTGACTTAAGTTTCATGAAGTGCTCGTTCAGGTGTACGTAATTACCATGACTTTGACATTGAGTAGCGTAACGAAAAGCTGTATTGCTGCAATGCAGTAGCTAGCTACACGCTACCTTCGTCGCTTGTACGTACGTACACAGTCATGAATCATACTAGCCACTCATACAGAAATAGGCCTAGGCCTACTTTTGTGCCGTCTATTTGACGAATAAGTTATATTTTGAAAGTCTTGAACGAGGTCATATTTGGAACGATTTATCTCTTGGATTTGGGACTATAATCGAGTTCCACTAAAATTATATACTAGCTTGAGGATCTGTGGTTTGGTTTATATTGCTCACTGTGACGTTTGAGTTTGACTTTGACACACTAACGTCCTGCTATACGTTGCTGAAAACAGACTAAACAACTAACGTTAGGCTAACAACGTTAGACCTAGCCTTTCAAATTAGCGTTACGTTGTTTTCGAAATGAGGCTAAGTCAGTAACCCAGCTTGACCTTTTTGTGTGGAATTTTATGGAACCAGACATATTTGCCTTTACTAACGGTGGCTGTCGCAATTCCTAAAGTTTTTATTGCAGAGAGAATCTATCACAATCTTGCTGACGTTTGTCGATGCCGTAGGCAGGCTACTTGGGCCGGCTAAGGCTCTTCTTAATATTATCACATCTGCATTTCCTTTGGTGATTCTGGTGCTAAATTTCCTTACATAGCTAATTGTGCACAGAATACTTGACCAAGCCTTATGTATGGAATATGTGAGATGAGCTGTAAGGTTAGTGAGTAACGTTATACTCGTTAACTCATTTCAAAACTATTTTTTTTCATCGCCCCAGATAGGCTAGAGGTTTCGAGTCTAACTGAGGTAGGCCTAGGCCTAGGAAGTCATGTAGTCCTACTTATATGCTTTTCTCATCAATAGTGTACATATCAATATTTACACGATCGGGGTCTAAGCCTAGGCCTAGGCCCTATGTGGACTTTGAAACACTAACAAGACCTTCACTTGATATGCTCTGAATTAAAGGTCTAAAATCTGATTAGGACATAATTTATTCGTTTCAATGTACACACAACATTGCGGTCAACCAAATATATTTACGTTTTAAGTTGGACAGTTACGGGGTAAATTACAGTCGTAGGCCCTATGCCTTAATTGCTTAAAACGTCAGGCACCATAGTTGGGCTGGTACAGTATGTGTGCTATGTATGTGACCTAAAACTATGTATATAGTCAAGCCTATGTACATCTACCGTGTCGGCAAAGCTGTGTTTATAGTCATGTTGATCAAAAAGTTTCTCTCCATACACCCTATGTCTCTACACTGGATTAGAACATGGGTAACTGACCAATCACAAGCCAGAATTCTCAAAAAGTATTTATGAATGTACAGTAGCCTTTGAAACCCAATTCAGATTGTTCCTTATACTGTGGAAGCATTGCAGCAAGGTTTTGCCCGCCCACCCACCCCCACCCCAAACCCTCCTGCAACTTTGGCAAAGGGCAGCATTAATTTTGACTAGGGGTTTTGGCAATAATACAGTACTAAATTACACCCTCCCTTAATTTCTGAGGGAATCCCTGTATATACCGATTAAGAACCTACAGCACAATATTTCTACTGTAAAAATTCAAAAATGTATTGTAAGCACAATAGACCAGATGAAAATTTTGTTTTCAGAGATTCCTTTTTAAGCTGTACTGTAACTTCTTCATTTTTATTCATACAAATTTTGACAAAAGCATCTTCTGTACCCATTGAAGCTCTGGACTGTAGTTTGTAAGATAAATTATACAGAACATTCAATACTGCTAATACTGTTAAACTAATATTGCAGTTTACTGTTCTGTACTATTTCTGCCTAATGTGGTAGATCTCATACCCTGTGCACAACTTTCTATGGATTCTGACCACTATCCAATACTGTGCAAAATACAATGTACAGTAGGCCTACTCTACTGTACAGCCAGTGGATCTTAGTCAGGACAAACTGCAAATTTATACCTCTACAGATCTGAGCTACAGTATAGTTTGTGCACTGACAAAACTGTTTCTGTACTGGGTGTTGCAGATATGGGTACAAGAGTTTATTCATGCATGTCACACTTGCTTGCAAGCCTCTTTAATAGAGTGCTACTGCTTAATGATGATGCACTGAACAGGGAAGTACAGTACTTTCACTGCTTGTTTGGAGCGCACTCAAACAGTACCAGTGTGGGGACTTACTGTACAGGCCTGATTTTTAAGGAAATTTTCAGTCTGTCCGTTGTAAAAACTGGAGCAAAATTGAGGTTGTTCTAAAAATTTTTTTAGTTGTCCATGTGAAACTTCAAAAATGATGACAAACAACATTTGATGTCACTGACATAAAAAACAGCAATCTGTTTATATTTTTCTGTCCCTTTCTGTTTCAATGACGAATAGTAGTTAATACCACGTTAAATTGCTTCATTGTTACTTCTGAATTGAGACCATTTTACAGCATTCACCCATGAAGATGTAGAGAATTGGTCAAATTAAATCTCTTCATCATCAATCAGAAAACACAATCAGAAAATGAAATTTTTACCACTCATGGATGATACGACAAGTGCTAAATTTCAGCCCTGCTGTGTATGCGAGTATTGCCTTCAACACTGAACTGTACTATAGGTGCTTCATGGTACAGTAGAGCCTGGTAGATTTATAGAACTGTAGTTTAATGAAGCCCTACTGTACTAACAACATTGGACTATGGCCATCCAAGGGTTTCTAGTTCAAATCTACCGTATTTACTCTATTAAACGCCCCCTCTCTAATAAACGCCCCCCCCCCCAACTTTTTCGTCACATTGCATAAAGTGAAATTGTTAATTCCAAAGACAATATGGTAAAAGGAAAATGAAATAGTCCTGCCTTGAAGCCACGAAATCTCCTAAAGTCCCATACTGTATCTTGAAGTAAAAGGCATGTTTCTGCAACTAATTTCTGTTGATATCCATCACGCTATAGTTTGGTTACCGGTCATTGGGGAGGAGCTCACAGCTGATTGTGAAGCTGACAACCAAATGGACAAATATGTCATATGTAGCAGTTTATCAGAAGTCACACAAATTTGACTCTAATAAACGCCCCCCTTAACGAAAATTTCACGCCCACGGGGCGTTTAATAGAGTAAATACGGTAGGTGAAATTGCCTACAATTGTTTTCAGCCAATCCCTCCTTACAGAATGTGGTACCCAGTATCTGTATTGCCAATGACTACTGCACAATATTTTCAAACCCTTAGTCAGGCTTTAGTTTTTTTTCTCTAGTCAAAGAATGTGTCTTCCCCTTCCACAGCACCAAAACATGGGGATCTGATCATGTATTGTAAAACCTGTTTAGGGACTGAACATTGTAGAATTAATGATAAAAAAAAAAAAACTTTTTTTTAGAGGAAACGGAAGGTATGTGTCAATGTTTGTGAACAAATTGACAGACCTTTTCCTGTTTTTTTAAATGTATTTCCTTTTTATGTTCTGCAAATCAATAGAAATTGATTTCAACTTGGGCAACACTGCAGTATTTGCAAATTGATGGGTGGTACAGTATATGCCTTCTAACAGTACATACAGTACATACAGTACATTGCATGTGCAGTACATAAATTTGCCCTACAGTATGCATGCAAATTTTTGCTAGTCCATGGCAAAGTCTGTGCTTGTTGGCTCTTTATAATGCTAGAATTTAAAGTAAAGCATGTCACATATATTTTTCAATCCCAACCCTAGTTATGTGAAAATGAAACCGTGGTACAAGCATTCTCAACATTTAATGTACTGTAATGTGACTTGGACTGAACTGGACTGAACTTAATTACAATTACAATAGAGTACTGTATGCCTTATTGTCTTCCAACACATTCTACAGTGGGTATCTATAGCCCAGAGAATTTTGCTTTGGCAATCAGACTTACCTGGATATTTTCCCCTTAAATTACTGGGTCATGGTGGCTGGCATCTTGATGAATTTTAAAAATTGCTAAGAATGGCCAGATGTCATGTTTTTCTCACATAATTTGACAGGTTTTCCTCATTTTGAATAAATGTTTAAATATCATTTTGCACCTGAACACCCTTGAAAACTGAGAAATATATTGAGGTCCCTACCCTAAGTCATCAATTCCTGTCCTCCTTTACAGACTATGGTAGCTCTACAGTTATTTTTGTACACACAGTATAGGAAACCCCCTACAGCACTCTTACAACCCAGACCAGCTACAGTTGTTTCTGGTAAAGGCTCCATCCTCATTTAGGCTCCACCCTCATTTAAAGTCAGAATTGTTGCTATCTGCTCCTGATGTCTAGGGTTATTAACATACCAAAAAAAAAATGCCAATGATAGAAGGGTTACTCTGACTACTAGCACAACAGCTGCTCAAAGGTGGGCTCAGTAGGGTTGGCTCCAAATCTTGATACCCTTCAGCCTAGGTCAGTGGTGTATACAGTATTTCTCTGAAAGGGGCATGCAGTATGCTGAGGGATAGATGGCCTGGGGGAGAGGGTCTATGGTGAGGGAGTGCCTCCTCCCTTTTTGATTTTTTTGAAAATTTGGGTGTCCTTATAGGTGATCTGGTATTACAGTATGTATGCATGGTGCCTTTTGAAGTACAATTTGTTCGAGGATTTGAACATTTTCAGGAACTGAAAGGGTACAGTATCTGTGATGGCCAGAATGGGGAGCAGAAATTTTTGAAAAATTTGGATGTCCTTACATGCAATCTAGTGCTATGTATGCTACCTTTCAAAGTAGATTTGGAGTGTTACAAAATGTGCATTTTTTTTCGTAACATAAAAAAAAATTGGCATCAGTGAGGGCCAGTGTAGGACACTGCTTCAAATCTACTGTACAGTATAACCTGTAAGATTGACACTGGTTTGTTGCTCATGCAGATGTACAGTGCTGTACTGCACATATGAAGTGAAAAGGTTGTGATAATGTAGTACACATCCACAGTACTGCCCACATGTGAAACCCACAGAGTGACTCTTTATCAACAGATTGCAGATTATTGTTTACTTTATAATAGCTTTAAATTGAAGTGGAATTTACTTATCTCTCTAAGAGGTTTAAAGTTCAAGACTTTTAAAAGCTGTACCCAAACAAAAGGCAGGTGATAATGACAACTGACATTGCTGCAAATAATGAAAACCCATTAATGACAACAAACCAACACTGTATGTCTTGTACCTTACTATACTGTGAAAAATCCTTGCAAATCCTACAGAAGTGTGAAAACTGTGTAGCTTCAAAATGCTTCAAATAGCCTACAGGCCTAGATATATTTAGCACTTCTGTAATTTTCATCTCTGCTTTTTTCCAAAAGCACAAATTTTCCAGGTATAAACACACCCCTACCCTTAAACCCATCCCTCAGGAAACCAAAATCAGACCTTGTGATCCCTCTGTTGAAGAACCATAAATATGTCCCTGCTATAGCAACTTCACCGCTTCCCTTAAGGGCGGGGCTATAAGGGGGGATTTGTTCCCCCTTCCCAGAAGGAGGATAACCCTCCTTTTTATTTCCATACAAAAAGTGCCATTATATTGGCTTTTTATTTAAGAAGAGAAAATCTTTGTAGCAATGTTGAAACTTAAATCCTTCAGATTGCACAATATACTGACAGAGCCTTGAAGGAAGCTTTTGACCCCCCTGAATCCACCAGTAACTTTAGCCATGGGCTGCATCAATTTAGACTTTGGGTTTCAAAGTAAAAATACCCCCTCCCTCTCCCCCTTTTTTTTGAGTTTCTTGCATACTCACTGAATATGTATAAAGTACAGTATTACAGCAACAGAAAACTCTTTCATTTCATCAACAGTCTAATTTTACACAGATTTTTATTATCACAAAACAATCTTCAAAATTAAATTTTTACATGCACTGTACTGTAGAGCTACTGCAACACCCATACTGTGAACTGATCCTATAATTGGCACTCAGGCTCACTAGGAATGTATGTAAAGCTTAACAGAACCAGAGTATCACGCTATCACTGTCATGTACCATTGTTCAACAAATCACCGTTACAGGGTTGGAACTCCCCAATTTTCTGCTTTTCCAAGAACAGTCTCTTTTGTGCCAGAATAATAACTGTGTGAAAAATCACTGTTGCATGAAATATATACAATGCATGTGCCTGAGCTATTCAAATGCATGGAATGGCAAACATTCATAATTTTGTGCAGAAAAATCTTGTGACTTTCAAAGGCAAATTCCAGAGGCTTTCTATTAATTAAGGTCTCACAAGAAACACAAAAATATTCCAGATGCATTTCCTCCAATCGCTGTGATAGTACCTTACACTGTACAATCATTTACATTAAAGCCATGAATGAAGGACACAGTAGCAGCTCACAACTAGAATGACAAAACCACTAGAATGACAAAACCACACACCCATTGCACAACTGACCTTTGTTATGTAAATGAGCAGGGAGCTACAGTAATCCCCTTTTGAAGGATATTTACAGTAATAGCTTCACTGATAAATACCACAAACTGAGAGCTAAGAGGTATTTAAATACTGAAACTCTTGATGTACACTGTACTACAGCACTAAGATACACAAAGAAAATGCCTGGGAAACTAGGAATGCACAATGAATGGGCAGAATATTGCACACACATGTATGCTACAGTATGTACAAAGCCGACTTAAAAACCCATGAAAGGCTCAAAGTCTTTCCTTTAGACTGACACACAGTACAACAGCAAGCTGTCTGTAAAGTACGCCAAGTGAGCAGTTTACTGAACATCAGGGCTCAAAATAACTGACAGCACCAACAGCCTTGGCTATCATACCCCTAATGATGGTTGAAGTGCCCCTAAAAAGTGTCCGATTGGAGTAGCAAGGAGATCATTCTACTGTAGCCATTTTGCTCATTTTGGCTACAGTACTGTATGTCCTTTTTTTCAATCTGATTTCAAGTCCTGTGAACATCCTTTCAATATGAACCAGCTTCAATTCAACAATACCTTCTAAAACCATTGAGAAAAATTGTGTACATACTTTTATTTGTTACTTTCTCAAAATAAAATCATAATTTGAGGCAACCTGCTTCGATAGTATGAGATGACACATGCTTTCATTAAAATAGAGTCGGTATGTGCTGGAGCTGTCTTTAGGCCAGAACAAAAACATTTACCAGCCTTGTAATGAATCAAAAATTTGACCTCTTCCCACTTTTGCAAACCAAATTTTCAGAAATTATAGCCTCTGTAAACGTATTTTTTTGAAATATGAATTTGACATTCTGCTTTGTCTCTACCCCCTTCCCCCCCCCCCCAAAAAAAAATGTCAAATGAACTTACATCGATTAATTACATATTTCTTCCTTAATACATTTCAGTGTTCTGCAAAATTTAAAATGATAAAAATGTTTTGCAAAGTACTTACACCACAACAATTCAAATTCTACAGTATGTGTCTTCCTGCAGATTGTTCGGAACAAGTCAGGTTTTTGAATTTAACAACCAACATTTCCTGAGTCCTTTTAAATACAAACTGAATCTTTCTTCTTGTTTTTTTAGGGCAAATTGTTTTTTTGCAGTGCATTATCTCAAAATATGTTCAACTTAAAGTCATTCAAGACCTCTTCCATGTTTGCATGCAAGTGTCACTGCCAAAATGGAATTCTAAGCAAAACTTTTGCTTGAAATCATATGTGAAAGATGACCTTCTGTAGATATTAATTTGGTGAAACTTCAGTTGAAATTTTGTTTGCTTGCACAGCATTTTGCACAGAGAGGGATTACATTAATTACATCTCCCCATAAGGGTAAGAGTACCATCACACCTTGGAGCAAGGTGCAGTAACTTTCAGAAAAACAAAGAAATACAAAGAATGTAATTTGAGTTGTACAACAATGACATTACAAACTATGTACTGTACTGTACCTTTTAAATTTGAGTGAGTAAACTTCAATGTTTTAAATATCGGCCCAAGAATGTCCTATGAAGATTGAAGTTGGACTATTACAATTCAAAATCATGCTCTTTAAATATCTATTTTTGAATTTCTTGACTAGAGGTACACTTAAAATCTTCTCACAAATATATACTGTAGACACATCAGGCCGTGAATTTTGAGGCATGATCTGCCAGTGCAAACACACACCATCAACTGCCTCAAACCACTCTGAGAAGTAGGTGTGATTTTTTGCACACCTAAATGAAGAATCAGAGCTCATATAAATCTAGAGTACCTGGCATTTAAGTTTAATAAAACAGCCCACCTACAATGCTCCCTAATTTTCTGTGGAGTATGATTTGTAGCACACTTGGAAAATCTAAAACTCAAGGCCTGATACATTCAAATATTCACAGCCAAAAAGTAACAAAATTACCTGATGGAGTGAAAGGTCCAGTTCCTCTGAACTCTCCCATCTTTGGAGAGCAGCTGGTACATCCCGATCTATGTATGTACTACCAGTATCTCTGGAGCGGTTTAAGGGATACTGGAGTTCAAAGTCATCTGCCCCTTTGTATCCATTGTTAGTTGTCATATCGGTTGGTTTTGTTGGGTAAGGGTTGACACGATTGGACCTGAGAGACACCTTGCTGGCACTCACAAAACTGTTTGAATCTTTGAGAAAAGAATAATATGCAAAATTAACAAATCTGCCATCACCTGCAATACCTGTTAAACCAATACAACATCTGCCACTGCAAGTACTTTACAAATATAAAGGAGCAGTTCTCCCAAACTTGCTTCAAAAAATCCATAACTCTTGCAAATCTCCTCTTATTTGCCTGACCATACTACAGCCCACTTCCCGGGTTATAGGCGGGGCTTGTCTTAGAGTTTTCCGAACGTTCTTATTAAAGTGTCTTGACAGATCTTGACGTTATTGGCTAGGCCTATTATGTCATAATGGCTAGAATGCCATGTGAGATGTACAAAGATAGTGGAAATCACCTGCAGCATGGTACGACTGCCAGTGACATACCGAGTTGACATTTGCAAACTGTGCTGGTACCGCACCAAAATTTACCTCGAAAATAACGATTGAATATTGTGATTAAGAGAGGTTTTAGTCATTGTGCATTTGTGAGTATCTGCATAAAATTATTTTGGCAAATATCTCAATACAATATATTTCTAGGTAACCGCAAAAAAATTCAGTAATGTACTGAACTTTTTGAGGGTAACCTTGCGACAATGTGTTGACTGATAAGCCAAAAGGTGCCACCATTTTGCGTGTAGACTCTTCTAAAATTCAAAAAATTTCGAAAAGGAGAGGGGGACACACCCTCCCCTTACACCCCTCCCCCAGGCTGGCAATTCACCAATGGACAGATCTGTTGGAGCCGTATATAGCCTCTTGGAACTTGGGAACTATGGGAGGCCCCTTACGGCCTTAGATTGCAACTTTCAGAAACCAATTAGGCTAGGCTAGGCCTATTTAAATCAATTGAACCTGTTGTCCTTGAGGAGATCCAAATTAAAATTAAAATAATTTAATCCTTGTCCGCTAGCCGTTTTCACACCTAGGCCTACAACTACAAGTACAACGGTTTAGGCTATCCGTCTGCGGAGAACTGTTTGTACAGTATAGGGCCTAGGCTAGTAAGTTATCATGAGTAGATCACTATCATGAGTCGATCACTGTCTTCTAAACGCCATAGAAGTGAGTAGGTGCGATGTGATTGCCATACTAGAATAACTTGCAATGCAAATTCTTCAAATAACATCAAAACCAATTATTTGTCATCATGTTTTAGATTTTTAAAGCAAAAATGTTAGTCATGGCCAGATTTTCAAGTTTCAGCAATTTAAGTACGAACCAGAAATTTGCAAAAATCAGTAAAAATGATGATGAGAATGTATTTCATGGAGTTTTAAGTAGGGATTCTGATAGAAAGGAGATTTTTTGTACATTATGTCAAAAACTGACCATAAAAATAGTAATTTGTTGGATTTTATTTGTTTGTTTTATGAAGTGATCGACTCATGATTACTTCATAGGCCTAACGTTAGGCCTAAGCATTGCTACTTAGTACTTGCACTGCCTCCTACATTTCAAAATTCATTTTCTACAAATCACTCCGTCCAAACAACACCAAAATATAGCACAAAGAAGAAGGCAGATTACAAAATATTACTGTCAAATTTTGTCGATTTTCGTAGATGTTTTCATATTTTTGTGGTAACGAACTTTATTAGGTGATCGACTCATGATAAGCCCAGTATACTACTGTACAGGTACAGTACTAAGCTAGTATTCAACCGGACCAGAAGTGGCCGAATCACAACGTTAGGTTTAAGTAGCCCTAGTAAAGTCACTGACCAGAGCACACAGTTTGCTATGCTAGCACCAGTCAATAGTACTTAGTAGCCTAGGCCTATTGAACAAAACACTCTTACCTGCTGCTGAGTGGTCGGACTTTCCGGAAGACTCCCTGAAGATTGCGACAGGTTGAGGGAAAACCACTTGAGGAGGAGTTTCTGCGTCGCCCACCGTTTCCCCGGTATTCGCACAGTCCAGATAGTGGAAGTTGCCAAAGCCACTAGCTTGGTTTCGTTGATTCATAGATGTTGACAAGCGGCCGCACAAAAAACAGAAAGGCTCGCAAAAGTTTAGGTGGTGGCAGTATACCAGAGTCCAAGGCGATGGAGGCCACAGAAGGTACGAATTATTTGCAGTGTCTCGACCAACCAGTCGTTTTCTTGCTTGTGTGCACTTTCTCTAACAGTTTGCTACTTTTTAGGGCTTACCTGCGTATGGGGTGCACGTACACCGAACGTGTTTCAAAAACCTTAAGGAATAAAACGCGCGCTTTTTAAATACACCGCAAGTATACTTTTATTGCGCGCGCACTTACGAAATCGGGTTATGTGCAGTGCGCGCTGCCATACCTAGATAACGATTGGATAACGTTCGTGCGTTCACGCGGCGCGTCCTTAATTAACAAAACAAAAATACGCGTATTTATATGAAAGCCTGAGCACGCGCTCAAGACCGCGTTCTTTTTTGTCATAGCATGTAAGCAGCTAGCTAGCTGTGTATAGACAAATCCGATTACCGCTTGTTTTTAGTGACTGTATGCCGCCATTAGTGATGTCCATCAGCCTTAAATCGTCTTTATTTATTGTTTCCATGAATTTCAAACCTTCATATTTAGTGAAATTGGAGAATTCAAGATACAAATTAGTGTACAACCATCCATGATAGAGGTAAGCAAAGAAATCGAAAGATTTAAAGGTGACGAACCCCAGTTGTGCACGACTAAAATCAGACCATCACTTGCTATCTCGGCGGATTCGTGTATTCTCAGTCAGTGTGAAATACAATACTGTACACTTGGTGTTTGGGATTTTTAGCCTGATTTTTAGGTTCGAGGACTCACACGCGAAGGTAAGTGCCTTCTATCTGTTCCAGTCCATATTATCTAAGGTAGACTACTAAAGCCTCCATTCGTAATCGACACCATAGGCGTAGGAGGCGGGGGAGGGGGAGGGGGCTGCAGCCCCCTGCCCCCCCCCAACCAAAAATTTCTGTGAAAATTCGGGCAGTATGTTGACAATTTTTCGGGCACTTACTGAAAGAAAAATAAATTGAAAAGATGTAGCTAAAGAAAATTAAAAGTTTCAAAAAATGTCCTAGATAATTGAAACAAACTTCTATAAACTTGTCTGACTCAATTCGCCATTAGGCCTACTAGGCCTAGGCCTAATCTAAAAGAGAATTTTAACACAATCGGCCTTACATACTTCTTCCATCTACATAAGATATTTCGTTGTTTACGTTAGCATGTCGCATAGTATATTGCTAGTAGGCCTATACTGCACAACTTTCACGGGCCGTATACCGCACGGCGTACGTAAGAACATCTGAAACGTCGACGAACGTGTACTGCATGCACTGGGAGCATATTGAAAGTTACAACCGTTGAGCACCTGTGTATCAGGATTGTCGAACAGTTGAAGCACAGCAGTACACCTCTCCACGTGATTATTATCATATCGATGCTTATTTTTGTAGCATAGATAAAGTGGTTGCGGAGATGGAATCAAGGTTTGATGTGGAAGACCAGGATATACTTCGTGCGCTTGGTGACATTGTATCAAATGAAACTATAACTGGAAGCAGCTATGATAAAGTAGCAAAATATTATAACTTAGATAGCGACATTCTCGAAGCTGAAAAAAGTTTCATTAACTTAAGAAAACAAAATAAGCATTCCATTTCTTAATTTTCCCTTCTTTCTGGTTTTTCTGCAGCAAATGTTGTGGAATACATGCACGCGTACGACCAACATGACATTTTGTATACATATTATAAGCAGTGGCGTAGCCAAGGGGGTTCGTACCCCCAAAGCAAAGTTGTGCCCCAGGTTCCCCATCCCACTGCAATCTGCCCCGCTCAACATGTTGTAAGCATGCGCACTTACATTTTATCTGCTGAAATGATGAAAGGTGAGTGGCCAATTTCTTGGAACTACGGGCAGCCTTTCACTTGCCCTCCCTGGTCTCGATTCGTGGCACTGTATGCATACACCGGTAACTTAGAAGGCGTTAATCAGCCACGTGTGTATCCTTTGTAGAAAACTATGCTGCGGTCTCACAAATATGATCACGGTGAGTCAGGTCAAAATGCTTTTTGCAGCTTGGTTATACGTTTGCACTCAATCGTGCTCGGGGGCTCTTCGTGTGTTAAGTCTCATCTAGCTCGCAAAACCCTCTCAATGTGAGACATGAATGCAACATGAATACTGTCAAAAGTTTACAAACTTGTCCGTTTTCAAAGAGGAGTCTTGAAGAAAAATAGAAAATCAAACGATTAGGACCACATAGGCCGCACATACTGTCTGTATCGTCTTCGCGTGGGTTTTCACCCAGCTGGTACACTAAGTACGAATAAAGATAGGTTAAACGCGGCTATGCTATCAATTAAAAAGAAGTTCATAAGAGAAAATTCAAATTTTATTCAACGTGTAATTGAAATGTTTGCTCATCTCAAAGAAAGACGAATGCATTGTCATAGCCACGGGGAACCCCGAGCCAGTTGTAAAACTAAATTCAATGAAATAATGGCGAAGTTTGCAGTCAGGTTAATGCTCATCAAATGCCATGTGAAGGCAGGGGCGTAGCCAGGATTTTCTTGTGGGGGGGGGGGGCAAAGTCGACTCATCGTTCCCAATCTTGACCGACAGGACCATCTAAGCGGAGCGCCACCATCGGTTGGCGCGGAGCGTACAAGAAAATTTTTGGTTTTAGAAACCCCGAGCAGATGGCAGGAAACGGCACTTCCCGAGTGTTTTATGCTGCATGTTCCCAGCCTGGAAATATGGATCTCATTTCTGATATTTCTCAATTAATGCAAAAAAAAAATCAATCTATGTGTTAATACGTTTCTAAACGGAGCTCTACCATCGATTGGCGCGGAGCGTACCAGGAAATTTTTGACTTTACAAACCCCTCAGATGGCCGGAAAAGGCACTTCCCGAGTGTTCTAAGCAAGAATATGTTCAGCCCAACTTCGAAATTCTCCCCGCTTCTTAATTGGAGCACTTGACAAATATTGAGGGGCTGAACATACCTTTAGCCCAAACTTTTTCATTCTTCACCGCCGCCACTGGGTGCCGCATTTTCTTGAGGGAGCGAAGCGCCCAAGTGAGGAGCCGAGCGACCGAACGGGGAGAGGGTGTGGTTCTCCCCCTCCCGCCCCAAGGAGATTTTGCAATTTTACATCAATATTGAGCGATCTGGTGAACACCTAAGTTGGAATTTTTGGACATTTTCAATCTTGTATCAATGTTTTCCTTATTCCCTCGAGAGTTAGCAGGGTTAGTGTGTGACTGTAAGAGGGTTACTCGGTACGAGTCAATGGGGCCCTAGGGAATTGTGTCGCACTGGAACAAAACAGCTACTCATAAGGTTTACATTTAGTTGGCTAAACCAGCGGAATTGACATTTTGCCCTGAAAAAACGCCAAAACTCCATTTAAATAAAAAGAAAATTAAAAATAAAAAAAATTAGGGATGGGCGGGACTAAGTGCCAACCCCCTGACCACGGGCCTGTCTCCCTGGGTGTCACCTTCCCCTTTTGGAATGTTTTGCTGTCTCGAAGAGCTTAGATGCAATATGGTGCTATATTTTGTTCTTTTTATACTAAATTCCAGTGTTTTCCACAGGGGGTTTTAGAGGACCGACACGTCCTCCTAGTGAAATTGACCGCCCCTCCAAAATAGTTGCCCCTCTCCAAAAATGCAGCTTCCATTTCTAGTTCATTGCTTCATTACACATATACAAGTCGTAACTGGAAAAATGTGTCTTCCCTCCAGGCTTGGTGCCAGGATTTGCCCAACGTAGGGCCACTCTCCGAACTGGGGAGGGGCAGGGTGGGTAGCGACCCAAGCCCCGACAGCCAGGATGCCGTCGATGAGTTGGTGAGGGAGGTTTGAAGAAAACCTGTGCACTATACCTGCCATTGCGAGCCATATACGACATCAAATTTGTATATGCTAGAGGAAGATATTTTCGCACTGATTTAACCGTGGAAAAGGGGGCAAAAATTTTGGGGGTTAGCCTACACTAAAAAGAATCTGTACTTATTTAAATCTTATATAGGTCAATAAATTGTCTCGGCATTTGGGCCCTATCGGACGCAAATTATATTGTAATTTCTTCTTCGAGTCCGTACCGCACGACTAACACAAGAGATAATTAACTAAGTTTAGCGAAATGAGATGAAATTCCCGACATGAACATTAATCCATTTATTCTACTTATTAATTTACATGAAAAGATGGGAAGGGTTTGTACTTTATTAGCTCTAGGTAACGGAACTGAGGAAGAGTGTGCAAAGCGTACCGAACATTTTGGGTTTTATCGCAGAAATAACTCTTGTGAAAGCCAAAGTAACTAAACCGACCATGAGAAGGCGACAGGTTATCCCCGACAGGGGGCGGGCCATACCAGCGACCACAAGTTCCGACAGCCCCTATGTCGAGGGGGTGGTATGAAGGAGCCTAACTATCCCATGTCATTGCAGCCTTGGGCACATTTTGCACACTGTTACTTAATATTTTAAAAGCCGAGTTAGTGTTCTTTTGAGTATGAATTGTGAAATTGCAAAGCGCGCGAAATTTTTTGGTGGCCTTACAAAAATAACATAGCCTATGTAATCATTAAGAACAAAAAGAAAAAAAAAACAAAAATAGAAACTGTAGGGGTTGTAGACCGTATCGGGAATAACATACATTGCGTCGAAACCACCTGGAATACCCGATAAAATAGCCAAACTATGCTCCGTGAGTGGCTCTCCATCTGACCTATAGCATGACACACACAAGAGAACAGCAACTAGGCTTTGTGATATGGGATAAAATTTACGACCTCTGCATAACCTGTGTACTCTGCCTACCAGTTACTTGGTAAGGTTGAGAGGACTTACACTTTCTAGATATGTGGAATGGAAGTATTGAAAAAACTGGAGTGAATCTACAGCGCGCGTAGCGCGCTGAAAATTTGGGGTCCTTATTAGGGAAATTGTCCCTTGAGAGCAAAAAACAGGTAAACCATCGGGGAGACTAGTCGCCGTCGGGGACTGCATACTTTATCGTAACGACTAAGAGCCCCGCTCCCCCCCCCCCCCGAAAAACTGTAAAAAAAAAATGCCCCCGATTCTCTCCCTCCTCTTGCCGTTTATTTTTTTTTTCTATTTTTTTTTTTGGCTCCCCTTCATTTTTTCAACATCGCCCATCGCGTCCCCAAAATTTCTGTGGGGGGGGGGCACTCTTCCCCCCTGCCCCCCCCCCCCCGCTGGCTACGCTAGTGTGTGAAGGCAGAGAAATGCTTCGTTCTATAACCCCAATTTTGTAAATATCGCGGAGCTTCCGGGGGCTTCGCTGCCTGGACCCCCACCGGGGCGTTGCCCCTGGACCCCACCAGGGGCCCTAAGGCGGGCCCCTCGACCCCACGCCGTAGGAATAAACCCACGCCTCGAGCGCCGTTGGTTTATTCCCACCAATACCAATTTGCCCCTCCATGTATTTAGACCACGAGCCGCCACTGGCTGTCAGTCAGACTCAACAAAATGTAGTTTTGATAGTCTCACCACAGTTATCCCTGAGTTATATGTTGTGCCTCCCTATGAAAAGTCTGTGCCCCCAGTGCCCCCCTGGTGAAAAATCCTGGCTAAGCCACTGATTATAAGTGTGCATGCATTCTGGCAGCCATCCCAGCAACATCACGTTCTGCGAAGAGGGCCTTCAGTGGTCTACGCAGGCTAAAAACGTATTTGCGAAACACATTGGGGCAGCAAAGACTCCATAAGCTTGCAATTCTAAATATTGAACGAGATTTTACGAACAGAGTAATGTAAAAACAAATGGAAGACATTATAAATATTTTTGGAAGCAAGCGGAGCAGAAATTCTTACTTTTATTGAAAACTTTTTACATCTAAATGATTTAACCAGTAATTTTGTAATATGCACAAATGTTTGAGGGGGTGTATGTGAATGAAATACTCCAGTCATTTGAATTGTACAAGCACTTTCATATTCGGCAATACACCAGCGTGTTTTGTTTTGGTTAAACTTATTATTTTTATCATCATTATTGTAACGACTTTCCCTCAAAGTAATAATTGAATGACATGCAAATGATTGTATGTAATAAGCATGTGATCTTTGCGATATAGCAACCGCTGGTTGTCCATATGGTATGTACACTAACATGTAAAACGCGCGCAAAGAGCGCGAAATTATTTTGGTTGTATTTTTCGGGCAAGTCGTTACAGCCCCCCAAATCAAATTGGGCTCCTACGCCTAGGATCGACACCCAGGGTTTCGTAGTGAATTCTGTTGCTAAGGTAACGTTTTTTTTTAACTTGCTTTACATTATATTCACGCTATATGCGTCGTAACACTTGAAGTCAAACGAAGACAGTGGCTAACAGTGTCTAAGCAGTGGCGTAGCTACGGGGGGAGGGAGGGGGGAGGGGGGCAGGGGCAAGTTTCTCCCTCCCCCCCCCCGAAAATAATTTGGGGAAATTTGATGAAATTGGGGAAATTTGATGAATTTTCTTATTCTAACAAAAAACTTCTCACAATTTTTGTTAGAATAAGAAAATGTGAGACATTTCTCATACATAATTCGTTTTTCCATGCAACAAATTAACCCAGATTTTGTCAGTGTCGCATGAACCGGCCCCACTCGCCTTCCACAGAAATATCCTCGCCGTGTAGCAGATTGAATGTTCCCTTGTATCCGCGCGGGTGTTATGATCAGTGCATTTCAGTGTACTGAGGGAGCTATTTTTTAGAAATTTAATAACAACAGCTGATACAGTACAACTTACACTGAAGGTCTCACTACTCCATTAGAGTAGTGTTCTAGAGTGTCAAAGAAGTAGTTCTTTTAGCTCTGGTTTTGACCAAATTTTGTCAAGATAACCTGCCAGCTGGGTGATGAAAGTCCATGAATATGAAAGAGTACTTGCCAGAGTGTGGATGTTGAAAACTTGGATAAGATTGATATTGATTTTGACTGTTTAAAAAATTGCTGTCAAATGGCGGAGATTTTCCGTTTTTGCGAAGAGGCTAGGGGTGGGTGTACCCTACAAAAATTTCAAGTCCTTCTAGATCAAAATCTAAACGGTCATGGTATGGAAATTTTGTAGTGCCATGATGGGCAAACTTGTCAGCTATCAAGTGATGGGTGTCTTGAAATAGCTGTGAACTTGGACAAGGCTGCAGCGGCCTCGAAAGGGAACTAACTTAGTGTGTAAGTCAATGGGGGAATTATTGGGGGTGTTAAAACCTGAAAGGCTGTAAACCCGAACTTATCCCCTTGTAAACAGTCTCTGCGCTGTACACTTTGGGAATTCAGTAAAAGGATGTGAAAACCGACTAGTCACTAACGCAGACCCCCGAGGTTATTATATTGTCCTACAAGCGAGTAGTACCTATACCGATTTTAGTCTGTGTACATAACGATGGATGGGGCTGAAAAATCCATGGCATACGATAAACTTAAAGTTAGTCTAGAAATTAGAATGAACGGGATCCATTGCCATACTTAGATTTTGTTACTTAGCCTAATCCTTGGAGGCTTACAGGCTAGTTCGGGAAAAAAGCTTTCTGCTCACTTGGTGTCACGGTCCATGAGTACCTTGTAGCCTTTTACACTTAACAGACTGCTGTTCTAACAGGATATTAGGCCTCCTTTAGTGGCTACGAAGGGGGGGGGGGACCATTGGGCCATGCCCCCTCACAGATGCCATTTTTTCTGTGTTCTTAAAAATACGTAGTCAAACTTAAGTAACACAGATTTTACTTCAAAAGATAGCAAATGTGGCACCAGATTGCATACAAGCACAACCAATTTTTCATAAAATTTTCAAAGGGGGAAGGATTATCTCTGCAAGGTCCTTCAGTGATGCCAATTTTTTTAATTCCTACAAATAGGCAAATTCTGTCAAATTCCAATTTTTACTTAAAAAGGTAGACTCTGTACCCATGGTGGCATCGATAAACTAAAGACTACATGTTTAGATTCTCTAACAAGCATGAATACGCTATTTTTGACCATCTGAGGGGGGTGATTTTTCGAAATTTTCTTTATGTACCGCGCCAACCAATGGTGGCGCTTCGCTCAGTCTTTTTGGCAAAATTACATTTTTGGACTCAAATTAGCTCTTAACTCTCGGATCACTTTGCAGTTTGCGAACATATTTTGAAAAGGGCATTTTATTGCAAACGACAAAAGAAGATAGCGACTGGTTAGATTCTTCGTATAAATCTGGAAAATGCTATTTCCGGCCATCTGAGGGGTCTCATTTTTGAAATTTTCTCTACGCTCCGCGCCAACCAATGGTGGCGCTCCGCTTAGATAATCTTTTTGACAAAATAACGTTTTGTGGTCAAGAAAAACCACAAATCCTATACCGATCAAAGCTCTTTTATTTTGACTCCTAAAAGTGTGCAAATTTAATGACAAGTTTTACCTCGTAAGTTAGAATGAATGGCATAAGAATGCATGTAAAGACACAAAAGTTTCAGTTTTATCCTCATGAACCACCTCGATTCAACCTTTAACACTGTTCCTGTCAAAGTCGAAAATCTTGCACCATTTTGCATCTAGGCTCCTTGAAAACGCAAAAAATTTCCGGACACCCCTCCCCTTAGACCATACTGCATGCTCCCTCCCCCCCCCTTCAGAGAAATCCTGCGTACGCCACTGCGTTAGTACATACAAATAAACCAGATATTGTTGACCAAATTAATATACTAAGAGTTGTTATCTCCAATTGCTCTATGTTATGCTTTATGATTAAAATGCAGGTAATATTACATAATGACGTGGTAATGTTTTTATACTTGTAAATTTGCATATTTTGTGAAATACATACACATTGACCGGGAAAAGTTTTGGGTAAATTTCATACCTTTCCCCCTCTGGAAAAAATCCTAGCTACGCCACTGTGTCTAAGCTTTAATAAGCGAGGCGGCTCAGTAGGCAATTTGATACCTTTTACCTTCGCTTTACGACTCTGAAAGTTGAAACTAAATCTCAAATATTGGCGACATGCTACTAATTTGTGACGCCAACTTTTGCATAGTTGAACTCAATGTAAATTGATGTTCCTACAGCAACAAAAGTATTGCTGTTCCTTTACTCTTCGAGAATTGCGAGGGAAAATACACCTCTTCTGAGGTTTCGAAAATCGCCAAAATGTTGTCGCCACAGTGCAACGGCGGCTGACTGTCGGAGACTAAACCATTTTGTACCTTGCGCTTGCTTTCAAACTGGCCGAAATTTTGTACAGGGCATGTATTAGACTTTGCAAAGTCTTTCTTTAATCCTACTCTTAAAAAATGTTACAATGTTCATCAGTATTAATTCCAGTGCGCGGAAACGGGAGTTAGTCTAGAGTGTGTGCCCCTACACTGATCACGTCCGTCCTGTGTGTGCTCTTACCCTTATTCCAGCCATCCTGTTTCTTCGCGTCCGCCGAAAAGACTTTGGACACCCAGAAAATATATGTACACATGATTATTCATACCATAACGTCATGGCTAATACACATTTAAATTCAACGTGTTGGTCGTCGGACATTAACCAATAGAAGCACTCTAACAGTAAGTGCATATTCAGATAAGCCTAGGCCAATGTTAGGCTCATCGATATCACCTGCGAGCGAGCACAGAGGCAAGGCTTGGTACAAAATACTCTTCCCAAATCCAGTTGGAAGGCTTATTAAAGTGTCATTTCCGTCCAAGATAGAAAGAGCAGCTTCCTCCTGTTCTTCTTTCAAGTTCTCTGGTTCTGTTCCGAGCAAAGCGGAAGCACGATGAAACATTTTTAGTAACTTTTGGCGAGGAGACGTCTCGCTGTCGTTGGAAGCCATTGTTGATTCTACATACGTACGGTATGTACGTACGCGTACGTACAGCAGTACTGGCCTATCGCCTGGGTAAGGTTGTTTACATTGGCTGATGAATATTCAATATATATTTTTTTTTCGTTACATTGCTTGTGATTGGTTTCTACCGATTTCGGTAGCAAAAAACAAAGGATTTAGTTAAAAGTCTTGTGCATAATTAAATCGAGCGTCCAGAGTCTGTGAGGGCGGACGCTGAAAGAGGGAGAAGATATCCCTGGAAGAGCAAAGATTGCAGGTCTTATTACCGAGGGAGTGAGGCTTGGATGATAACCCGAGCAGACTCTGCAGAGTCTAGGCATGTATTAGACCTTGGCCTCTAGTTAATAAATACTCTTAGCTACTCAATCAGTTTGGATTCGGTTCTGCAATGGTCCTTAATATTTACACTTCACTGCTCTGGAACTCGATGATCTCTGATCTGACAGTCTGAAATATGCACGCTCATATGGCAAGCGAAAAGTCCATTAATTACAAAAACCATGTTTTTCGTTCGAAAAACCAAGTTTATTGGTCGAAAAACCAAGTTATCGGTCAAAAAGCCAAGATTATCGGTCGAAAACCAAGTTTATCGATCAGAAACCATGTTTTTGGCCGATAACTTGGTTTTTCGACCGAAAATCTTGGTTCTTCGACCGATAGAATTGGTTTAACGACCGACAAACTTGGTTTTTTCGACCGATAAACTTGTTTTTTGTAATTATTGGATATTTCGCTTGCCATACGCGCACACAGTCAGTCGACTCACACGTTTACCGCACCAGCACCCACGCAAACACGCACAGCATCCAATCAGTGTAATTTTTTCTCAAGACAAGTCAGTCCAAAATTGGCAAATATGTACAAACCGGTTATGTCTGAATAGGCAAAACTTCTAATTCCAAAATGACATCTTTCGGGTCCTTTCTATAACTGTAATGGCGAGTTACACAAAAAAGCCAAATATCTCTCGTTCAGGTATAATTAACTGTTATTTTTATCTCACGCATTATACATGAAACAAATTTTTAAAATTCGAAATCCGACCCCTTCTATGTACTGAGAATAAAAATTAAACGTCCGTCGCGCAAAAAGTATACACAGAAGTATTTCCATAAAACGAAGACAAATTCTCCTGAAATAAGAGAGTAAAATTCAAACAAAGAGATATTTAGTACAGTTTTGTTTCTTTTCCGCGAAAAATTCCTGAAACTTGACTTCTTCTCTGTGGCTCGAAATAGCGGTTAGCACCTGCGGGTCAGGGCTTTACAATTTCGCCCACAGAATAATATGTTGAAGCAGTCTCTGTTCCCTTCAAATTCTCTGGTAAATGGACTCAATTTAAACAGGAACCTACCACTGTTGTAAGGATATTTAGATGAAAAGGGGTATGGTTATTTTTTGTCAGGATCGAAATTACTTCAAAATTCAAAGAAGGACTTTTCTTACTTTTCCACAAGTTATTCACAGCTTGATTCCATAATGCTTGTTAAGTTGTGAAATGTGGAAACAGCTGGTTCTATTCCTCAGTACTGTCATGCCAACGATCGATACGTACCAAAGCTTATACAATTCACACTGAGCAAGGACTGTACTGAGAGAGGCTTTTGATTATACACATTGAACTTTTCTATTCTCATCCTGAAGCAATATAAACTGAGATTTTGTCTGGTTGAGGATGAATTTCAGACAATAGTTGTGGGAGGGGCTGAAGAAAGAAGGCTGATCATGGTGAGAGAACTGGGCCTTATGACGCTCTTTCAACGCGAGTAGCACTGGCAGGTGAACAGGCTCTGTTAGTGTTTGCAAAATGATTCTGGCACAAATTCATACAGAAGAGCAGTGCTAATAATGATTTAGGCATGTTTAAAAGATGGACAGGATCCCTGCTTTTGAAAGTGAAGAGAATATCGTATGAATCCCATTGTTCCCGGAAGTTTTCCAGAACTTAAAGCTGCTTCCTTAGGTCACAGACATATTGCCCGAGTCACCTCAATCATATGTTTGGCCCGGTGAATCTAACTAGAATAAGTAGGCCCTACCGACTACACTAGCAAGAATTAAGGTCAATGGAACTTGATCAAGAACGTCATTTGATTAAACTGCTAGGAAGAAATGCATCGCAATGGTAGCTTTCAACAGATCACCTAGAATCCAGTGTTTGCCATATTCCGGTATCCCCGAAAAGACGTACCCCAAACCTACTATGTAGTTTCGCCAATTAATGGACATGACAGGATGTCCATCACTGTGGTTGCTCGCATTTTCTGATGGTCACGTGACCAAATTTCTTTCGTTTCTTTCTTTTGCCAAAGGATTTGTACAGCAAAGGAGACGTGTATGTGACAAGATTGTGTGAAAAATGTCGCTAATTACTGCCATGATGAAACATTCCCTCTTACATTTTGTTACATCCTCCTTCTCTGCCTGATTACATTTTGTCGCCTCAGGGAGGAAATAAAGCACACTACATGCACACTTGATATCGTCAGATTTCACATCTCATTAACTGATTGACACTGAGTAACAAATGTAGTAAACTACACAACAAATCACGTAACATTTGGGGCTGGCTGACAGTGCAGTCAAGCATGTGGTAATTGCTTTTCACGCAGTGTGAACACAGTGAAGGCATAGATCATTTGAGGGCACGGATCATGTAAGAAACTCAGATACCAGCTTCACCCCACACCGCCTTTGATCTACTGGGGTGTCTGTGTTTCATTTTCAAGAAGCAAAGTGACAGCAGGGCGAAATCATCGGTACATTTTTCCTCAAATGCTCTATATTTAAATTTTAAGTAGGCTAATTAAAATATTAAGTAGGCTAATTACGATATTAAGGAGGTTAATAGGCAAGGTCTGGTACTTTACATTTGACGCAGTCATGAACGAGGGATGCTGCCCTACGTGGCTTGGGTTTCTTACTCTCTTACCATATTGTTGGTGTTTGCTACCGTTTTATATATATTTTCAAAATCAATTTATTTAGAACCGGCTGGTTACCAAATTTATTTTATAATCGATTTATGAAATGGTTATGAAGACAACCATATAAATGTGAAAAATGAGTATTATTCTTAATTCTGGCAATTTCCTGGAATTTCGGCAAAGTGGTATCCTACGATGTTTCTTGAACTGCATACAGTTTACGAATGTACAATACAATATGTGTACAGTAGTAGCATATACAGGCAAGTAGAGTGCAAATACGCTGTTCCGCGGAACAGCGTTCAGTAGAAAGCCAGTATGTTGTCCTCTACGGTCCGTTGCAGTCAGTGTACAAACGATGTGACCAATTGCACCAAGTTTTCTAACGTGTTTAAGGTAAATGTTCGTAATAAACAAAAGGAATTTCTCATAACGTCATACGGAAGGCAAGTGCAATCAAACCGCAAGTCCGAATTTTCAATGCAAATCTCTTATTTTACAGTTTCAGCTGAAGTTTCGTTTCGTTTCGTTTATTGTTTTATCGCTTTTACATTTATACATACACATATAGAGTATAAATTCAACAAAAAATATAAGGACATATAAAAGCGAAAGGAAGTACACAACCCCCCCCCCCCCCGGGGGGGGGGGCTTGAAAACGTGCACTCCCTGAGTAGAAAAAAAATAAACAACAGACTACTGATAAACACAAAAAGCTAATACAGTAGCAAAAAAGGGAAGTTACAAAAACATAGCAGACGTCAAAAAAGAGAGAGATCTTTCCCAGCTTGGAAACCCGTCCCCCGTACCACACACCCCACCCCACCCTACCCAACAACAGCCGACTGGGGAGAAGAAAATGCTTTAAAAGACACTTTAAACTGACAAAACATGATGCTAAGAAGCCTACGGAATGAATTCAGTGCGTTACATGTGAGATGAAGCCTAGTAGTCTTTAATAAAATGGCGTGAGATGTTTTTTTTTTTCTGAAGGACTGGACACTTTGTTTGGCTATGACAGAAGACGGGAGGGAATTCCAAAGCCGAATGGCTCGATTACGAAGACAGTTGTGCTGTAAAGAGCTTTGAATAGTGTCCAGATGTAGGGATGGAGATTGTCGAGTGTTGTGATTATGGACTGAGAAGTTGTGAGAAAAGTAATTTGAAAATTGATTGGGCAGCAGGTCGTGTAGCGAGCGATAGATAAATGTGGCAATATTGGTATTAAAAATATCAGAGAGTTTCAGAAGGTTTAGTGACTTGAACAAGTAACTGGTATGGTCACGTGGTTTGGAGCAAGTGATGTGACGAATAGCTCTCTTTTGTAAGACATTTAACTTATCGAAAAGAGTACGACTTGTACTGGACCAAGCAATGGACAATAGTTAAGATAATGGTAGATTAAAGCAAGGTAAATGGAACGAAGAGCATTCTTAGGTACAATATACTTAAGTCTTCCTAACATACCAACCACCTTAGCGATCTGGGACGAAATATTACATACATGTTCATTCCAAGAAAGCTTAGAATCAATATGAATCCCCAGGAATTTAATATTATCCACACGTTGTAAGCAATTGCCATCAACAGAGATTTGAAAGTTATGACCATTGTTAAGAATGTCATTATTAAAAACAATAAAGTTCGTTTTGCAACATTTAAAGAAAGTTTGTTCACAGTAAACCAGTCAAGGTAAAGTTTAAGTTCACGGCACACGTGCTTCTCTAGGCGCTGGGGATCAGAGTCACAAAAAATATATTAGTGTCATCTGCAAACAATACAAGTGAAGCATTCTTGGAAACACTGGCAATATCATTTACGTAAATTATAAAAAAGAGAGGTCCAAGGATAGACCCCGGTGGAACACCACACTGAGTACTTTTCTAAGATCAGAATTAACACCATTGAGAGAAGTAAATTGTTCTCTATCAGAAAGGTAACTTTTGATCCAGTTATAGGACACACCTCTGAAACCATAATGCGACAATTTAGTGAGCAGGATACCATGGTCAATTGTATCAAAAGCTTTGGACAAGTCGAGGAAAATTCCAATAGAAGTCTAGCTCGTAGCCGCGCGTTTGTTTTAGTTATCCAGGGCATCTACGAGAGCAAGTTCTGTTGAACGACCGTGACGAAAACCGTCAAACGTATATTACGGAGTACAATAACTGTACGGACATTTGCCGGTTCACCTCATTCCATGCACTTGTATTCTGAATATGAGACCCACAGTCTTTTTAAAATTTAACTGATCTCCTCTCTTGTCGGACAGGGGCGTTGCAATCCGGGATAGGGGAGGGGGCAGGAGGGCAATTGCCACCCCATTGGAAATAATAGAGGAACAATCACACTGTTTTGCCCAGGCTCCAATAAATCAGGCAGATTAAAAAAAAACAAAACAAAAAACAACAAGCAGAATGAACAAAATATATTTTGGGATACGGAGGGGTCGCAGAACACCTCACTTTGAGTGTATGTGCATGTCAATGTGAGAGTGTGTGTATGTTTGGTTGTGTGTGTGTACGTGTGCGCTCGCTTTCGTAGTGTGAATTGCTTATAGATGATTCCGGTCCTGAAACGATCCAGGGTTCGACAGGATGTTGGATTTTGGAAAATATTTACCCCCCCCCCCCCCAGTCCACATACCAGTTCTACGTCCCTGTTGTCGGATTAATCAGACAGTCCATCCTCCCTACATAGGCAACCAGAGACTGGTAGGCCTACATGGCCATGTCCATTGTGGTTACGGTACGTAACCACATTTTCTAATTTAGTACTGTGCTTGGCGTCTACTCCTCGCTCGGGAAAAGCTAACCGCCTGTCGCTAAATGTAATACCCACCTTAAATGTTATAAAAATTAACGTTAAATGTTTTACCAAACGTAAATGTTATAAAAGTTAACGCTAAATGAAAAAAACGACTCACCCTGAATTTCATAAAAGTTAACGCTAAATGTAATAAATCGGACTCACCCTAAACGTAATAAAAATCAACGATAAATGTAATAATTTTTTTCATTCCACAGTGAAGAAGGAATACAGGTTTAAAATCACCAGTTTTGGGGCATGTATCTGCATGTGATACAATGCTTGATTCCACTTCTCAAGTTCTCAGCGATAGGCTACTATTTGAAGGTTTATACAAGGAAATGGTGAACTTTGGTAAAATGTTGTCATGTTGTATCCCTTGTAAATGATGCATTCGCGCTGGGGTAGACATTGCATATGTGACTATCCATGTGTGTGCGCGCACATGTGTATTCATGTTTGAGTGTGTTGCCTGGCCTTGTTGTATCCACGGTTCGTTGATACGCGGTCATGTAAAGCTCACACCCGGTAGATACAGTGGTTTTGCATTTACATATGCAAGCACTCATAACATATTCCAGTTCTAGCTTTTGAAATCCTCGAATTACAACAGTCTGTTGTCAAGATTACATTGACGTAGCCACATGGAGGTTTGAGGGGGTGGCAGGGACCGCGGAGACGGGGGGGGGGGGGTCTAGAGGGGCTCCAGCCCCTGCACTTTTTTGCTGTGAGCATTTTGGGCCGCCTTAAACTGCATTTATTTTATTGGACATATTAGGCCGCTTCGATGATTAGCCCCGCACTTCAAAATTGGCTCCGCGGCCTCTGGGTGGGGATTGAGCATAGGCCTCCTCCACCTATTGCCAGAATTTTTTCCATTAAAGAGGGAGAAAATTGATTAGCGAGGGCCAGAATTGAGAAGAAATATGTGAAAATGGATGGGATAAGCTTCGGGGTGTGGTGAGGTTTAACTGAAGTAATAGAAAGAGTACGCATCGCCACCTCTCCGCCCCCCCCCCCACCACGCCCAGGTTACAATGATACACTTGAAGGGCACCATACTGTAATATTACCATGGCACGTCATTAGGGGTTGATTGGATTGATCAAGATGGAGAAAAGGGCATTTGGAAATGACCGCCGCTCTCCTGCGATGCAGTTAGCCCAAATGGAGGCATTGCAGCATGCTAGTAGATCGAAAGTTTTGGGCCCAGGACCCACTGTGGGCAAAAAGGCATCGAACACCAAAAGAAACATTGAAGTGACACTCAGTGACCACTGCGCTCTTATTTCTTGTCTTTGCACAGATATAGTGTAATAGCTGGTGTGAAAACCAGTATAGCCTAGCCGTTTTAGGTCCCTGGGTCCAGGTTCCACATATCCGACAGTATTACCAAGTATCGCATGCGTGGTGTAAAGCATATGAGGGAGGATACGAAACTGTTGTTCATTTTTACGTTAGTGGCAAGAATCATAACTTCATTTTAAATTTCCCAATACACGGCCCTGGGCCCACTTTCAAATACCTCGGCTGACTTTAGTCTCCCAAATCTTCTTGGTAGGAAATTTCTTCATCCTAGGTTATATTCTCATAAAGGATACTTTAGGGTTCCATATAGTTTACTTTATGGGGCACGTAAATTTGCACCCAATATCCATAAGGACCTCATATGGGCCTGTCCATATGACCTTTATGGAGCTTGTGATACATGTGGGCAACTGGTTTGTGGGTGAAACATAGTGACCCAGTCTTTTCCCATATGGTATCTATTTTGGCCAACCCCGAAAAAATCGACAAGTAGTGGCCCAGGTTTGCTACCAAATGATTTCCCTATGGGTCCAGGCCTTATGGGACCTAAAATTATTAGCTTCAAAAGTGGTTGGTACACAATATCTTTATAATGATAAGAAATAAGAACGCAGTGGTCACTGAGTGTCACTTCAATGTTTCTTTTGGTGTTCGATACCTTTTTGCCCACAATGGGGCCCTGGGCCCAAAACTTTCGATTTACTACCATGCTGCAATGCATTTCGGCCCTTTATACTTCAACTTGTCATGTCAAGGGAATGTCCAGGCCTACCCGTCGCCAATGGACCCAATGATCATTCGGTACTTCCGGTTCTTGAACAAAGTTTCTCTATCAACAGGGCCAATCATTTGCTGTAAGACCCCTGGGCCATCTTATGTCACGGAAATAAGAAAAAAAAACTTTTAGTTCTCTTTAGTGGATTTAATTCAATGTACCATCGAAATTCCCATCGGATTAAAACTTCCACAGGTCGTAGCTTCAACATTAATTCTTTGGGCCCTTAGTATTGACAGGGGCCTATTACCATTCGATACCCACATGGGTCCCTTCAGTACATGAACGTTTACATTTAGTACATGATCGTAGGAATTCAGTACATGTACGTATGCAGCCAGTACATGATCGTATGAAATCAGTACATCATCGTAAGCATTTAGTACATGAACGTGTACTTTTCACGTTTTACTACATCACATGAGTTTAGGTGATCATCGCATGTCGGTGAGCCTTTCGGCGGACTTCTGGTACGCTGAAAGGCTCACTCAGTATGGCATGCGGAAGGGGCAATTATAACATAATGACAATACATTTTTACGTGTACAACATGTGTTTTTTAGATCTACAACGTGTGTTTTTGCATGTACATTGTAACATTCAACATCATCATCGTATGGTTTTAGTATATGATGGTGTAAATTTACATCATGATCGTATGAAGCTAGTACATCATCGTATATTTTTGGTACATTTACGTATAATTTTAGTACATCATCATATACGGTGAGCCTTTTGGCGTGCCATAGCTGTGAACGGTCAGCACGTTAGTCTTGTCTCAGTTTCCAACGGTAGTTGATTATGGTCTAGAGAAGGGGTATGCAAATTGCTGGACCAAATCATGTTGCTGTGGCCATCTGGTTGACCCCAGTGAAGCAGATATAGGTGTATATTAGGTGGCGTCTTACCGTCACCCCTTGCCCCCATCCTTCCCCAGTTAGATTGACCAATGTGCCAAGACCCACATGCACACCCCACAAAACGCATCTTACACTTTTCAAGTATGTTTTAAGTGTAAATTATGACGCGGCACCTAAGAATAATGGAAGCCCTTGTATATAGTTGTTGATGCTGACAACGGAGAAATGAACTATACGTTGAATCTGATTTCTACTTCGTCGCGCAGCGTTACCATTTCATCCAATGGTAGTGGTTCATTTTGTCTGGTAATTTTCTGATCATTTTAAAGCTTACTCATTTTTTATTGAAGTGTAAATTTTAGTTCAAACAAAAACTCAAAGTAATGACTGCTTAGATTCTACTTAGAAGTCGGTGGGAAATGCCGTTTCCGGCTGCTGTCTGAGGGGTCGCGATTTTTTAAAATTTTCTGTACGCTCCGCGCCAACTGAAGATGGTCTTTCGAGCAAGACTTCATATTCCAGGCAGGGGAACATTGGCCTACCGTACTCAAAGCTCTCATACACACCTATCACCGGATACTTTTCTATCCTGTGAGTTGAGTAGTCCGTGTAAATGGATTCTTTAGTTATTGAAGAGTCAAAATGTTATCAATGGTCAGTGTTGCAGAGCGGCGAAGTATAGCTACAGGCAGGAGGGGCGATTGCCCCTGGCTCGAAAAAGAGAAAAAATTAGGAAATTTGCCATTTGAGAAACCAGTCAAAAACAATGCGATTTTCCCAACTTTCCCTTCATAAAATTCCAAATTCTTCCTAATAAAAGCTTCATATTTGTAATTATTAGTTTTAGAAAAAGGCAAATATTTCGGCGCGCTTTGCGCACCCTAATTGCAACCCTTTATGCAGTGAGTGGTCTCTCATAAAGCATTCAGTGGTAAACTTTTAAGAGCCGCTATAGTGTCGTTTCCCTAAAACTTTTTCCAATATAAGCTTTTAATTTTTGAATATTTTTGTCTAAAAAAATAATTAACAAAGTTTCGGGAGCTTTTTGAATGTCGCCGAGAAACCCCAATCCTCACTCCTTAGATAGAATTATGTAAGAACAACGATCTACATTCGACATGCTATCTCATATATGCTAACAGGTAACGCAGATTCTTCGAGAGTCCCCCAAATATTCAAATATCGTTACAGAAAACCCTGAATCTAAACTATTTCTTGCAATACATGCTCCATTTGCAAATGTGTAAGGACCCAAATTTTGACGTGCGCAGTACAGTAGTGTTCAAACTTAAGGAAAAATCAGAATTTATTTATTTAAAAAAAATGTTCTTGCTCGTAGAAAAAAAGGAAAATTTAGAATAAAAATGTACCTTTTTGTCAATAGGGTAGGGAGAGGTACGTGGTCGAAAATTGTACCGCCCCAACCTTTACATTGCTTTCTACGCCACTGAGATATTCAAACAGAGAGTCATCGTACGTCCTCATTACCCGCTTTCTCTAAGTTCAGCCCCCTCCCCCCCTTTTTTTTTTTAAATGTCTGGATCGGCGCCTGGTAACGAAGGCGTTTTAAAGTAAAATTGCACATGGTGGCAGCTAAGGACATGCATATGTTTAATGCAAAATGGTTGAAAACGCTCCGAAAGGCGAAATACGCAATAAAATGCGGCGGCGGAATCGGCAGTCGGGCGGGTAGAACCGGTGAAGACGATTGCATAGAGACAAACAATAATATTCCTGAGAAATATTTGTTTCACATGAATGTCATCGACAACACCCGTCGTAGCGAGTGTAACACTGTAAAGGATCGAAAGTGTAGGATTATTACATTTAGCGTTGATTTTAATTAAATTTAGGCTGAGTCGTTTATTACATTTAGCGTTAACTTTTAAAACATTTACGGTTGGTATAACATTTAGCGTTAATTTTTATAACATTTACGGTGGGTATCACATTTAGCGTTGTTATAACATTTAGCGGTGATTTAAACGCACCTCCCAACGTGGGTAGTGGAATTCCATTTCCGATTGTCAGAACATTTCCGGAAACGATAAAATATGCTCAGGTATTAAATTTTATGGGACCCATTGAATGCTCTAACGATTATTATAAGAGCCTCAGTATAGCTACGCGCGTATATATGGATTTTAATTGTCATGGTGCGGTAGGGGGGGGGGGGGGCTTGACGGATTAAAAACTGTCAGTGGGAAATGTATCACGCGCCGCAACTTTTCTGGTCTTAATATGAAAATATGGAGCCCGGGGATTATTGAAGAATCGGCAATTCCTTATTAGCAAATGTGAGATTACACTTTGACTATAGACGGTTGTCGTGATAACGGTACATTGTTACCTATATAAGGCCTGCGGATATTGTGCACAGGCTCTAGCTCCGATGACAAAAATGAAAAGTTTTTCAGACTTATTGTTGTACTTTTAAACAAAGTATGCCTACTGTATTTCAAAATCACGAGCTTTTATTAATTGAAATATTATTGATTTTATTGCTTTTAGCTTTTATTGGGGCTTAGTTGTCGGTGCCACAGGTCATATGTGTGACATCATATGGCAAACTTCCTATTTGCATTTCTAGAGCTCGAAAAATTTTTCAACAATTGTTTATGAGCAAACAGTATAGGCTACCTTTGAATAAATAAAATTGAGCTTGAAGCGTGCTAAAAATTTTAGGGAAAATCGTGTCAGCATATTCATGATGATAAAGTTCAGATGAGAAATTACCGTGTTAAAAATGGCTTTTCATATCAAATGCCCAACTTTTTTAATTCCATGTTACACGACCTTTAAGACATTTGTGCTTTTCATAACTTCTTTCAATCTTGGGCCATGGCGGGAGGGGTTTAATCCCCCTGCCCCCCCCCCCTTGGCTAAGCCATTGAAGGCCCCATAGTCACTCGCACGCATGAGGGCTATATTAAAGTACTGGCCCAGAAAGTTTCGGTTCCCAACAAACTGTTTACATGGGCCACAGAACCACCCACCCCACCCCACCCTCATTAAACTAGGTTGCAAAACCCTGTGGTCCCCTAAGGGCCAACAAATGGGTTACAAAAGGGTCCCATATGGGAATGCTATCTAGGGAGTAGACAGGACCGTAAATTTTGAAGAAACTGGCACAGCAAATTTTATGATTGCAATGATTAAAAAATGGAACAAAAAACAAAACAAAACAAAAACATACACCATGCATCTTGTATGGAATATTCCATGAAATTGGGAAAACTATGGCGAAAGCACTATCCCAGAGACGGTACTTCCACAGTGAAAGGAACATGTTCAGGCAGACTATACCGTTTGCCATCAAAGGGAAGAAATTTATTTTATATTCGTAATATTGTCTTCCTAAGTTGTTTTTCTATAGTCAAAATCTTGCAGTACCTTTACACTTTTGAAGACCGATTTTATAAACAATTGAGTGTTTTTGTTTGATAAGCTGATCTTATCTGGCACCTTTTTGAAATGCATGGTTGGAGAACTCATTTTCATTTTTTTCCCTGAAGAATCAAAATTACCTTTGAATCAAAATTTGACTGCACATAGTGAACTGGAACTTTGTTCTTTGTCGAGGGTGCCATCGTCTAATCGTCGTTCGACCAAGAAGGGAGGGGGTTGTTATCAGCTTGGTCCGGCTAACTTAAGGTATTGATACAGTGTACATGGTTAAGTCTTTATCAATCAAGAGGTAAGCTATTTCCAAACGAATAGATTTATATGCTTGGTACTCAACTAGCTGTTAAGGAAGGATTACGACTCCAAGCATCCATATGAAGTTGCATATTAGACCAGATCCATGTTCGAATCTAGAATTTTCGGGGCGATGCGCACTGTTTAACAAGAAATTTCCTTACTGGCTAATGATAGTCTTATCCCTAACTAATCCCTCACCTTAACAAAGAATACAATCGCAACAGCCAATCAAGAAACACCTTGTTAAAGGCATACTCTGAAGACTAAATTCGTTAACTTCAAAATGAGCAAATTTTCTCTTTCAGAAGGTGAAAACGACATGTCGATAGCTTATAGCGTTCGGAAGATACAAATTTTATAAGTACGTACTGCAAATTTTTCTTGGGATTTGATGCATTATGGGAAATCTGTTATGTCATCGTGGCACATTAATTCATTTTGCATTCAATTTACTTATAATTATGATGCCGCTGCAGGCAATTTTAAGCTATGGTGTTGGTTGTACTGAATGTATGGTGAAGGGTAATGCTAGATCTACAGGAAAAGATATTCAAACATTCCAACAGTATCAAATTTCAAGGACAAACAGGACCTTCAGTTATAAAGAAAAAAGGGAATTTGAAACAGTGTGCCCACATTACATAATTTTTTGTGGCTTTGTTGAAAAGCAGAGGTATTTTTTTTAACAAAAGTAACCAGTCTTTCAAGTGAGGTATCTTGAGTTAGGAAAATGGTATTATGATAGGGTTTGAAGGACATGGTGTGGAGTATTTTTGTTTTTCTTACAAGACAGAACCGAAAAACCCGCCAGAACATGCCTTTAAACAGTGCGTTCTACCCGAATTTTCGAAACAGGTAGTGCGGCTTACTCTTTGGCAGTGGCGACCAGAGGATAAAAAAGTGGGGAAATGGAGGGCAAAAGAAAAAGCTGGGGTAGCAAAACAATTTCGCGCGAACGCGAGCTGTAACGGGTGGAGTCCAGGTTGCGAAGCCCCCGGAAGCGCAGAGGTTTTAGGATATTTTTAAAAGGGGAAAAATAAATCGGGGTAGATAAACTTTGGAGTAGATAAACTTTCGTTCACCATTATTCCGGAGATGACTGGGGGAAACTGGAGGGGGGGGGGTGGCAAATGCCCCACTTAGTGCCGCCACTGCCCTTTGAGGGTAAAATTCGCACATGATAGATTCAACTTTACCACAACCTTGAAGGAGGGTGGGAGGAGGGTAAAGGGAAAAATTTGAAAATTTAGCTTTTGTGCGTTTAATGATTAGTACTCCTCAGCTTTGGGACTGTTTCAAAGAAAAAGTTACTGAAAAGCCGGGGTTAGAGAATATGGGACCAAGAGTATATATAGTTTCACAAGCTGACACCAAGTTTGGTGGTTAAGCATTACATCCGTCTCTGATCATAGCATTCTTTCACAAAAGCCCCCCAGTTCCAGTGACAGGTGGAGAAACTAGAAAAAACACTGTAGTCGTTGGTAGTCTTGCAATATTTATTTCGTTGTAAGTTCCAAATAAATAACCGAAAGAATTCGCGGTTTTGAAAGTAATGTAAAGTAACGTTAGTGGGCCATTCGTTGATACGACGGCTTGTACAGGCCTACAGGGATCTTGCGTAGCTGGAAATACAGTAAGAAAACAGATGAGAGTTCCAATTGATTTTCAGGATTGATTAATATTCGTTGATAGAGTTCCAAAAAATCATCGTTTTATTCAGTCGGCCTTAATATTAATTGAATATTTACAGTTTGTTTATCGTCTGAAGTCGCTGCTGCACGAGTTCCAAAACACGAAAGAGCTAGAGGGCTCGGGCTGGTCTCGTACTTCAAGCCACGAGGGTTATGGGAAGATCCTAGTACTAATTGCAGTCCCCTGATGGGTTAAAAGTTAGGACGCGCCAAGTTAAATAACTGTTAATGAATGTGCTGATCTAAACGACCAATGAAGAGGCTGTAGAGGCTGAGGCTGAAGAGGCTGTGAAATTGGTCATACCTTGAAAATATGGGATACAGCGTACTCGTAGAACTAGAACGAGGTGGATTGTCACCTTCACCGGTAACACGTGACGGGAAACAGGAAGAGCCCTTGGGAATCTATGACAAAAGGAAGGGAGAGTTGCTGTAAACAACAAGACGGCGTTCCTCTTAAAGGTCGTGGAGGGTGCACCATACTACACGACAGTAAGTAACTTGGCATCGGCAACGTTTTTCACCACATCACCCAGCTAGGTAATATTTAACATTTAAAGGTCCAATCCTCACATCCCAAACAGTTCCAGTTCTACTAATTATTTAAGCCCCTCCCAAAACTCTAAAACTAGTCCTCATCCCGACACAATCCCACTTTACTCCTTCAGAGAGAATATACAAGACCCCAATGTGCTATGAAAACATTCTTAGTGCAGTACACATGCTGTGTAGTATGAGCTACGTAACAGTACTCTGCATTTTTTTTAAACTTGCTGTCAGTCAAAGAGCTGTACCAGTTGCAAATTTCTCTAGGCTACTACTAAAATTCCCAGTCCCCGTAGAGCAAGGACTTTCGGCATGGAGTCGATAAAGACCTTTAGGGGTGCCTTTTAGGGGGAAGAAACCGTCACATTTTGTACAACCTGGCATACAACCTAAATTTCATAATGAGGTAGTAAAGTACCTCACCTTTTTCACTCACTTACGAAATTTTTCTTCCCAACTATTCCCCTAATCTTACTCTCGCATGTAGTAAGACGAGAACCACAGTTCATTGTGGTTCAATGACAATATCACCTGTTTGTCTCAAAACCAGGTCTTACCGTCCGGAAAATGGAGATTCAGATCTCTATATTAGGTTTATGCATGAAGAGTCAAAATGCAAATACGCCCTCCTTTGGAGGAATGACGACCCAACACCAAATGGAGAGAGCTGATTGGTCAACCAATCGAATACGGGCGTAAATTTGCATACAGGTGGGCGAATTCTGTTGGGTGCTGCCAATCGATCTTTATGTCGCCGACACAACAATCATTGTTGCAGCCACGTGCACATTGTTATTCCTCCCAAAATGACCTCAGTAGTGACGTCAGTGCATAAGGTCTAAGGTCTTTTCGAGGAGACAAAACGGAACGAAACTTCGCACGTAGAAGAATACACGCATACTCGTGCTCAGATAAGTCGCTGTCAGTATATTTTATGGTAAAAAATAGCGCTTATCTCCATTGGACAGCGCCTTCTGTAGGCCTACTTTGATTTCGTATATGCATAACTAAACGTGTAGGCCTATATAGCGAATAAAGAAATATGTTAACTTAGCTAGGGTGGAAGGTATGGTGCTTGTACTGGGTAAATATACCTTTTTATACTTATGAGTTTTAACTAAAATAGAAAAATAACTAAGACGCGACTGACAGTTTAACGAAATCAATACAGTGTTAACCAAATATATACACAGGGTAAAGGTTTCTATCTCCCAGGTACCTCGCGGAGCGAACGGTGGTTTTCTCAGCTTCTTAGCTTCCAAAACCACTGACTGAAAAGGAATATGCCGTACAGCCTGCTACGCAGGTAATCTCCCAGGCAGTTCTGATGATAAAGACAAGCTCAGTTGCGACCTGCATTTAATATGTTGTCAGTCTGGTATACAAATTACAACTTTTAGCTTCATGACTGCGTTGTATACATACAGACTTTGAACCTGAATGCAATTAAGAGCTGCTAGAAAAATAACAATATGATGTCTTTATATGTAGACCTATATAACACGCAGTGTACAATAATGTAACGGGTATACTTCCCAATCCAGTAGCAATTTCAAATTACTGGGTATTCTTCCTTGACGGTGTGCCTCTGTAAATTTGAAGTAAGGCCTAACAACCAACAAGATCTTCTAGTCTACATATGGACATGTGAATTTTACCTCATTTGGTAAGAAGTAAGTTACGTTAGTGTTTAATTAAAGAAGTTCATACTATATTTCTGTAATCCGCGTTGGCCACACACAACATTGTGTAAAATTTGTCTTGGGGCTATCGAAAAGTGTTATTGAAGAGATAGGAAAAATATTACATTGTTGTAAAGACGGGAGATTTTTTCCAAGTACGTCTTTGCCGGGTGTCAGGGACATGACAAAAGTAAAACACCATCGCCTTCTTTTTGAGAGATATTGGGCAGGAACTGCAACTTCTTAAATGCAGTTCTTCGTCGCTCCCTACAGAGAGCTTTAATTCTCCCAGCCATATTATGTCTAGCCAACCCCACGACTGTCCTTGACTCATCCTCATCCAATTCCAGTTTATTACTAAAAGGCATATCCTGGAGAGGAATAACCTAATGTGTAATCAGAACACTCTCAGCGTATGATGTGTGATATGAGCTACCGTACACTGCATTTTTTTTAATCTAGTGATGTCAGTAGACAGGGTAGTAGGGATTTGACAAATAAGAATTTCTGTAGACTGCTGGTAAAATTGCTGTTTGGGTGACGAATAACTGCCATTCAATATCAAAATGATTATTATTTTCTACTCACAAGAAAAAGAAAAATTGAATCTGATCTTTCAAAAGCATCCAAAACAATGCTGACTTATTAACCAGAATAACCAACTCAAGAAATTATAATTTCTTTAAATTAACGAGTATGTTTAATGGTGGCAGGTACAGTAAGGATTCTCATTGTTCCAAGAACCTTTTTGTGCAGAGGCGCCACCAACCGGAACGTCGTACCCATTGAAACGCGGGAACACTGGGACCCAAATTTTTGTCAATAATGTCATAATATGCATTAAATAAGTAGATTCTGATCATTTTGCAATCTGCTCATTTATGAAGTGAGCCTTTGGTTGAAAAAAAAATCTTCAAATGACGACTGTTTGGAGCTTACTTAAAGTGTACCTCAAGTCAAAAAATTCAAAAATATATATTTAAGAGCTTAAAAAATGAATTTTCCAACTCCCATTTTCATATGACATTCCTGAGCTGAGATATAAAATGTTGAAGTTTATTCACTTAAAACAAATTGGTCGATTGCGCAATAATTTGTGACTTCCTTGTTGTGCAACTCACATAACATGCTTTGTTTCTCTTCAAAATGAAAAATGTTTTTTATGACCTTGAAAACTTCCTGTTTGCTTGCATAGCAGCACCTCATAAGAGTAAGAGTGTTATCACACCTTGGTACGAGATGCAGTAACGTTCGGAAAAACAAAGAAATACAAAGATTGTAATTTGAGTAGTACAATAATGACATCACAAATTATTGGGCAGTGTACCATTTTAGTTTGAGTGAATAAACTTCAACATTTTAATTCTCAGCTCAGGAATGTCCTATGAAGATGGGAGTTGGACTGTTAGAATTCATTTTTGATGATCTTTAATATGTATTTTTGATTTTTTTGACTTAAGGTACACTTTTTAACAGCCTGGGAAATGCTTTTTCCAATCATTTGAGGGGTCGCGAATTTTAACATTTTATGTTCACTCCGCGCACTAATCGATAGTGAGTACCCTCCGCTTAGATATTCTTTGGAACACATCATTAAAAGATCGATGCGCACTATTTAACAAGAAATTTCCTTACTAGCTAACAATACCGCTAATCCATTACCTAGTCGCTAATTCGATAGAAAAAATGGTTACAATACAATGACAACCGACAGCCAATCAAGAAATTCCTTATTAAAAGGTATGTACCAGATGGAAATAATGGAACACTTGTTTTATTGAGGGATTGATTTGTTTACCCAGGAAGGTGTTACAACTACCTGGTTTATCCTGATGGCGTATGTTCCAAAACGAATTATCGAACTCTCCTATTATCGGACACGTAGCTTGGCCAAAAAACTGTGTAATTTCCTATTAATGAAGTAAAATTGAGTTGGAAATCTTTTATTTCTATGAAAAACAATAGCATGGACTTTATACTAAGATATCTTTCATGGTTGCGTAAAAATCTATTTGTCAATCTAGTGTCTTGGTCATTCAATAATTTCTTGTTTGCTTGCATCAGTGGCGTAGCCACGGGGAGGGTTTAAGAACCCCCCCCCCCCCCCTCAAGACTCAAACTTGCAATGCAAAAAGCACCTAAAATAGCGTGTTTTTCTCTCTATCCTTAGACTTTTCCCTCATATCGTGCCCCCAACCCTCCCCTCCATGACACAATCCTGACTACGCGTCTGGCTTGCATAGCATGTTGCACATTAGAGTAAGAGTGCTATCAGACCTTGATAAAAGCCTTGGTGCAGTAACTTTCAGAAAAACAAAGAAATGCAAAGATTGTAATACAACAATGAGATCACAGATTATTGCGCAATGTACCATTTTAACTTAGAGTGAATAAACTTCAACATTTTATATCTCGCGGCCCATGACTGTCCCATGAAGATGGGAATTTTACTGTTAAAATTAATTTTTCATGCTGTTTAATATCTATTTTTGAATCATTTGACTTTAGATGATCTTTAAACGTTTTTATAATGAATAACATCAATGGTCACACCGGGAACGAAAATCTTGGGAATTTAGGAAAGATCCACGAAAATTGTGCTTCAGAGTCTTAACGTAAATAAATAGGTAGTAAGAAGTTACCAAAGGTGCAAAAATGTGCTCTCATTTTCAAAGGTTATTATGTAACCTTATAAAATATGGGGTGCTTGTGACATAGGAGGGATGACGTGGCTACGCCATTGCGACCATATTATACTTTCTTCATGATACCATTATTGCTATTACATTCCCAATGTACTATTGTGTCGAGAGCAGGCTCATACAGTAACTTACTCTTATTATATACAGAATTATTTATGGTGTGTTCTGGGGAGGGAGGGGTGTTGGTGTAAAAGGGGAGGGGGTGAAGTATCGTTTTAAGTTTTTGTTTCTTTGTGTTTCTCCTGAGGGAGTAGAGCACTTTGCCAACCCCGTAAGGGGTTTTTGTTCTACTTCCTTCACATCATTTTAGACTAAGTTATACTTTACTTCATTGAAAAAAAATGATATTTATTTCATGTTTATATTCTTGTATGATGTGAAAATGATGTGAAAAACAAGTAAATGAAATGAAATGCAATATTAATTTTTACATAATCGCAGTTTCTTTTCATGTTTGCACAGGAAATCTAAATGTATAATCAAACAGCCTTTTCATCTGAAGAAGTTATGAAATATTTTCTGTGATCATGAATACGAAGTACCAAGGCCTGTGCATCTACGATGGCCAAACGAAAGGAAAAACGATCTTTAAGGCAAGACCCAACAATTCGAGAATTGATAGAACCAAATGCCAAATGTGTTGATAATGAAGTAACAAGGTGGTCCCAAGAAAGAGTTGCTGCCTATCTTGAAGAAAATGCAAAGGAATGTTTTACGACAAAAGCAAAACTTGTTAAGAATTTGTCACGGACATCGTACAATTATATTGATGGCATACCATGTAAGTTGGTAGCGACTTTTGATGATGGAAAATCGTATATCTTCCTACGAAGAGATATGAGAAACATTCAAAACAGACTGTACAGTTTTTGGGAAATGAAATGGCCTGACGACATCGCGACATTTACGTTCCAGCTGGCGGAGGCAGGATTCTTCTACGAAGCAGACGGCGAAGCAGTGAGGTGTTTTTCGTGTAATGGGCAAATAAGTCAATGGCAAGGTAGGGCATCACCGCTAGATGAGCACAGGAGGCTGTTTTCAAACTGTGAATTCGCGAAACGACATTCACAGTCTTTAAGTCAAGCAAGACGTACAATAAACAGCTACGATGAATATGGTTTTGATGTTGGCCCGGATCCTGGGGAACTTTCGATTCCAGAACATCACATAAATAGGTCTTCGGAAAGTCATAATCACTTTAAAAGTGAATTTAATCGGCTCCTTTCTTACCGAACTTGGTCTAACCAAAGTTTTGTGCATCCCAGTGATCTGGCAGCCTCTGGTTTTTATTGCATTAGTGGGTCCTCGGGTGTTGTCGAGTGTTTCTCTTGTGGTGGCAGGATTGCAGATTGGAAGCAAGGAGATCAACCTCACAGAAGGCATAGACAACTCTTCCCCCAATGCCCTTTTATAAGGAATGAGGAGACGGGAAATATAAACATCACTAATGATGAAAAAGAAAGACTATTAGTTCATTTATCAGAAACAAATCAGACGTTGGAAACTGACCACCAGGAAACACTGCCAAGTCCTTCGCCGGCAATGAGAACTAGAATTAAATCCACGAATGATTACCAGGAATCAGGAAACAATCACTTTTATAGGAATGCAAAATATCAGCAGTATTACAAGGAAGACATACGGTTAAAAAGCTTCTCAGGGTGGCCATATTATAACTGTCAACGCCCAGAAAGTCTGGCTCAGGCTGGATTTTTTAGTACACGTGAGTTATTGACAAATTTCCAGCTTGTTTGTTACGGCACAAAACTGATTTTGAATTTTATTTGTAAGTATACAAATATGCAAGTATGCAAGTATATTAATATTATGATAGAATTCTGTCGGACGCGCAGAAGAAATATCAAAGCAATAAAAAAATAACTAAATGATGCAAAATGTAGAAGAAAGACACACAAAACGCCTTAACATTGCAACAAGACAAGTATTGGAATCGTCTGGTCGTAATTTTGATTTTATATTCATATGAAATATTTGAATCTAATGTAGGCGTAAAATATACAAATTTATGGATAATAGACAGATATCAAAAGTGCTTAATAATATTTTGAAAGACATTGAAAATGAATTTCACAGGACTTAATTAACAAGATAAATTGAGTGCCCATCTGAGTGATCCGTGAATATTATCTGATTAAATTACATCATAATGATGACATATTGATATTCTTGTAGCTCTCTAGGGCTGGAGAGGTGGGGCCATCGAGCGTATATGGTAAACATATTACCATCTTTTTGGAAATTCAACAAACTTAACAGAAATTTCCCCAAAAGATAGTTTTTTTAATGACTTCAACTTTTATCAATGTACTCTTTCCGCAGAAAAAGGGGACGAAACGAAATGCTTTTACTGTGGAGGTGGTCTACAGAATTGGTCTCCGGAGCATGAACCTTGGAGGGAGCATGCACGATGGTTCTCGCGATGTGACTGGCTGCTGAGCCAAAAGGGATCCAGTTTTGTCAAAATGGTGCGACGAAATTTCAGTGCGACAGAGGGAGGAGAGTTTGCAGAAAACGTTAGTTTTTAAGGAATGATTTTATATGCAAATTTAACGTACCTGGCTTTCCAAGAGATACCCCCCCCCCCCCCCGGAAAATCAAAAATTTGAAAAAACGTATAAAAATCAAAGCAAAAACCTGAACAAAACGTATTTTCCACGTTTCTATGCGAAAAATAGGCCTTAGAAATGCCATTTCCGGCCATCTGGGAGGCATTTTAGGCTGAAATTTTCGCATGCTTTGTGTCAATTCATGGTGACTTGGAGGTCTTTCCCCCTCCTAGAAATTTTGCCCCCCCCCCCGACTTTTTTCTGCGGACGCCCATGCCCGGCCCCGCGGTCAAGGGGACAAATTTTGATCCGGGGACAGAAAACAAAATGACCTTCACTTTGCTACTACTCTTATTTAAAGAATTCATGGAGAACTAGGCAGCGTAATAATTTATTCATGCCAAACAAAAAGCAAGACGTAAAAAGAAGTGAACATTGAAGTTTGACAACCGTATTGGAAATCCGAAGCCTGCTGCTGAAAGTGTATCAATTACTAACATTTAATCCCCATACAGTTTTGGAATATTGTTTTGTTGTAAAATTAAGCGTCAGTTTCAGTCAAAGAATCGTTAATATTTATGATTACTTTATAAATCCGTACACCTTAACTAGAGATGACACAAATCAGGTAAATAGTACCGTAGTCCCCTTTTGAAGCTCGATCTATAGCTACGTAGGATGTAACAACACCTGGTCACCCTACCGCGGGATCATGGACGAGTGTTTGTTATCAATATGGGGACATTACCTAATTAAAAAATATGTGAAAAATGTGAAAAATGAAATTCATTTGGCTACCATGTTCCCCCGTGCCGTGGACCACCACTCGTGAGGTACTTTTTCTTATGTCCTACCGACCCTCTTGCAAAGGGCCGTTCGGCGAAACCAAACTTTAAACTCAAACAAAAGGTATCCTGCGTAGTGCCTCTGTTGCTTCCGCTCCCTTAGGCTTCCCCCCTCACTTGGTTTTTCGTAGCGATGAGCTGAACCAAAAGACTTCGTCCGCTCCGCGGACTACTCATGAGGGGGATACCGTCATTGAACAGTATAAAAAGTAGCAGAGTTAAGAATGAAAATAGACGTCGCTCGAAAAAAATATTTAAAGCTCGTGTGACATGAAATTGACAGAATTGGGTATTTGATGTAAACAGCATTGAAAACCAAGAAAATAGCCGCAACTCCCATCAAAATCCATCTAAACCGACCATTTTAAAGAGCAATTTCTGATTAGCGCTTCATCATTTACAAGCATGAACTAATATGCAAATTTTGTGATGTAATGAGAGGGACATGCAGTATGTGGCTAAGGTTGTCATTTGTTTGTACGATCTACATTATAAGGACAGTTGTAACATAAGTTTATCCTGAGAGTCTAATTTGGAAGTTAAAAGTGTGTCCTTGAAAATCATCGGTATCAATAACCACACCATAACCTATCTGATGAGTTATTTGAAGAGATTAATATAGGGAAGACAAAAGAGATGTCTACATTGTGCAACACTCCACATTACTATTTTTGCATAAACAACAAGTTGATTCAGAAACATTTGAACTTTGAAGTGGTATATCTTGTGAACCGTAAAAGATATTGATATATTTCCATAGGAATTTAACGCAGGAAAGTTCACTCCCCAACTGCTAAGTCGGGACATTTTGCTGAGTGACATGTCGCACAACCTTTAAAAATTATTAAAGTTTATGTCTCGAGTTTCCTATTGTGTTGAGCAAATGGAATGAGATCGAGCTTCCTTGTAAGTCCTAACTTTAATAGTAATAATATCAAATGCAAAATGATTACAAGGTGATATAGCCTATTATCTAACATGATGATGTACCGCATGAATCCCTACTTAAGTGAACACCGAACTCTTCTCAATTTGATTGGATGATAGGTGGTCACGTGTCATGAGTTATTTGGCACTAACCCACAACGGTGGGTTAGTGTATATTAACCCACAAGGATGAAGTATAAGCCATCATTGCGAAACACAATCAAACTTAGGTAAAAATCTGTGTACGAAGTGTGGTGTTAAAATAATGACTTTCTCCACTCGCGTGATGGAATGCATAATTTCACTAGTTGAAAGACTGAACGTCCTATTCAGCTCAGTTTCGCCTCCTTAAATAGATCAATCCCTGAACCCAAACAATTAAAATAACATTCACAATGTTCATTATTTGCCTAAAATGCCGCGTCACTTTTTCATGTTGTCACAGGCGTCTGCCACCGGACCTGGAAGACCACAGAAGATGGCACACCATCAGCAAACAGAGTCTGCATCTAGAAATCGAAAAATGAGTGATAACCGTGTGAGATCAAATCAATCGATAGAAGCAGGTAAGAAAGAAGCTCCTTAAATCCCAAAAACATTTCTCCTGCACTCTTAAAGGAAAGTTGGGTATGAAATTCACCAAAACTGGTCAAGTATGTGACAATAGTACTGAAATCGAGTAACACTTGTCCAAAACTGTTGAATTTACGGGTGAATTATGTGGTTACACTCTTAAATCAAAAGAGTGAACTTATTCACTCTTTGATCGAGTTAAAAGTGTAAATTCACTCCATTAGAGTGATGATTCACTCCAAGAGGAGTGAAGTTCCCTCCAAAAAGAGTGAAATTCCCTTAAAAAGAGCGAAGTTTCACTCTTGATGGAGTGCCCACGGTGATCGCTTTTAAAAAAAGAGCGATCATTGCAGGCACTCGTGGAAGAGTGAATTTTCCCTCTTCATCTAGTGAATTTCACTCTTTTTGGAGGGAACTTCACTCTTTTCGGAGGGAACTTCACTCCTCTTGGAGTGAATCATCACTCTAATGGAGTGAATTTACACTTTTCACTCGATCAAAGAGTGAATAAGTTCACTCTTTTGATTTTAGAGTGTAGATATCACTTTCTTTGGTAACCCACCACTTGGTTGATCAATTATTGGAAAAATTTACCTAATTTCATTAGTGCAACATACGTGACCACCAGATGGTGAACATGATTTAACCCAACCCTTTTTAGAGTGTGGCGTACTATTTCAAAGATGTTCATAAGAACTGCATACGGAAAGTTCGTCATTACGTTGATTTGATTAGAGCGTTCATTACAACCTACCGTGCACTAAAACGATAACAGAATGAGAAAAACATTTGGTAAAAAGTGTTTGTTAATTGGTTCCATTCTAATGTGTTAATTTTTCTTACGTTTGTTCAAGTAAAATGATGTCAAGCAATAATCCTGCAATCGTCATACCGCAATTTTTTACCCCGAATTAGCAATAGAACTCATTACGTCAGTCAAACGAGTCAACTTGTACTTTACTAAAGCTGTGATTATACTGGGCACTGAGTAGCTAGAAATCTAGTAAAATATTTAACCAGATCCGGCTCAAAAATGAATCGACCTGAAAATCATAACCTTTAGCTTAGTGACGTCGTCACTCTCAACAATTTCCAAAGGGTGCAAACAGATCCCATGTAGCAGAAATTCGTTTGTATATATTTGTAAATATTAAAAGAACTATTCTTTTCTTACATGTCCCCTTACAATATTAGGTGGTAGTTATATATTGTATGAAAGGAGTTTTACCCCCTTTTTCAAAATGAACAAACATATTGTACTCCATACATGCTCCTTTCTCGTGTGGTATACTGACGTCAACACGACTTAAGGGCGCACGTCCCATGTTTCCGGGGATTGGTGAAGGCCGAGGGGTGAAAACGTGGAGTCATATTACTTCGAATCTGCTCTCCATATTTAAAGTCAGTAAATAATCGCAATTTACTTTACAGCAGTGAACAGGATGCAAGCCTGTTTGTCAATAGGCATGCATAAGAATACAATCAGATATGGTTATCAATGGCGATTTCTTTGAGCACTCCCCGAGTCCTTGCCTGTTTTACTTTCTCCAGAATTAGAATTAGCGCTTGAGACAGATGTAGCAAATTTCATGCTGGACATGGGCTTCAGTGTAGCTACTATTCGTACTACAATAAGAAAACGATTAGAGGCTGGAGGGCGACCTTTCACAACATCGGAGGATCTATTATTGGCAATAACACAGGAGGAGGAGGATGAATATCAGGGTAATGCGACTAGCTGCACGTCAAGAAACCACGATACGTCTTCTAATGAAAACACGTTCACACGAGCAAATGGACCACGTACTAATGGTGGGTAAACAAACAACATAAAATAATAACCCAGAACCAAATTAATGATATGATAAAGAGGAACAACTATTATTCTATAGCATTCACATGAAATTTTGATTAATTTCCCGTGATCACTTCAGTCGACAAATTAACCTTGGAGTTGACATCTTTTCTTCAAAAAGTGAACTTAAAGCAAGCCGATGCGATGTCGTGGATTCATATGAATGGCCAATGTATTTTTTCTTTTATTTGATTGTTTTGTTTTATTGTTTTGACATAAGGTTAGTTAGGGATACTTCCTTGTCCGAAAGGCTTAGAGAGTTTTCCAAAAAGCCAACTGTTCAGGACGCTTTTATGATATCAATATATCGAGTTAAGTTGCAGAAAATTGGTTTTAATATAACCAATCTGGAGAAACCTCCCCATAGACCTTCCATGGTTTCCCTTTTTATACTTCTTTAGCCTTCAATTATCTCCCCGATTGGTGGATAAGAGAAATGCATTTCACACATGCATATATTCTTATCAGAATATAGTTTCAAAATATCGTGTTTAACTTTCATTATGTTTATGTTGAAAAGTGGAATTCTTGTAGAGTTTGACGTTGCTAAATCCAGCTAATTCAATACCAAACTAAGATGTACTAAACATTGAAGACATTAGCCTATAGTCCAGGTTTCAATTATAATAGATGCTTTTTGATTTATAGAGAGAAAATCAAAATATTTCAAGATATTTCTTAATTTCTACTTCACAGAGGACCGCTGCTACATCTGTGACTACAAGCCCATTGAAATAATGACGGTACCATGTCATCATGCTGTTGTTTGTGAAGACTGTTCTGCTAAGTCAAATACCTGTTTTTATTGCAAGCAAAAAATTGAGTCGGTGTTGTTTGTCGTAAGTTAAAACATGGACAACGGCGCAGTGTTTACCTCTGAACATACTGGCATAGTATTAATTCAATATAACGCCATCCTGCAAACATACAACACCGGAGTCTGGATAAATATCAGGGCGTCACGGTTGCCTCTTAATGGCAACTCCACAAAGTTGTAGTTTTGCAAATTTTCAACATCATCGTAAAACTTCGGCGGTAAATGAGAGTTTTTTCAGTTTTTTTTCTTACTTCAGTTCTAAACCACATTGGTACGTTGACTAAAAACTAACAAAAGACGATCCGTGATCACGGTCTTGATTGGTTACAGTGCATTTGATTAGTCTTCCATCTGTGTGGTTTTTTTACCCGACAAATATCCAGGCTAATATTCTCTGACAAACTATGATTGCCCCTTTACATATTATGAACAATTCAATTCTTTCAAACATTAAGGATGAAAATAAAAATGATATTGCAACTTGTTACATATGTAAATAGGATGTAAGGAGGAGCGAAGTAGACTACTAGTTCAGGAGATAACCTTTGGGGAAAATTTTGCTATGTTTTAGGGAAACGTTTGTTTTTCATACTTCAAGGGAAACTGGTGGGGGATTTTGGAGAAGAACTTTTTCTTCATGTCAGAAGAAATATTGTTTCTAAACGCCCGACGTTACTTATTTAACCCCAAATTTTAAGTTCATGATTTCTTTGTCACGGTTCTTTGTTTGCATTTACAATGGCGAAAGAATTTTGGAATCTTACAATAAAATTGTTCAGTCCAATGCTTAGGAACAAAACGTATATTCGATAGGATATGTGTATTAATTTACATTACCATCGATAAAGCACGTTTTAAGGGAAGGGTTAATAAGATAAACTTCAGTTTTCAATTGTGCTACACTTTTGTCTTCTGCGAAAGATCGTGCTTGCGACAATGACAATTATGAAAGCCTCCATACGTTTTCCGGTGAAGTCAGGAAATTAGATGGGATTTAATATGTTCATACAAACACAAATCTGCCATATAAAGTGTCATCTACATTGAATGGTAAGTTCAAATACGTTTCCAGTTTAAGTCTGGTTTCAAATACAGTTCACATACAGCACAAATATTTCCTTTTAGTCCCCTTTCATGACAGGGGGATACTATAAGCATATTCAAACACACCAAACCCACAGGGTAAACATCATCACAAAGGCACTAGGCTAATACAGGTTGACCCTACCCCGAAGAGTGGGTCCAGAGTTGTGGCAAAAGATAACCGCATTATCCACACGTTTTAATGACAATCTCCACAACCGGATTCATTTGAAAGTCTTGCCAAGAGCCTGTTTTCTGATGGGAGTTTATTTATCTTATTGCCAAAAATTTCGACCATCGAACCAAACATAAAATGTGTTCACTCGGAGTAATTAGTTAACCACACCCACTGACGGGCAAAGAATTCTACAGCCATGACGTAAGTTGTCAGCTGCTTTGCACACTCTAAAACAGTAAGGTAAAATGTTCACCAACAACTGGTCACGTATTTGACAAGCTGAAATTGGTTAAGTTTTTCCCAATGGCCACGGTGTGTTGCCCAAGAAAGTGGTATCTAACCACATTATTCACAAGTAAATTCAACAATTTTGGACAAGTTTTACTCACTTGCATTATTGTCACATACGTGACCAGTGGTGGCGATTATTTTACCAATTTACCCAACTGTTTTAGAGTGCGGCTAGCTATATTTAGTACTACACAGCAATTTTCCCTTGTAGCGAAGAAAGGGGTGAGGCTTGTGACGTCGGTAAAAATATAATAGAAATGAACAAACGAATGATAACAATCTTTATGTGAAATTGACTGCAATATGCAGTAACCACGGCTGGCGCGTGGTCAGGATTGTGTCATGGGGGGGGGGGGGCACGACACGAGGGAAAAGTCTAATGATAGAGAGAAAAAACCGCTCTTTTAGGTGTTTTTGCATTGCAAGGTGGGGTCATGGGGGTGTTCTAAACCCCTCTCCCGTGACTACGCCAAATGAACCACTGACAACAACGACGATATTGGGAATCACAAATATTACTTCAGTACAACAACCCCGGAAAGTAACCACGGATACTTTGAAGTTTGAATACCTATTGAAGAAGGACGCGGCTCTCAGTCGCATCCTCTGCCATTGTGCTTGGTTCTCAGCGTGCAGGGAATGGAGTAGGGCAACAAGCCAATGAGCTACAACTGCAAAAAAGTCTGTGGCTGGCCCAAGTTAAACCAATTGGTTAGAAACTAAGCAAGAAAACATCGTCTAACTTAATAACCCAGTCGAATCACTTGATTTATTGCAGAGCCGGTTGACATTAATTGCAAGGTGATGAAACTATGTTTAGTGATCGTTCTCTGCTTCAACTATTTATTACTTTTTATTTAAAAAATAAAATATAAATAAGTTATGGTCATCGAAATACAAACTCTAACCACTTGAGTCATGAGGGAACTAACTTAACATTTTGGGTAAAATTTAACGACAATCCGGGTCAAATGTAGCCAAATTTGAGTAAAATATTTGACCTTATTGTTAATAAGACTCCCCTTTCTGACTTGAACTTTGAGTCAAATTGACCCTGAAAAGCACGGTTTTACAACGTCTTCAACAGCTTCGACATATTCCTCTTGTTTAAAAATGTCACACCACATGTGTATTCATTTTAATATTTAATGGACCTGATATTTTCTCTTCATGCATCTGATTTCTGACGAATTTACCAAAATTTGGATGGTCATAATAAATCCTTCAAATGTTTTCATACAACGTTATGTGTGTCGAGAGTGTGATTTTTCCGTTTTGAACAGCTTTAGATTGAAAGCTTGTCAACTTTTTGGTGAGAGTCCAGGTGGACTTACTAGCTTAGAAATTTTCCAGTATTTTGAGACATGGTGGAAAATGTATGAAGTCTTATCTCTTCTTTGTTTTGTAATTGCGGACAGCACTCTGTGGCAGTTTTTCCAAACATTACAAATTTTTCGATCTACGCGAGCTTCCAATCTGACGCGATTACATTTTCGTGACCTGTTAAACATTCGTTCCAGGTTATGTTGGTCGCAGAACGTAATGGTTTCTATTAAGCATATTGTTACGATGACAATGAAAAGCGATGTTCTGTTTGCTATTTGTTACTGTTTAAAAGATTCGTAATTCAGACGAAAAAAATTTTGGTAAAAAGACGTAGTAAAGTTCAGTGGAAGGGGGTTCCTCGACCAGTGGCACAGTGTCTTGATTTTGCTCGTAAAGACACTCATCGACCCACGTTTATCTCAAAATTCCTATTTTTTTCAATGATCTTTTACTGACATGAAGGTCAAAAGATGCAGAGTAGCTCACATAACCAATTTTATTCAAATGAGCGATAATTCGGAGTTCCAAACTCTGCCGTTCGGTTTTGTTTCGGCAGTGGCCACGCCGGAACGACAAAATGATCGGGGGGGGGGGGGGGAGATATTAGTGGCGCTCCGCTCAGATAGTCTTTCAGGCTTAGGCACACGAGGCGGGGAGGAAGACATCCCCCCCCCCCAAAAAAAAAAAAAAAATACTCAAAATCTAAAATTTGGACAGGAGGCTTGGGAAAAATTCGGGCAGGAATTTTGAAGAAAATTCGGACAGCCGCTTGAGTTTCAAAAAATGGTTTTTCAAAAAATCCCTAAGCATGCCCAAAATCTTAAAAAAGATATGACGAGGAAAGGACAGGGAAACGTCATAACCGAGATAAAAATTTTAATGAAAAATCAACAAGATTCCAAAAATTCGCTACACATTCATGCAGCGCAAAAGCAGTTATTCGTGAGTTTTACACTAATCAGTCTTTCTCAACACAATCACGGTCGAACATTCAAATTCTCTGAAACATTCGCCCTGAAAACAGAAAAATATCATAGACAAGGTAACATATTCACGAAAAATCAAAGAGAAAAAACTGGGAAACTCGTCGCTTAAATGAAGCAATCACTCTTCAGCTTGTTTTGTTTTTAAATCTTGTGCAACATAATGACCGAAATGCCCGATTATTTTAATACTTTCAAATCTTTGCCAAAAACAAAAAACGCTATGTTCAAAGAAAAATTTTAATGAAAAAACAAAGATGACAAAGAGACACATTCGGGTAGCTGTAAAAATAAATTCCTCGGCCCAACATCACACTGCAGTCTTGCAAAAACATTGCCCAAATGGTAAGATACTCGGGGGAAGGTTCGGGGATGAGCCCGAGACTTCTAAAAAAGAGGAAATGAGCCTGAGACCTCTGAAAAAATTAAGAGACAAGCTCCGGGACTGGGGCCCAGGGGCAAGTTTAAGGGCCCCTAGTGGCATCGATGTCATAATATTACACTTCTAATTAGATTGAACTCTGAGGGCTGTTTGTACATGTTTAATAGCTGAAATTTATAAGACATTTATTGCAGAAATTTGGGGAAATTTGGCACGAAAAGAGAAAGTACAAAAGAAGAGGAAATTTCCTCTAAAAAGAGGAAGTATCTCATGCCTGAGGTTGAAGAAGTTCTGAAATGTTTTCAATTGACACATTAATTACACTGACAAACTGGAGGGCGTTGAGTCGCAATGTCTACTACTTTTACTTCTATCCTACCTATACAGCCAAACCTCGGCAACGATACCGTAATGAAAATCGGTTCTGTAGGTTGTGTTTCAATTAATGTTTACCTATAAGTCGTCCTGAAAATTCATTTAAACTCATGTCGTAACGTGACATTTTTTCAAAAGGTGTTACTAACAGAAGTGAAATCATTAACAGTCGGGATTTCGGACAGTCACTCTCCGCTCCGCTTAGATAGTTTTTCCGGCAAAACTATATTTTGGGGGCAAAAATGTTTTGCCTCCCAAGTTGAAATGCTTCCTTACGCCTATAGCTTTCAGGCAACGCCATTTCTAGCTGTTTGAGGGGTTTCGAGTTTTTCAAATTTTCTGTGTATCAGCTCAAACTGGTGGTAGTGCTCCACTTGGATGGTCCTTCCTACAAAATTACAAAATAATGACTGCTTAGCTTCTGTTTACAAGCCTAGTGAGGAACTGCATTTCCGGCTTTCTGAGGGGTTGCGACTTTTCAAAAGTTTTCAACGCTCCGCGCCAACCGATGGTGGCACTCCGCTTACATAGACTTTTGGACGCTATTTTTTCTCATTTGGGACGTCCCGTTAGTCCGGCCATGTGGTAGGTTTGTAAAGTAACAATTTTTTGTACGCTCCGGGCCAACCAATAGTGGAGTAAAATAAGGGTAGACGGCACGCCATCTGACGTTATCATAGTCAATGAACCTTGCACATTTTTTAGGAAAGGCCCGAAATCAACTTACGGATTTCATGCGAAAGATATTAGGCTTTTTTATATATAAAGGAAGCCGGGGTTTGAATTTAACGAGATTGGTTCTTATGACCAAGCTAGACCGGTTTCTGTTGTCTGGCTCATATTGCTATAATATGGCAGCAACTTCATCAATAGCGAACCGTCGTGCGCGGTTGTGATTTAATTCAAGGCTTTATGGAGCCAAAGTTAAAGTTATACATATAAGTTAAACTCTTTTGGTGTATAAATTTAAATATTAGGTCCCCGAACTTTTTATAAGCCTTCAGATGACATTTATAAAATGTTTCGGCAGTGTCCCGATGATCGCTCTTTTATGAGCAAGGGTGGGCAAAGGGGGTTTTTGTTAAAATTGTTTTTTGATTAACAGTAACAAACTACAATGTGCAAATTTTAAACACACGGCAGGTATGAGGCATATTAATTTTTTGCCAATTCTTTTGTTTTCACCGGGGTTACGTTAGCGCTAGCCATACGGGGGTGGCGCTTCGAAGTCTCTCTTGTGAACACTCAAGGGTTGTCACGAGAAATTGCTTTTAAGTTATTAGCGAATTCTCACTCTGCTTATCTTGTCTGTATTCTTACGGTACAGAGTGCGAATAGTTACAACCTTTTATTTAGGTTTCTCAGACTGTAGAATATTTTGTTACTTTATTTAACTAGAATACCCTTTGGATATTTTATACTACAAGAGGTTATATGACCGTACTTGGGGGTCTTTCGCCTTTTAAGGTTATGGGCGTGTAGGTGACTACATATAGTCTTCTTTCCTTTTGGGAACATGAGAGTTAAAATTAAGACCTTTGGGGTCTGGTAAGAGTAAGTCTTTTATAGACGGGATTTATGTTACCACTTAGAATAAAATGACACAGGCATTGCATGAACAGAGCCTTTCTTTCTGGGAGATCGGCTGGCCCTGAAAAGAGCCGTTTGTTTTGACTTTTATAAGTCGGGTTGCCTAGTATGGACAATGTCTTCTTTTTCCTGCCTTTTTATGGCGGTGTTTAAATTGGTTTTCGGTTTTCTTAGCCGACTTCTCCAGCAGCAGCCAAAGGAGTCTTTTAGACTCGCCGCTGTCCGGTAGTGTGTCCAGCTCCACTCGGGCACGTTCTTCCTTCTCTTTGAAGCGGTCTTGTTGTCTTCTGGCCTGCTTCGATAGTTCCTCCCTCCACGTCTGGCCTAGCCTTTTGGAGAAGGGAATTCCAGCTATCCCTTACTTCCTCTGAGCAGGAAAGGTATCCAGGTAGCTTGGGGAGGCTTCTGGTAATTCGGAGGTGACCGGGAACCCTTTCTTTGGCCAATTCGGCGTCCAGTTTCTTCAGTTCGTTGGTTAACCCGATTACTGTTGTTTGGATCTTGACAAGGCCAGAGTAATGAGACTCCGCTTAGATAATCTTGTTGGCGTTCAACCCCTCTTCCATCCTTCCCGTCACAATTGTCCCCCCCCCCCTTTTGGTAAATCCTGGATCCGCTGGCACTGAGTACTTCAATGTACACCACAATGCTACATTTTGTTTAATCTGCCTGTTGTTTTTTAAACCTGGTGTGTTTTAAAATCTGCCCCAATTATTAGGGAGCAAAACTCCCCCCAACATTTTCATTGGTAGGGATCGACTCTCTTGGGACTATCCATCATGAGTAGTCCTGCTGGTATAGGAAACTCCGTTGAAAAGGGCCAACTTTATTTACTAACCGTTTCCAAGCCGGATCACCTGCGTAGCAGGCTGTACGGCATATTCCTTATTCAGTTGCACCTAATGAGCTCAGAAACCGGATTCCGCTCCCTGCGCTAACCCAGGATAACCTAATAAAAAGTTTAAACTAACAAGTTGTAACTAAAGAGTGCCCCATACTAATCTAAGCAGAGAGGAGATAAGATCTCCTGCTTCAAGAACATGTTGTTTTTTACAATGCAAGGGATTGCTTCCTTTCATCATTTAAAAAAGCTGCGACTTGACAGATAAAAAGTAAGATTAATAAGGAAGGATCTGTTGAAACTATGTCATTATTTTTTACCGTTTCAAAGTTTTCTTCAAAGTTGAAATTTTTCTGGAGCAAATCGCTGCCTTTGCAAACATAATTATGTGAAATGTTGCACAGAGTTGATATTTCTTTTGTTACCCCTGTGTTAACTATCTCTTAATTAGTCATGAGATAGTTTGGTAAGTTATACTGATGGTTTCAAAGACACAATTTGAACTTCCAAAGTATACCCTCGGGATAGACTAATCTTACTCCTTGTAATGAAGGTTGCAAAATCAAAGGATACCAGTCCGTTAGCCATTTATAGCATGGTCCCTCTCTCGACATCACAAGCTTTACATACTCATGTTTATACATGGTTAAAGGCCTAATTCTCTGACCCCAAACAGTACCAATTCTCCTAACCTCCTTACTTAAGCCCCTCCCACAATTGTCTGAAATTCATGCTCATCCAGATACAATCTCAGTTTATTGCTTCAAGGTGACTAAAGAAAAACTCAATTCATATAATCAAAACACTCTCAGTACCGTTCATGCTGTGTAATATAAGCTTTGGTACTCTGCATTGTTTGAATTAGCTGTCAATCAAAGAACTGAGCCAATCGAGAACTGAATTGAGAGGTTTGGCCCTTTAAGGACAAGTCAGAAATTACCCCTTTGCAATGATTCAATTTTGACGGATTTTGATGGTAGTTGTGGTCTTTTTTCTAGGTTTTCAATGCTTTTAACATCAGATAACCAACTTTGTTTTTGTAATCAGACTGCCCCTTATCACCCCGCAAATTGTCTCAATGTGTGATAGAAGCACTCTCATTTAGTCAAGAAACACTCTATTTAGTCCAAGGAATCAGATGAAATCGATTTTAAACATAATCCCTTTCGCTGAATGAGTTGCAACTCGTATGATATCCTAGTTTGGAGATTCCGATGTATTGCACAGTTGTTGTATAAATGATCGTGGAAACTTGCTGTTATTTTTGTCTACCAGTAGATCTTAGGTCTATCTCTTCAGATTTATTTTACCACTTAAAATAGTCCAAGTGTTAAACGCTTTGGTACAAGTATTTTTGTCTGTCGGACAGGAGATGCAGCTGAAGTGTTTTTATGTGCAGGTACAAAGTCTGACAATAAATATTGCTTCATTTAGCTTACAAATTATCTGCTTCGAGTCTCATAAAATATGGCAACTATTTACGTGCACTGTACTTGAGCTTTGTACTTGGAAACATTCATAAAACAGTGTTAGATAGTATAAGCAATGACTTGCTACAACAAGAAATACACACGCATGTTTGTTACCGTGTCTTCGATAACAAAACAATCCAACCGAACTTCAATCGGGGATGTCTCGATAAGTTACAAATTGGCAGTTGTTTTCCATAGTTCAATAAATTTTGGTGAGTAATTATACTTCAGAAATGTTAGGCTATTCATATAATTGTAGCATCATCTTCTGTTCAGCAGCTTGTAGCAAGCATTAGATTCTTTGAAGTATGATGTAGAGTTAAAGTTATGATAAATGTATAGTAACTTGAGATCGTTTTTTCAATTGGAGGTTGAGAACAAATCTAAAGCCTGGTACACACCGTCACGACTACCAAAGACTCTCCGTCGTGGACAATTTGCATGATTCGTAGACACTTCTTTGGTAGTCGTGGCCGTGTGACCCGGAATTAAAACGCACCGACTGCATATCCAACCACGATTGAACATGTTCAATCGGACCGACGGCTTACGACACGACGGAACTCTAGTGGTGAAACCGGCCACACCGCCAGGACTACAGCCGACACGACGTCTTGTCTCTTGGTGTCTTTAGTTGTCGTGACAGTGTGTACCGGGCTTAACCTAAAACTTCATTTCACCTCATTGTATATATTACAGATATTCATGTGTTAACATTAAAACTGTAACCATTCAACTTGTCCTTATAGGTTATAAGTTAATGGAAATGATTGAAAGAATTAGATGAGGTTTCACGACAAAGCAACACAAATATGTCAATAGTGTCAACTGGATAAAAGGTAAAAGTTGAATACTGTTTCGAATACGGTAAAAGTTCAAAGTTCGGTTTGGAATACTGATCCAAGACTGTGCAAGTCCTTCCATTTAGTTGCCTCTTACAACAGGCGGAAAATACCGTGAGCATATTCTTCAACCCCTTGCCCACAAGGGACAGCCGTGGAGGGGTTTGCTTGGTTTTATGGAATGGATAACTTGCCAGTCGTGGGGTGAAAAAGAAACGGTCTTATTTGAGCAGGCGATATAGTAGGGGACAAAGTAATCGCCACACACGACCTTCCCACCCCACCTGAGCGCAGTTTAACATCATATACCCATGACGGATGATAAAAAGAGAGGTAATGGAAGACAGAATAATAACTGCACATTCGTTCACGGTGGCATTGAAACATCTGTATGATTTGAAACTGTGCTGACAGTTTTGCCGATTACCTTTCCCAGTGACGGATCCAGACGGGGATCCATCAGGGCAGTGTTCGTCCTGCTATATGGCACGCACTTTACACCAATTTATGTCGGTGTGCCCAAATGATTTGATGGTGTCCACTTATAAGGCCGTAAACGTTATATAGTTGTGTTGTCTCGCATTTCGAGTGATAATCTACGTCGTGGTGTCAATATTTATTTGATCTCATTTAATATTTGGCCACACATGAGCGAATATAGAGTGACCAAATATTTGGCCGTGACAACTTGAATATAGACTGCCAAAATATTTGGTATGGCTTTATATTGGACAGCGTCAATACATTATATGGCGTTACAAAATATTTGGCCGTGTTAGTGCGAATACGGCGGTAAAATGTATGGTGGCACGAATTATATGGTGTTACAAAATATTTGGCCGTGTTAGTCCGAATACGGCGGTAAAATGTATAGTGGCTCGAATAACTGGGCTCTATTTCATAAAACTTAGGAATATTCCTATCTTGTACTTAGGAACAATAATCATTCCTACAGAAAGTCGAAAATTGTTCCTAACTTTAGGTACATTCCTAAATTCATACAACAAGTTAGGAAGAATTCATCTCTATCTTCGTGTTGAAATCATTTCTAACTTTAGGCATGATCTTGATTAGACCTAACAAAGTTCCTAAGTGTCATATTGTTACTTAGCGGGAAATTTTAGGTCAAAACACCACTAGGCTAATCAATTAAGCATGTGTATGATTTAAAGATGTATGCAAGAAAGCTTGTCCTAAATACGGTTTTGTTCATGATCATTTAAGCTCTTTGAAAGGGGAAAACGTGGTCTGTGGCCTGGATTCCATGCCGTCGGACTCGCGAAACATTGTACCGTACTGATCTACAAAATAGCCTAAAGCCTACTCAACTTCCTGGCTGGACAGACTCTATTTTGGAATAAAATTAAAGGCCCAGTTCTCTCACCCCAAACAGTACCAATTCTCCTAACCTTCTTACCGAATCCCCTCCCACAATTGTGTGAAATTCATCATCATCCATATACAATCTCAGTTTATGGCTTCAAGGTGAGTATAAAAAAACTCAATTTATACAATCAAAACACTCTCAGTACTGTTCATACTGTGTAATATAAGCTTTGGTACTCTGCATTGTTTGAATAAGCTATCAATCAAAGGGCTGAGCCAATCGAGAATTTCGGTACCTCCATACCAAAATTGTAGTTTGGGGTGAGAGGTTTGGCACTATAAGGGTTAGGCTAGCAAGTAGGTGTAGATCCACAGTCCAAAATGGACTTTTCCTACACCCGTGAGGTTTAGGATTCAGCCTGGATAGACACAAAGACAGCAATAATAGCTTTTTGCGCTGCCCAAATGTGTAGGGAATTTTTGGGATCTTGTTAATTTTCCATAAAAATTTCCTCAGTGTGGGTTGGGATTGTAGAATATGCCCACGGTATTTCCCACCTGGCGTCAGAGGCGACCAAGGGGAGACAAAAATTGCACTTGAACAGTAGGCCTACTTGAAAATAAATTTAAACTTTGAACTTTTTATCGAGTTAACTGACACTATAGGCACATTCATGTTGGTGTTTCGTTTTATCACATCTAACGAAGTATAAGTAATACAATAAAAATTTCACGACTTTAACGCTTTTCCCCCTTTTGGGTATGATTTATTTTAAAGATTGGGGCACTCTTGAGAATTTCCTGAAGCATCATGGCATTTCTGACGGTCCAATTTTCCCCAAATTCCTGCTCGATTGTTTTTTTTTTTATCCAAATTCCTGTGCTGTCTGAATTTTAGATTTTGCGAAAATTTGGGGGGCAGTCTGCCTCGCAGCCCTTCCCGCCTCATACACCTATGATCTCTGCCCGACTAAGGCACCAAAGTCTGCCCGAGTCAGTTTTTCGTCAGTGGGGGGGGGGGTGGGTGGGGGGTGCAAGCCCCGTCCCTAACGGCTATGGTTGAACTCAATCCCCCACTTAGTGTCTGTGGGGTACTGTAAATGAGCCAAGAGCGTGATGCACATCTGTTAGGAATGGGGTGAAAAGGGCATTGTCCAATATCCAGAGGAAAGGCTTGATGTGGTTGACAAATAATTGTGCATAGCAATTGTAAACTCATAGTTTTTTGGGGGCATTTTTTTAGCTGGAGAACAACAGCTGCGTTTTCATATCCAATAATCCACCCTCCTCGGCGTGGTATTAGGGCTAAAAGTGGACAGTTTCATGAGCATGTGTATGTCCTCATCCCTATATTGGTATCCCAGCTTTCATAAAACTGCATCTGCACCCAACCTCACTGCACCCCCACAAATGATTTAACAGTTAGTCCTATCCTACGACAATTATACTAACTCGAGTTCCCATAACATCTGCAATAGGCAGACTTAACATTACCTCTTCGCCGCTGAATTTTCCAGCATATGAGACAGTCAATTACATGCCTATTCTGAGCTGATAACAAACACACAATATGTGTCATTGTGTGGCCAAATTTACCGGGATATCGTCTGCGTCGATGACTGGTCGAACGAAAAACACGTTCGGGGACTAAATATTTTTTCAGTCCATATATTTTTGGTTTCCCGAAAGGAAAATCTTTTGGACTCATGCAGACTACACTTTTGCAAAACATGTGTAGGATCGTACATTTTAGTGTTGGCTTAAAGGTAAAGAGCAGTCCCCCAAACTTACTTTGAAAAAAGCTAAATAATACAATTTTCATCTTATTTCTCTTCAAAGTATCTTTCATTACATTTCATGATTTTACTATTGCATATTCAAGGTAAACCAAGCAGTTATTTCTGGTAAATTTCACATTTGAAGAGAAAAAACATTGTCACATGACTCCCAACAGCCAATCATGGAACTGGACAGTCTACTACACTTCTTCAATTTGGGATGACTGCTCCCGCCCTTTAAGCTATGGTTTGCATAACGACTGTTAATTATTTCTTTGTTTTGTTTTGTTTTCAGTAGAATAGTACCAAGCCAAAGCCTGTCTTCATTTTGAATGATTGAGGTTGTTGTTGCTAGGGTAGATCATTTTTAAGAGGGACATCTGTGTGAATGGTACTGCTGGACAATTAATTCACCAAATATATATTGCAAAGTTTGCCTGTTTTTTTCTTTTTGAAAAAATGCTGTGACTTTCATCGGGTATATTTATAATTTCTGATTGCATAATTGCATAAACATCAAATTTCGTCTAGAAAATATGTCCACATGAGGCCGTCAGAAATTTGTGTACCTTCTGTAAAATGTAGCAGTCTTGAAAAAGCTGTGTTTTACTAAGTGGTTGTACATTACTTGATAGCAGGGCATAGTCAAATATTGTCATGTTTTCACAAAGTGACTGACCAGTACTTTGTCAACATTTTTGCATAGAATTATGATTTTACTACTCGTTATCCATGGTAAAAGGTACTTCGATGCATTAGCTAAGATTGTGAGGTTTTTTTAGTTCAAGATACAGCTTTACTCCCTATTATTTAAGTGGAAGGCATTGTACCGTCTGAAAGGTCACAAGTCTACCGGCTTTTCGATCGCAGTTACGTAATAGCATGCACAATACATGCATTCGGGTTAGTTAGTGTAGTTGGTGGTTGTGACCTTATATCAACAGAGAACAAAGTAAAATATTACCGTGTTTCTTGCATGGAGGCTAACAATTATTTTGATTTATACTTCAATACTTCCACAAAATATTGTTTTAAATCATTTTTAAAGATTTGTCTTCCATTTGCAAACTTCAAAAATACCTTTGGTACAAATTGTTAGGAACTTTGTAGCCACGATATACTCTTTACTCCCTATGATTTAAGTAGAAGACACCTGGACCTCCTAAAGGTCACTTATCCAGTCTACCTTTCTATTCTGTATCGCAGTGACAACACATGGGTGACTTTCGTTACGTCACTTCAACCGGATCGTAGTAGTGTATAGGTTATTACTGAGTCTCGCTATTTTCACAGCCTGAAATTAGACCCAAAGAAAAACTTTGCAATTAGGCTACTGAAGGTTGTTTTGGACTGCCCACATCTAAAGAAATATTTCTCCCTTCTTTCGGGAAACTTTTCATACTTAGGTTTTGATTTACCACTGTATTCGCATGGACACCATATTCGCGTTCACACGACACAATATATTTTGGCACTCTATATTCGCGCTGATACGGGGCCAAACAGAAAGTAACAGTAGGCATCCAGATCAAATATTTTGGCAGTCTGTATTCTGATTAACACGACCAAATATTTGGGCACTCGAAATCGCGTTTACGGCCAAATATTTTAACACCCTATATTCACGTTGACACTGCCAAATAGTTTGGTCACTCTGTGTTCGATTAGGCCTAGTATTTATGGCCAAATATTAAATGAGATCAAATAAATATTGACACCACGACGTAGATTATCACTCGAAATGCGAGACAGCACAACGATATAACTTTTACGGCCTTATAAGTGGACACCATCAAATCATTTGGACACACCGACATAAATTGGTGCGTGCGTGCCATACTGCTATTGGTCATCATGCAGGTGTGCTTAAATATGCTTCAAAAAAGTGTTACTTGCAGCCCTTTGGCTCCCAATGACTGAGAGCAATCAAAGATTGCGCCCTCTGCATTGAAACTTCATTGACGTTGCCTCATAACCCTTAGGAGGTTTCCCACGAATCTTTCTGGAGTCTCATTAAGCAAAGGCTGCCCGTGCCTGCAGCTTGGGAAATTTTTACCTTGGATTTTTGTAAAATAATTTCACAGGGCTAATATTTTGAGTCCTTTTACCATTCCTAAAGGCAATTGCAATTACTCGTCACCCTAAACTACAGTTTTACCAGCAGTCTACAGAAATCCTCAATTGGCACAGCTCTTTGCACATTAGGGCCTTGTGTACTCACCAGGGTATGCTCTGAAGCAATAAACTCAGAATGTGGTTTGATGAGGATGAGTTAATAGCAATTGTGGGAGGGGTTGGAAGGACGGGTAGGTTGGGAAATTGAGACTGCCAGGGGTGAGGAATTACCCAAAATAGGTAACAGCGGTTACCCAAACTTATTTTGAAATAACAAACAGCTAAATCGCAAAAAGTTCTTGTCAATCATAGGCATTCGAGGCGGGGTGCGGGGGGCTCCAAATTCGGGCAAAAGCAGTTGGTCTATTCGGGCAAAACATGCGCAAAACATGATAAACGGTGACATTATTAGGGCAAAAGTGCCTTTGCCCCTCATACAAATTCCCCCCGTACGCCTATGTTGTCAATACTCTAAGGAATCTCGAGTATCTTCATGATATATTAGGACTTAAATATTGTATAGTTAAGGTAAACCAAACAATTAATCATAGCGAATTTTACAATTTAAGGAAGAAAAATATTGTTACATGATTATGAAGAGAATCATTCGTGAAACTGAACTGCTGGATAGTCTACTGAACTAAACTGCTAAATTAATTTCAAGTTAGTGTGAATGCATTTTTGCTTTAAATAAAGGCATATTTTCATCATCCCAAACAGTTCCAATTCTCCCAACCTACTTACTTCAAGCCCCTCCCACATTTATCTAAAACTCATCTTTATCCAGACACAATCCTAGTTTATTGCTTCATGGCTTGTCCCAGTGGCCATACAAGTCCATAATGTGTAATCAAGACACTCTCAGTGCCCATGCTGTGTAATTTAGCTATGATGCATTGTGTGAATGTGATGCCAATCAAAGAGCTGTACCAATTGAGAGTTTTGATGTATGCATACTGAAACTGTAGTTTGGGGTTACGAATGACTGCCTTTAAACTTGTCCTCACAGCATAACCATTCACTAGGTATTCATGTAATTACTTGACGAACTTTCTTCACATTTAGGGCAAAGAGATTTGAAAAAGTGGCGTAAAGATAGTTATTCTGAGATCACGTAGACGCCTCTCGACCACCATGACATCCACTCAAAGTAGAGAGCTTCATCGAAATGATGTGTTTCGCAAAAACATTTTAACAGAAAAACTTAAAGAGTGGTGGATGCAACGCCATGAAACAGAACAACAGCAAAGAGATGTTATGGAGAAGAGGGAATTTGAAGAGAAATTTCCAAACCTTCAGCTGAGTGACAATTTTGAAAGAGTTCAAACTTTTATTACAAGGGGTTGGTCAAAAGAAATCTCAGTGTCTAAACTTGCCGATTGTGGATTTTGTTTCACCGGAGATGACGACATCGTAGTGTGTTTCAGTTGTAAAGGGAAACTGAAAGATTGGGATTCTCGCGACGTACCCTTGTTGAAACACTTGAAGGTCTATCCTCGGTGTAAGTTTGCAAGATCTTTGCCAAAGCCACGAAAATCGAAAGGATTAACATTTGATAGTCCTAATAGCAAAATCGATGACAGCACATGCATGGAAGAAGAGCTGGAAGAATACTTTAAAAGTGAGTTCAATCGCCTAATGTCATTTCGAAACAGCAGTTTGCCCAGTTACATTGACCCGCACGAATTAGCAGCTGCCGGGTTGTTTTACCTTAGTGATTGGTCTGAAAATGATACGTCACGAGATGCGCCATCTGATCATCAACAGATATCACACCATTGTTGTATCACAGTTGACTTGAAAGAAAATATAATTCTCACAGACGAAGAAACGACGCAAGCTCGACTTTTCTTTCCACAAGTTGCAACAAGGAAAGATGACATAAAAGCAAGGTTGGTTGATGGTTTAGGAGGAGGGGGACTTGACACCATGGAAACGAGTGTAAAACATAAATACCCAAGACACCCTGAATATGCAGACAAAAACAAACGACTTCGAAGTTTTAAAAGATGTCGTTCTGCTTTCCAAATCCCAGTTGAATACCTAGCCGAGGCAGGCTTTTATAGTGAAGGTAAGTTTGCGTGTCGTTAATCGACAAGAATTTTACACTTAAGGTGCGTATAGTGTTCTAACCATGGCCGTACGTATGGAGCTCTTTCTCTCAAGGGGCTGTGACTTTTGTCCGACTCCAGATCCCACCCAGGGCATGATCTCTGTTCGACTGAGGCACCGAAGTCTGCCCGATTCAGCAAGTTTTTGGCCAGCAAGGGGCTGCAGCCCGCCCCTCGTCCCCTACGACCATGGTTTTAACTCCAGATGAGTTTTCTGACATTCTAATGGATGAAAGTGAGGCATGTGGAAAATAAATTGATGTAAATGTCACTGGGTGCGGTTTGTACCTGCTATTGGAAGAATCAGTGTTGAATATAAGATCTCCCACTCTACTATTGTCACTTATTTTTCTGGTGTAAGTGTTATCGCCTTTGCTTCACCATCTTGTTCTACTATAAATGTGTTACAAATGAAAATGATACGGAAATTGACATTTTCATATCACCGCTTGTATTGATAAATGTTTTTATTCGTATATCATGATATAAGTTGAACTATTTTAAGTTTTTATTTTGATTTGGTTTGAACATGAGAATCTTCCGTAAGTCTTTGTCGAGTGAAAGAACCATGTTGCTGATACCCGGTACCTTGTGACTGCTAGCATATCCTCCCAGGGACTATTTGCGTAATGAGAAAAACAACAAAGACAGTAATTAAAGAAGGAAGGAATTATACCAACTCTTTCAAAGTACATTAACTTTATCAGAAAATTATTATCAATGCAAAATTTAAAAAGCAATACGCTACGATTATTCCGTTATGCTTTAATTGCTATAGATGTTAAAGACGAAGTAGTATGTTTCTTTTGCGGCGGAAAACTTGACCATTGGGGACCACATGACGACCCTTGGAAAGAGCACGTTCGAAACTCTCCCGGCTGCCAGTGGATGTGGGAACATATTCCCGATCAAAATATACCAGGCGATTGTGTAAGTTAAAATGATTGGGGCGACGGAATATTAATTGTCCTAATTAGTTGAGAAGTTTATGTCATCAAATGATTATCTACTTGCCTATTTCTTTTTCTTTTTTTTTGGAGGGGGGGGGGGGGTTGGTGGTGCAGTTTGGCATACATATCAAGATTTAGTGGATAAGGTAAGAGCAACTTGCATAGGGATCTTTAGGTTTTCCTAAGCATATTAACATGAGAGGCACTAGAAAATACATCAGTGGCTCTTTAAGATGGATAAACTCTACAAACGTGTTAGCAATCTCACATTTAATGTGCCCCTTATAAACACATTTAAAATCTGTACATGTTTATCAACTTACCTAATATGTTAAGAAATTAAATGTGTTTAAAAACGTCATGTTTAGGAATTAAGCACGTGTGTTTAGCATCTAAAAATGCTTCCAAAGTGGCCGGGGAGCAAAAAAAAAATGTTTATTTAAATGATTAATTCCTAAACACCGTTTCAGAATGTACACAAAAACTACTTTAAATGAGAGTATACTCAAACAAAAAGGGGTTCATTGAACCACGCTGGTGAAGAATCTGCTAAAAATTCATTTTTTGGTCATAAATGTAGTCTATAACTTTTTCTCTAAAACCGATGAACGTAATGCAGAGTGAGATTTCTGCACAATTCTGTTTTATCTGTAGATAGGACGGCCTGTTTACAGGTGCCAGTGCTAGAGAAACACAATTCTGTTTTATCTGTAGATAGGACGGCCTCTTTACAGGTGCCAGTGCTAGAGAAACTGTATACTTGTAAGACACCAGCCAATGGTCTTCTTTCATGGGGAAATCATAATTTCTTCTATCAAGATTTCTTCGACTTAAATTCTGCATCATAACCATTTCATGGAGTTATAAACTAACAAAAAAGGACGATGTGATTGTTTAACGTATGGATTGGGCCATATAGTCTTGCCAGAGAGGTGTTTTTCATCCGGTGTTGTAACAAGTCACGACTCGAGTCACTTCCTCTCAAAATGATAGTGACTCGATAGAATTCAGGAGTAATTTCCCCATTGACAGTGGCGTAGCTACTGGAAGGGAGGGGGGGAGGGGGTCAAGTTGCCCTCCTGGAAAAATTTTTGGGGAAATTTGATGAAAAGGGGGAAATTTGATGAATCTTCTTATTATTACAAAAATTTCACAAAAATTTCTCAAAACTTTTGTTAGAATAAGAAATTTTGAGACATTTCTCATACATATTTCGTATTTTCATGCAACAAATTAACTCAGATTTCGTCAGTGTCGCATGAACCGGCCCAATTCGCGTTCCACAGAAATGTCCTCGTCGCGTAGCAGATTGAATGTTCTCTTGTGCTTGTATACGCACAGGGGTTATGATCAGTGCATTTCAGTGCACAGGACGCTGTTATTCAGGTAATACTTTGGGAATTCATCAGCAAAAGGATGTGAAAACTGACAAGTCACTACCGTAGACCCCCGAGGTTGTTATGTTCTTCTACAAGCTAGCAGTAGCTGTACGATTTTACTCTGTGTACATAACGATGGATCGGGCTGAAACAATCCATGGTCAACGATAAACTTAAAGTTAATCTAGAAATTAGAATTAACGGGAACCGTTGGCACACTTAGATTTTGTTACTTAGCCTAATCCTTGGAGACTTACAAGCTAGTTCGGGAAAATAGCTTTCTGCTCACTTTGAGTGTAACAATAAATGGACAATGAGTACCTTGTGGCCTTCTACACAAAACAGACTGCTTTTCTCACAGGACATCCTGTGTGATCGAACCACTATTAGGCCTCCTTAGTGTCGTGCGAAGGGGAGACCATTGGGCCATGCCCCCCTCACTGATGCCATTTTTTCTTTGTTCTTAAAAATACGTAGTCTAACTTTATTAACACAGATTTTACTTCAAAAGATAGGATATGTGGCACCAGAATGCTTATAAGGACACCCAATTTTTCAAAAAAGGGAGGGGAAGGATTGTCCCTGCAAGGTCTTTCAGTGATGCCAGTTTTTTTTTTTTAATTCCTACAAATAGACCTAGGCAAACTCTGTCAAATTCCAATTTTTACTTAAAAAGATAGACTCTGTATCCCACTGGTGGCATCGATAAAAAAGACTACATGTTTAGATTCTCTTTGCAAGCATAAATACGCTATTTTAATCATCTGAGGATTCTGATTTTTAGAAATTTTCTTTACGCTCCGCGCCAGCTAATGGTGGCGCTTCGCTCGATCTTTTGGGCAAAATTACATATTTGGAGTAAAATTAGCTCTTAACTCTCTGATCACTTTGCAGTTTGCGAACATATTTTGAAGTGAGCATTTTATTGCAAACGACAAAAGAAGAAAGCGACTGGCTAGATTCTTCGTATTAGCCTGGAAAATGCTGCTTCCGGCCATCTAAGGGGTCTGATTTTTCCTAACTTTCTCTAAGCTCCGCGCCAACCAATGGTGGCGCTCCGCTTAGATAATCTTTATGACAAAATAACATTTTGTGGCCAAGAAAAACCACAAATACCGATCAATGCTCTTTTATTTGGACTTCTAAAAGTGTGCAAATTTAATGACAAGTTTTACTTGGTAGCATAAATAGCATAAATACCATAAGAGTGCATGTAAAGACACAAAAGTTTCAGTTCCTCATGAACCACCACGATTCAACTTTTAACACTGTTCCTGTCAAAGTCGAAAATCTTGCACCATTTTGCATGTAGGCTCCTTGAAAACGTCAAAAAATTTCCGGACACCCCTCCCCTTAGACCATACTGCATGCCCCTCCCCCTTCAGAGAAATCCTGCGTACGCCACTGCTTTAGTACATACAAATAAACCAGATATTGTTTACCAAAATAATATACTTTGTTATTTCCGATTGCTCTATGTTATACTTTAAGATTAAAATGCAGGTAATATTACAAAATGTCAAGGTAATGTTGTTATACTTGTAAGTTTGCATATTTTATATGAAATACATACACATTGACCGGGAAAAGTTTTGGGGAAATTTCATACCTTTGCCCCCCCCCCCCTGGAAAAACTCCTAGCTACGCCACTGCCCATTGAAATAGTACAGTGACTCGAGTCAATGACTTGATTCGAGTCACTTAAAAGTTTGAAAAATGGTGACTCGAGTCACTAATTTAATGACTCGATTACAACACTGTATTTATCAAATAAAAGTTCCCTGATCTTGCATCCGTCTGGGATTCTTTTACCCGACCAAGATTACAAAATTCCAATTCAACAGTAACAACCACGGAATTAAAGTTTCTTCTCCCTTGAAAGACATCCTCGATGTCTGTTGGTACATAATCATTAAAAGGGGAAAATGAGTGCTGAAACAAAGGATTAATACTTGCTGTAAACTGGAAAAATACTTTTTCACGGGTGTTTAAAGACGTCCTTTTGCTGAGATCAAACAGTGTGTTCATGCCATCGTTATCTCTCCTGACATTTTGTATAAGTACTGTACGTCACTGTACTGTCAATGCCTAAACCTATTGCTATAATTTAGAAAAGGGGTTATTATTTCACAACCCTTTCCTCCTTTTTGCCATAAGTGGCACTCGACGATATATAAATTGTTACTTTCTTGTTTCTTTTTTTTAATTAGATGCCTCAATGGAAAATTTTAAATTCCTCAGAGGAGAATCTTCAGTTTAGCCTAGAAAGCAGAATACGTACCTTCTTAGAAAATGGATGGTCAATTCCAATTTTGGTATCACAGCTCGCGGAAGCTGGGTTTTTTCATCCGGGTGAGAGGGACACGACGGAATGTATTTCTTGTCACGTGAAGATAAATGACTGGAATGAAAGAGATAACCCGCTACAGAAACATCAAACAAGGTCTCCGAATTGTGAGATTGTGAAAGCATTAACGGAGGATGGGGAATTTCCTCACAACACGAAAGTTGCCTCATCAGGCGAGGAAGAAGCTGACAGTGAGTTTGGACGAAGTGATGAGTGTGAGACAGATGCTGGAACGGGGATAAGGAAACTGGGTTCATCCTTAATGTCTGGAAACAAAAAATCCGATAATGAAAAGTTCAAAAGCGAATATCAGCGACTTCTGTCTTATAAAAACTGGCCAATGCGTTTTATAGTAGATCCCTTTGATTTAGCGAATGCAGGATTTTACTGGAAAAATACTGAACGATCGGTCACCGTTAAATGTTTTGCATGCTACGGAGAAATTTCAGAATGGCAGATAGGTGAGACGCCATACAGAAAGCATACAAAACTATATCCATCATGTCCTTTTACTAACAACTTAGAAACAGGAAATAAAAAATTGACAGAGACGGAAAAAAGTAAAATTTCCTCGTTGTTTCGAAAAAAGGCTGAAGCAACAAGTCGTTCCAGCATACTCATTGAACAAAAACCAGCAAGTCAAAAAGACCATACAGATTCAAGCAACACTGACGTTTCACATCAAAGTGATAACTTCCACTTTCAGCCAAAGTTTCCTAATAAAATTTCTTTAACTCATGACAGTGAAGGTTCAGATGGATCGCAGATTCAACAGAAGGTCGATTTTGTGGAAGATGAAGGTAACCTTACGGCAAAATATCCTGAGTTCCTGAAGGAAGAGGCTCGGTTAGATACGTTTTTCAACTGGCCTGTTAATCATTGCCAACCACCAGAGGGTCTTGCTTCCGCAGGATTCTTTTACCAGGGTAAATATCTGTTCACATTTCCAATAGCCAATGACTGCACCAGAATGTCAAAAATCAGAGAGGGTGGGAGGGAGGAGAAAACCAAACGTCCAGTCAAGAGTCTGTTGATGGGTTCCCCGGAAGCTCTGGGGTCCCCCTTAAGCTCTTGGTGCTATGCATATCTTTGGGTGCAAAATTAAGTGTCAAGAGAAATATATGAATTATTTTTCGGTTAACTTAACACCTAACTGACCTAAATGGTGGGGAGGGGGGGGGGGGCTGGTGGCAAGGACAATATCAGAAATCAGCTCCCCTGCAGTGCCGCTTCTGCTAATAACTTCACTGGAACCCCATCACATCTAATGATGATGGGTGAGGGCATTGTGGAGTCTGGGGACTGAAGACGTGGAATTTCAAACTGCGTCAGTCAGATAAAAGCAGAGTAATACCGTCTTCTGTTGACAAAGGAGCTGCTATTGGCATACGAGATCCCTGGGTTGACTTGCAGTGTAAAACGCACCGTCATTTAAATGCAATATCTCCTGTATTGCAAGAACTGGTGTTTCTCATGTCAAGATACGATGCGGAAGAGTTAGGTCGTAAGCTCATTTCAAAATTTAGCAAAATTCGACAGCTGGAGATATTGAGGTGATTTAAAGTGTCTTTAGTTTAAGGATACCTTCAAAAATTCATTTTAGCCTCAAAATTTGTATCTATATTCATACTTTTATAGAGAAACCTGCGAAATTTGCACTTTTCCAGTTATGATTTTTAATGTAATTATCTCTCGTTTGATTATAATTAATTGTTGTGGAAAAGTTGAGTTCACCATTGTGCCTTTTTTCCATAGGAACGAAGGATCTTGTTGTTTGTTTCCAGTGTGGTGGAAAGCTTCTTGACTGGGAGCAAGGTGATAACCCTTGGCATGAACATGCTCGCAACTATCCGAACTGCCCGTGGTTGCTGAAAAAGAAAGGGATGAAGGTCATGAATGACATCCGGAAAGATATTGTAAGTGAAAATTCAAGGAAAGAACGATAGTCATTTCATTTACAAAAATAAAAAAAAAAGGAATTTAGGAAGAACAGTTTAACTGATCATTGATAAAGCCTACTCATAATAATTCAAAACTTATTTTTCAAAAACAGCAATGACGGTTCTGAAATAACGTTTGAAAAAACCCTTTAGACATCTATCTTTTAGAACAGAGGTTAAGTGTAACCTTTTTAAACACCAAGCCATATGCGGTTGCCGTGACCATTTGGGGACCATATATAGATGTATAAGGGTGGTACACAGTGGCGTTAAGCCAGGGGGAAATTATCCCGGCCTGCCCCTGTACCTACCCAATGTACAGAACACAGTACTACACAATGATGTGTAATATGAGTAACAGAACTATGCATTTTTTAGCTTTGTATCTTTCAAAGAGCTGTGCCAATTTAGAACTTCTGTAGACTAAAAATAGCTAGGGGATGAGAATTGACTACCTTAAAACACTATATACTAGCAATAACCTTTTGTTGCCTTGTTTCTACAGGACACACAAGAGGATTGCAGTGAAACAAAATGCCGTCCCAGAAATGATAAAAATTCACCCACAAAAGTGGAAAATACAAGGGTGGCAGACAGGACGACACCCATCGAGGGCAAAGGTATGTAAAAGTGTCAAAGTGACTAAAATTTTCCGAATATTATTTTGCTCAACGGCATGCATGGCGGTACGGGATTCTTTCTCTCAAGGAGGGAGGTGACTTTTTGCCCTACTATAGATCCCCAAACAGGGCACAATCTCTACGGGACTGAGGGGGCCGAGTCTGCCCCATTCAGCAAGATTTTGGCCATATGGGGGGGGGGGGTGGAATTCCCCCGTTCCGTACGGCCATACCAGTGGCTTGTTTGACATGAAGCTGTAGTGCCATGTACAAAAAAAATCTATTTATACTGATTTAAACTGGTCATAACAAACAATTTAAACCAATAGATAGCTCTTTATTTTCTTATTCCTATTCCTATTTTTAAATTAAGGATATTTTTTCACCTTTTCTCGCGAAGAGATAAATGATTAACTATCGTCTTTTCTACCTACAGAGTTTTAGAAAACAATTGGTGCAAACGAAACCTTTTTCCGGTTACGTGATAATCAAACTAAAATAAATTCTTTGCCGTTTTATTTTTCAAGCTTCCTTGTTGGACGAAATTGAGAAGTTGAAGGATAGGAGTCTTTGTAAAATTTGCCTAGACGATGACGTGGGGCTTCTTCTCCTACCTTGCAAACACCTGGCTGTGTGCGTAGAATGTGGAACCAGGATAGAAGATTGCCCGATATGTCGAAGTTATGCTGAGGAAAAAGTTCGTGTTTTCATGCCCTAGTTCCGGACTTTACAATGTATACGAGGAGCAATGGAGTCATGCAAAATTTAACTGTCATACCCTCATATTGTGACTCCTGAATGGTTCTTTAATGGTGTGACATTATTTTTGTAACTGGAGTACTTAATTCATGTCTTTCAACAACCTAACATCGTGACCATAGTTGTGTCCTTAAACATTAACGAAGTTACATTTTAAACGTGGCATTGAGCTGAATATGAATATCACCAAAATTTTCCAACCCGTAATTTTCTTCACAAATACTAATGCCAAATGGTTTAACTTAGACAATCCCATACACATACGTTATTACTTTATGCAAGCATATGATTCTACGGAATCCCAATCAAATTTCACTCTATAATCGTTTAGTCGTAAGATTAAATGTTGCTTATTTGGGTATAAGTAACAATCCTCACAATATTAAGCACAAGAAGAGTTATGAAAGGTGCATCTTTTGAAATGTTGAAAGTTTGGGTGAACCAATCATTCTTAAGCAACAAACAACTTAATTTCTGTCTGAGGGAAACTTAATTCTTGAAAAGAAGGCTATCATACTGCTTTATTTGTAATTATTTGTCACCCTTTGCCAATAAATATTGGTCTTAAAAGGGTATAAATTTCTTTGTAAAACAAACGCAATATTTCCCTTTAAAACTAAAATGGCTCTTATAATGGGTTATACCATACTTAAACTTTTCATTTTTATGCAGCATAACAGGTGCGCAAGGAATTTGGCAAGGGAAAGGGAAGCTGTGGACGCTTATTTAAGCATAGCGCCACTATACATTGAACGAAGCGTGTCATAATTTTTGAACAAAAGTGCCTTCCAGATCGCTCAAAATGGCACTTTCCGGCCCTATATTAACCGCATATAAATCGAAGAAAGCCAACCATATCATAAAAATACCATGAAAATACTAAGTATGCTCAAGGGGAGGAGTATAGCGGCTTCCCGGCCCTTGGGTCACGCTCCTGCTTTCCAAACTGTTATACATTACTTGCAGCTGATACTGTTTAGAGTGTTAAGCATAAGAAAGCTACTTGTAATATACCTAAAAATAATGCTGTGGGACACTGTGGAGATATACAGCAAAATGTTCCTCCAATATGATGAAAATGGTGTGGCGCCCTGCGGTTGGTCAGTTAATTGTTGTCCTTCAGTGGATGCAGCTTCATTGGGAAGGAGTTTAAAGTATGGTTTCGCCGAACGGCTCGGTCTTGCCAAGGACTCGGGAGGACTTCAGAAACGTACCCATCCTGCATATATGAAAAGTGATTTTATAAATCGACATTCGCAAGAGCACTGCTACTCTGAAGACGCAAACTTTTTTACATCTACTATGACCTGAGATAAGTTGCTTTCACATGTTAACATTGCTGGGAATATTATCAGTGCAGTAACGTCAATTTTGACTGGAATATGGGCGGTATGGCCATATATTTGGTAAAAACGTGTTGGCTCCTTCAAGAATGAAGTTGGCTTTCAAATAACCGGTTGGATATATAATTATATGACAATGTGAGAACATATTCAACAGAGTTTACAGTTATTTCAATCATAGTTTGACCACATCTAGAAAATAACATTTCTGTAAGTTATATACAGCGTTGTTAACAAATGCTTACATGACATGTAAGGATTTGAATCTCAAATCTAAAAGACTTGAACCGCTGATTTCTTCAGTAACTTTATATACCTTTTGTTGTAATTAATTTAGAAGATTTTTATTACACAGAAAAATGGACTTCAGTCCCAAGGGTTCAGTGAGCCACAACTGAGGCCGTGGCCGGCTCGACTTGAACCAATTGGTGGGAAACTGGGCCATAAAACTCGATCTCACATAACCTAACCTGACCTGACCTGACCTGACCTGACCTGACCGAAGGGTACATAAGACACCCACACACACAGTTTGACACTCTAAAACGGTGTTAGGAATAACTAGAGTACGTTCTTCGAACCAATTTTAGAAACATGTTGCAATGCTAAATACATGTGTTTGGTTCCAACACATTATTCCTTAATGTTTTAGAGGTAAACGCTTTTCTAAAGTCAAGGGCAGAAGTGTAATAGAAAAGTCTTAATTTCCAAGAACTGCTTTTACATTGCAAAAACTTATCGCTTTCAAAGTTTATTTCTTCTATAATTTATTCTTTTTTGAGGGTGTACTGAAGTGTTTTAATGCGAATTTTGTCCTAATATCTATTGGATTTTAATAAGTAAAAAATTTACCTCAAACATGTTCTATGCCTCAACTAGTCGAAAACGAGTCTACAAAGTTTTTACAAAGTGCAGTTATTGTATGATCGACATATAGTCTTTTCACGAATTTAAGAATTGAAGCTTCTTATATGACAGCAATTCATGTCGATGGGTGAATTAATATTCATGGAATATAACGGGAACTTCTTTGCAATGTTGAATTCAATGTCAACCATAGAATAAAACATATTAATAAATTTCACACTCCTTTACAAAAAAGTTCTTAGGTATCCGTTTTTTAAAGAAAACAGCCATAAAATGGTCGGAATTTCTAATTTCCTAATTTTTGCTTCAGGTAGGAATTTCAAGGTAATGAATTCGAAGACACAATTAATGAACAAAAACTCAGTCGAAGCGATTGGGTTTCAGTGATATCCAGACGGGAGCCTAACCCCTCAGCCTCCCTCCCCCTCAACTGACGGCCACGCATTTTTTTAACATGCTTCAATTAAAATGTGAAATATGTATGTCACACCTGTTCTAAAAACAAAGGTTTCCTTCCAATACTCCCCTAGACCCTACCCCTAGAACCCCCTCCCTAGATCCCACTCACAGGGAAGAAATCAATCAAACCTTACCCCTTTATTGAATCTTCTTGAATAAGTCCCTGGCTTGGTAACATAAAGCACCCATTATCAACAAATGTTGGCGGGGTTGTGAATTCGCTCTTCACAGTTCATGAAGCACGTACGTGTTCAACACAAGCCTAGACAAAACTTTTCGCCAACTCGCCATTAAAAAGTAATGTAATCGCGATGGCGACTGAGTTCTATCATGGCAATTATAGCTAGTTCGGTGGCACACAGAATTGTGAGGCACAGCGTGGGATTTGCAAACCGAGCTTCTGAATAGCCAACCCTCACGAAAATAGGGTCTCAGCCCCTCTTTGCGGCAGATTAAAATGCATATTTTTACACCCAAATGGAAAGTAAGACTAAGTCCACTGCACAGACCCACACTTATGATTTCTCCATAAGGTATGGTTGGATTTCATCAATTTCATCAATTTTTATGTTAACTCAAATTTTTGAACACGTGTTGTATAGGTGCGGGATTGGTTTGTTTATTCCGTCTATTTAAAGGTTGTGCGCATGTGCATTGCCGCAAAAACGGATCGCCGAACTCGCTTATAGCCTCACCAGTTTGAAGACAGAATCTTGGGCCTCTCTAATATTGTGTAGACCATTAGCTGAAGATAACAGATCCTGGAGAACAATTTTTGACCCCGTTCGCAAACTGTGGAGTTGGTGTTGAAGGGAAACTCTAGTCACTCCGAGACAGTTCCAATAAGAGAGTTCGGTAATTCGTTGCCGCATGGAATTGTGGGGCGAAGCGTTGGATACACAAACCGAGCTCAGCACATAGCGTGCTGCGCTCCCTTGTATTCTTCAGTACGTACATACAACACCTAAGTGTCTAGACATGTCGAAGGAAAATAGTGTTCCCAACGCTGCTTTACGGCAGATTAAAATACAAATTTTTACAGCAGAAAGACAACTTAGACACGAACCACTGCACAAAACCTCACTTGAGATCCCTCCTAATGTTATGGATGGATTAAGAAAGAATGTTTTCGCCAAATTTTCATGTTAACTCAAAGTTTGGACTAAGTGTTGTAGGTACGGGATTGGTTTGTTTATCCCTACGATTTGGAAGAAGTGCACATGTGCATAGCCACCAAAACTTATTACCAAACTGGCTTATTCTAACAACTATACACACAACACGCAGCTCTACCCATAACTGTATAAAACACCTTTATAAATGTTGTGCAGTCACAAACCTATTCTTTTGCTCAATGTCATGTTCATGATGAACATGACCCTCTCCTGCATAGAATGCAACTCTGTACCTTTTGGCTTTCCAAATTTTGATGTCAATGAAAGGGTACTAACCAACTGAAAATTTTTATACCCCCACACTAAAAATATACTTTGGGCAGGTGATTAAACGGCTTTAAGTTTTTTGTCGAGGGCATGACGTATCATGCTTTACTGGCGAGGAGCTGGCTGATATGACGCATCTTTAGGAACAATAATTTTGTAAACATCAAATGCCCTTTGACCAATTGATATGATAAGATTCAACTTACCTGTTAAACATTATTAAATGGAGAAAGATTTGTCATACTGCCTTGAATGTCCTTTAATGACTAAAGATGTGCAAATAGTGCCGTACGTAAGACCTCCTATGACTCATACGCAAAATTTTCAGACATCTATCTCAGAATGGGCTGGATGAAAGGTCCTTTTAGCTCCTAAACAGGACACCTAGTGTGTAGAACCTCTCTTTGCAAATTGAACATTGCGCATCCTGTACGAGATAAATTACAAGAAACTGCTCAATTCAAATAGCTGAATATAATATAGAATAGTTCTGTAATTTGAACCGGACGTAGGCACGAATTTGTCAAGGGGGGACCCTCAGCGATCTCCGCGACAATGAGTTGGCGGAAAGTGCACTAAAAATGTTGTTGGTTCACAGTTCACAGTTCGCTGGAAATGGCACTTCCTAGGACTATTTACTGCATATAACTAGGAGAAATACTATCAATATCTTAATAATAAAAATGGAAAAATTATTAAAATTTGCACCACACCTTAGCGTCTACATTTGATAGAATTGTTATTAAATGCAATTATTAGACTAATGTTAACATGATTCAACTTGAACAACACGAAAAGTAACTTTATTCCCATCTTTGACATCTCAAAACATCCCTGGTCCTTTTGTTTTTTTACTACAAATGAATTTTAATTTATTGTTCTTTCTGTGCCTTATTTATACTACATGGTGTTTTTAGAGTGTTCCTGTTAAGTCAGCTTAAGTCGATAGCCTGTTACTAATAACACCTCCCTGCCTGGATCGAGCCTAAACATTTACTTTCGGGATGTGGTCATACTAGGACTTTGGGGATACATACTTGTGCAAAACCGTCAGAAACGCTGTCAGAGATTCTATTTTCCTTTCCAAAATGCACATGGAACGATTATTTCTGGCCAAGGGATGTTATCGTGCATTTAAGACAAATTCCGAAGGCAAAATTTATCGTAATCAACATGTGCAGAAATATTCTCTTTCAGAGAGTAAAAACTGCATCTCAATAGCATATAGAGTTCGGAAGACACTACTATTTTGAAACAACTGCAGTTTATTTTTCAGATAAAGAGCACATTGGGAAATTTGTGATGTCATCACGGCACATTATTTTGACATCACATTCACTTTCTTTAAGTGATAATGACGTTGCTGCGAAAAATATTTAATAACATTGTTGTCCATACCCTACACATGTCGTGTGATCATTTTAAATCTACAGGAGAAGATATCTCAGCATTCGAACAATATCAGACTTCAGAGAAAACTGGACATTCTTCTCTAAAGAACACCAAAAAGGAATTTGGGGGATATGCCCTCGTTACTACATACCGGTAACATCCTGTTTAACCTTAAGTTGTTGAGCCCTGAAGTGGAGGTGTTTTTTTTCCTTCAAAAAGAACCAACCTATGAAGAGACAATCATAGTTTATGACAGCGAATGAAAACCTTCTCCTCTGTCACTCGGTTTTCCTTTTTAACTTATTTTTTGCCAAAATCGACTCAGCTCTGCCATTGCCGAAAATCAAGTTAGTATTTTACGTGGCCTTTTGAAATGGTTATAAAAAATGACAAAATGGAACTGATTTGCCGATGTATAACTTTGGGACGAAACATTTCAGCATGCTGAGATGAATCACGTGAAACAATAATGGGAAACCGAGCTGACCCCAGATCTTATGAAACACAAGAATTCTGCACCTTTACCGTACAATCAGAATTAGGCCTAGGGCGGGCGGGTACGTGGGTACCCGAATCAAAAAGTAACAACACTGGTGACATTTTTAAAATCGCCGAATAGAAATAAGGAATTAGCTTCGGGCGATCCCTTTACGCCTGCCATCATACATGGCAACACAACATTTTGATACACCGACATTTCCTCTTCACGCATTTTTCAGACGTGGTCTCGAAACCTTCGGGTACCAGTTGCCCGATTGGGGTTTAGGGAACAGACACCCTGTTTTTCTCGACTTGGGCCTAGTTAGAGTAGATACCTTTTCCGACAGCATGACTCACATTTACGTCATCAAACAGCTAACTGATAAAGAGCCGAAGTTCAACTTGACAACGGGAACCATCATAAGGCAGGCCGAAGTCCATGTTAATTAATTAAGCAAGAGTACATTTTGTACTTAACTAATTGGTCGCATCGTTACGTATATAGGGACACATCAAAACCAAACTTCATAACAGTGCGGAGTGTAGTGTATCCTTATTACAAACATTGCAACTTGCATTCCGTGCGGTACAATGGAGTGTCGGAAAGGCCTGTGGACTCTTCTGTCACAATGTGTCATTGTTTCTCTTTTGGTACGCAAAAATATCGGTATGGTATTCGAATAATTGAATTTCGTAAGTTTTTTTTTTTTTTAAGTTTTGGTGGGTTTTCATTTTTTTCCCTCTAGTGCCATCAGTAACAGGGGTTACTACAACGACGCGTTGAGTAAAGAATACGTCTTTTATCTATTTCCTGACAACTAGACTCATTAACAACGCGGTTTCCTATTAGTAATACATGATAGGGTGTGATTGCTTTGCGAATTTAATTCAATTTCAAATTACTCCTACCAGTACGTTTGAGCTGTAGGTTGTAAAAAATGATATTCAATGCCTTTCTCGTAAGAGGCGTCCAAACGGAGTACTTTTCCCAATGTCCTCCTGACCCTCTGGCAAAGGGCCGTTCAAACTTTTTCTATTTTTTCTAAAGTCCTCCCGACCCTCTGGCAAAGGGCCGTTCGGCGAAACCAAACTTGATACTGCTTCCCGAAGAAGCTATTACGTCCACTGAAGGACAACACTTAACGACCAACCTCGCGGCCTTCAGACCATTTTCATCATTGGTCTGTCATGTAAGGCTCCATTCTTGACTGGATGAAAAGAACAGATACTACACATGATCTTAGCCAAAAGGCCGTTCAAACGGAGGGTGGGGGCGGCTTAATCGTATTCGCGCCGCTATTGAACGTTGAGCTTCAGTTCAATTCCATTTAAATAACCCACAATTACGCACTTTCAATATTCCTGGACATTTTCAGCTCTGCGTTTTATTTATGTTGCCGATAGACGAGGCAAGGAAGACTTCCTCAAGAGATATCCATATTAATTACTTGTTGAATTCTTGCAAGAATTCTCGAGAAGGTCCACTTTGGATTGACATTTAGCTTAGCTTTAAAGGGCAAGAGCAGTCGTCACAACTTGAAGTAGTCTAGCAGACTACGCTGTTTCATGATTGGCTTTCTAGAGTCACATGACAACAATTTTTCTCTTCAAATGCGAAATTTACAAGAAATAACTGCTTGGTTCACCTTGGATGTGCAATATTGAAGTTTATAAAATATCATGAAAGATACTTTGAAGAGAAATAAAAGAAAATTATGATATTTAGCTGTTGCTTCAAAATAAGTTTGGGACGATTTTTCTTGACCTTTAAAGGCAGTCACTATGGTTACCCATGGCTACATACGATTTTACCCTGCCTTTACCAAGTGGTACAGCTGTTTGATTGACATCAAGTAAAAAATGAAGAGTGGCTCATATTGCAAGATAAACACTGAGAGAGTTGTGAATACAACCAATATTCCTTGTGTGCTCATTTGGATATGGCCTGAAAGAATAAAACAGCATTGTGTCTGTAAGAGGATGAATTTTAAATAACTGCTGGAGTGGCTAAAAGTATAGACGAATCCGATCAGCGCTTGTGTTTAGTGACTGTAGGCAAGCCATTCGTGGGCTCCATCAACCTTAAACCGTCTTCATTTAGTGTCAAGATGAATATTAAAACCCTCATATTCAGTGAAATTGAAGGAATTAAGATACAATTAAGTGTACAACCATCCAAGATACAGGTAAGCAAGGGAATTAAAAGGCTAAAGGTAATGGACCCCAGTTATGTCAGATAAAAATAGACCATCACTTTACTGTACGGTTTCGTCTATAGCAGTTAAGTACCGTGAGTTGGGAGAATTGGAAATTTCTGGGGGTGACGCATATATACCTTCAAGACCAACATATTTTTTCTACTTCAGGTGCAGAGTATGGCGAAATACGTCTTGTCGGAGGTAATTCTTCTCATGAGGGGCGAATCGAAATGTGGCAAAGCGGAAAATGGGGGACGATACAGGGTTATGGATGGGATTTGTCTGATGCCACTGTTGCATGCAGGCAGCTTGGTTTTTCAGGAGTTGTGGAAACATTTGACGACGCAGAACGTTTTGGTGAAGGGATAGGGACGATTTGGTGGGAATCTGTGAAATGTGTGGGAAACGAAGGTCTCCTAGTGGACTGTGAATACCGCAGATGCGACGGGAATTGTCGTTTTCATTCCTATGACGTTGGGGTCATTTGTAGTACGGATGTCTGTAAGTTATAAATTCATACGGTCTATTTTTTTTTTACTTTTACCCCCCTCCCCCCCTTGCAAATTTAAGTCCGTACGAATAAACTGTATGTGTTCTGTCGATTAGGCCCGATGAAGTAGTTTTGGCAATCTGACTTCGTAGAGTAGATCTGGAAACCGCTGACCTCTTAAAAGAAGGGTTAAAGGTCACAGCAGGATTTGGTATGTTAGAGGGGTACTTATTCTAAGAATTTTGGTGAAATTTGCATTGAAATCTGATGAGTGGTTCCCAAGATATGAGCACGTAAAGTTTTCATATTTTTAACAAAAAGTGAACTTGAAGCAAGCACATATGACATCACATCCCCACATTTAATGGGCAGTCTCTTGTTTTTCTTTAAACTTTAGACTGGGTTTACTCCTCAACAATCCCATATTATTAAAATGTGATTGCATAAGTGGTATTAGAATTTTACCAACTTGGCCTCCACCTCATGGAGGTCCTATTCCTATTAACTTCAATGTCAACACAACAGTCTGATAAAACAAAGGGAAACAAAGCATTTCTTGTCAATGTGAGGAAGTGATATAACCCCTGCTGCCCTCAAACTCACTTTTGAACACAACTCTACTGACTTCATTTACTGATCTCTTGAGAAATACATGTCCGATTTGAATCGAACTTTCACAACACTGTGTAGATTTTGTTCCTCTTTCACATTTGAAAATTAAGTTTTTGCTTTGACTTCCCCTTTAAGCGTTAATATGTGTAGGCTGTAGAAGATTAAGTATAGAGTCGCGAGTATATCCTTAGCAAAGTTGGGAGGATTCTTCGGAAGCCAGATTTCGCGACAACTTGACTGCCTTGTCTAGCTACAGAACTGGCTTTGAGTGGAAGCTATATAGCTATAAGTATAACCGGGACATAGAAAAAATTTGTGGACACTAGAAAGACACTGTATGGATTACTTTCAGATTAAATTCGAAAAAAAAAAATACAAACATCGCGACTTGGTAAAAGGGAGTGTGTGTGTTTCACCATTAAGGTATTACAGTTAACAGAATATAGTGTTGGTGTAATGAAGTACATGTTCATGAAACAGGATGGTCCTTCGAACGGCTTTAAACTGTAAAGAATGACTTCCACGACCGTTTAAAGGGCATGAGCAGTCATCCCAAACTGAAGAAGTGTAGTAGACTGACCAGTTTCATGATTGGCTGTTGGGAGTCATGTGACAATGTTTTTTTCTCATCAAATGTGAAATTTACCAGAAATTACTGCTTGGCTTAAAATAAGTTTGGGGGACTGCTCTTCACCGGAACCCCTATGGATAATCAGTCCATTCTGATTTGCAGTGAATTTTACTCACACTTGTTGTGACGAATATGATGGTAGATGCATAGTTATCAATGTTGTTCCTTTTTCTGATATTGGGTTACAACCGTTAATTTCCCAGAAACCTCCTCAGTATAGATTGGCGATTGAAGATTACTTAAATACTTTCCAAATCAAGGATCCTGTGGAGGATTTCCATAACTGATTCGAAGAACTTGCTGGCACTGTGAGAGCTGTACAAGCCCTCACCCAAAAGGACAGGAATTTGTTATTGACTTTATTCATTATTTACACATTTGGACCCCCTTAAACTTCGCCCTTGGATAGGTTTTCCCCTTCAGTGCCTTGTATCGTAACGGGCCTGAAGCTGTAAATTTCTTGTACCTTGCAAGCCTCAGAGAGTTTTAAAGGCGTGATCGATCCTCTCATCCCAAACTACATTTTTTGTTGTAGTCCACAGAAATTCTCAAATGGAACAGCTCTATGATTGACAGCAATTTCAAAAAAGCAAAAAAGCAGAGTAGCAAAGCTCATATTATAAAGCATTTACTGTACTGGGATCTTGCACACTCACCCTGAAGCAATAAAATGAGATTGTGTCTGGATGAGAATAAAGTTTAGACAGTTGTGGGAAGGTCTGAAGTAAGTAGGTTAGTAGCCTGCATAGCGCCTCTGTGGCTGCAGCCCTTTTAGGCTGCCGCCCGTCAGAGATTCGTAGCGATGAGCTGAACGAAAGACTTCGTCCGCTTCGCGGGCTAGTAGGTTAGGGGGATTGTAACTCATTGGGATGAAAAGATAAGAAGTGATTAACGTAACTTTAAAAAACATTTATCATGAAATTAAATTTAGAGAAAATTAAGATCCAAACGCATGCCACGTAGAAAATAGTGATAAGTGAGTAACGGTAGAGCCTTTGAATAGTTGGTATCACTTTTCCATGTTCGACTTGGGGCACAAAAATTGTATCAATACCTGAGCAATGTTCAAAGTTTAGTTTACACGTGACGACATCTTCATGGTCATTCAAACTGCAGCTGAACAAACACCATTTAGTGAAACTGAATTTGACTCTAGTCAAATACTACAATTAAATCAATCGGGTCTCTGACTCGTGTACAAGTTGAGTTTTTGATGAAAGTGACTCGAATCCAAGTTGAGTTATTGTGATAAGTGACTCGAGTTGAATGTGGTTCAAAACGAGACTGAAGTAGACTCGAGTCCGGGTAAATGACTTGAGTCACTACAACCGAGGAAACGGGTTATTTTTACTTCTTCCTAGCTGATAACACACCGCGTAATGGAGACGTGCGACTAGTAGACCGAGAAAACGACAACGAAGGGCGGGTTGAAATATTCTATGGAGATGTTTGGGGGACTATTTGCGATGACTACTGGGATTTACGTGACTCAGATGTAATTTGCCGAATGCTTGGCTATGACAGAAGTGGTTCGCCCCCACCGCCAGAGTCGCACGGTGTGGGTAATGGATTGATTGTACTGGACGATTTGGAATGTTTTGGATATGAAAACAGCATTTCAGAATGTCCACATTCCATGTGGATGGAGCATGACTGTGCACACTTCGAGGACGTTGGCGTCAGTTGTTTGTATGCTGAAGGTTAGTAAGAGTTCATCAACGTTCAGTACTACTTCCTACTATGGAAAGGGCGTGGATCCATCTCCAAAAGTGTGTGTATGTGTGTGCATGTGGGTTTGTTTAGGTAGTGTATTGGAGATGCACATACGACAAATTACTTGTAAACTGGGTAAACGTTGAGAGACATTGGTATCCTCAAATTAAGATTTCCGATGATCGAGGAAGGGAACTTACCCCACTTTGTACATTATTTGTGTACGTCCCCGATCGGTGCCGTAAAGGCACGTGTGTGTGTATGCGGGTGTGTGTGGCAGTGTGTATAACTGCAGTTATCTTAGAAAGCATATGTGAACTCGGTGAACCATAGCTGGAAAGAGGGCTTTGAACGTAGCTAAATTAAACCAGAGCGTTAGAAGTTGAGGTCTAAAACTTCAACGAACCCAAATTTGACTTTGAAATGACATATCCAGGAATCAACATAATTATCCACCTTTTGTTTGAAAAACATATGAAGCAATTTTTAATCCAATGATGAAAAATACATGTATTGAGTGACCTTCCCCGAGTCGAGGCCCAACTATAGGTATTCCCGGTCAGCTGATTTGTTAACCACTCAATTACGCGCATGTAGTCCGTCTGCTATACGTGCTGGGCGAATTCTTATTCGTGCGGCCACCTGTTCCGTTGTTTTTCCGCCCCCCGGATGACGTCAGTATGTCATCAGTGCTTTCACGTTACGTCAAAATTTCCTGCTCCCCGGTCGGGCAAAAAATCAGCATTGTGTTAGTACAATAGACACACGTGGGTCGTCAGTTGCTTCTCAGCTAGTAGTCTTTTGTTAAAACGACGGTGTTGTATCTTCCAGTAACTCAATAAAATTTCATACCTACAGCCCGCCTTCATTCCCATTTCTAATTCTAAGTGTTCACCATAATGAACGAAAATTACAATCTAGATGGCAAGCGTCCTTATTCTGTAAAATCTGAGAAGTGAAAAATTCAATAACGTATTGACCAAGACTACTCAGCTAGCTACACTAAAGTAAGCCGGCAGTGAGCGTGACGTACCAACTGTAACGTTAAGTGAAATCTCTATATAAAAGCATTACGATAAACCGCTTCCTTCAATGGAGGAAAACTTCCATCAACATGCAAACAGATGGCGTGTGCAAAAGAATATATATAGATCCTTTAATATGACGTCATAAACAATACTAGGGGCCATGCTGGAGTACATCTAACTACGTAGTGGCAACATACGACACGCTGGCTCTTTGAATATGCACACCCCGCGTATACCACAGTGCTCACCGTGACGTGCGTTGGAGACAAATCCATGTGTACAGTACATCAGAGAGATCCCAAACTTAGGATTTCTACGTTGTTCATGGCATGATTGTTCTCCAGCATGGCGGATCCGTGACGTAATTGCAAAGCCTCTATAGAGTGCTTCCACGTGACGTCACAATTGGTAAGTCACAACCACTGCAGGGTAAAAAATTAGCAGTGATTTAGTGTAACAAGCACACGTGCGTTGTCAACTGCTTCCCAGCTGGCTACACTAAATGCGTTTTTTCAATAGATTTTGCCCGTCAAAAGCGGTGAGGCCTGTGACGTTAGTGAAAGCAGTTTACAGTCTTTAATGTGTCATTAGGGAGCTTTCGATTTGCACGTTCACCTAGTCGACTGCTACGAGATTGCGTCAATTTTAGCCCCTGCGCATGCGTCACGTCGTCTCCCTCGTCCACTAGCCAAATCGAGAACGTGTCCACCGCGGTTTTGACGTTCGTCCCAAACTGCAACGAACGTTCACATGTGTGACGTCACAGAATGTCTGAAAACGGATTAAGTGACAAGAATACGTGCTAGTTTCCCTCCTTGTGATTTGTTTTGTACAAATGGGGTCACTTTTTACCTAAAATGCATATGGGATTGATATTTCATTGGGGAATGTGATTTATTTTGGACGTTTTCTTGCAACTTCAACAGCAGGAGACTCAAAGTTGAAATATGCTGTATTCTCCATGAAAACATACCAACGTACTTAACTGGCGTCCGTGTAGTAGACATGCATTTACATCGTTGAACAAATTTGAAAAATTACACGAGGCTAGACTGCAAATTCGCCATTTTAATACGACTCGTCCACGTCGACCCTAGCGCTGGGAAATCGAAACAGGCTTTAACAGTCGACGCACCATAGCAGTGGACGCGTCCAAGAAGGCAAGCTCATCGACTAGAACGAAGTCCACGTTCACTCAATCGAAAGCTCGGTATTGTGAAGTCTACGTCGTGCATGCAGTGTGCTCGATTGTATTGCCTCCAAATTAATTGATTTCCTTTGACGTCAAGGCATTTATAAGCTTTGTAAATGAAGCTGTTACACAAATGTAGCTTTAAACTCATCAACTGAATATTACACACGCTTAAGCCGCTGATCTTAGGATTAAAATATTGTAAAGCGACCTTTACTCTATAGGCTACGTTGTTGTTGAAACATTGCTATCTTAAACTGAATCCTTCTAAACCTTCAGCCACAAATATGATAATGAGTCAACTTTGACATAATGTTGGACCAAGCAGTTGCTATTTATCAAGTAGTAACTGTCTGGTTTGACTGTGTCCAAAATACCTTACAACAAATGAAAGGTGTCACGCAAGTATGAAGACACGTACGAAAACACGAAGAACATGAGGGATACCTTCAAGATTACTCTTGTCAAAATCGCACACCTCGCAACTTTTTGCATCTAGACTCGTTGAAAAATGCAAAATACTTTCAAGGTTTAGGACATTCCTCTTTCCTAGCACCCATCCACAGGCACTCAGGCAGCGAAACTTCGATATGACCGAGTAGGTTAGGCTGGCTAAGGAGATGAGGTACACCCTACATTTTTCAATTGAACAATTTTTCAAACTGTACTTCTAGAACCCTCAAATGAGTCATATAAGTCATATATGTTATTGACTGTGATGCCCTTTTTAGTTCGTCGTGTCAATTGTTAATACAGTACCCTAACGTCGTAGACTCGTATTCAACTTGTTCTTTATTGTTCTTTTTAGAGGAATACGCTGGTGCCGTAAGACTTGTGAATGGATCCAATGAATCTGAGGGTCGGATAGAAATCTTCCTCAATGGGACATGGGGGACCATATGTGCAGATAATTGGCAGTTAAAGGATGGCGCCGTAATCTGCAGACAATTGGGGTTCTCTGGGGTATTGGAGGTGGTAACTGATGGTTCTTTTGGTGAAAGCAATGATGACGAAGTGGGAGTTATACTTGATGGCGTTTCTTGCTTTGGGTCTGAGGGTCAAATTTTCCAGTGCCCCCGTTTCCCAAGGTTCTTTGGCAACTGCAGTACACAAGCTGAAGCCGGAGTCGTTTGTGACGCAACTTCAAATGGTAATTAATTCACTAATTTAAACGGGAGATGCAGTCGCCCCAATTTGGATTAGTGTTAAAGGGGAAGTTTAAGCAAAAATTTAATTTCCTATGTGAAAGAGGAACAAAATCTACTCAGTGTGGTGAAAGTTCAATTCAAATCAGACATGTATTTCTTGAAATATCAGTAAATGAAGTCAGTAGATTTGTGTTCAAAAGTGAGTTTGAGGGCAGCAGAGCTTATATCACTTCCTCACATTGACAAGGAATGCTTTGTTTCCCTTTGTTTTATCAGACTGTTGTTTTGACCTTCAAGTTAATAGGAGTATGTCCTCCCTATGAGGGATGCAAATTTTGTAAAATTCTCATGGCACTTATGCAATCACATTTTAATAATATGGGATTGTTGAGGAAAAAATCCATAATAAAGTTTAAGGAAAAACAAAAAACTGCCCATTAATGTGGGGATGTGATGTCATATGTGCTTGCTTCAAGTTCACTTTTTGTTGAAAATGTGAAAACTTTACCTGTTCATATCTTGAGGACCACACATCGGATTTCAACGCAAATTTCACCAAAATGCTTAGAATAAGCACCTCTCTAAGATATCAAATCCTGTTGTGACCTTAAACCCTTCTTTTAAGGCTAGTGGTCTATTGTGTTTCAAGATTGGCTCTAGAGTGTCATGTAACAATATTCGTGTCACTAAAATGTGAAATTTAGAGAGATTAACACATTTGTTTACCTTGCAAATACAATTTTTAAGTCCTAACGTTTCACGAATGATACTTGGAAGTGAAATAAGAAGAAATTTGTTGGATCTAACTGTCGTTTTTAAAAAAATTTGGGGCTAATGCGTTTGACCTTTGAAGATGCACGCATGCATGCATAACGTACCTTCAGAAATTCATGCCAGTTAATCCAATTTGGTAAATACAATACATTCTAAAATATACCAAATAAGCTCTTTTTTTCTTACATTGAAAAAAAAAAAACAGTGTAGAGGTGTCCTGCTTGTTGGCTTCAGATCACGGGTTATTAGCTATAGGTACATCGAAATACATGTGCCTGCGGAACAACAACTGTTAAATACATCGTTGATAGGCTTTTGCGTTGAATTTCTTGAAGGTGAAATGCAGTTATACAAACTTTACGTAGTGTAGTAGGCCTATACTGTTCCATTTCGTGATTGACTGTTGAGAGTTATGTGACAGGTTTATCTTGAATATGCAATATTAAAGCTTTGAAATATTCTAAGAGATACTTTGAAGAGAAATAAGAAGAAAATTGTGAAAAACGAGCTGTAGCTTTAAAATGACTTCGGGCGGATTGCTTATAGCGGTATCTAAAACTGCATGCTGCCACCTACCAGCACAAGGAGTTTCATCCATATGACATATGGCCTAGTGCAGAGTACAAACTTGTTTTTAATATTAGGGGCATTAGGCTATCTAGTTTCCAAAAAACATCAAAATCAATCGGTGGTTTCCCAAATGTTGCGGGACAAGTCCCCTGCACCGAGATCACTAAACATGACCTGGAGCCAATTTGCATGCGCAATAAAAACTCTAAACGGGATTATTGGATACTGCCTCATATTTTGTCAACGTGGTGTTGTTTTCCTGATGATGACAAATCAATACATAACTGGGCATTTAGGCGTTGTGTTAACACTTTGATAAATTATGTCAATGATTAATATTTGTAATGAAGAATGAACTGTAGGCTACTTGAAACATATGACTTTTATCTGCATGATCAAATTCACCATTCCTTTTTATTCTAGGAAAATACAAAACTGGTGAGGTGCGACTCCTTCCGGATACGGGGGTCGTCGAGGTTCACTACGCAGGGGCATGGGGTACCATTTGTCCGACTTACTGGGATATTAACGATGGTGACGTAGTGTGTCGTCAGCTTGGCTATTCATCTGCATTTGAAGTGTCTAAATGGAACGGTCCGTTAAACCAGACTTCTGACGTGATTCTTTCAAATGTGCAGTGCAGCGGATACGAGGACAGCATAGACGATTGCAGTAAAGGAGACTGGTACAGAGTTAGTGACTGTCAATCAAATGCACATGCCACTGTTTCTTGTCTCAAAGAAGGTGGGTATGATCAACGGTATAGCCAAGAGGGAGGTTGGGTTGTCCCCAGTGTGGAGGAGGGGAAAACGAAAGATGGAGGGAGAAAAAAAAAAAAGGGGTGGGCAGTAAATTAAAACCTAGCATCAAATGTAGCACCACTTGTCCATCTTCCGAAAGTCAAAGTTTTCCAAAGGAAGACATACCCTTCTCAGACACATCTCCATAAGAACAGCAACCAGTCATCATCACTTGAAATCTAGGCTACGGCTCCCTTAAGTATGATTGGAATGGGGAATTATTCTGCAATGCAACTCCAACTAGAATGTGTGAGTTCGATAAGTTGCCACTCCATGAAATTTTGGAGAAACACGCGGGATGCACAAACCGAGCTCAACACATAGTGCATCGCCTTCCTTGCTTTCGTGCCGTACTGATACCAATAAGTTTATCTAAAGCCCAGGTCGCATTGCAGTGACCTAAAATAACGACAATAGCTTCATTATCAAACAAAGATTTCCCTGCATTTCGTCCCATGTAGTTTCTTGTGGGAGTTGAAACTCGTTGTATGTGGGAGAGACAAGGCCCCGCCACGTCTATCTTTAGCCATTGAATTAGTTTGTTTGTTCCAGTTAGCATCTAAACACAGAATCGTGCAGAATATAGCATCGAAAAGTAACATCAGTAGTTTGAACAAAACTGCCTAATTGTTTACGATGCAGGTACTAGATATATAAAGGCATATTCTGGAGACAAAATTCATTAACTTAAAAATATGCAGAAAAATTTTCTCCTGTATGAACATTCCAACAGTATCGAATTCCCAAGGACAAACAGGACGTTCAAGTATAAAGAAAAACGACAGGTGCTTTGTTAAAAAGCAGAGGTATTTTTTAACAAAAATACCCAATCTTTAAAGTGAGATATCTTGAGTTAGGAAAATGGTATTGAGACAGGGTTTGAAGGACATGGTGTAGAATACTTTTCCTTTTCTTACAAGACCCAGGTGAAAAGCTACCAGAATATGCCTTTAATTACTTAGTTTTATCGTAATAATATATGTCACATGATCTGAAGAGTCACCTAGAACCGTCATGGGAACGGTGTCGATTATATTGGTTAAAAATTTCGAAATTTCATTGCTCCTGTTTTAAATAGGTAACCATGTTTCATTAACTGATTAACACTGTAACAGCAGTGTTTACCCATTAACCACTTTTAAAGACTTTTTGCTACATCTTTGGAAACTCGTTTATACTCTAGAAAAGTTTAGGAATTAAAGCGCATGTATAAAGTGTTTAGGAATCTCATACAAAATTTTTAGAAATTGAACATGTGGATTTAGCATTGTGACATGTTTTCAAAGTAGGGACAAAAATGTGTTTAACTCCTACACATGTTTTAAGAGAGCAATATGCACGCTATGACCTTGTAATACAGTCACCCCAAACAACAATTTACCGGCAATCCTCAGAAATTGTCAATTGGCTCAGCTCTTTGATTGACATTAAATTAAACAAGCAACATGTAGCTCATATTACCTACCATGTACTGGCAGTGTTCTGATTACACATTATCGCATTGTATCGTCCCTGGGTATGTCCTGAAGCAATTGCCTGGATGTGGATGTGTTGTACACAGTTGGGGGAGGGGCTAGAGCAGGGAGCTGCCTATTAGAAGTAAGAAGGTTGAGAGAATTGAAACTCTATGGATTCATGAATAATTGCAATAATTGTCTTTAATCTTTTTTACATTTAGAAACTGCACGTGTTCGACTGGTAGGAGGTGAAACCGAGAGAGAGGGGCGTGTCGAGGTATATTATGATGGTTCTTGGGGGACGGTGTGTGGCAACCAGTTTGATCTTTTCGATGCGCAGGTAATTTGTCGAGAGCTAGGGTTTCTAAGGGCCTACGATATTCGATTATGGGCATATTACGGAGAAGGAAATGGGTCAATTTTTCTTGATGGAATTAACTGTGATGGCACAGAACGTACTATTTATCAGTGCTGGAAGAATGATTGGAATGACAATTCATGTACACATTCTCAGGATGTTGGAGTTGTATGCGTCCCGGAATATGACGAAGAGGGTAAGAAATAGGGAACAAGAAAAAATCAAGCTATTTCGAGATGAAATGTAGTAAAATCCGAGTCCATTTAAACTGTTATAGACGAATCCGGACAGCAAGCGATGATCTAATTTCAGTCGGCCATAAGTGGGGTCTATCACCTGATAGTCTTTCAATTGCTTACCTGTATCATGGATGTTTATACACTAAATTTTCTTGATTACATCAATTTCACTGAACAGGAGGGTTTCAAATTCATGTAATCAATAAAATTATGAAGATTTAAGGTTGATGGACCCCACTAATGGCTGCCTACAGTCACTTAACATAAGCCCAGATTGGATTCATCTACGCTGAACCTACCATTCATGATAGACCATGGATGTCTAACCTAGTTTGGCCCAAGATGAGTTTGCTTTACAGGTAGCCAACCATTCATTGTAAACACAACTTAGTCAAGTGGTGTCTGAATTGACAAACCACTTTGGTCACTCATATTTGTGATTTGTGATATCTGACTAATTTCGTTTTAATGGGCTAAAGAATGTTAGCAAAATTAGTCAAGGTGATTTAATATTTGTTAGAGACTAATTCAACTTGGTCAAACGTTAGTCAAAGTAAAAAATTAGTCAATATTGTCAACTAATGTGATTAGTCAGTCCAGTCACTGCTTGACTATTTGTGTTTACAGTAATTGAGATCTACCTCTTTAGAGTCCACATTCACTAGTGGCGATTCATCCAGTGAGCTAGGTTCTCAAGTTAGACACACACAATTTCCAGTGTTGTAACAAGTCACGACTCGAGTCACTTCCTCTCAAAATGATAGTGACTCGATAGAATTCATGACTAATTTCCCCATTGAAATAGTACAGTAACTCGAGTCGATGACTCGCCTCGAGTCACTCAAAAGTTTGAAAACTGGTGACTCGAGTCACTAATGTAGTGACTCGATTACAACACTGACAATTTCAAATAAAAGGCTTTATTCTAGTTATATCTTTGAAATCGCAGTCTAACCGTAAAGCGCGATTGACTGGCTGGAGCAAGGAGTTGCAACAGAAAAGTATTTGCGGTCCCTCCACTCCACCCAAAAGCACTTAGATGCTATTTGTCTCTTAAAGAGGGACTATCTGTTTTTAAAGTCAAACGTAAAGTTTAACTTATTCGATTAATAGAAAAATCGGGGAAAGGGGGGGGGGGGTAAGTAGGGTGTGAGGGATGGAAGCAATAAAAAAGAGAGTTAAGAACTCTATCTCATGCAACTCCGTGGTTGGAGATTCCTATTCTCGACAACGCATCTTGATAGGAAGTGTTTAAATGTATATCTGAATAATTACCTATAGCCATGTGATGTAGAAGCTCTCGAGAGCCTTCAGCTTCCCAAATCCAGACAAGAGGTTGGGGTCTCTACCCTGACCAGAACCAATTCCAGAGTTACTGGAGAATCCCCAGCACTGTGGGATCCTGACAATCTGAAAACTCGTGAATAACTTGTGCTGCAAACCGAAACATGTCCTGGTTAACTTTCATCAAGTTGAAAAAAAGAAATGTAAGGTGTCAATAATAAAGTGCCCCCCATTTTCAATTTGAGGGGGAAAGCCCCTTCCCTTAGTTGTTTGCTTCCTTTTGTGGAAGCGTTAGAGGACTTGATTGGTAGACTAAGCACAGTTCTAACTCTTTCCATACTTTTTACCATCCAAAATTACGTATTCCATGCAGAATTTCCAAGATTATAAAGTAACTATTATAGTGAAAAAGATATTGACAGAGTTATAGTTACCTGAGATTTCAGTTTCTAACAAATTGACAGAAGAGATACCACTCTCTCTGAAATTTTGTTAAAATATGGTATTTCCTTAAAAGCCAAATCTTCTCAACAGACAGTTACAATTCTCCTAAACTAAGACACTCCCACAACTGTCTAAAACTCGTCTTTATTCCGACACAATCTCAGTTTATTGCTACACGGTGAGTATGCAAGATCCACTGTGTAATCAGAATACCCTCAGTACAGTAAGTGTTGTGTAATATTAGTTACAGCACTATGCGTTTTTTTAAATTTGCTGTCAATCAAAGAGCTGAGCCAATTGAGGATTTCTGCAGACTACTGCAAAAAATTGTAGTTTGAGGAGTGAGAAGTGACTGTCTTTAAAAGTGTATCATCCAGTGTCTGTTAGGGATATACGGTACCGGTAATTTTTTAAAAAAAGTATCTGATTCTGTTATTCAAATGAGAAATCAAGTCACTCCTTTTTGTTGCAATTAGTCTGATTTACGATACAGTCATTTTAGCTACTCAAGTCAGGGTTTTATGTGCAATGGGAAAAATTCGTTAACATTTTTCAAGTGGGGAAATTTTGTAGTAAGTTGTGGCTGAGTCATTACTTGATTGCAACTCTGAAAACAACCATAAAATACACATGAAAAGTTTGTTTGGCCCAGTAGTTTTTCTTGATTGAATATTGGCAGCCATTTGTAGCATTAAACTACAGTTCTACCCAGTGGCGTAGCTAGGATTTTTTCCAGGGGGGGGGGGGGGCAAAGGTATGAAATTTCCCCAAAACTTTTCCCGGTCAATGTGCATGTATTCCATATAAAATGCAAACTTACAAGTATAACAACATTACCATGTCATTTTGTAATATTACCTGCATTTTAATCTTAAAGTATAACATAGAGCAATCGGAAATAACAAAGTATATTATTTTGGTAAACAGTATCTGGTTTATTTGTATGTACTAAAGCAGTGGCGTACACAGGATTTCTCTGAATGGGAGGGGCATGCAGTATGGTCTAAGGGGCGGGGTGTCGGAAATTTTTTGACGTTTTCAAGGAGCCTACATGCAAAATGGTGCAAGATTCTCAACTTTGACAAGAACAGGGTTAAAATTTGAATCGTGGTGGTTCATGAGGATAAAACTGAAACTTTTGTGTCTTTACATGCACTCTTAAGCCATTTATGCTACCTTACGAAGTAAAACTTGTCATTAAATTTGCACACTTTTAGGAGTCCAAATAAAAGAGCATTGATCGGTATTTGTGGTTTTTCTTGGCCACAAAATGTTATTTTGTCATAAAGATTATCTAAGCGGAGCGCCACCATTGGTTGGCGCGGAACGTAGAGAAAATTTGGAAAAATCAGACCCCTTAGATGGCCGGAAATAGCATTTTCCAGGCTAATAGGAAGAATCTAGCCAGTCGCTTTCTTCTTTTGTCGTTTGCAATAAAATGCTCACTTCAAAATATGTTCGAAAACTGCAAAGTGATCAGAGAGTTAAGAGCTAATTTTACTCCAAATATGTAATTTTGCCCAACAGACCGAGTGAAGCGCCACCATTGGTTGGCGCGGAGCGCAAAGAAAATTTCGAAAAATCAGACCCCTCAGATGGTCAAAATAGCGTATTTATCCTTGTAAAGAGAATCTAAACATGTAGTCTTTTTTATCGATGCCACCAGTGGGAAACAGAGTCTACCTTTTTAAGTAAAAATTGGAATTTGACAGAATTTGCATAGGTCTATTTGTAGGAATTAAAAAAAATGGCATCACTGAAAGACCTTGCATCCTTCCCCTTTGAAAAATTTTGAAAAATTGGGTGCCTTTATAAGCAATCTGGTGCCACATATGCTATCTTTTGAAGTAAAACCTGTGTTAATAAAGTTAGACTACGAATTTTTAAGAACAAAGAAAAAATGGCATCTGTGAGGGGGGGGGGGCATGGCCCAATGGTCTCCCCTTCGCACGCCACTAAGGAGGCCTAATAGTTGCTCGATCACACAGTATATCCTGTGAGAAAAGCAGTCTGTTATGTGTAGAAGGCTACAAGGTACTCATTGTCCATTTATTGCTACACTCAAAGTGAGCAGAAAGCTATTTTCCCGAACTAGCTTGTAAGTCTCCAAGGATAAGGCTTAGTAACAAAATCTAAGTGTGCCAACCGATCCCGTTAATTCTAATTTCTAGATTAACTTTAAGTTTATCGTTGGCCATGGATTGTTTCAGCCCGATCCATCGTTATGTACACAGAGTAAAATCGTACAGCTACTGCTAGCTTGTAGAAGAACATAACAACCTCGGGGGTCTACGGTAGTGACTTGTCAGTTTTCACATCCTTTAACTGATAAATTCCCAAAGTATCACCTGAATAACAGCTTCCTGTGCACTGAAATGCACTGATCTTAACCCCCGTGCGTATACAAGCACAGGAGAACATTCAATCTGCTACGCGACGAGGACATTTCTGTGGAACGCGAATTGGGACGGTTCATGCGACACTGACGAAATCTGAGTTAATTTGTTGCATGAAAATACGAATTATGTATGAGAAATGTCTCACAATTTCTTATTCTAACGAAAATTTTGTGAAATTTTTGTAATATTAAGAAGATTCATCAAATTTCCCCAAAAATTTTTCCGGGGGGGGGGGCAAGTTGCCCCCCCTGCCCCCCAGTAGCTACGCCACTGGTTCTACCACTGTGATTGACATCAAATTAAAAAAATGCAGATTAGCTTATATTATACAGCATGCACTGAGAGTGTTCTAATTACACAATAGGACATTGTATGCTCACCTGGGCCTGTCCTGGAGCTATAAGCTAGGATTGTGTCTGAATATTGGACAAGGACGAGTTTTAGACAGCTGTGCGAGGAGCTAGAAGTAAGTAGTAGGGAACTGTAACAATCTGGTGTCATGAATAAGTGAATTTAAAATTCACGTGTTGAGAAAGTCTGCCAAATGTACAATGAGAACGTAGAGATATGCAAACACCGTACATTCGATTGAAAACGTTTTAAAACAATCAAAATGTTTTGAAAACGTTCTTAAACCGTCATAACACCTACGCTATACGTTTGAAAATGTTTCCTGTAGGGGACGTCCTGTGTTTGTTTACAAATATAGAGGCTTTGCAATTGCGTCACGGAACCGCCATGCTGGAGGACATTCATGCCAAATACACGCGGCTTTTTGCCGAACGCACTGCACAGTGTGCACTGTGATATGCATGGTGTGTACAAATTCAACGAGCAAGCGCGTCCCGTATGGTTCGCTATGTAGTTACATGTACTCCAACATGGCCGACGGAGAGTATTATGACGTCATGTGAAAAGCCTCTATAGTGCACATTCAACCATTGTCTTTTGTACAGCCACAAATAATACAGTCCGTTTGAAAGATGGCCGGACGGGAGATTCAGAGGGTCGAGTAGAAATTTTTCACGATGGTGCTTGGGGAACAGTTTGTGATGACGGATGGGGTGATTATTACAACCAAGCGAGAACAGTTTGCGAGCAACTGGGGTACGGAATAGATAGGGAAACAGTTAGAGGAGCTTATTTTGGTAAGGGTAAAGGTGACATTTTGTTGGATGAAGTGGAATGTACCTTCAACTACGATTTAAACTTGTATCGCTGTCAGCATAATGGATGGGGTGAGCATGACTGTACGCATGACGAGGATGTCGGTGTGCGATGCTATTCTGCAGGTGAGAACTTAGGCTATAGAATAAGCGACTTCGATAAGTTCGGTTTGGGGGCTATGCACATGCGTACACCCTCCAATATCGTAAAGCGGGGTTGGAACCCTTGTTTTCATTTAGTTGGGTTAGACACCTAGATTTGTGTCAAGTGGTTTATGCATGTGAGGTACTTCACGAAACAAGAGAACGCAGTTCACAACGTGCTGAGCTCAGTTAGTGTATCCCATAATTTCATGCGGCAACGCATTGCATGCTAAACTCGCTTATTCGTCATTTCGTAAGGAATGCAACAAACATAAATTTTTAGAAAGGAAACTTTCTGGTGATAAGAAATTTTCTCTTTGTTGCTGTTTATATTGCATATTTCACCATAACTCTGGTACAACGACAACGAGTATACCTTATGCATTAAGTCACGTGACGTCATTTTAGGAGGGGAAACAAACAGACTTCGCCTCTAACGTGTAAAAGAATTCGCGCTCTGCCCTGTAACTCCAGTTTGGGCGTAGATCTGGTTTGCCGATTGAGGGGAGGGGGGGGGGATTTCTAACAGCAAGAACCTCGGATCGTGTGAGTTACCGGACTCGTCTGTAAGTAATCCACCCACACAAACACACAACTTGCATATACACTTACACTGACACGCAAATACGCAAAACAAGTATTGATGGCGTATTATTATTACTTTAAAATAGGCTAAATTGACGTTTTTTCGATGCCGTAAAGTCATCTTAACCGAGCAGGTTTCTTTCTATAGACGAATCCGAGTAGCTAGTTAAGAAGGCTATTCGCGGGGTCCTTCAGCCTTAGTTAATTGTCTTTATTTTATCAACCATCCATAGTCAGATAATACTCAGTGAAGCAAAGAATTTGAAAGATAAAAAGCTGATTTACCCAATAACTTATGCCTGCTTAAATCAGAACATTACTTGATTAATTTGTCAAAGACTATGGGCCGCTAGCTTAAACCAGACGGTTTAAAGGTGAGAAGTTTAACTCAAAAAAAAAAAACAAAAAAAAAAAAAACAAACAAAACAAAACAAAACAAACAAAAGAAACCGATCTACAGTCAGTATGTGCAGGATGCAAGTCCGCAACCCCCTTCACTCGAGCTGAAGTACCTTACCTGTAAGCTTTGCAAATGTTTCGAAATATAACAAATAACAGAAAGAGGAGCTGAGGGTTAATAGCAATGAAAATTATGTTTTGCTTTTTTCTGAGAGGTATAAAAAATGTCAAATTATTCGATCTTAACAGGGAATGTTTAGATCAAATTCATAAGGTGTGGGAGGTGACCGCTACCAAGATATTATTCTTGCTCTCAACCCTAGTACTAAAGATGAAATTTACTTAATTCGTACTCTAAACACGCCCTTTAATAAACTGAGAACGAAACGTAACAGACTTTAATCTTTGCTGAATATTCCAAAGGAATCTTGGGAACTGGGAGTACGAATATAAAGTGGCGACGTAAGTGCTTTCCTTTAAACTGGCAGTTTCCGTGATTCTCTGAGCGCATTTAGCGATGATTAAATATTGACATAGAGTGTGTATAGTCCGAATGGGCAAGCGCCCGATTTTGTAAAATCTGAGAACCGGGACTTTTCTAAAATCTTGTCCTTTGCAATAGTAACAAGATCTGGAAGCACGGTGATTCTGAGCAAAACTCTTCCAGCCAGCACACGCGCTATGAAGGCCCCTAAAGCCTCAAGCACCAGTCCTTTAGCCAAAGGTAAGTCCAGAGTCTTTGAGATAGCCAACACGACAAAATTACAAGTTACGCCTCAAAGATTGGAAATAAAAAAGTGACGGTAGAAAAAGAAAGACCGGTATTGGCAATTTGCTCTCAATACTTTGGGGGGGGGGGGGTACCTCATTTTAAAATAATAACCGATGGTTTCTTTGTATTAGAGAGTGACTAAATATATTCTTCTCTTTTGATGTTAGAAGGTTGGAAACCTTGTGACAAAGTTATTCCTTTCTACTAGAGAATGACTACATTCACTCTTTTGATGTCAGAATGTTGGCAACTTTGTGACGAACCCATCTTCTCGAATAAACACGAATAAATTCAAACCGATCTCACACCTTTCATTTAACAGATTATCTTGACTCTCGTCTCCGAAACGGTCATGATTCTTACTCTGGTCGTGTTGAGGTTTATAACGGGGGAACGTGGCACAAAATTGCATTTGTCAATTTCACGAAAAACGAAGCTGACGTCATTTGTCGAGAGCAAGGATTCAAGGAGGCCAGTTCGACCTATCCGGAGAGTGTTGACCAAAATGATATCTACGTCCCGTATTTCAAAGGAGATTTAAATTGCCGCGGGACTGAGGGAAATCTTCTAGACTGTGGGCTTACCTACGTAGATGTTCCAAACATCGGTGAATATATCGAAGTGGCGGCAATTGATTGTATTCCTCCTGATTGTAAGTACATTTAACTTCAGCAATTAATTCTCTAAATCTGAGGCTTACCATCTAGGACAAACTTGTTGAAATTGTTGGCCAACGTAATCCTTTTCACGGCATATTTTATAGGTCACTCTCTCTCTCTCTCTTTCTCTCTGGGTGGTATTGGGAGGGGCGGGAGTTTCATGTTAGCATGGGAACTGCGATTCAACAATGACATGAAAAAGTGTCACAACAGTTTTTTCCCAGATTTAAGACGTTTTGTCCCAGATTTTGGACGTTTTGTCCCATATTTTAGACGATTTGTCCAAGATGGGCGCTTCTTAGTTTGACATGTGTCTCAGTCAAAGTATTTTAGCACTTTTTTAACATTTAAAATACATTCAAAAAAAAACTGGCAATATTGTATACAGAAACTCATTAATCTCTTCTGATGATTGGGGGTCGCTTTTGAAAAAAATTACAACCTCATCAGATGGACAAAAACCTGCAAAACACGGAGTCAATTGAAAAAAGTTTCGCGCCAATTCCAGTCTCCCCTCTAAATGGATTCGTGCAGGACAGATGTCCTTGGATAACTTCCTGCTGGATTTTAATCTCCACATATTTTCAAAATGGGCTATTTCACACTGAAAAGTCCCATTTGGGAAGACTATTTTCTGTTGCTAATTGGATCACAATTTTATAGACGAATCCGGCGGTCAGATCATGGTGGGTAATTGCTGGGGTCCATAAGCCCTAATTTTAGCAACAAAAAGAAAAGGATTGACAATGGGCCTACCACAGATGGCAAGAAAAAAAATCCCAAATTATTATAAGAAGACTCAGTTCAGGATTTGATTTGGATACAAATATTCATGGTACATTAAGATTAAAGAAATGAGAAGACCTCCAAAATGGCCGACGAATTGTCGGACTACTCGGTAACAGGATTCATGTATAGGGACGAAAATACACAGAGAGTGTGCCACTTTTGGCACTACCCCATGACTATTTATCACATGTGCGACTAGTATTTAGTCTTTCATCCTAACTACTTGTCGCACTTGCGACGAGGAGTTTGTCCTTGTCTAAGAGAATGTTACTTTTGAAAATTATTCCGACTTCTTACGTAATAGTATATGAGGATCTCTCATTGCACTTTAACTTTGTCAAAACAGAAAGAAGTTATGCAAATGTAGCCATCCAGATCAAAGTGTAAAATGGAACCTATTCTATATGGCCAGATATATATAAAAACCGTACTTGCCTGTGATAAATAACCTTCTCCATGAAGTTAACGCAGACATTTCTTGTATTCGCTTTTATTTTTCAGATGGTTTAACGGGAGGACAAATAGCAGCAATTGTTGTTTCTTCCGTCGCCGCAGCATTCTTCCTGGGGCTTTTGTTTTTCATAATTTATCGAAAGCGTGTGACTTGAAGGGAAATATAATTATTTCCTATCACAAAATTAGGTCTTAACTTGCAATTACATTTTAGTGAATGGGTTTTGACCACAAGGTAAAGCGGGATGTTCGTTATAGTTCATGAAGTTTGCATGAATTGCTGACTGAATAATTAACAACATATGAAGGTGTAAATACCTGAGACTGACAAAGGAAGCAACAGTGGATGTTGGTTTTATCAGTTTATGGGGAGTTTTTCAAACATGTGTACAAAAATAACGACGAATTGTGTCTCATAAGTATCATTTTGAAAGAAGAAATTGTTTCGAAATATAATTGGGCTCGTTGACCTTTATTTTGGTTATTGAGAAATCAGTTTCATCTCAAGGTTACATTATTCATACTTTTCACAACAAAGTTTATCCTGAGAACACTACACATTTACAAATCTCTTATGGCTACAAGGTGCTAAAATGCTGCTTAACACTCCAGGTCAGTCTGTCAGTACGGACTTGTAAATCCGCATGCTTACCGTTCTGGTTTAAGTACATAATCTATTCTGCTTTTTAGGCACTTATTCAACCTACTTACTTCTAGCCCCTCCCACAACTCTTAAACATATCCTTACACAGCCAAAATCCCAGTTTATTTCTTTAAGACGTACCGTGGTGAATATACAAAGGCCTAATTAATGTACGGTATAATCTGAGCACTCGCGGTGCATGATGGGTAAATGAGAGTGAGAGAAGTTTCATTCTTGATGGAGTACCTTCAGTGATCACTCGGTACTCGACATTTTTTGATTTTCGAACGATACACATATTACTACATTCTCTCTGAATGAACTTTTAACAAAAGATAGGTCACAGTGACCACTCTTCGAGTCACATTTCACTCTTTAGAGTCAATTCGTCCCCTTTCTGGCGTACTGACGAATCGCAAATTGGCATAGTGACGAATGATCAAATTTGGCAATTTTGGCGTAGTGACGAATGCATTTTTGCCGTAATCTGTTCACCTAAGCCTTAAAAATTGCAAGGACTTTGTAAAATATATTATTTTCTACAATTCCAAACATAAAATGTGGTGAAAATTCTCCAAATAAGACAACATTCGTCACTAAGTGAAACACAAGATCCACAGATTCATGAAGTTCTTGATTTTGCGATTCGTCAGTACGCCAGAAGGGGGACGAATTAACACCCCACAGTTTGTGGAAATTGTATCAAATCCTACTGTGGTAACAGCAGGCAATCTTTCAGGCAAGTTTACATCGAGATAGTTCTATCCAAATGATATTGCACAAAAGCTCAATCAAACGGGTTTCAAAGATCTTGGTATTTTGGGCAGAAAATTAAAGATTTGGTTTTGTGTTCCACGATCTCGTTATTTTGCCTTTCCCAACATGAAGGGAAGCATATTAGGCTACATTCCATCTTCTCTGATTGAGAACAAACGTTTTATGGTGTGTACATCTCGTATGAAATAGGACAATAGTTTGGTTCATTTAAATGAATATAGACTAGTGTACCTCAGATTGTAAAATTTAGTTTTCCTTTCGGTAGTTTCATTAAGGTTATGGGTGTTTCCAACTCAATAAAATCAGACTATAAAAAATTGATAAGTTTTCAGTGAGTTTTTTTTTCTTTTTTTTTTTGTAGTTTGTATTGGGGGTGAACGCAAAACACCCCTGCATTGTTTTCGATGTTACCATTCTGTTTTTTTTTTTCGGAGAAGCTACGTTTCTTTTCGTTTCCTTTAGTAACTGATCTTTCGAAGACTAAATTGATTGTTGAAGCAAACGAGGGAAGGGTTGGGGGCTACCCTAGTCTTGTATATTTGTACAAGGCTCCTGGATCGCCTAGACTTACCCCAATACATATGTGAGGACAATGTTTTTATTTTATTATTTCTTCAAGTGGTTTCAGTACGCCATTTGTACAAACCCTACACTCTAAAAACATTTTGTCAAATATGGCACGAATCTTGTCAAATATATGAGAAGATTCTTGGGCAAAGTTGACTAGGAACGGTTCAAGAAATGAAATTATTCGTTTCATTTATGAGACGAATCTAGTCAGAGATTTAACAAGACTTCGGGTTCGTGCCCCAATTGATTAGATTCTATTCAAATTTGACTAGATTGACTAGATTGGAGTGTGTACCATGGACTTCCTATACATGGACAGGGCATACTGTACGGTAGACTGGCGCTACCGTATTGTGGGAAAAAAAGCGCACCAAGGTGGCCGTCTTGCTATGATTTTGTGTGAAAGTTTGGACTTGCTCAAGTACATCCCCATATTTTGCAAGAAAGTTAAAATATTTTTGAAATATGTCAAGGTAAGGCAAAATCACTTCAGGTACTGCAGGGATATGATACTGTTTCCCATTCCAGTTCAACTTTTGTTGGAAATATAACAGAGGCGTCGTCAAATGAGACGATTTATAGTTTCAGGGCGGCCATCTTGTTGCGCCTTTTTGTCCATCTACGGATAGGACGTACACGTTACATGGTCTGTCCATGTATGCAAGTCCGTGGTGTGTACTCATATTCAGGTTAAGCATCAGTGGCGACGTCCAAGTGTAAAAATGTGTGGAGTGGCAAGTTCGGGTCAAAGAAAAAATATTGGAGGCACAACGTTTTGCTCGCAGATCGGAACCGAATGTGAAACACGTGCTCCTGAACGTGGAGTCGATCAGGAATATCCCACTGGGGTCCAGAGGGCGAACCACCCGGAAGCTATGAGGATTAAGCATATCTCTGGATGAGAAATAATGTTTCAGGAGAGGTACATCATTTATTCATTCGTTCGTTCGTTCATCCATCCATCCATTCCTTCGTTCATTCATTCATCCATTCATTCATTCACTCACTCACTCACTCACTCATTCATTCATTCATTCATTCATACATTCATACATTCATTCATTTTTTTTGGTTGACCTAACTTTGTTTTTACACCAACGATTGTCAAGTATCAAATGATCAGTGTGAGAAAAATAGCTGATGACACTCTGCTAACTGGTTTTCTTTAACAATGACAGCTCTGCCTTTATTGCCTAAGTAAAAAAATATTTCGAGTTTTGCAAAGGCAGTAGTCTTATTTAAAACATTAATTAAAGAAAAAAAGTGATTTTTTATTTTCGGGAAATGCAAGTTAATTCCTGAGCGTATACAAATTGACGACAAAAAAAAAAAAAAAAATGAAAAGTTTATCAACTATAAGTATTTGGGATTACTATTGATAATAAACATAGCTTGGGTGCTCATGCAAAAGCCCTTCGGAGGAGGCGCTCCGGAGAAAAGCTTGCCAACGACTTTATTTTCTCAGAAAGCTGAAACAATGCATTTTTAATGGTAAAGTTTTAAAACTATTTCAATCATTCAAAGTGTCTTAACTTTTAGCATTTCATATTTACATCATGGTGGTTTGCCCTCAAAAGTATAGGAAAACCTTGACAACGTGCGTATATCCATATGAGAGGTGCACAGGCCCGACCTTCTTTCTCCCTAATTAATCTAAGAAAAGTAAGTTCTAAAAACCAGATGGTACGCCTATATTAAAAGATACAATCACATCCTTGCCATGGCCTAACGTTATTGAATTATCATTACAGATTCCACATTCAAGAATAAGTAGATACCGTGATTTATATATTCCAAAAGCTCTGCACTCAATTAACTGGTTTGACAGGAGCCAATGTACTTCCATGATTTTATCTGTCTATAATTCTACCATTCCTACCATTTTTTCCATATGATTAACAAGAGTGAACAAATAAGATAAGCCAGGGAGTCAGGGACATGGACCAATAGCACCCCCGGGCCCGCGTGGACCGAAACTTTTTTTATAAAAAAAAAAAATCAGACCTTGCTGGGCAGTTGTTTTACGGCACTAATCGAGATCATGAATGTGGGAGAATTACAACTTCACATCGGGTGGTGAAGCTTCGGTATACGAAAGGAAATTTTCATTTTCATATGTGAAAGAGGAACTAAATCTACACAAGCTGGTGGAATTTTCATTCAAATCGGACATGGATTTTTGGAGAAATCAGTAAATAAAGTTGATAGGTTTGTGTTTCGACTATCCGAAGTGGACTTTCGGATTGCAAAGATTTTATCACTTCCTAAAATTGACAAGTACTGTTTTTTTTTTTTTTTTTGCCTTTTCCAATCTGTTGTATCGACCTTCTAGTTAGTAGGGGTAGGATCTCCCAGTGGATCACGAGCACTTCACATTCGACTTACTCAAACTCATTCTTATATCAAGGGATTTTGTTGAAGAATTTGGTTGTAAAGTTAAAAGAAAACCAAAAGGCTGTCATGTATACTTGCTTCAAGCTCGTTATTTGTTGAACATGGGACAACTTTACCTGCTGGTTTCTTCAGGGAGAGTCACAAGTTGGTTTTCAATGGAAACTTCATCCTCACGCTAAAAATAAGTACCTCGAGCATATCAAAACTTGACTTGACCTTGAACCATTCTTTTTATATAGTATGGCTAAGTACATAAGCACACAAGACGGGTGTATAATGGAGTAAGAGACTGTCCTCAATTTTCAAAAGATCTAAGATTCGTGTAGGAATTTAAAAATAAAAATCGGGCAGCCGCGTGAGTTTTAAAATTGTTACGGTTTAAATTACTCAGAAAACTCCTAAGCGTGTCTGAAACGAAAGAACACATGACCTAAAAAAAGATACAACATAAACCAGGTTACAAAAATTGGCTGCATATTCAGGCAACACAAAAACAACACAAAAAATCATTCGTGAGCTATGCTTCAAAGTTTTCTGCACCACAATGCCCGAAATGATCATGGTTACATATCCTTTGTCTTTCAAAAATTTGACCGAAAAATAGAAAAGTATCATAGTCAGGAAAACATTTTCATGCAAAGTCAGAAAGGAAAAAATCGCACCACACTTGGGAAGTCTATCACTAAAACGAAATAACAATTTCTCAGCCTGTTTTTAAATCATGCGCAACACAATTCTCAAAACGGCTGGTGATCTGATTTCTTTCAAAACTTTGGCCTCAAAATAAAAACAATAATAACAACAAAAACGCTTTATTCAAAGTAAAATTTTCAATATAGTAAAAATTATTAAAACCTTGTGGAAAAAAATGCTGTAGGTCTCACAAAAACCTTGCACGAAATGGATAAATCAGGGGCGCAAATCCGGGGTGGGGGTGGGGGGTGGGGGAAGGGGGCCTTCGCCCCCTCAAGTGAAAAAGTGGGGGGCCAAATCTTACGCCCCCTCAAGTGAAAAAGTGGGGGGCCAAGTCGTAATTTGGCCCCCCCCCCCAAATTTGAGTAGACCTAAAAATATGGTCACCTTTTTTCGGTTTTTTCGTTCGAAAACAGTTTTTCTGAAGCTTCGGAAACGCTAGAACACAAGAGCTTCCGGGGGCTTTCCCCCTGCACCCCCACAGGGGCTTTGCCCCTGAATCCCACCAGGAGTCCTTTGGGGCTTCACGCTTCGCGCTCGCGGTGCCTCCACGCGTGCACAGTTTAATACAGAGATTTGCGCCCCTGGGATAAATAATGTGGAGAAGGCTGAGAAAGTTCTGGGATTGTTCAAATACCAAATTACGCGGGCAGGCGGGAGTGCTTTCATGTGTGATGCCCACATTGTCATGTATTCTGGCTCTATAGCCGAATTTGGATAACGGAAATGAAAATCGGGAAGGTTTTTTCAAGAATGATATACTATGAAATTTTTTTCCAATTGGTCTGTCTAAACATTCATATAAACTCACCTTGTAACAATCATGACTTTTTAAATGCGTTAGAAGAAAAATAATTTATAGTAAAAAATACGGGCAGTCACTTTTAAAATTTTGTCAGTTCAGTTGATCTTGAATCGATCCAACAGGTCCAAGACTCACAAGAAAATAAGTATGTTTTCAATTACGTTGTGTAGTTTTCCCGTAAAAACAATGGTGGTTGTACATTGTATCCAGTCATTTTCTGATAACACTTGGTTGTTTTTTTGTTGGATTGAAAATTTTATTGCAAAAGACAGGCCCCCCCCCCCTAAAAAACATGCAATGGTGGTACATTTTATCTAATAATTCTCTGATCACACCAATTTGTTGATTTTATTTTCTGTTGCATTGAAAATGTTACTGCAAAAAAAGTTCAACTAACGACTTCTTAGTTGCTACTTCATGTTAATGTCATTTACGGCAGTCTGGGGGCCCGATTTTTCAAAATTTTGTGGACGATCCACCCGAAATGATGTTGGCGCTCTGCTTAGATAGTATTTCGGTCGAAGGTAACTTTTACTGTATAGCTTTGTTAGCTTGTTGTTAATGTACTTTTTCCCTTGTTAAAGACGTATAATTGCTCTGGAGATTCCCTGGCTGAATTCGATACTCTGTTCTCGACTGTTCTGGAACATACCGAGAAAATGGGAACCCTTCTGCAGTGTTGAACACTTGCAGGTAAAGTTACGTTCTGGAACATGTCGAGAACATGGACACCCTTCTGCAGTGTTGAACACTTGCAGGTAAAGTTACGTTCTGGAACATGTCGAGAACATGGGAACCCTTCTGCAGTGTCGAACGCTTGCAGGTATACGTTCTGGAACATGTCGAGAACATAGGAACCCTTCTGCAGTGTTGAACACTTGCAGGTAAAGTTACGTTCTGGAACATGTCGAGAACATGGGAACCCTTCTGCAGTGTTGAACACTTGCAGGTAAAGTTACGTTCTGGAACATGTCGAGAACATGGGAACCCTTCTGTAGTGTCGAACGCTTGCAGGTAAAGTTACGTTCTGGAACATGTCGAGAACATGGGAACCCTTCTGCAGTGTCGAACGCTTGCAGGTATAGTTACCATGGGTATACCTCGCGCTGTTCATGTCGGTCCAACTTGCCGCCGTTACCGTGTCATACTTCCATCACATAGTTCGTTTGATTTCCATAATAAGCCCTCACAATTGTTTTTCTAGTGATTTATTCCTCTTGGATAGCCCACATGTCCTGATTAACCGCTACATTTTACTGATTATGCTGATATTCACATCCCTTCCGTCAGAAAGTATCTCCGCCTTCTTGTTTCGTGTTCGTTCTCGCTACATTACCGGGGAGATGGTTTGAGATTTGGCTTCGAGAACAGTATCCTCGCTTTCTGAACACGCTGCGAACAGGGAGTCGAATACAGCCATTGAGAGATGACGCTTTACATTTTAAAGATACCAAGATGAAAGAACTGAGATTTAACGAAATAGTAAGAAAACTCCATACGTACTGGTAATGCAGTTTATCTAAACACTGTTTCCATAACAAATGACAAAAATATATTAAGTTCAATTTTTATGTTCAGTATTACGCAAGTGACACCGTCTAGTTACATAATGCAAGATGACAGGTTTACACTTTTAAGTCAGTTTGGGGTCGATGCTAAAACGTAAAGAGAAAACACTATAAAGTAATGGAAAAAATATTTCGTCTTCAAAAAGTGAATACACAAATACCTCTTGAGACCAGCATAGCCAACTAGTGTAACAATGTACAAATATGAAGAAAGCCACACACAAAATTTGTACAACATTAATCAATAGGGGGGAAGCTGATTCACCTTGTATGGGAGGCATGTTATCAACCGTATATACTTCTATAATAACAACCTCTTATCAATGATATCACATTTTTAGTAAGAGGAGAATATTCTCAGCAGAAGGAAAGTGATTTGCAAAGTCTCTTGTGTGGGGTGGGGAGGTGGGCGGGGGAATCCCCTCCGAGGGGCGTATAAGTATCATCTACAGTAAAAAAGGTTTATTCTATAATATGATCCACAAAATGATTAAAGGCAGATATTCATTACCTCAGACAGTCCCATTCTCCTAACTTACTTGCTCATTGCCACTCTCACAGCTCTTTATCTGAAACATACACTTATCCAGGAACAATCCCCTTTTTATTGCTTGAGGGTATACACGACGTGTCAATTTGGGTCCGGGAAGCCCCCCCCCCCCAATTTTCAAAGGTGCCATAAAATATTGTCTGAAAATACATAGGTGGTGGAAGCGGGGGGGGGGCCTTCCCCCAATATTTTTCTGAGATTTTGGGAGGCATGCCCCCCCCTCCATAACTGAATGTCGCGAAATAAATTTTAAGTTGCTTTCGTTACATTTTGGCTATTCTTTGGCTAAATTATTCCTTTTCAGAGTGCAAAATTTGCAACACTTCCGGGGACTTTGCTGACCAGGGAGCTGCTAAGGCTGTTGATCTGACAGAGCTTCCAGAGCATTGCGGTCAATTGTGGTTTCGTTGCAGAGATCAAGGAGAATACCACAAAAAGTTTTGAGTCACATTTTGTTCTCGAACATAAGTCAGGTTTGCCGATTTTTATTTTTATTGAAGTGAAAATTTCATTCAAACTTAAGCACCGAAAAGCAACTGTTTCTATTCTTCTTACAAGTCTGGAAACATCATTTCCAGCTGTCATTATATTTCAAAAATTTCTGTGCGCTTTGCTCCAACTGACGGTAGCGCTCTGCTTAGATAGTCTTTGCGACAGCCGTCAATTCTCGAGGTCTTTACCCCCCCCCCCTCTCCAAAAAAAAAAAAAATGATAAATATATGTTTGAACAAATCCCTTGCTTCAGAGCATGCATTGCATACTTGAATGAACATACAAGGCCATACTTTTTTATTCGAACACTTTCCGTGCATGCTGCGTAATATGAGCTGTTTAAAGCAGCGTTTTTTTAATTTGTGTCGATCAAAAAAGCTAAGCCAATTGAGAATTTTTGTAAATTGTTGCTGGAGATACGATTGACTCCCTTTCAGAGTCCGAATGAAAATGATCTTTAACAAACAACTATAGAAAGAACGAAATTATCTTGATTAAAATACCTGGTCTGAGTAAACACGAATGACTTTCGAGTGTGTTGATTATACACTCTAAAAACAAGGGTTGAACTAGTCACTATCAATTAGAGTAAAAAGTGAAATATCACTCCATCAGAGTGCCAATTCACTCTAATTATAGTAAAATGCATTCCAAGATGAGTGAAAATTTACTTTTTAACAAGTGCCTGCTGGGATGACTTTTTTTAGAGAGCTGGTCCCATGTAGCTAGCACTCGATCAAGAGTGAAAAGAAACTCTTTTGGAATGAATTTCACTCTTCTTGGAGCGAATTTCCACTCTCTTCGAGTGGACTTTAAACCTTCACTCTTCTCACATGTGAAATTTCACTTTTTTATATTTAGAGCGTAGGAGAGGAAGTATTTTAGCACGGCTGAGTAACAGTTCACCGTCATAAAATTCAACCGAAAAGATGGCTGTCAAGCATTTGTTGTAAAGAAACGCTTTCTGGAGCAAACGAGAATATAAACTATATAGTCTAATGAGTTCTTCAATTTCCCCTGATAACTTGAAAAGTTTTATGGTCAAAGTTGAGTAAAGCATGATGTATTCACCCCTAAAATGAAATGCACGTCTAGCACTCTTACAGAAAATGGTATCATTTTTGTTTTATTGCCAAAACCAAAGACGTCAATGGGTACGCTATTTCTCATGACTTTCATTCTCAGAGACTTTGAAAGAGATTTACCCTACATCTTCCATACTTTGGTATTCCTTCAAATGGACGGTCCTAACTGTATTTTTGTAAGTTCCAAGTCGATGTTATACAATGGATTATCTAAACCCAAAGTGGCATCACTTTCGTGGCTTTCAGGCAATCTAGGTGTTAATTGGAACATCACCGGCATCGTCTTGTCTCGCCGCAGTTTAATTTGCCTAAAGCAAAGCCAGATCAAATATATCGTAGACAATATTGCTACGACAGACACTGCTGTGATTGAACAAATCAGGACCCATTTGCTGTGACCACCTTAAAAAGTGAACAAAAAAAAAAAAGAAAAGAAATAAAACAAAACAAATAGTGGAACATATACAACGAAAAAGATATCAAATTATAAATGCAAAATATACTGGTATAGAAATCAACCCTTTTTCTACCTCGCGGAGTAACATCCTGACTAGTGTTTGGTTTCAGTGAATTCAATGACACTGACTTTGTTAACTGCATCTAATCTTAACCGTATATTATGGAAATTTTCAGGCGATATTGTAAGAATTGATTTTTGGTTTTACTTTTTCCTTAAAGTTTTCTTTATTTACAAGTGGGGGGGGGGGGGGCAGGCATCCGGATTTCCAAGACTCGTACATGTTTTTATTCATAATTCTAGGTTAGAGCACAAACGTTTGCATAGCCCAAAGTGTCACCTACATATTTTACTATTCCGAGCAAAAATGCCTGGCCAGGTCATACTAGGTAAGACTTTAAAAATGGAACGGAATGCCATTGCGCATAGTGCTAAGCACAAGCAATGAAGAAAGGGAAACAAGCCAGTGAGCCACAACTGGAAAAAGGACCGTGCATGGCCGGACAAAATTAAACTGTTGGTCAGAAACTGGGCCGTAAAACTACATCCAACCTAACAGAGCACAAATGCATTACCATGTGCACGAGCGCATGCTATAGAACGAAAATTTTGGGGTACGTGTGCTAAACGTGTTTTAAATAATTCTTGTTTCGTTTTTCAAACTTGCTTATTGGTAAAAAACGAAAACTATACTCGCCTGTATTCACAGCTGTCGTTGCTTTCTCCGACGTTACATCTTTAGAAACTGACGAAGCTCCGGTTGATGATGGTTTGTGAGATATTGTTGGTTCACTGCTACTAGTCTCACCTGTTAATTTGAATTCGGAGTTGTTTAATAAGTTACTACTTGTTTACAATTCTTTGTTCAAATCAACTGTGGTGTAAGTTGATATCACGAGCGGGATTACGGAGGGAGCGGGGGCACGGGGGGGGGGGGCGGCACTTCCCCCCCCCCCCACTTTTTTCCAGAACTTAGTTTTTTACGCCTTAGTCTTGTTGCTTTTGCTACAAAAATACAAACTGGAACTGATAGAGCTAGGCGAGTGATACTTAATCAAGTTGTACAACGTTTAAACAGGTCATATACTGCACTGAAAACTAAATAAAAACAATATTCTTCCAATAAATGTCTCAACGCTGTTTTTTCTGACACGCTTTGCGTGCACCCGTTTTAAACATGCCAGGATTCGGGGTTACTCCTTATACAACACCTCTTCCATTGTCACTTAACCTTATCACCAGTTCCCCTGCCATACACAGCTGAAGGTCTACCGTAACTAGTGAAGGGGGGAGGGCAGGGAGGCGGTTGTCTTCTGGTCCCCTTCTCTGACCAAGTACCCCCAAGCTTTCTGAAAGGACGATGATCTTATTTGACCCTAATCTGGAGCTCCACTCTCTTTGGGCTGAAGTGAAAAGGGGCCACCCTTTCTCTAATTTCCGTGAATTTCTCTATTGAGATGTCTCAAAAGTTCATTTTTCGGGGTGTTCTGCGTGTCCCATTACAAATAAGGACTCTATAAAAATCTCATGACAAAGGACTCTATAGGAAACCAACGGTACGTTTTTTCAATTGCACTATGATTGCGATGAAATAAAAATTCATTTTTCATATAGGAAACCAGAGTATGTTTGTGCTTCAGCCAGAATGTCTTTAGGGGGCCACCGTTATTCAGCTAAGGTTAAAAGTGGCCCATCCATTCTTTAATTTTCATTCAGTTTTATTACTGAGATGTCTTAAACGTTAAATTTTTCGGCGAGCTTCGCGCGCCCGTCATAGACAAGGGCTGAATTCACAACACATGAAAAGCCCGCTAGCTCTCTAAAAAGAAGACATGGGGCACCAAGGAGGTAGCCCCCGAAGAACCTCATTTTTAAGTAATCCATTCCCGCACCCTCTGCATCGTTGATTCCAGCCAACTTGTTAAGTGCCCATCTTATGTAATTTGAAGTTGAAGATAAAATGCATCATTTTAATGTCTTCTATTTCGTAAATACCCAGGAGCTTCCGGGGGTTTCGCCCCTGGACCCCCACCGGGGCGTTGCCCCTGGGCAACACCAGGGACCCTAAGGCGGGCCACTGGACCCCACGCCGTTAGGGGGAGCGCTTATCGCTCCCGCGGCGCCTTCGGCGCCGTTTGGTAGTCTGCCGAATTTGCCCCCCACTTTCAGAGATCAAATCCCGCCCCTGGTTGATATTATCTTGTGATTTATTAACAAAAAAATATGAAGCATTAGGGCCTAATGACCCGAAGTGATTAAAAAAACACAGAGAAAGTGCACGAGTTGTTACTGCTTTACATTTAGACCTAAACAAAGGCTATGGGTGGATTCGTAATGTTTAACAAGGTGTTTCTTGATTGGTTGTTGCCAATGTATAGTATCGATTGTATTTTTTTGTCCAGGTTAGAGATTAAGTAAAGGATAAGGGTTCTTGTTAGTCAGGGAATTTCTTGTTAAACAGTGCGCATTCGCCCCTATTATGTAGGTAAAAAAGTGGCTTAAAAACATTTTGCAGTAGTATTTGCGGTCAGCATATTTTTCATACAAGTGTAACTTTAGTTACACAGCAGGGAGCTGTTATTTGAAATAACAGCTCCCTGGTTAAAGAGTACAAGAATATATGTTCAAAGGGATAGGACATACAGTTCCGATCGCCATAGCTTCTTATACGTCGCTGCTAAGTAAAGCTTGAAATTTACTAACTTTAAATAAATTTGAAATAAAACATTGCGCAATAGATTGAGAAATTTTTTACATAGCTCACATTATCTTCTTCGTTCCGGTTTGATGTTAGAATGGTCACATGACCTCAAAAGGTTCCATGTTTATTTACATAAGATGTTGTGTGGAATAGGCTTATATAGTCAAGCATATAGCCTTTACATAAGCAGTAGAGTAAGGAAAATGACACAGTGTCCCACGACTGGAAAAGGGGCCTTGGACCCCACTAGGTTAACCTTAAACAAGGGTAGAGGATGCAGCGTAAAATTTCAACCAACAAAACCAAACAACATTAAGAAAATGATCACATTTTGTCTTAAACGAAGTGCAGTCACAATGATGGTCTAAAAAGCATTGAAAAAGTTTAATGTCATTGGGTCGCTTCGAAAGGGCGTGACAATCGATCATCAAGCAGGCGATTGGTCATAAGCAGATAAGCCTTGAGAGAAATGAACTTTACGCTGAGATGGCAGAGAAGAGATATTAGTGGTTAGAAAACAGACTGACATTTGTTTCCGACGTGTGACTCGTTGGCAGGGAGTTTTTAAAATGAGTTTTAACTTTTGGTGCCATTTTTAATCTGTTAAATGGCGTTAAAGAGTACCTCAAGTCAACATAATTCAAAAATATATATTAAAGAGCATGAAAATGAATTATAACAGTGCGACTCCCATCTTCATAGGAAATTCCTGAGCTGAGATATAAAATGTTGAAGTTTACTCACTCAATTTAAAATGGTATATTTTGCGCAAAAATTTGTGATGTCATTGTTGTACAACTCAAATTACAATCTTTGTATTTCTTTGTGTTTCTGAAAGTTACTGCACCCCTTGTGACAAGGTGTGATAGCACTCTTACTCTAATGGGGTGATGTAATTGATTAAGCTCTCTCTGTGCAACATGCTGTTCAAACAGGAAGTGTTCAAAGTCATAAAAACATTTTTAATTTTTAAAGGAAAACAAATCAGGTTCCCTGAGTTGTACAAAAAGAGAGTCAAAAATTATTGCGCAAAGGACCAATTTGTTTTAAATGAATAAATTTAAACATTTTTATATCTCAGCTCAGGAACGTTCTATGAAGATGGGAGTTGGACTGTTAGAATTAATTTTTCATGTTCTTAATTTTTTATTTTTATTTTTTTTACTTGAGGTACACTTAAAGGAAGGGCATATCTATAGTGTTAAACGGAGGTCAAAGGGAAATTACGAAGAATAATAAATGTGTCTACCACCTTACACTCTTGAAAAGTTGGGCAAACTTTTCACCAGCACTGGCAACCTATGTGTCCCAGTCCAACCAACTGTTGGTTAAAATTTGCTCATTGGTTGGTCTCTAAAACAGATCCTGCCCATTAATTGGTCTCTAAAACAAATCATCTGTTGGTTAAGAAGTGCCAGTCGTTTTGTCTATTAAAAAAGCAGTGCGTGTTAAGGAATTAAAAGATGGACCGTTTTTTTACCAACACCAGTTGGTTGGACACATATGTTGGTCAAATGTTCGACCAACTTTTTATGAGTGTACATACCTGATGGAGAAAAGCAATCTATTGTTCTTTTAGTTTTAAAACTGATACAGTTTTAGCGGCAGCATTTTACATTTATGTGTACCTGGTGTCGTGACGCCTTTTGACGTGGAATAATCCCTTCCAGATGTTGCGGCTGCATTTGGCATTGGAGATTTAGTGGTAACCTCTGCAGTCGTTTGCTCTAAATAAGTCACTAACGTTATTTCTTCAGTACTCGTGATACCTTAAAATAGCAAAACACATAAAAATGATATTATTCTAAACGGGATATAGCACGGGGTGACTCTAGGTAACGCTTTTGTTTAAATTAGTGCTTGTTTATATAGGCCCAGCTATAGCAAATGCTTGCAAAAACTTTCAGATAATTATTTTTTCAGAATGCGGAAATTACAAGAAGAGTGCATGGAATCACAGCAAAGTCCATAATAGCAAGTATTTTGATGCTTTGTTCACCTCGATTTACCTTTATTTGCTAAAATGTATATAAAAGACTAGTTCGGTAATTCGTTGCCGAATGGAATTGTGGGACACAGCGTGGGAAACAAAGCGAGCGAAGCACCGCGTAGCGTACAACGTTCCCGTGTATTCTTTAGTACGTGCAACGCTATCTAAAAGTCTAGTTCCAAGTCGAACAAAATAAGGTTGTCAGTGCAGATTTTAAAAGCCAATTTTTCACATCAAAATGACAATTTAGATACAATCCAATCCCTCCTTACGTTATGGATGTATAAAGATAGAACGATTTCACCAAATTTTCAGTAATTTTGGAGATGGCAGAGAAGAGATATTAGTGGTTAGAAAACAGACTGACATTTGTTTCCGACGTGTGACTCGTTGGCAGGGAGTTTTTAAAATGAGTTTTAACTTTTGGTGCCATTTTTAATCTGTTAAATGGCGTTAAAGAGTACCTCAAGTCAACATAATTCAAAAATATATATTAAAGAGCATGAAAAATGAATTATAACAGTGCGACTCCCATCTTCATAGGACATTCCTGAGCTGAGATATAAAATGTTGAAGTTTACTCACTCAATTTAAAATGGTATATTTTGCGCAAAAATTTGTGATGTCATTGTTGTACAACTCAAATTACAATCTTTGTATTTCTTTGTGTTTCTGAAAGTTACTGCACCCCTTGTGACAAGGTGTGATAGCACTCTTACTCTAATGGGGTGATGTAATTAATTAAGCTCTCTCTGTGCAACATGCTGTTCAAACAGGAAGTGTTCAAAGTCATAAAAACATTTTTAATTTTTAAAGGAAAACAAATCAGGTTCCCTGAGTTGTACAAAAAGAGAGTCAAAAATTATTGCGCAAAGGACCAATTTGTTTTAAATGAATAAATTTAAACATTTTTATATCTCAGCTCAGGAACGTTCTATGAAGATGGGAGTTGGACTGTTAGAATTAATTTTTCATGTTCTTAATTTTTTATTTTTATTTTTTTTTACTTGAGGTACACTTAAAGGAAGGGCATATCTATAGTGTTAAACGGAGGTCAAAGGGAAATTACGAAGAATAATAAATGTGTCTACCACCTTACACTCTTGAAAAGTTGGGCAAACTTTTCACCAGCACTGGCAACCTATGTGTCCCAGTCCAACCAACTGTTGGTTAAAATTTGCTCATTGGTTGGTCTCTAAAACAGATCCTGCCCATTAATTGGTCTCTAAAACAAATCATCTGTTGGTTAAGAAGTGCCAGTCGTTTTGTCTATTAAAAAAGCAGTGCGTGTTAAGGAATTAAAAGATGGACCGTTTTTTTACCAACACCAGTTGGTTGGACACATATGTTGGTCAAATGTTCGACCAACTTTTTATGAGTGTACATACCTGATGGAGAAAAGCAATCTATTGTTCTTTTAGTTTTAAAACTGATACAGTTTTAGCGGCAGCATTTACATTTATGTGTACCTGGTGTCGTGACGCCTTTTGACGTGGAATAATCCCTTCCAGATGTTGCGGCTGCATTTGGCATTGGAGATTTAGTGGTAACCTCTGCAGTCGTTTGCTCTAAATAAGTCACTAACGTTATTTCTTCAGTACTCGTGATACCTTAAAAATAGCAAAACACATAAAAATGATATTATTCTAAACGGGATATAGCACGGGGTGACTCTAGGTAACGCTTTTGTTTAAATTAGTGCTTGTTTATATAGGCCCAGCTATAGCAAATGCTTGCAAAAACTTTCAGATAATTATTTTTTCAGAATGCGGAAATTACAAGAAGAGTGCATGGAATCACAGCAAAGTCCATAATAGCAAGTATTTTGATGCTTTGTTCACCTCGATTTACCTTTATTTGCTAAAATGTATATAAAAGACTAGTTCGGTAATTCGTTGCCGAATGGAATTGTGGGACACAGCGTGGGAAACAAAGCGAGCTAAGCACCGGGTAGCGTACAACGTTCCCGTGTATTCTTTAGTACGTGCAACGCTATCTAAAAGTCTAGTTCCAAGTCGAACAAAATAAGGTTGTCAGTGCAGATTTTAAAAGCCAATTTTTCACATCAAAATGACAATTTAGATACAATCCAATCCCTCCTTATGTTATGGATGTATAAAGATAGAATGATTTCACCAAATTTTCAGTAATTTTGGAGATGGCAGAGAAGAGATATTAGTGGTTAGAAAACAGACTGACATTTGTTTCCGACGTGTGACTCGTTGGCAGGGAGTTTTTAAAATGAGTTTTAACTTTTGGTGCCATTTTTAATCTGTTAAATGGCGTTAAAGAGTACCTCAAGTCAACATAATTCAAAAATATATATTAAAGAGCATGAAAAATGAATTATAACAGTGCGACTCCCATCTTCATAGGACATTCCTGAGCTGAGATATAAAATGTTGAAGTTTACTCACTCAATTTAAAATGGTATATTTTGCGCAAAAATTTGTGATGTCATTGTTGTACAACTCAAATTACAATCTTTGTATTTCTGAAAGTTACTGCACCCCTTGTGACAAGGTGTGATAGCACTCTTACTCTAATGGGGTGATGTAATTAATTAAGCTCTCTCTGTGCAACATGCTGTTCAAACAGGAAGTGTTCAAAGTCATAAAAACATTTTTAATTTTTAAAGGAAAACAAATCAGGTTCCCTGAGTTGTACAAAAAGAGAGTCAAAAATTATTGCGCAAAGGACCAATTTGTTTTAAATGAATAAATTTAAACATTTTTATATCTCAGCTCAGGAACGTTCTATGAAGATGGGAGTTGGACTGTTAGAATTAATTTTTCATGTTCTTAATTTTTTATTTTTATTTTTTTTTTACTTGAGGTACACTTAAAGGAAGGGCATATCTATAGTGTTAAACGGAGGTCAAAGGGAAATTACGAAGAATAATAAATGTGTCTACCACCTTACACTCTTGAAAAGTTGGGCAAACTTTTCACCAGCACTGGCAACCTATGTGTCCCAGTCCAACCAACTGTTGGTTAAAATTTGCTCATTGGTTGGTCTCTAAAACAGATCCTGCCCATTAATTGGTCTCTAAAACAAATCATCTGTTGGTTAAGAAGTGCCAGTCGTTTTGTCTATTAAAAAAGCAGTGCGTGTTAAGGAATTAAAAGATGGACCCGTTTGTTACCAACACCAGTTGGTTGGACACATATGTTGGTCAAATGTTCGACCAACTTTTTATGAGTGTACATACCTGATGGAGAAAAGCAATCTATTGTTCTTTTAGTTTTAAAACTGATACAGTTTTAGCGGCAGCATTTTACATTTATGTGTACCTGGTGTCGTGACGCCTTTTGACGTGGAATAATCCCTTCCAGATGTTGCGGCTGCATTTGGCATTGGAGATTTAGTGGTAACCTCTGCAGTCGTTTGCTCTAAATAAGTCACTAACGTTATTTCTTCAGTACTCGTGATACCTTAAAATAGCAAAACACATAAAAATGATATTATTCTAAACGGGATATAGCACGGGGTGACTCTAGGTAACGCTTTGTTTAAATTAGTGCTTGTTTATATAGGCCCAGCTATAGCAAATGCTTGCAAAAACTTTCAGATAATTATTTTTTTCAGAATGCGGAAATTACAAGAAGAGTGCATGGAATCACAGCAAAGTCCATAATAGCAAGTATTTTGATGCTTTGTTCACCTCGATTTACCTTTATTTGCTAAAATGTATATAAAAGACTAGTTCGGTAATTCGTTGCCGAATGGAATTGTGGGACACAGCGTGGGAAACAAAGCGAGCTAAGCACCGGGTAGCGTACAACGTTCCCGTGTATTCTTTAGTACGTGCAACGCTATCTAAAAGTCTAGTTCCAAGTCGAACAAAATAAGGTTGTCAGTGCAGATTTTAAAAGCCAATTTTTCACATCAAAATGACAATTTAGATACAATCCAATCCCTCCTTATGTTATGGATGTATAAAGATAGAATGATTTCACCAAATTTTCAGTAATTTTGGAGATGGCAGAGAAGAGATATTAGTGGTTAGAAAACAGACTGACATTTGTTTCCGACGTGTGACTCGTTGGCAGGGAGTTTTTAAAATGAGTTTTAACTTTTGGTGCCATTTTTAATCTGTTAAATGGCGTTAAAGAGTACCTCAAGTCAACATAATTCAAAAATATATATTAAAGAGCATGAAAAATGAATTATAACAGTGCGACTCCCATCTTCATAGGACATTCCTGAGCTGAGATATAAAATGTTGAAGTTTACTCACTCAATTTAAAATGGTATATTTTGCGCAAAAATTTGTGATGTCATTGTTGTACAACTCAAATTACAATCTTTGTATTTCTTTGTGTTTCTGAAAGTTACTGCACCCCTTGTGACAAGGTGTGATAGCACTCTTACTCTAATGGGGTGATGTAATTAATTAAGCTCTCTCTGTGCAACATGCTGTTCAAACAGGAAGTGTTCAAAGTCATAAAAACATTTTTAATTTTTAAAAGAAAACAAAATCAGGTTCCCTGAGTTGTACAAAAAGAGAGTCAAAAATTATTGCGCAACGGACCAATTTGTTTTAAATGAATAAATTTAAACATTTTTATATCTCAGCTCAGGAACGTTCTATGAAGATGGGAGTTGGACAGTTAGAATTAATTTTTCATGTTCTTAATTTTATATTTTTATTTTTTTTTTTACTTGAGGTACACTTAAAGGAAGGGCATATCTATAGTGTTAAACGGAGGTCAAAGGGAAATTACGAAGAATAATAAATGTGTCTACCACCTTACACTCTTGAAAAGTTGGGCAAACTTTTCACCAGCACTGGCAACCTATGTGTCCCAGTCCAACCAACTGTTGGTTAAAATTTGCTCATTGGTTGGTCTCTAAAACAGATCCTGCCCATTAATTGGTCTCTAAAACAAATCATCTGTTGGTTAAGAAGTGCCAGTCGTTTTGTCTATTAAAAAAGCAGTGCGTGTTAAGGAATTAAAAGATGGACCGTTTTTTTACCAACACCAGTTGGTTGGACACATATGTTGGTCAAATGTTCGACCAACTTTTTATGAGTGTACATACCTGATGGAGAAAAGCAATCTATTGTTCTTTTAGTTTTAAAACTGATACAGTTTTAGCGGCAGCATTTTACATTTATGTGTACCTGGTGTCGTGACGCCTTTTGACGTGGAATAATCCCTTCCAGATGTTGCGGCTGCATTTGGCATTGGAGATTTAGTGGTAACCTCTGCAGTCGTTTGCTCTAAATAAGTCACTAACGTTATTTCTTCAGTACTCGTGATACCTTAAAATAGCAAAACACATAAAAATGATATTATTCTAAACGGGATATAGCACGGGGTGACTCTAGGTAACGCTTTTGTTTAAATTAGTGCTTGTTTATATAGGCCCAGCTATAGCAAATGCTTGCAAAAACTTTCAGATAATTATTTTTTCAGAATGCGGAAATTACAAGAAGAGTGCATGGAATCACAGCAAAGTCCATAATAGCAAGTATTTTGATGCTTTGTTCACCTCGATTTACCTTTATTTGCTAAAATGTATATAAAAGACTAGTTCGGTAATTCGTTGCCGAATGGAATTGTGGGACACAGCGTGGGAAACAAAGCGAGCTAAGCACCGGGTAGCGTACAACGTTCCCGTGTATTCTTTAGTACGTGCAACGCTATCTAAAAGTCTAGTTCCAAGTCGAACAAAATAAGGTTGTCAGTGCAGATTTTAAAAGCCAATTTTTCACATCAAAATGACAATTTAGATACAATCCAATCCCTCCTTATGTTATGGATGTATAAAGATAGAACGATTTCACCAAATTTTCAGTAATTTTGGAGATGGCAGAGAAGAGATATTAGTGGTTAGAAAACAGACTGACATTTGTTTCCGACGTGTGACTCGTTGGCAGGGAGTTTTTAAAATGAGTTTTAACTTTTGGTGCCATTTTTAATCTGTTAAATGGCGTTAAAGAGTACCTCAAGTCAACATAATTCAAAAATATATATTAAAGAGCATGAAAAATGAATTATAACAGTGCGACTCCCATCTTCATAGGACATTCCTGAGCTGAGATATAAAATGTTGAAGTTTACTCACTCAATTTAAAATGGTATATTTTGCGCAAAAATTTGTGATGTCATTGTTGTACAACTCAAATTACAATCTTTGTATTTCTTTGTGTTTCTGAAAGTTACTGCACCCCTTGTGACAAGGTGTGATAGCACTCTTACTCTAATGGGGTGATGTAATTAATTAAGCTCTCTCTGTGCAACATGCTGTTCAAACAGGAAGTGTTCAAAGTCATAAAAACATTTTTAATTTTTAAAGGAAAACAAATCAGGTTCCCTGAGTTGTACAAAAAGAGAGTCAAAAATTATTGCGCAAAGGACCAATTTGTTTTAAATGAATAAATTTAAACATTTTTATATCTCAGCTCAGGAACGTTCTATGAAGATGGGAGTTGGACTGTTAGAATTAATTTTTCATGTTCTTAATTTTTTATTTTTATTTTTTTTTTACTTGAGGTACACTTAAAGGAAGGGCATATCTATAGTGTTAAACGGAGGTCAAAGGGAAATTACGAAGAATAATAAATGTGTCTACCACCTTACACTCTTGAAAAGTTGGGCAAACTTTTCACCAGCACTGGCAACCTATGTGTCCCAGTCCAACCAACTGTTGGTTAAAATTTGCTCATTGGTTGGTCTCTAAAACAGATCCTGCCCATTAATTGGTCTCTAAAACAAATCATCTGTTGGTTAAGAAGTGCCAGTCGTTTTGTCTATTAAAAAAGCAGTGCGTGTTAAGGAATTAAAAGATGGACCGTTTTTTTACCAACACCAGTTGGTTGGACACATATGTTGGTCAAATGTTCGACCAACTTTTTATGAGTGTACATACCTGATGGAGAAAAGCAATCTATTGTTCTTTTAGTTTTAAAACTGATACAGTTTTAGCGGCAGCATTTTACATTTATGTGTACCTGGTGTCGTGACGCCTTTTGACGTGGAATAATCCCTTCCAGATGTTGCGGCTGCATTTGGCATTGGAGATTTAGTGGTAACCTCTGCAGTCGTTTGCTCTAAATAAGTCACTAACGTTATTTCTTCAGTACTCGTGATACCTTAAAATAGCAAAACACATAAAAATGATATTATTCTAAACGGGATATAGCACGGGGTGACTCTAGGTAACGCTTTTGTTTAAATTAGTGCTTGTTTATATAGGCCCAGCTATAGCAAATGCTTGCAAAAACTTTCAGATAATTATTTTTTCAGAATGCGGAAATTACAAGAAGAGTGCATGGAATCACAGCAAAGTCCATAATAGCAAGTATTTTGATGCTTTGTTCACCTCGATTTACCTTTATTTGCTAAAATGTATATAAAAGACTAGTTCGGTAATTCGTTGCCGAATGGAATTGTGGGACACAGCGTGGGAAACAAAGCGAGCTAAGCACCGGGTAGCGTACAACGTTCCCGTGTATTCTTTAGTACGTGCAACGCTATCTAAAAGTCTAGTTCCAAGTCGAACAAAATAAGGTTGTCAGTGCAGATTTTAAAAGCCAATTTTTCACATCAAAATGACAATTTAGATACAATCCAATCCCTCCTTATGTTATGGATGTATAAAGATAGAATGATTTCACCAAATTTTCAGTAATTTTGGAGATGGCAGAGAAGAGATATTAGTGGTTAGAAAACAGACTGACATTTGTTTCCGACGTGTGACTCGTTGGCAGGGAGTTTTTAAAATGAGTTTTAACTTTTGGTGCCATTTTTAATCTGTTAAATGGCGTTAAAGAGTACCTCAAGTCAACATAATTCAAAAATATATATTAAAGAGCATGAAAAATGAATTATAACAGTGCGACTCCCATCTTCATAGGACATTCCTGAGCTGAGATATAAAATGTTGAAGTTTACTCACTCAATTTAAAATGGTATATTTTGCGCAAAAATTTGTGATGTCATTGTTGTACAACTCAAATTACAATCTTTGTATTTCTTTGTGTTTCTGAAAGTTACTGCACCCCTTGTGACAAGGTGTGATAGCACTCTTACTCTAATGGGGTGATGTAATTAATTAAGCTCTCTCTGTGCAACATGCTGTTCAAACAGGAAGTGTTCAAAGTCATAAAAACATTTTTAATTTTTAAAGGAAAACAAATCAGGTTCCCTGAGTTGTACAAAAAGAGAGTCAAAAATTATTGCGCAAAGGACCAATTTGTTTTAAATGAATAAAATTAATTTAAACATTTTTATATCTCAGCTCAGGAACGTTCTATGAAGATGGGAGTTGGACTGTTAGAATTAATTTTTCATGTTCTTAATTTTTTATTTTTATTTTTTTTTTACTTGAGGTACACTTAAAGGAAGGGCATATCTATAGTGTTAAACGGAGGTCAAAGGGAAATTACGAAGAATAATAAATGTGTCTACCACCTTACACTCTTGAAAAGTTGGGCAAACTTTTCACAAGCACTGGCAACCAATGTGTCCCAGTCCAACCAACTGTTGGTTAAAATTTGCTCATTGGTTGGTCTCTAAAACAGATCCTGCCCATTAATTGGTCTCTAAAACAAATCATCTGTTGGTTAAGAAGTGCCAGTCGTTTTGTCTATTAAAAAAGCAGTGCGTGTTAAGGAATTAAAAGATGGACCGTTTTTTTACCAACACCAGTTGGTTGGACACATATGTTGGTCAAATGTTCGACCAACTTTTTATGAGTGTACATACCTGATGGAGAAAAGCAATCTATTGTTCTTTTAGTTTTAAAACTGATACAGTTTTAGCGGCAGCATTTTACATTTATGTGTACCTGGTGTCGTGACGCCTTTTGACGTGGAATAATCCCTTCCAGATGTTGCGGCTGCATTTGGCATTGGAGATTTAGTGGTAACCTCTGCAGTCGTTTGCTCTAAATAAGTCACTAACGTTATTTCTTCAGTACTCGTGATACCTTAAAATAGCAAAACACATAAAAATGATATTATTCTAAACGGGATATAGCACGGGGTGACTCTAGGTAACGCTTTTGTTTAAATTAGTGCTTGTTTATATAGGCCCAGCTATAGCAAATGCTTGCAAAAACTTTCAGATAATTATTTTTTCAGAATGCGGAAATTACAAGAAGAGTGCATGGAATCACAGCAAAGTCCATAATAGCAAGTATTTTGATGCTTTGTTCACCTCGATTTACCTTTATTTGCTAAATGTATATAAAAGACTAGTTCGGTAATTCGTTGCCGAATGGAATTGTGGGACACAGCGTGGGAAACAAAGCGAGCGAAGCACCGCGTAGCGTACAACGTTCCCGTGTATTCTTTAGTACGTGCAACGCTATCTAAAAGTCTAGTTCCAAGTCGAACAAAATAAGGTTGTCAGTGCAGATTTTAAAAGCCAATTTTTCACATCAAAATGACAATTTAGATACAATCCAATCCCTCCTTATGTTATGGATGTATAAAGATAGAATGATTTCACCAAATTTTTAGTAATTTTGGAACACGTGTTGAAGGTGCGGGATTGGTTTGCTTATCCCGACGATTTGGACGATGTGCGCATGTGCATACCAACCACCAAAACGAGTTACCGAACTGGTTTATTTTGATGCAACATGAGGAATTTGGCGGGGCACATGCAGTGCAAACAGTGCATTGCAAGGATTTTAAAGGGGAAAGTCATTTCAATTTGAATGAGTCACGCTAGTTTATCCTATATTATGAATGATGTTTGAGAATCATGAGACAATATTCTTCATGTTGTTCTTTCTGAATTATGAACTCTACAAGAAATACCTCATTACTTTAAGTTGAATATACAATATAAGTCCCTGAATGTAATAAAAGAGAGCTGGAAGAGAAATAAGGCTCTATAAATCTTTTAATTCAAATTTGTCAACAGACGGGATTTAACGAAACATAAACACGAATTTGTTATACCGTACGTCAGCGAGATAAAAAGATAAAAGACCCAAATTACGGTTTCAAGCACACTTCAAGTTCAATTTGGTTCTAAATACGGTGCAAATACAGTTCATGTCCTCCCCTGTAGTAGCCATTTGCGACAGGAGGACAGTACCATAGACCTTTTTCCAAACAGCGATTACACAGGATTGTGGGACTGAATTCGGGTGCGCGTCGTTTTTTGCCACAGTAAACTGTCATTGATAAAAACGGCGCGTACCTAAATTCTGTCCCACAATCCCTTGTAATTGCTATTTGGAAGAAGGTCTATGGGAATATTCTACAACCCCCATCCGACAGGAAGATTAAAAGGCTTAACTCCCAAGAAGCTGTAAAAAACAGCTCCCTAGTACTCAGACACTTTGAATGCCTTATTTTAAAACGGACGTACATAGACTGCATATTTTTTACGTCTTGTGAACTAAAAGGGCAGGAGCAGTCATCATCATCATTGGCTGTTGGGAGTCATGTGACAATGTTTTTACTCTTCAAATGTGAAATTTACCAGAAATAACAGCTTGGTTTACCTTGAATATGCAATAGTAAAGTCATAAAATTTAATGAAAGATACTTTGAAGAGAAATAAGATGAAAATTGTGTTATTCAGCTTTTTCTTCAAAATAAGTTTGGGGGACTGCTCTTTACCTTTAAGTCGGTCATATGCAAACTCTAATGTGAAAACTTGGGAGGAATTTTCACGGATATGAACTTGGATTTTACTCTTGTGCAAATTGACTGATGGACGGAAAACAGAGCATTATTTCATCAAGGAGGTGTTTTCTAATAACACATCCTCGACTTTATAAAGTGGACAATGTGTCACGAATGGTAGGCCTATAGGCCTGCGGTACTTCAGAAATGGATTCTAAAGTGTACCTTTCACAAAGCAAGTCCTTTGTCTAGCTGCTATTGGAATAAGATCTCTTTAAAAAAGAGCCAAATTTAGGCGACTCCAAAAGAGTGAGTTGATTGGCCGCTCCCAGTAAGAACGAATATTCACCTGAAATGGAGTGAAACTTAACTCCTAATAGAGCGGTATTTTACACACAGTGAAATAAAATATCGTCCTATCTGTCCTATTTGGAGTGAATTCCACTCACCTCTGGGTGAATTCACTCCAACTAGGGATGGTCATCAACTCACCCTTTTTTGTAAAATAAGATTCTTTCATTTTCAGAACAGGATATATCAGTTGTATACTAAGAAAACCCACTATATATGGTTTGCCCATGTTGTTTCGAGAGGATCATTGGGTCACCAAACATATAGGCCTACTTGTTTTGTCAATGTTACATTTCATTCGAATCAATGGCTTCGATTTGGTTTGTGTATTGGTAGTGGGGACAAAAAATTTCCAACCTCCTTTCGAACCTGTATCGTGCCCCGGACTGGATCCGTCTATAAGCAATTCACCCATACGAACTCAAGGGCACACGTTTACACACGCAAACAAACATTCATGTATACACACTTGCATTGACACACCAACAAAAAAATACTCACATTGAGGTTCTCTCGAAGTCGTAAAGTCATTCGGAAAACACCTTTTGTTTACTTACACGAGCGGATCTAGACATTCCAAAGGGGGGGGGGGGGGTGGATCTAAGCGAAAACAGGGGTGTGAGGGAGTTGCACTGTCAATTTCCCGTATATTTTATATTGTTGATGTGGCAAAAAAGGGAGGGCTGGGGCCGTAAACCCCCCCCCCCTCCCTTGGATCCGCACCTGATTTCTGTTGTTTTTTAATCTGCCTGAATTATTGAGGGCAAACCTAAAGCCTATGTTTTAAGCAACAGTTTCACTGGGGTAGCGATTGCTCTCCTTCCCTCCCGCCCCCCCCCCCCCGGGAATCGACGGAACTGATTCGAATAAAACTTAGCCTAAAAAGTCGATCGACTAAAATGTATTTGCGAGCATCTAAGAATATTTTTACAAAAGTATTAGCCATTCGCAGTCTGCGTTTATTTTAACTTTAACTAACCTCCTTCGCCTCTCTCAAACTGCACTACCAGAAATAATAGTAATATAGTTCCAGACGTCAAACTAGCCTTCATTCTAATGTCGTGTCGTTTAAGCAAATCTTGCAATTTTAATACGATTTCTTCACCGTCACCATCATATGCAACCACGTCTTCATGGATAGGCCTATGTATGGAGCCTGGATTTTAATAGCAAGAAGGTTTATGGGTCCAAAGGACGATCACTTTACGCTAAAATATAGTGTTTTGTACATCTTTACTCATCACTACAATAGGCATAACATGACATTGAAATATTTCAACGTTTTAGTAATACTTGTGTTAATTTAGTTCTTTATTCAATTCTACCAGCATTAAAACACAAGTACGCTCACAATACTACCACTGCAGGAGATATGTTTTTAAGACAGAAAACAGCATACAGTATATACATGACACTGATATAAGTGGTTGAAAAATGAATGTACATTGCAGGGCTTTCAATTTGTTGATACATGGGCTGGTTTTGTGAATAGGGGGGACCTTTTTGCCAAAGACGGGTTACACTTGTCGAGCGCAGGGGCTAATGAGTTGGGTAGACTAGTTTCTCAGGCTGTTGACTCTCAAGTGTCAAACTAGGTGCAGGGGCGAGGTCAGCCATTACTAGGCAGGTATCTGATTTAGATTTAGCCAAGACTGATTCTAAAATTAGTGAGAGGAAGTATTTATCTAGGAAGGTTGGTGATTTGAGGGTCATGTTTGCCAATGTTCGCAGCATTTCCAATAAATTTAATAAGTTTCTTGCACATGTTTCCATAGACAATCCTGACTTAGCTGGGGTTACTGAAAGTTGGCTCCATAGTGATATTAGTAATTCTGAAATTCAGGTTCCAGGGTATAAAACTTATAGGTAGGATAGGGTTGATACTGTTGGTGGTAGAGGTGGAGGGGTCTTGCTGTATGTTAAGGACAGTATAAATTGTTTTGAATTCACTTACAAGTTTTCTGCTGGTTTCGCTAACTGCTTGTTTTGTGAAATTAGTCCAGTCAATGGGGGTACTCCTTTGGCTGTTGGTATCATTTACCGTTCACCTAACTCTGGTGCTGATAATAATCACAACTTGCTTCAAAGTTTGAAGAAACTTTCTTTCATGAGGGCGGTTGTGTTTGGGGATTTCAACTTTCCTGATATTGATTGGCATTTATGCACTAGCGGGCCACATGGGAGGGAGTTTCTTGGGATGGTGTCTGATTGTTTCCTCACTCAGCATGTTCTGTTTCCCACTCGTGAGGATAATTGTATAAATTTGGTGTTAAGTACTGATGAAAATCTGGTCAGAAATGTGAGGAGTGGTGGTAAGGTTGGATGTAGTGACCATGACCTTATTAGTTTTGACATTTGTTGTTTCAGTAAATCTCCAAGTAGTGAAGAAAAACTGTTCTTGACTTCAGTAAAGCTAATTTTAGTCATGCAAAAGAGGAGCTTAGCATAGATTGGGTCTCACTTTTGTCTCATTTAGGTCCTGCTGAAGCTTGGAAATTTTTCAGCAGTACTGTTTCTGATGTTAGAAAGTTATGTATACCACTCAAGAAGGCTTGGGTGAAAAGTAGGCCAATTTGGATTTCTAGGGAGATACTCAGGGCAACTAGGAAGAAACGTAAGTGTTGGTGATGTTATAAGGCCAGCAAGGAGTCTGATGACTTAAGTGCCTACAAGAGTCAAGAGATCTTAGTTAAAAATTTGCTAAAGGACACTAAAGCTAGGTTTGAAAACCAGCTAGGTTTGAAGACCAGCGAGGTTAAGATTAACCCAAAATCTTTCCATGCCTATGTCAGGTCTAAGCAGAATGTTAAGGAGGGGGTTGGGCCACTTCATGATGTGAATGGTTCATTAGTTAGTGATCATCAGGATATGGCTAATTTGTTAATTGATTATTTTGTATCTGTTTTTACCAAGGAGATATCTGTCATGGGGATTTGTAGGAGTTCTGATATCTCTTCTTCAATAAGTGACATTGTGTTCTCTGGGGAACTGGTTCTGAAAAAAATTAAAGAGTTTAAAGACGAGTAAGGCTCCTGGGCCAGATGGTATCCATCCCGTCATCCTTCATGAATGCTCCGAGGTTTTATCAGTTCCACTGCCAATTATTTTCCAGAAATGTCTTGACTCAAATTTTGTTCCTACTGACTGGGAGGATCGGAGTTCTCCTTGTAATTACAGGCCAGTCAGTTTAACTAGTGTTGTGTGCAAAATTATGGAATCCTTAATCAAGGACTGTTTGCTAAAGCATCTTTTAGATAATGAGTTACTCAATCTTACTCAGCATGGTTTCCTACCCAGTAGGTCTTGTGTTACAAATTTGCTAAGCTTTCTTGAAGATGTTTTTTTTTTTTTTTTGTCTCTCGATTCAGGTTCCAGTATTGATGTCGTTTGCCTTGACTTTCAAAAAGCCTCTTACAAAGTACCTCTAGGTAGACTCATGGTAAAATTGCATAGGTAAGGCATCATAGGCAAGTGCGCTCAGTGGATCAATTTGTGGCTCAATGGTAGGTCTCAGAGAGTTGTTGTCAATGGAAATTTTTCTTCCTGGAAAGAAGTCTCAAGTGGTGTACCACGAGGTTCTGTTCTTGGCCCACTTCTTTTCTTAATTTTCATAAATGATATTGATAGCTCTATCACTTCCAGTATAAGTAAGTTTGTTGATGATACTAAGCTCTATATGATGGTTGGGGAAAAGGATGATTCCTTATTGCTTCAGAATGATCTGGATAGGTTATTTTCATGGTCCCAGACTTGGCAAATGTCTTTTAATGCTGATAAGTGCAAAGTCCTCCACTTTGGTTCTAAGAATCCCCACCACGATTACACTATGAATGGTTCTAATTTGAACAAAGTGACTTCTGGGAGAGACATTGGTGTAGTTATTACGGGAGATTTAAAGTCATCTAGGCAGTGTACAGCTACTGCTGCGAGGGCAAATAGGGTGCTTGGGTTGATCAGGAGGAATTTCAGAGTTTTAGTAAATCAATTGTGCAAAATTTGTATAAGCAGCTGGTTACACCCCATCTCAACTGTGCTGCATAGGCCTGGAGTCTCTTCTTTGAAAAGGAAAAATTACTTTTAGAGCAAGTTCAGAAGAGAGCTACTCGACTCATACCTGAGGTTAGAAATCTACCTTATCCCCAAAGGCTTAAGTTGCTTGGGCTGACCACTTTGGAGATGAAGAGGGTTAGGGGAGACATGCTCCAGGTATACAAATTTCTATCTGAAGGGAATCCTTTGTTAGCTTGTAGTTATTTAAAGGTCCAAAGTAATTCTCGGGTTAGAGGCCATTGTAAAAGCTTGAAAAGTCTGAACTTCCTATTATCAAGTCTAGACTTGATATTAGGAAGTTCAGTTTCTCTCATAAGGTTGTTAGTGAGTGGAATAGCCTGCCTGAGTGGGTTGTCAACTCCACATCAGAGCACCGTTTTAAGGTAAATATTGACAAGTTTTTCCATGACTGTGGTAGAATCTAATCTTTCTGGGCTCGTTGATAGTGATGGTGATGGTGGTTTTTTTTTTGGGGGGGGGGGGGGTGGGGGGTGGACTACATGGCATCTTATGGGGCCCTTTACAGCCCTCCTTTGCCCTTTAACATGTTATGTTACGTTATGTTATTCACCGACTTCCTTCACTGTAGTAATAATGCCCGGTACATTATTGCTCGAATTACATTTTGAAACGGGAACTTGTTATACTGTAAGTAACTGAAGTTACATATACGAAAGAAAAAAAAACAGAAACCTTCTTGACAAAATGAACGTTTTGCAGCACGCGTCGTATCAACCGATGCTGAAATTCAACTGCATAGCCGGGGGGATGTGGCGGTTGCCCCCTCCCCGAAGAAAATGAGGGGTAAGAGGAAGAAAGAAAAAGAGAGAGGAAAAGGGAGAAAAAAGGAAAGAAAAAGGGAGGCATTGAATTAAAATCTAGCACCAAATGTAGCTCTTTTTTGGATCTAGTCCATTGTCAATAGGCCGAAATTTTTCTTAAGGGGGACATCCACCCCTTAGACGCATCTCCAGTGATTAAATCAACTACACTCCAAAGATGAAATCATGGCTACGCCCTTGCTGAAATAGAGGTCGAGGAAACATTGAATGACTCGAGTTTTAATCGTTAAAGAAGAGATAAGGCCTTTCCGTTCCTCTGAGGGGAAATTCTGTCACCCAAACTTGAATGAGTTTAGTAGATTGCCTTGTTTCAAAATCGGATCTTGCGAGCCATGTAACAATATGCCTTCTCCTCAAATACGAAAATTACTAAAAGTAACTGGATGTTTGGTTCCCCTTTAATACGAAATAATGAAGTCCTAGAAATATTGCAAAAGATTATGAAAAGAAACTACAAGAAAATTGTAAATGTAGGCCATCTTCCATTTCTTTCATCCTGCCAAAGACAGCAGTAGGGGACATCTTCTCCAAGTTCCGACAGCGCAAATAAGCTACCGAAATAATTCGGTTGAACGAAGCGTGCTGACATGCTTGCCTTTTTGTAACAAACATTTGAAAACAAGAAATTGAGGCCCATTTTCAAAAACAAATATTAAATATTTATTTATGGAACTTTGTTATTTGCAAGGAATTTAAAAAGAAACTGGAATTTTGTTGATGGATCACCCCTTCCAATCAGCAAAATCAATATGATTGTCAGAACTAGGAGGTTCTTTAGGTAGTTCTACTCCACCATTGTAACTCTGTCTAGCTTGATGACACTATATAACACATTCGTGCTGATGTGTCGTTCAACCCCATCTAACTAGCAAACTAATCGACACATGTCACTCACTCGTCTCCCCAAACAGGTTCACCGGTCACCAGATATCCACACAGCTGGAGATTCTATATCCTGACTTATAATAATGCCCTCAAACTGTCAGTGATGGCTGGGAACCTGAATATATTAAAGGCCCCCATAAACTGATAAACGATCATTTTTTGTCAATTGATTGATGTCAATTAATTAATATCAACTAATTAACGTTCCACACACCATTCAACCATTGTGTCAATTTTCATTCTGATCAAAATCTTTGAAAGGAAAGAAAGGATCCAGGTAAAAGATGGGGAAGTGGTCGAAAAAATTGATGAGTGGTCAATAAAAAATCATAGGAACTTTGATCCCTCAGTGGCTATAATGAAATTGTGTCAATTCATTCGCCGTCAATATCCCCTACACATGATCATTTTTTCATGAATTGTTCGATATCAATTAATTGACACCGGTATATACTGATGAATAAATTGGTCGTGGATGGGGGCCTTAAGACCATACACGATTATTTTTTCGTCAAATAATTGATACCAACCAACTTACGAAAAAATTATCGTGAGTGTGGCACATTGAGGCGAATTAATTGAACCAATTTCATTGGAGCAACTACACTCTTAAACCAGTTGGGCTCACCAGCTCCCTTCTACCCATGGTTGGTTTCGTAAGCCACCACCTAAACCTGGGTGAGGAAATATACCTGACGTTAGTCATGCTGGATGAATTTTCTCAAGAAGAATGTTATTTTGTTAACCAACTTGGGGAGTTTCTGACCCGACAATTGAAGAGGAGGCATGCAGACTCAGCTATGGATAAAACTTTACTCAGCTGTTTTAGAGTGTAATGACGGATCAAAGTTCCTTTGATATTTACTGACGGATCGTTCTATTTTTTCGACTGACGTCCGTCCCTTTTTACGGTTTTGAGTGTACGCCAGGGTAAGAATTAAATTTGGATTAATGCTTTCATTTCAAAGATTTTGATCACAGTGAACATTGACTCAATAAAGTCGAAAAAATATGATCGTGTGTAACTAACGTCAATGAATTTACATTAATTAATCGACATCAATTAATTGACGAAAAAATGATGGTGGAGGCAGTTGAATCTTATCTTACGCGGTATAGGCCCATCTGCTCGGAGTTAGTACTATTATTCACTTAATGCACTTGGTGTCCCATCGTGTATTCTATTTTGTTTTATCTAATAATAATGTAATATCATCGATTTTTAAACGTGACCACCTGGCACCATTGCAAACGAACTTTATACCATTTTTAGGAGCCCCGAAAATAATCTTTCTGGGGGAAACGCGTCTCGCAATAGCATACTATGCTATGGCTTGCTACCAAACAAGGTCACAAAACACCTCAACCCTTTGGGTGTCCGATTAAATGCATTACTGAAAATTTGCTTAATTGTTCTTTGCCGGGTAATATCCTCCAGCATAACTGAAGGTTTTCAAAGTGAACTCAGTTTAAACTATCATTACGGTTTAATTATCACGAGCATATTGATCCGCGAACACGGGTTTTTGCAGGGTCGACCACTTCTTCATAATTTTTTGACGAAGAGAATATCTTCAAAAGATTGGATTTTCCCTGCAGACCGTAAGTCTCCCCGACAAACGTCGCTTTGAAAATTTCTGGGGGGTTGGTACCCCTTACGCCCCAGCAGTGACGACCATGCATGCGTCTTGTATGAACATGATTACGTCGGCATCGTCGTCACTGCCGATCTTTGTTGACAGGTGCCTTTCCTAATCTTGTCACGTGATAATGCAAGCAAATCAAACCAGGGTTTTACTCCTGTGATAATTATGGTTGGGAAAATGAGTTGCGAAAGTTTGTGACTAAATATAATGTTAGGATGAAATTCTGATAAAAATGCGCTTTCCTCAAGGTGACACTTTTTGTTAATGTTTCGCATATATATTTCGCCAAATCTACTTAATGTCGTTTCTAACATATGATTCAATACGCCTCTTAGTCATTTCTTCAGAAAGAAGAGAGGTCGGAGTTTATAAGTTCATGTTTAAGCGATAAAAACCACATTTGAACAAATAAGGTAAGGTTGCAGGGGTAGGATTGTTATTGGTATGAATCCGCTTGTTGTTTACATGGAGGCAATAAAACCGGATAAGCATCGAACAGATGGCGGCCTATATGGACTGTGGAAGCAGATTAAAAGGAAATTTCAAATTTCCCCTGACGGCAATGTTGTGGATTTTTCAAAGGGTATTTATACAGGAATGTTCTGTGTGAGCACAATGGGAATAGGCAGTCAACATGACCTGAAGTTGTGAAATAGACTGAATCCTACTTCGTTGTTGGCTCCTACAGTCATACGGCAATTTGTTTCTTCTTCAATGTGAAATTTACTTCGAGTAAATGCTTGGTTTACCTCGAATATGCAAGACTTAAGTTCTGAATTATTACGAAAAATTCTTTGAAGAGAAATAACAAGGGCCTGTGAGATTTAGCCGTTCTTTCAAAATATGTTTTTGGCGACTGCTCTCGCCCTTTAACTTGGTGCTCCATCGGCCCATTAGCTGCACTATACTATGAGAGTGTGGTAAATTTGAAATTTGTAAAAAGTGATACAACGTTTACTATAACGTCGTCTATCCCCCCCCCCCCTTGCCATGTTTGGTATGACTTAGTATAAAGTTGAAGAATAATATCTCCCGTTATAAGACCAACACACAGGGAAATTAACGACTAAATAAGGATATAAAATAACATTGACAATGCACTCTAAAAACATCCTGGTTAAATCCTGGTCAAGTTAATTTAACCAGGATGGGGTCAATAATTAATCACACATTTCCTGGTTAAAAAGAAAATAAGAAATTTCACCAGGAAAATGTTAAATTCTTATCAGGGTCTCTAACCAGTCGTTAATTTAACAAGGAAAATGTCAATTTTGACCAGGATTTCCGCGTTATTTTAACCAAGAAATGAATGGAAAATTATTGCCCCCGATCCTGGTTAAATTTAACCAGGATGTTTTAGAGTGTGCTGAAGTGATACTGGAGTGTAGTATACATTTTTCTACATGAGAACTGAAAATTGTGGATGCAATTATCCCTCATTCAGCAATTAAATTCCCGTTTGCTGCATATGTGAAAGTAATTAAGAACAAGAACAACTAGAAAATGCGATAACTCTCTAGCAACTGGGAAACTGGAGTTCTTTTCATAAGTTCATTGTTTTTATTTAAGTATACCAAGGCTTGTAGAACCTCCTTGAGTATACTATAGTGATAAAGTGGTGTAAATTTAAATTAAAGAAGTTATTTTCTTCGTTAGATTTATGCCCACAGCAACTCGTAACAATTGTAAAATGATAGATGAATAACGAATAAAAATTTTTCAATTGTTTAGACAATGGCTTTCGAATACAACTATTGATGGTCTGTGGAAACTAATAAGTCTAATTATGAAAGGGGTGCTTAACTGTGACACAATATGAAGATTGATAGTTGCAGTCTGGAAATGCATGCTGAGTTCCTCCCTTTTAATTTTTCTAGGGAATTTTTCAAACATAGCTTCTGTCTTCTGTCTTGTGTCTTAGAGAGGTTATCGAATTTCCGACCTGACTGATGGGGGTGTAATAATAACACTACGTCAAGCTTCTGTTCTACTAGGGAGCTGTTATTCGGGAGCCAAATAACAGCTCCCTGGTTCTGCTAGGGTCGAAAACTGACTGAAACAGGCAACACGGTTGATTGGACCATGGAAGTACTTCCATGACTGGACAGGGATATATACAAACCCCCTTTACATACAAGGGTTCCCTGGGATTGTATCAAATATCTATGCAGGGGAAAATATTTCGGTCTACCATCAAATTTTGTAATTGGGCAAGGAATAGACTTAAGAGGATATTTTAAAAAGGGGGAAATTCAAAATGAGAAGTACACTCTAAAAACACGATGGCCAAAATTGACCAGGGATGCGGTCACGGGTTATCCAACCCGGATTCCTGGTTAAGAAGTGACATATTCCTGTTGAAATTTGACCAGGAATAGGTCAAATTTTGACTAACGTTTGGTCAAATGTAACCACGAATATGTCACTGCTTAACCTGGAATCCGGGTTGGATAACCCGTGACCGCATCCTGGTCAATTTTTACTAGGGTGCTTTTAGAGTGTAGGTGGTCAGGAAAGTTGCCCTTAATTACTCGATCGATTCCAGAAGATGACCTTGATTTCAGTGTTCACAATAACTAAATTCAGAAACATAAATGAGAATTCAAAAGACAAACAAATAGAGTGACTATGAAATGAAACAAAAGCCACTGACACGGAAAGGAATAAGATGTATGCGTAAGTATATATCAATTTACGTTTTATTTCACTTTTAACTTTTTATTTTCATTAAAACGCATCACAGGTGGAAATAAGCGTGGCGAAGCATTCACCTGAGGTCAAATAAAACAAGCTATTTTAAACGCATGTTGAAGTCTGCCAAATGAAGCTCAAAGTTATCAAAATAAGAATGATGTCTGAGGGAAGTGCTTTCGAAGTCTACATCGGCAAAAGGCGGCTAAACAAGGAAGCTTTATCTGTGTGTGTCATTTCACGAAATGTCGAGCAAGCCAGGAGCTCAAGTTTGTCTTATTGTGAAACTGCATTTATTTTCTGTCAAGGTAAGTGAAGTTTTGCCTATTATTGTAATGTACCATATTAACAACAAGTCAGTAGGGCATTGGAACTGAAATCCATTATTGCATATATAATATTATCAGAGACCCGTTGCTCAGGCTCGAAGCTGTTCAAGTAACTTAAAGAGGCTCATTGAGTTGATATCGATAATTTAATGAGAGTCTCAAAGGGTCACTGCCACATAACAATGCTTATAGTTATAGTTAACAAGTCAAGTTAAGTTTCAAGTCGAAAGGTCACAGAAAACATTAAAATTTGAATTTGCTAGTGTCTTGACTTGTAACAGTTTTGTACATAATTTGAAAAAGTGTCTGGTCACGAATTTTTGAAAACCGACTTCAACCGTTAAGTACCCACCCGTAAAACAGTTATTTGTATGTAGGGTATGGGGATTGTCTTAGTTTGATCATTTGTCATTGGTATGTGAAGAAAACTTAACAGGTTTGGAAAAAATTGTTGAATTTCATGAAGCAACTCAATGAGCCGCTTTAACTCGATGCGATAGCGCTGGAAACAGGGAATTGGCATTGGCAATTCCCTTTATTATTACGTTTGTCAATAGGCTAGACAGGGTTAACGCATCCACTTATAACATTCTGATTCAAAGGAAGTTATTCATCACCACACACTCTAAAATAAAAAGAGTGAACTAGTCTCTCTTTGATATAGGGTGAAAAGTGTGAAATCACTCCAGTAATGTGATAATTCACTCCACGGAGAGTGAAATTCACTCCAAAAAGAGTTAAATTCCCTCAAAACGAGCGAAGTTTCACTCTGGATTGATGGAGTACCTAATGATCATTTCATCAGAGTGATCATTACAGGCGTGGAAGAAAGCCCTCTTCCTGTGAGGCATTTCACTCTCTTTGGAGTGAATATCACTATTCTTGGAGTGAATTGGAGTGAAAAACAAACCAGTGCGTCAAACTGGAAAAAGCCGTGGTCGACCAATGAGTGAGAAAATAAGCAGTAAAATCCATCCTGACAATCCTAACTTTGTACTGTAATTACTAAGGAACTCAAATGGCGAATTTGTCTGGTGTTGGCTATATAGTTTGGGTAAACATCCGATATCGGAACCATGGTGTGACCATTGAACCGTGCTCCAAAAGTCACAGTATTAAGACATACGGTACCCCCGCCCCCTTCCCTCAGTTGGATTTATGGTGCTTGTTCACTACTAGATTACTGTCGCTCACTTATCTTGATAAAGAGTAACAGCCCGTGAAAGACTCATAAATTTCGTTTAGTACATCAAAATGTGCTAGCTGGATCATATTGTCTAAATTGTTGACCCAATCATGCAGCGAGAAGGGAGTCAAAAGGAAATTACTTTCTATGCCAGGGAGCATAGAATGGTTTTCCAAGTCAACTTTTTCGTGCAAGTAGGCACAAATTTTGCATTCACCTAATCTGTCAGGCTGCAATTAACATCGTCGAAACCGTTACAACTTGTCTCTACTACTGACAGCAGTTTCCCTTGCACATATTTAAAAACAAATGATTAAGTACATCACCTTAAAAATGCTAATAATAAAATTTCTGATACCATTTTACAGGACGCATCCTTCAACAAGATGATCGCATTTTTCATCCTTTTTGGACTTTGCACTAAAACAAATTGTGTCATTGGTAGAGAAGTAATGTCGTACAAGCAAGATGGCGACTTTGTGATTGGTGCTCTTTTAGCTCTTCGTTCCTATGATGAAAAATCCCAGACGTGTACCCGTATCACGGATCTTGGTGCCATCAGAAGAGTCCAGTCCATCGTTTATACCGTAACAAGAATTAACGAAAACCCAAACATTTTGAAGAATGTCACACTAGGATATGAAATATATGACACATGTTACACTCGATCGATGGCTCTAAAGCACGCCCTCTCTTTCACTAAGAGGTACAGAGAAAGGGATAACGTTGTGGGTGTTGTTGGGACTTCACTCAGTTCTACGTCAGAGATATCAACGATTCTTTTGTCTCTCTACAACATCTCAATGATCAGCCACTTCGCTTCAAGTGACGAGCTAGGTAATGTCCACAGCTATCCATTCTTTATGAGGACTATACCTCCAGATAGTTTACAGGTACGTTCTACCAACATTGTAAATCTGTCACAGACATGTAGCAGAATTACAGAGTAAAATTTAAGAAAAACTAAGCTGATATGGAAAAATTCTGCCAATTTTTTGAAACAAATTGACAACACTTTCGGGTTTTCTTTACGCATTCTTTTTAGTTATTTTCTGTTCTGTAAACAGGGGTGAGATTTGATCTCTGAAAGTGGGGGGGGGGGGGGGGGGGGATTCTGACAGACTACCGAACGGCACCGAAGGCGCCGCGGGAGCGCGAAGCGCTCCTCCTAACGGCGTGGGGTCCAGGGGGCGAAGCCCCGGAAGCTCCTGGGTATTTACGAAGTTGTAGGCATTAAAATGATGCATTTTATCTTCAAATTTAAATTACATAAGATGGGCATTTAACAGAACACAAATATCACAATTTGGCTTTTTTAAATTATACCTTTACTCCGTATGATAAGAGTCGGCCGGAATCGATAATGCAGAGGGTGCGGGGAGAGAGAATGGATTCCTTAAAATCGAGGTTCTTCGGGGCTCCCTCCTTGGTGCCCCGGATCTTCTTTTCAGAAAGCAAGGGGGCTTTTCATGTGATGTGATTTCAGCCCTTGTCTATGATGGGGCGCGCGAGGCGCGCCGAAAATTTTAACGTTTAAGACATCTCAGTAAGGAAACTGGATGAAAATTAGAGAAAGGATGGGCCAACTTTTAACCTTAGCTGAATAACGGTGCCTCCCTAAAGACATTCTTACTGAAGCACAAACATTCTCTGGTTTCCTATTTAGTCTTTTTTAGGTGACTTTCACACGAAAAAAATGAACTTTTACTCAATCTCATTAGTGAAATTGAAATAAAATTAGACAAAGAGTGGCTCCTTTTCACTACAACTGAATGAGGGTGACCCCTGAGGATATTTGTACTAAGCAAAAACGTACCGTTGGTTTCCTACAGAGTCCTTATCATGGAATTTTTATACAGGCCTTATCTGTGATGGGACGCGCTGAACACGCCGAAAACGGACTTCTGAGACATCTCAAATTCATTAGAGAAATTGATGAAAATTAGAGAAAGAGCAGGCCCCTTTTCACTTCAGCCGAAAAAGAGTGGAACTCCAGATAAGGGTCAAATAAGATCATCTTCCTTTCAGAAAGCTTGGGGGCACTTGGTCAGAGAAGGGGACCAGAAGACGACCGCCTCCCTGCCTCCCCCTTTCACTGGTTACGGTAGACCTTCTGTTGTGTACGGCCCGGGCCCTGGTGATAAGTTTCAGTGACAATGGAAGAGGTGTTCTACAAGAAGTAACCCTGAAACCTGACATATTTAAAACGGGTGCAGGCGAAGCGGGTCGAAAAAAAAAAAAAAAAAAAAAAAACAGCGTTGAGACATTTATTGGAAGACTATTGTTTTTATTTAGTTTTAAATGCAGTATATGACCTGTTAAAACATTATACAACGTGATTAAGTATCACTCGCGTAGCTCTGTCAGTTCCAGTTTGTATTTTTGTAGCAAAAACAACCAGACTAAGGGGTAAAAAACTAAGTTCTGGAAAAAAGTGGGGGGGGGGGGCAAGTGCCCCCCGTGCCCCCCCCCCCCGTAATCCCGCCTTTGTCTGTAAATCTACAGGTTCCCCCCCCTTTTAACAGTGAAGGTCTATTTAGGTAAAAAGGAAAACCCCCCAACCCCCACCCCCGATCCACCGCCACTGGTGATGAACACGTGCGACGACCCATGTCCAAATCTTTTTCTTGAGTGTCTAATTTAAGACGAAGCAGTAAACTGTCAAAAATAACTTTCCATTTACAGAAAATAAAATAACGAAAAACAAAAGAATACACAAAAAAGTGTTGTCAACTTATTGACAACACTTTTTATGTATTCCGTTTGTATTTCTTTACTGTTTTGTTCTGCATTGGTACAAAAGTTTTGTAATATTACTGACATATTTACGTACGTGATGTTACCAGAGTAGGTGCAAAAGTCCTGGACAAATCATGAGCCCTTTTTTACGGAGCTTTTAAGGTGTCATGCAGATGTTGAAATATTATGCCACTTTCTCGACTTTTTGTCAGTAAAATATTTAGATATTGACATCCGAGATCTTTTCATCTCAATATTTTAGCGTAAAATATTGAAAAATTACTTTACAGGATCTCAATATTTTAATATCTTCACTGAATGATATTAAGATATCGACATCCGAGATCTTTTCATCTAAATATTTTCGTGTAAAATATTTGAAATATTACATTACAGGATCCCAATATCTTTAAATCTTCACTGAAAGATATTAAGAAATTGACATACCGTATCTCAATATCTTAATATCTTCACTGAGAGATATTAAGATATTGACATACAGGATCTCAATATCTTCATATCTTCACTGAAAGATATTAAGATAAATTTTTATCCGAGATGGCTTCATCTCAATATTTTCGTGTAAAATATTGAAATATTGCATTACAGGATCTCAATATCTTAATATCTTCACTGAGAGATATAAGGATATTGACATACAGGATCTCAATATCTTAGTATCTTCACTACAAGATATTAAGATATTGACATCCGACATCTTTTCATCTATTTTAGTGAAAAATATTGAAATATTATCTTCACTGTGAGATATTAAGATATTGAGGTACCAGATTTTGTTATCCAGTGGCATAGCCAGTGGGGTAGGGGCAGCCGGTCCCCTGAAAAATCGAGAGGGAAAATCGGAAAGAGGACGGAGGAAAAAGGAAAAAGAACGAGGAGGGAAAGAGGAAAATGAGAGAGAAGAGAAGTGTAGGAACAGAAAAGGGGAAGAAAAATAAATACACCTGTGGCAGCCACTCCTAGTACCGGGTCTCTCCCGAATGGGCCAATTGGCGCCGCCCGGGGGCACGACCCAATCTATCTCTAAAAAAATTGTTTAAATTTGAAAATGATCACAAAAGGTGTTTAAAGACCCAGTTCTCTCACCCTAAACAGTACCATTTCTCCTAACCTTCTTACTGAAGTCCCTCCCACAATTGTCTGAAATTTATCGTCATCCAGATACAATCTCATTTTATTGCTTCAAGGTGAGTATAGAAACTCAATTTATATAATCAAAACACTCAGTACCGTTCATGCTGTGTAATATAAGCTTTGGTACTCTGCATTGTTTGAATTAGCTGTCAATCAAAGAACTAAGCCAATTGCGAATTTCGGCACCCACGTACCAAAATTGTAGCTTGGGGTGAGAGGATTGGCCCTTTAAGCTATAGATTTCTGTAGGGGTAGGGTGAGGAGTGTTTTCGACCAAGTGATAGATCTGCTGTAATTATTTTCTATCACAAATGGTTCTGAAACTATCAGAATTTTCTCAAATACTTTACATACGATAAAAAATTTTGCGCGATCCAAACTCTTATAATCACTATACGAGGGCAACCCTCGTACGATTGGACAGTAGAAAAAATCGTACGGCACCGTGACATCTTTGAAATCGTACGGGCACCAAAATCGTACGTCTCCGTAGTACTCATGGGGGAGAGGCTTTAAAGACACATACGCTCGTGAGTTACGAGTGAACGACCGCATCCACGCTTCCTGTATAAAATCTTGCGTGTTTCATAGTTCTGATTATCTCTTGGGGAGGGGAGGGGGTAATGCCTTGACGTGACATTTCAATCTGAGCTCATGAAACTGAAACAAACTCTTTCATTAGGCGACATTCCTTTCCTTACATCCATCCACAAACAGCTTTTCTAAATGTTAAGATTGTCTACAGTACACACATTATCAGTTCAAGGCTTTGCCGAGAATGAAACTATTTTGCACTTAAGCTACCTTAAAAACAGATACTCCTCACCCTGAGCATGATTTTTACTTGGGGGAAGCAAAAGTCTCAATTAGTGACTGTTCTATGATCGACATCAGAGTTACAAATTCAAAAGATGCAGAGTAGCTCATATTACACAGCATGTAAGAAGAGTGTTCTGATAACTCATTAGAGCCTTGTGTGCTCACCAGGATATTGCCTTAAGCAATAAACTACGTTTGTTTCTGCACAAGGAGAGGCTAAAGACAGTTGTGTGAGGGACTAGAAGTAACTTAGTGTGGAGAACTTGAACTGTTTGGAATGATGAGTATCTGTATTTAAATACAAGCAACATTCACTTTGAACCCTTCCCATCATGACATACCCGCTGAACGGAATTGGAATCAGAACCAGGTTCAAACTGATTCTGTACCCCAAAATACTTCTCCCGTTGCATAGACACACTAAAAAGATAAATGTAGCACAACCAGTTTTCGTCTATTCTCTCTTGGGAGCAAGATATTCTCGGGCAGTGGCGCCACCAGGATTTTGTAATGAGGGAGGGCACAACAGATAATGTCCTAATGCTACCTCAGTTAAACTCCCAAGTCTGCGTAAATCGCAACTTTTTATGCGCCCCTTCGTTTGAATACAGCAGAGGGGATCCTACTTTGTCACTACATAAAGGTGCTGACCTGGGAGAGGGGTTTGAGAGTAGGGATGAAATTTGTTTTGTTAATTTAAGATTGCTCAGATGCAAAATGGTGCTATCTTTAGGACATTTTTGAATATGATCATATGGTTAAAACCTGTCCATAGTATAGAGAATTCTAATTTTTGGTTGGGTAAAAGAGGAGAGCATGTTTTCTAAGAGAAGGATCCGTTGTCAACAAACCTTCTGAAGCCCCCTTTTGGCTACTTTACTTCCTTCTATTCCGGAAAAGTTTTTACGCAAAAACACATGCGTGGATTCTACAAAAACATTCTTGGACTATTACGAAAAATTTCCTTTCTTCCATCGTGTATTACAAAAAGGCATCTAAGGCTAGCAGACACCTGTAAAGGGCCCAATGGAAGCTTTGGATTAATTATGTACCATGGGGCAATGACATAAGGTTTACCTAAAAACCAAATGCTAATATAGAGTATGGCGCTGAACACTTCACAACTGTCGTATTTTTACTAATTATGAACTAAAATCCACATGAACAGCTTCCAGCAATGAAGATTGGGAGGTCGGGACAGTACAGGTGCAGGGAGGTGATGTAGACCTCCCTGATAGGTAAAGCAAAAGGGGTGAAGGGCACGTTTCCGAATGTGTTTTCTTCGTAAGTGTATTAACAACCACCATCCATACCGATAATGGCTGCGCGCATAGCGCTTGGTGAAAATTTTTGAAAAATGTGTAACGCAAATACGTAATTTCAACCTTCCTCATCATGTTACAGATAAGATTAGAAGATCCCATATTGATGCGAAGTCCCTATAGATACTGAAGATGTTACTCTGTTTTTCGGAAAAGTGTCGTGATCAGAATAGCTCCATTGTATTATAACCTTAATAATGGTCACGAGATGGAGCTCAAACCGTGACGGATGCGCGCGGAGCGCGCAGAATCCTTTTTCGTAAAACAAAATTTCCTCGACAGAACCTGCATTAAGGTTCTGCATCGAATCACTTTCAATTCCCTTACAAAACTATATGCCAATCAAAAGCAGTGGCGGAGCTGCCATATGGTCAGGGGGGCGGTCGCCCCGCCCCCCGACTGACCAAAATCGTCTGTCGGCGCCCTTTTAGGTTTTTAACATACGTTGCTCTTGCACCATTATTGGCAAAAGACATAATTTAATAGCGTTGTTCTAAAGCCTAGCTAACAAAATTTTCAAAACCACCAGTAAACTGTATACTATCCGCTGCACTTTATTCTAATGAAAAAGGGTCATCTTCAGTAATATAGGGATAGGTTTTGCCGAAACATATCTGCATGCATTATACGCACTAAATGAATGTTGTCGCTGTGCTAAGTTGCTTCGACACCAAGCGTGATTATAAGCTTACAAAATACACGCACTGTAAAATATTACGGTAGATTTGCAGAACAACAAAATAAAGAGATAAATAAGGATAATAGAAAAGTTCTGGAAACTTATTAACAAAACGTTTCTGTAATCTTAATGTTTCTCTTTATTTTTTGTTCTGTAAATTTACAGGGTTTTGTACCATTTTTTACAGTGCGTGCTGATATTTAATTCACCCTCCCGGCCAATAAAAGATGTTGCAAGGGGTGCAACATTAAATTGTAGCGCAAACAGCCCTTTTGATAATCGTCAACACAGACAATAAAAAAGTTTATGAAGATACCAAAATAGCTTCCACAACATTTTTCAAAATTATTTAAAGAGAACATTCAGGTTTAAATAAAATAAAACTGTTATCATAGTGGTAATGATTTAAGAGTTTCGTGGTCTCAAAAGCCAGAAAATTGCATCTAATGAGCCTAGGTTTAGGCTACTTTTATTTATTGTGAATTCCATATCTAGAGAGCCAAGCAGACCATTTGTTTTGGCTATTTCTTGCAATGTACTTAATTAATGGCTATTTCAGGGTGATCACATGATCTAAATTACGCAAATTAATGTTTCTTCGTATACTTATCTTGATTTCCAAGTGCCAAAAATATACACCTACTGTAACGGTGATTAATTTCCATAACTATTTAACCCCATGTAAGATTACTTGCCAGTGTTTGGCTCTAACAGGTTCAATCTTTATCTTCACAAAGTAGCTCATTATTACATTAAAATCTTTAATCGAGACCTGACAATCATAACACAAAATAAAATGACCGCCTCCTTACTAGAATGTGAAAGAGAGGAATAGAAACATGGGCATCCACAGGTAGGGGCAAGAGGGAACTTGCCCTCCCCTGGAAAATAAAAAACCTAAAAAACGAAAAAACATAAAGAAAAAGACGAAGAAGAAATTAACATCAACATTTCTTAACAGTTCACACAGTCTTTTCCATATTTATATGCGGTAAATAGGCTTTAGAAAATGTCATTTCCCCCAGATTTGGGAGGTATTTTGGGGTAAAATTTTCTTCGCAAATTTTTTCGCGCAAACTCATGGCGGCGCGGAGCTTTCCCCCCTTAAAGAATTTTGTCCCCCCCCCCCCGAATTTTCTTCTGCGGAGGCCCATGGAAAGAAAATTTAAACGTGTTTCCATTGAAAAACTTGCTGAGGAGAAATGTCAAAGTAGTCTTCTACCAGGTGCGGAAAATCAAATGGAAAGCCTGAAAAGCCGTGGCTTCGATCGTGCTGAGGCTCAGGGAAGTTACTTCTTCGAAGCGCCCCTGCAGACCATTTTCGCCCCTCTGACCGAGATCCCTGGATTGGAGGTCCGCACACGCCTTCACAACACTTTTTTGAATTTCAGAAGCAGAAATTTGCGACAGATAATAATGACAGCCTACAACTAGTAAGGGTTACATCCCTCAAGTTACAATCAGCTCGATAGCAGAGTAGGCCTACACAAAGGATATGAGTTGATCCTGCAGAATAGAAGGGCACTGCCTACAAAAGAGTACACAACAGCTTGAGGCTGAGGTCTCACTGAAATGGAAACTCATGTAATGTTGTGTTAAAGAAAATCCAGTCAAAACTCTTTCTTTGGAGTATTTGGAAGATTTAAGAACCATGAATCTAAGAAAATGGGTAATAATTCTCCAGAGCTTATTGGGAGTCCAAAGGGAATAGCCTATTAAAGCAAATTTAACAAAAAATGCAAAAACAGACTATTTTAAAAAAGCAGAAAAATTCAAGGGGAGGGGGAGGTTAAAACCCTAACCCCCCTTGGATCCGCCACTGAAATGATTAAGTTATAATAAAGGCTCCCAAGTTTAAGTTCAACACATAGTTGATCGAAATATTGAGCGGCATAACATAATTTACGTTAACCATAACACGGAGGATTTTTTGGCGCTGTTCCTTAATAATAAACACCAGTTCCAACAGAAAACCCAATGTGGAACACCTGTATCCATTAAAATACGACTAACATTGATTTTTGTTAGCCTGTAACAAACGAACAAATAAATTACCAATTTCCTTCTGCCTAAAAACGTGCCCCCTGGTTACCGATTTTTTCCTGTCTCCTGATTCTTTTAGACTAATCATAGGCGTAGGAGGCGGGGACTGGGGCCGCAGCCCCCAACCAAAAAAACCTGTGAAAATTCGGGCAATACGAAGGGAATTTTTCAGGCACCTACTGAAAGAAAAATAAATTGCAATGATGTAGCTAAAGGTAAGCAATAAAAATAAAGTTTTGATTTGAATTGCACCAGCACCTATATATTCGGTAATTCACCAGTGTATTTTCCATGGTTAAACTTTTATAATTATTATCAGTGGCGTATTAAGGGCATTGCCATTGAGTCACATCCCCCTCCCTCACTGATACTGTTTTTGTTCTTTTTAAGTAACTAAAATACACAAATCTTTAACACAAATTTTATTTCAAAGGAAGCAAATGTGCACCAGATTGCATGTAAGGACACCTAATTTTCCAAAAATTTTCAGAGGGGAGCGGGAAACCTCTTTCCATTAGTCCCCACCCCAAGACCAACAATCACACAACATATGTCATGGCCCCCGGGCCGTGGGATAAATTCTTGCTATGACACTGATTATCATCATTATTATTGCTGTAAGAACTTTCTCAAAATATATAACGATAATAGAAAACACGGCAAAAGTGATTGAATGGAATTGACATGCGATCATTGCGATGTAGTAACCGATGCATGTCTATATAATTCCATGTACATTAACTGGTTGAATGCGCGCGGAGCGCACGAAAAATTTTGGTTACATTTTTCGGGCAAGTCGCTACAGCCCTCCCCCCACCCAAAACGAAAATTGGTTTACGCCCATGACAGTAATGATAACATTAAACATCCATTCCCTACCTCACAAAGCCGTTCTTTTGATACTCAAATGTGAACAGTAACTAAACCGGTAACCATAAGAGGTAACCACAATTCGGGGTCTGGGAAGAGAACACATGGCGCTGTTGTTTGAAAACAAGTAAAACTGCCAAATTTTAATGAGCATGGTTGGCGCCGGGGGGGGGGGGGGCAGGGGAGCTACAGCCTAACCCCCATCCCGTTGGGGCAAAAAATGGGCGTCGACGGTGAGCAGGAACCTCGATTTTTTTCCAAAAAAAAAAGCCCAAAAAAGGTCCTCGAAAACTGGGCCGACGGTGGTCGGTCTCCAAGAACTGAAGTGCAAAACAAGCAAAAAGAAGGTCATAAAAAATTCGGGCTCAGCCGGTTCAGCCCCCTGTCGGGGAACCCAACCCCCCCCCGTAGGACAAATCCTGTCCCCACCCCTGTAAACGGGTAAACAGACAGTCTTTCGGCCAAATGTACCACCATTTTCCACTTAGGCATAATCAAATACTGGGCCAAAGCCAAAAATGGTGATCTCCAAACCTAAAATTTGAACGATGTCGAATGGGTTCAATTCACCAATGGTAATTTAGCTTACAACCCAAAGTTTGACATGTGAAGAATAAGTGAAATTGCAGCAAATTGCACATTCAGAGTTTGGTGGGACGGGATTAGGAAAAAGGGACATGTCAACATATATAAAAGAATTTGAATTCCCTTCCTTTTCTGTGTCAAAGTGCTTTAGTAAACACAATTTATGCACTGAAAAAAAGGTAAAAAACTTAAAAGAAGTATGCCCTGACAGATTTACTCATAACTTGACTGTAGCTGCCAGAGTCATGTTTTGAAAGCTTTTGTAAAAAACATGGCATATTTCTCCAGCTTGAATTTAGTGTTGAAGGTACATCATGCATACTTCCAAACTTTGGGCCCTCAAATATGATCCCCATGGTTTTTGTCGAGTTTCCTTCTGACTTTTATGTATATTATGCCCCTTCTTCCTCTCTGCTAACCATGAAGGAGATTTAAAACCTATTTTGCTTCTTGAAAATATTAAGAGCAAATGTATATCTTTCCACACTGAAAAAGTAAAAACTGTTGGTCATTGCTCATTGGGTCAACAATCTCCTTGTTCTAGGCCCATTTTCCCCATATTTCCCATGAGACCAATTAAGGACCCTATCAACTCAGTCTTTGAAGAACGTTTTTTGGTAATGCTTGCCCACTGCTTATCGCCCTGTAACCAGATAATGCTGAGCAAAATTATGAGAGCCTCGGACCACTTGGTGTAGGGCCCAGATGGGCCAAAAGTTTGAAAAAATCACTTTCGGAAAGTAAAACTGCTTTTGAAGACCTACATTTTCATAATTATGGTCTTCACTTCAGTTATTACATCACACACTGTTAATATGGCTATAGCTCACTAGACATACAAATTTTCAGCCTTTTTCTTATTCCTGTGAATTGTAAAGGGCCTGCAAAATCATGCAAAATGACAATGGCAGCTCTCACCTAAAAGAGCAAGATATTGCGCAATACTTTTAAGAGGACTATAACTATTAAACAGGTCAAGCTGTGGAACAGAAAGTTTCCATTAATTAGTTTTGTCTGTAATGTAAAGTTCTGAGGAAGATTCATGAAAAGCTAAGGGGGTGTCTTTGGAACCCATAAATAACGAACAGGCTTCACTAGGATCCGTCCCACCACAGTGTCACACTTTTGAAAAATTTGCATAGCTCCTTCAAACGAAATGTGATTTATGAGATTGTTTTCATAATAAAAGAAGAATAATCAGACTTCATTTCAATCTTGAAATTTTACCTTATGTCTCACTACTTTTGATAATAATTAAATATTGGTCACATGTTTCCGATTGTGTGAAACTTATCATTCCGTCCCGCCATGTCCATAAATTTGTATTACTATGGTTACACCTTGAAAATTATGTTGCTTTTCATTGTGCCTTGTAATAGTCGGTAACTGACCAGTTTCTATGGAACCAATGAATTATTCACAGAAGCTACATGTAAACAGGCACTATTTAAAGGCTATAAAATTACGTCCCACCACAATACGGTAATTTTGGCTCTGGCCCTATACCGAAAAATTTTCCAAAGGGGAGTGGGATCCTTCGACCCCTCCCCCAAGACACAGGTCAGTCACACGTGATCGAACTCCTTCGCAAAATCCTGCGTACGGGCCTGTAGTTCATAGTTATTACCTTTAAAATGGTCAAGAGATGAAGTTCAAACCGTGACAAATTACGCTCAAAGCGCAATAAATTTTTCTTTGAATAAGATTTGCATGACAAAACCTGCATTCGGCTCTGCATCGAGACACTTTCAATCCATCAAACCAACAAGCCACTTTAAAAGCCAGTCTTTTACCTGGGAATTCGTAAATAGCTTACAACTTTTGCTGCTATGCTTCTCCGAAAGTTGTTATCGGAAGATAATGATAATAAGATCAACGCTGAGGAAAGGTCTGAAGCGCGTGGAGCGAGCAAAAATTTTGATAGCTTGCGAACGATTTGCGAAAATTTTGACAGTTTGAGAAACATTTGCGAAACAGAATGATTACAATAGATCCATCAATCGGTCGAAGACACACCTCACCCTACCTCCACTTACACCCCCAAATAGTAGCAAATATTAGTATCGTTGACCATACTTCGGGGGACGAAAGGGGTCCATCCTTTAAACAGATTCTTGGGTGAACATTTTCAGCCCCCTTCCTCCCCGCTAAAATTGTCGTCCTTGTATGAAGGTCCGATGTTGGGAGACTGGGACTCTTCTGTGTTATTTTATAGGCATTAATATTCAGGTCTCGAACTGCAGTCATATGCAGTGGCGTCGTTAAGTGTGGGGCAGGGTGGCACGTTCCCCTAGAGTTGTCTGTACCCCAGTGTGTCCCAACGAGATTTTGGGTATGTAAAAAAATATGCACAATCAAGATGTTATGTTCGAAAGTTCGAGGTGCAGCCACGCACTACATCAGGGATCATAAAGTGTGCATACCTAAACTTAAGAGATAAAAGGACTTGCACAAAATTTTCATAGAGGCTCATATCCAGAATTTTCTGGCCACTTCGCTTGTGCACCTGGGGTCTCAGCAGGTGCTACCCACCCTTTCCCATTTATTGGTAAAGAAAATGCCAAACCGTATATTGGTCGTAGTTTTAATTTTGAGACACCACAAAGCCCACTGAACTGCGTTCAAGCGGACTTTCTTTTCCACATTTTCCCCACTAGCCCCTGATCTGTAGCCGTCAGATAATTCGATGTGTCTTGGTTGCTCCAATGGAAGGTTTCACCTCAGTGGTATACCTGGAAGGCAGTTGTCTCAACATCAATTACTATTATGCAGCAAGAGTGGGTTTATTTTTAAACTCAGTGCAAACGTTAACATGAGCCGCTGTCCCCATTCATACCCCCTCCCCATCATAAAATCGTTTGTGCGAGTAAAGCTAACAAATTGGTCGATTCTGATTTCAATTTTTGTGGTCCGTTTTACTGCGCTGCAATGAAATTTTGGAGATTGTCAAATATTTTATTCTAATGGTTACATTTTTACAAATACGCCAGAGCCTCCGCATGGGCTGCACCCCTGGGAGGAGTATTTTCCCTGGACCCCACTAGGGACCCTGCATTGGGTCCTTGGGGTTTAACGCCTATATCTGAGCGTGCTGCGCTTCACTAAGTGGCTAAGCCTTCAGTGACGTCCAGCTCTTCATTTTGATGTGCCCCTCCGGCGGACAGCTTTCCCCGAGTGCCTCTCCCACACCGAAAAGTCTGGCGGCGCCACTGGTCACATGACTACGCTAAGCAGCCAAAAATATCTCTGCAATTGGGTGTCAGACAAAAGTCACAATTTAGATCAAATTTAGATCTAACTTTCTTGTGAAACTTTGAATGTAAGTTTACATTTGAAAACCTTTAGACTGATCTTAGGTGAAAACCCCACCTTACTTTAAACAGCTTTAGAGATTCATATGTTTAATGAAGTTTTTTCGTTATACTGGTTTGTGATCGCTGTGTTCTATTTTCATTGATTGACATTGGTAAAGAGTATGTTTATTTATGTTTGTATTTTTTTGTAATGTTATGGTTTCATTGTAACGCGCCTTGAGCAACTTTTGAGGTGGATTTGTGCGCACTATAAATCCACATCATCATCATCACCATCGCCATCGCCGCCGCCGCCGCCGCCGCCGCTGCTGCTGCTGCTGCTGCTGCTACTACTGCTACTACTGCTACTACTACTACTACTACTACTACTACTACTTTGACACAGCCCTGGGATCAGACCTAGAACCTCCCGACTGTCTGTGCATACTTCTTTTCAAAATGTCAATTCCTACTATCCACTCTACCGCAGCACCTTGATAAACATAGTGAAAGATAATTGGTGCAATTTCATTTACATTGAACTAGCTCCAAACTTCCATTTTTTTTAATATGTCTAATAGGCTTACAGAAGTACAAAGCTAAATCAAAATGATTTATGAAGTGAACGGGGTGAACAAACTAAGACCACTTCATATAGCTTGAAATGATAGGAACATTCTTCACAAAGTTGGCCTAAAATCTGAATATAAACAACTCCGAGGGATTGTTGGTACACACGTATGAAAATGGGCAGTGGGACTGTCCCCACATTTTTGGCAAATCAAATTTTTTGGCAAAACCGTAGAATCAGTACAAAAAATAAGGTAAAAATTCTTCTGAAAAAGCTTAGGAATTTGAGCAAAAAAATAATGGCCCGCTTTAGTGGCTGCACCAGGGTTTTGAAAGTGAGGAAAGAAATGGACGAAAAAGAAATGTGTGTGTGGGGGGGGCAATTTTGTGCGTACCGCTAAATCGAGTGCAAAGGCGAGTTTTAACGGGTGGGGTTCTAAGTCCCGCCTTAGAGTCCTTGATTGGGTCCGTGGGCGCAGCTTCGGAAGCTCTGACGTTTTAGCATATCTCTGGGTGTAGTTCAGGAGCTGAGAGTGGGGCCAACTAAAGGGCAAAGGTGCTGACGGAGGGGCTTTCCCCCTGCCCCTGCCCCCCGCGTACCCCCTTGGTGTCGCCACTGAACCTCTCAAATCCAAATGATTCTATACGCCTATGATCAGATGATTGTTGGAAAGGGTTTACTATGTAATCTTCTCCCATCAATAATTGTTCTTGAGAAAGACCTCTCTTTTTACCACTTTTATATAGTAACAAAAGTGAGAGCAGGATGGAGGAATACTGAGATTTAAAATTTTGAAGTCCTCTGGTTTATGTTAACACCAACTTGCAGACGAGTGTTGGACGCGTTTTGTGATATTTTGAAAGACGCTAAAATAATGATGTTGGATGTCAACATCTTAATATCGTTCGCTGAAGATATTAAGATACTGAGATCCTGTAATGTAATAATTCAATATTGTATGCTAAAATGTTGAGATGGAACGATCCCGTATGTCAATATCTTAATATCTTTCAGTGAAGATATTAAAATATTGAGATGTTGTAATGTAATATTTCAATATTTTACGCTAAAATAATGAGATGAAAAGATCTCGGTTGTCAATATCTTAATATGTTTCAGTAAAGATATTAAGATATTAAGACATATGTAATGCAATGTTTTAATATTTTACGCTAAAATATTGAGATGAAACAATCTCGTATGTCAATATTTTAATATGTTTCAGCAAAGATATTAAGATATTGAGATGCTGCAATGTAATATTTCAATATTTTACACTAAAATATTGAGATAAAAAGATCTCGGATGTCAATATTTTAATATCTTTCAGTGAAGATATTCAGATATTGAGATCCGGTATGTCAATATCTTAATATCTCCCAGTGAAGATATTAAGATATTGAGATCATGTCATGTAATTTTTCAATATTTTACGATAAAATTTTGAGATGCAAAGAGCTCGGATGTCCATATCTAAATATTTTATTGACAAAAAGTCGAGAAAGTCACATAATATTTCAACATCTGCATGACACCTTAAAAGCTCCGTACTTTCTGACCATATTAACAGAGATCTTTTATGTACGGTGGCCATAAGGTGACATGCAAGATGTTTAGTTATCGTGATCGAATAACTCGACATCACGACAATTGCAGTATTTTTGTCGAGTTGTCGACTTACGGTAACTAGACATTTCGACAAAATTAAGCAAATTGCCGTAATGTCGAGATAGGTGTAACTCGACAACGCGAGATTTTTCAGAATTTTGTCGTGTTGTCGACTTGAGGTTACTCGGCATCTTGACTAGATTAAGCAATTTGTTGTGATGTCGAGATAGGTGTAAGTCGACAATGAGACAATTTGCAGAGTTTTGTCGTGTTGTCGACATATGGTAACTCGAAGTCTTGACAAAGTTAAGAAATACGTTGTAATATTGAGATAAACGTAACTCGACAACGCGACATTTTGCAGAGTTTTGTCGTGTTGTTGACTTACAATAGCTTTGCATCTCGACAAAATTAAGCAAAACGTCATGATGTCGTGACATTTTGCGGAATTTTTTCGTGTTGTCGAATTGCGGTAACTCGACATCTCGACAATATTAAGCTTCCATGATTAAGCAAACTGTCGTGATGATGAGATATGTGAAAGGCTTGACAACGCTACAATTTGCTACAGTATATCGTTTTGTCGTATTACGGTAACTGCACATCTCGACAAAAATTAAACAAACTGTCATGATGTCGAGATAACTGTAACTTGACAACGCAACAATTTGCAAAATTTTTGTCGTGTTGTCGACTTACTATATCTCGAATCTTAACAGAATTAAGCAAATTGTCGTGACGTTGAGATAGGTGTAATCCGACAACGTGACGTTTTGCACATTTTTTTGGTGTTGTCGACTAACGGGAACTCGACATATCGACGAAATAGAAGAAAACTGTCGTGATGTCGAGATAGGTGTAACTCGACAATGCGACAATTTGCGTCATGTTGTCAAGATGTCGAGTTATTGCTGATTCACAACACGACAAAAATCTGCAAAATGTTGCTTTGTCGAGTTACACCTATCTCGATATTACGACAGTTTGTTTAATTTTTTGGAAATGTCGAGTTACCGCAAGTCGACAACACGAGAAAGTTCTGTCAATTGTCGAAATGTCGAGATACTGTAAGTCGCCAATTCGACAAAAATGCTGCAAATTGCCGTGATGTCGAGTTATTCGATCGCGATAACTAAATATCTCGCATGTCACCTTATGGCCACCGTATTTATGGTATCTTGATTTTCAAAGAGGGACCTTGATGTATACCAAATTGCAGTTTATCATTCCATCGACCAACAGCCACGAGAGAAGCAGTTTTGGTAAAAGATTAAAGCTCGGGAGAATTCAGTTTTCTACATGTTATTTAGTAATTCAGCATAACCTTAGATACCCAACCATTATACAAATTCATCAATCAGTTTTTTATTAAATGAAATGTATAAAAATGGTAGGTCATTGGTGCTTTATTACGTGATTAAACGACACGGCATGACCAGCTAACAGATAACAGATGGCCAACAATCAAAAGCTGGACACCAAGAACACCGATAAAAACGAAACAAAAAACCACCAACACTGCCCCCGATCAGACACCCGAAACCATAGGCGTACGAGGTGGGGTGCAGGGGGAAGGGGCACTCGCCTTCCCAATTCGGGCAAACAAAGTTGGTCTTTTCGGGCAAAAAATTGGCAAAACACGATAAACATTGACATTAATTGAGGCAAAAATGTTCTTGCCCCCTCATAGAAAATGTAAAAATTACTCCCCGTGCGACTACGCCCGAAACCGAAAGGCAACGTAAGACAAAACCACCACCACCCAACAAACAAATACCAAAAAGAAAAATCAAGATTAGTTAGTTAGGTAGATTTTTACGGCCTAGTTTTCAACCTATTAGTTCAAGTCGAGCGGGACATGGCCCCTTTTCCAGTTGTGGCTCACTGACCACCAAGGAAACCAGACCAAACAACCATCACCAGCAACAATAACTGCCCTGAGAGCCACAACCCCAAAGGGCACAAGAGGCGGTGATCTTCTCGTTATGTTTACAGTATGTACAGTATTAACACTTATTAAACCCAACCGAAACCGAAGTCCCAAAGACCTCGGACTGCAGAACATATGCTGTCGTCGGAGACCAGAACTGAACTGGCCAAATACAGGTGCACCTTGTCCAATGGTGCCCGGTGGTGGCATGTGTCAAAGAGTTTCCACGTTTAAACAGACGCTATACCCTGACGCAGTCTAAAAGTCGTTGGCCATTGGTCTGTATGCGTTACAACTTTTTTAGGGTATTCCCATAAAAAATCGTTGATAATGACGTTTCAAAACTCTCATGAAATCCAACCTTCTATGGGGGCAAGAGAACAACGACTAAAGTTTGTCTCTGGTCCACATGCACAAAGAGTTGGTGTTTTCTTGAATATTTCATTAACTTGTTAGAGATACAGACACTCTTATAAAGTTCGGCAGAAGTACGTTGGACCAGCACTGGCTGACTGGGTAGCAATGTGTCCAACAAAATTGTTGGTTAAAAAGTCCCCAAACCATTGGTCTCCTAAAGTGTCTCATTCTTTCCAAAAGACAAATCATTCAGCCCTTAATTTCTAACCAAGAGTCAGTGGATGTGAATGCCGTTGTAGAGACTAACTAATGGGTTGGTATGAACCAAAAATGGTTGTACAAAGCTGCCTAGCACTAGTCAAAAGTTTGTCTCGAACAAAGACAGGGTGGTTGAAAAACTAAGACTTGATATGTACAAACACCATTGAGAACAAAAAGATTAAAATTTGATTCGTAAGAAAGAGCGAAAGTTAAAAAGTTCACTACTAAAGAGTGGAAATTCATCCAAAGATGGTTAATTTTCACTCCTCTTGTAGTGAAATCTCACTGCTCTTGGAACGTATTTCACTTTTCTTGGAGTGAAATAACACGCTATGAAGTTAATTCACACTTTTCACTCTACTAGATGGTGACTAATTCACTCTTTGCTTAAAGAGTGAAGTGTCTACTCTACTTATTGTATTATTTTATGACATTGCTTCGTCTAAAGTTTCAACGTGAGAGGCTAGTGTAACATTGCAGACACAAATTAGTCGAACGGTGCCTGAATCGACCATTCAAGTTAATTGGTCAACAATATTGACTAACATTTGACTAATATTTGACCCAGTTAAATTAGTTTCTAACAAATTTTAAGCCTCTTTGACTAATTTTTTACTCAAATTCTTTGGTCCATTACTACTACAAAATTAATCAGATATCATCACAAATTATTCAAATATGAGTAACTTACGTGGTTAGTCAAATCAGACACAACTTGATTAATTTGTGATTTACAGTGAACCTACCTCCTACGAGAAAGTTGTTTGTTCACCCTAATGTTTTTACCATTCTAGGTTGATACGATAATTGACATGTTGGTGTTCTTCGAGTGGAAGTACGTCGCGTTCATCTACACGGAAACCATTTACGGTAGACAAGCTTACGACACTTTTGAAAGCGGATTAAAGACAAACATCTTGGAATATGTGTCCCGTACGAACGCAGTATGACAGTGTCCGATGGGGAAGCGGTGTTCAACGATACTTTGGACCAGCTAGAAAATCTCAGGAGGAGATCGTTACTGTCCGTAGTCGTTCTTTTCGCTGAACTAGAAAATGTGGAAGGACTTCTCAAAACGGCCAATGACAGAAAACTATGGCGTAGATTTATTTGGATTGGAAGCTTGACTCTTTCGGAATTCCTTGCCTGAACACCGTAGAGGATGTCGAAGAAGTGGCGTTAGGTAAGTACAAGACTTTAAAAAAGTCCACAAAGATTCCAGGAGTATCAAGTCTTCCATGAAAAAACCGCTACCTCCTCCCCCAAATTTGACACGATATAGAGTGCTATTTACTGGTGTCACAAGCCCCGTCCCTTTTGACCAGTATCGTACGCTCGCCATAGACAAATCAGGACAGCGAGTGATGGTCTGATTTCAGTCGGCCATAACTGGGGTCTATCACCTTTTAATCTTTCAATTTGCTTGCTTACCTGTATCATGGATGGCTGTACCCTAAGTTGTAATTGATTCCTTCTATTTAACTGCATATGAGTAGATATTAAATAAAGACGATCTTAGGCTGATGTACCCCACTAATGGCTGCCTACAGTCACTAAACACAAGCGCTGATCGGATTCGTCTATAGTGTAGCTAGCTGAAGGAGCTGACGAACCACTGGTGACTTTAGCACTACAAAAATCTATTGACGTTTGCCCGACAGTGTTCGTGGCTTACCAATTGTGACGTCACGTGAAAGCACTCTGATACCAATATCTTCAGATAAATTCATCTTCAATGACTTGGACAACTAAAATAACAAACAAAAACAGGATTCTGTATTATCGAGCTTAGCAAAAATCAACATTTCTAAATTTTTACTTCCAAATAATGCAAGTTGGATCGTTTTCCGTTTACGTAAGCCCTTTATCTCCTGGATACGTACCGCAAGCCTTTGGTCGTGTCCTCAACCGAAAAAGTTGAATGACTATCGATAATTTTTATATTTCAATAACTAAATATTCAAGCCCAATTTAAAAATAAAAGTTAGCTGGTAGTAATCCCCAGTTTTCCTGGCCTACATCTCTTTCAGATAGTTTGGTCCCAAAGGCTCCTCACTTGTGGTGTGGAGCAAATGCTGATAACACGGGACAAGCAAGATTTCCTTCAACATTTACTTGCAATTTGACGGATCTGTGAGGGCGTTGTATCTCACACTTGTATCCTCACCTTAAAACCTTTGTTTTATAATTTTCGAAATCCAAGCTACAGTGCTTTTCCCAATATTTGTTTTGCCCACTTTACTTTTGTTTTCTTAGCTGGCGCTGCAATACAGTAGAGTTACTGATCGGGCTGCCTTCATATCAGATATTGAATCTAAAAGCTTAGTTTCTTTTCAAAATGACCACGAGGAATTGACTTTCCTAAACAGTTAGTTCTCAGTCCAACTGACTGCCTTTTAGATACAAAACGTGTTTTAGCTTAGAAAACTAAAACCCTAAAACTAACCCTAAATCATAGCCATGGCACAACGTACATCTTAATTCGAAATAGTCTGCCATTGACACAAAGAATTGGATTGCGTTCATTATTTATAATTCGTTTTTTTAGAACTGTAGATTTTCGTATATAACATTAAAGGTAAAGAGCAGTCCCCCCCCAAACTTATTTTTGAAGAAAAAGCTTAGTAACCCAATTTTTCCACCTGTTTCTCTTCAAAGTATCTTTCAATACATTTTATGACTTTACTATTGCATATTCAAGGTAAACCAAACATTTATTTCTAGTTAATTTACATTTGATGAGAAAAAAACATGGTCACATGATTCCCAACAGCCAATCATGAAACTGGACAGTCTACTACACTATTTCAATTTGGGATGACTGCTCTTGCCCTTTAAAGATTTTAGAGAATTTACTTGGCTTTGTGTTTCTTTTTTAGGAGCTTTTTACAATTATTATCCAAAAGCAAGCCGGTCTCCTGAATTCTTGAAACTCATTTTGAAAGGGGAGCTCCGCAACAATCATTCAGGCAATCCATGGATTAAGGAATACAAACCCAGCGGAAGTCATCTTCGTGTCCTTCATTCGAATCCCTTCTGATGGATGCTGTTGAGTGGCTTGCTCGAGGATTGGACAATTTATTAACGAACAAATGTGGGGAAAGATATGAATGCTTCTTGGCAATAAGACAAATCTTCTCGAACTGAACCAGAAATTACCTACGCGACATTCTCCCTAAATGTTAGGTTTTAATAGATTTCAGCAACCGACAAGTTTTCTTTCCGGAAAAAAGGAAATCCTGCTAGGTTCTTTATGAAATTCGTCAACTTATTTCAGAAAGGGGAAGTTATACATATAAAACTTGTTGGTAATTGGAACTCAATCGAGAAATTAACAATGGATAAGAACATCACATGGTTCATTACGAATGAAGTCTTGTTCTCAGAGACAGGGGATTCCGGGAGGTCTAGCTGTAGGGAACCTTTGTCCATCTAATCTACGCCGAGTTGTGTCTGAGGACGGAAGCCGTGTTGCTGGACTTGTGTAAAGCTGTGACGATGACCAAATAGTCGTGATGAATGGAACGGTGTGCAAATCTTGTATCGATAGACAACGTGACATATATATGTGGCCAAGTCAAGATAGGCAAACCTGTACGAAATTGCCAGAACTTGCCGTTTTGAAACCAGTAAATGCCATCGCACTTATTTCCTGTGTCTTTGTTTGGAATCATATTTTTCAATACTTGTGGCATATCTCTATGTTAAGAATAGGAATAAGAGGATAATCAGAAAGCATCTAGTCGCGAGGTTAGGATACGTTATCGCTTATTGGTGTCTTCTTCAACTACGGTAGCCGCAATTCTTTACAGAACTTAGAGCAACTGTATTCACCTGTAGCTGTCGAAGAATAATGTCACACCTCGCAACATCCTTGATTTATGTTTCCCATAGCAACTATAAACAATTCGCCTTTACCGTATATTTATGGCAGGAGGAAGTACTGTAATAACGGCCTCAGTTCATCAGTCCCAGGTCTGACAAGTAATCGTTACACTTTCACTTTCATTTATACCGGTAAGAAGATTTTTTTATAACCTTTTCCTGTTTGAAACGCATAATGTTTACACAGAAACTAACAAAGGGATTTTTCCCAATCATTACAGCAGTTACTATTCTGTTTAAAAATCCTTTGTTTTGGAGCTGAAATTTATCATGCCGTTAGAATTCAGATGGTAGATATTAATGCCAAATTTACCTGACAAGAAGCACCCTTTAGCGAGTTTCAAGCCATGCGCTTTGTTAAAACTGTTATCCAGTAACGAAGTTTATCACTTGCATCTCTATCCCACTCTCTGCAAAAGCAGGAAATCAAACCATTTTAACCTTGATAATCTCAAAATAGCTGAAAACGAAAGCTCAGTGATAAATTCTGGATTGACCTGGGATGGCTTAAACTTGGTAGCATACTTTTCTGGCGCCATGATGTGTCGATAAAAGTCCACCGTACCCGCGCATGCCAAGGTTCTCTTTATTGCCTTATTAATGCTACTGGAAGCCGTAAGGATACGATGCGCGAGCTAACTAAAATATAACTGGTAAAAGGTTTCGCATTCACTGAGATCTCTGGGCCTATCTTTCTTGTGGCATTTACTGAGTCCCTTTGTAAACAATGTAGCGTTATTAATGAAAAAAAAAAAAAAAAACCAAGACGACCAAGACCACAAGTACATATTGGGTGGGGGAACCAAAATTCAGAGTGATGATTACTCGTTAGTTGACATCAAGTCTGCTTAAAATAGATACAGAAAAGCTCACATTTCACAAAATGCACAGAAAGTGTACGTTACGGAAGCTAATACATTGGATCTCTTGTGTGCTCACAAAGACACGACCTCAATTACAAAACACAGGACTGGGTTTGTGCTTGTACCGAGGAGAAATTTCAAACAATTTTTGGAGAGGGCAAGACATCGAAGTACTCGGTTAAAGTTGGATTGTTTAAATGCATCATATGTTTCACCCCAGATTGGAAACACTGAACTATTTGATGTAAACGTTGAAAGGCCAAAAGGACAGATAGCACCTCGTTGCGTTTAATTCATCCAGAAATTCATTAGGTTGATTTTCTTCGTATTTTTAAGAAATGCCTTTCGAGGAAGGATCAATGCAAAACCAATGAAACCGCATGCATTACAAGTAGTAAGGCTGCGTTCCTTTCCTATTAGCTAGGTTCAGTGTTTTCACTTTTCAAATTTGACTGAGAGAGTCTTA